>CM069441.1:147129712-147833050 GCA_035610835.1 Ophiura sarsii | reverse complement strand
TTGAAAGAGCTTGACAAAAAAGTCAACCCATCAGACTTCTTCACTTTGGCCCAAGCAACACAACCACATGATGACATCAATTGAAAGTTTACAAGCCGGCACTACATATCCTCAACTGCAGGAAGCACTTCTTCACAATTATGAGAGTCATCAACAAATGGTCAATTATGCGGATACCGTTATCTCTTTCAAAAATCGACTTGACAAACACTGGAACAAAGTTATAGAATCACAAAGGCTAACTGCCTATCCCAAATTTTCCATGAAAGTGTAAAGTAAGTGTAAGAGGCCGAGAGGTAAGCCTAAGCTTTCATTCAGGCCGAAGCCAACTTTGGCGCGCGGACAAAGAACGGGACAGAGAAGCCCCGCACGCGTGCCCTGAGTGGCAATCAATATCTCAAAATCGCGCAACTTTGAAGCTATAACAGACTTACAGAATAAGTTTGATGTTTCGATTGCGGCAATCAATTTAGCTGGATGCAGTGGCGTACCCAGAGGGGGGCCGGGGGGGGGGGGGGGTTGTCCGTGGCCCCCTGAAATAACCCCGTCGGTATACACACGAGCCTCCGTCGATCGGTACTTTTCTGGTTTTGACCATGAGGTTTTTTTGGCCGATTTTGAGGACAACGTCACTCCTACCGCCCCCCCCCCCCCCCCCCCCCCCCCCCCCCCACTCCCACTTACCAAGATTTCAGTTTCCAAAAGCTGGGTACGCCACTACCCAGGGGCCCCCAACCCAATGTTGAACTACCTGGATGGTTTGTCAATGAATTCCTGACTGAATACAAGATGCGTTGAATAGGGTGTTGAGGAAGTTTAGCAATGTTTTAGGGTGCTCAAGCGCGTTCTTTCGACGTAGTCCCCTACATGTTTGTATACAATATTTTAGTTGGCCTATTTCGAATAAAGTGATAAGGCTTACCGTATACCGTAGGCCTATGTGCTTCGTGAACCATGATCGGGACCATGATGAACTGGGTCAGACTCAGATTCAGCGGGAGATTCAGAAGACTTGGCGTTCGGCGGGGGGACGGGTGGGGTTGAAATTTATCAAATACATAAACACCGCCCCCTCCAAATATATCCAATTAATGAACTTTTCGGAAATGGTGCAATTTTAGGTCCAAAACTTGTTTCAAGTCTTTGACGGAATCATAAAACGCACCATCGGGTCTGTGACCTGAAATTACCAACATATTTGCTATAAGTGTGTAAAGTAGGCCCTAGGCCTAGGCCTACTTTAGGCAAAATAAAAATAACAACTAGGGCCCTACATGTATATTATAGTTTTTCGTCCTAACTTTTGGAAAAAGAAGGCCGATGAGGGCACTCTTTTGATATAAACATGCATGAAATGCAAAATCGCCATTATTATATACATAAGTGTAACATTTCGTGATTTGATGTGTAACCGGAAGAGGACGAGGCCTTTGTAAAATCATGCAGGTAATAGAGCTCGTATCATGTATATAACTTGGACTATAAAATCACATCTATTATTATATAGTTTAACCAATAGGCCAGCTTCTAAAGTATTTTAACAAGACAGTTGGATGAAATAAAGAAGTGACTAAGAACATATAGAATTCCTTAAAAGGGATGCGCGAGGGGACGACAATTTAAACTACCTGACCTTATCCATCGTAGATGAGATTATGATTTACATGATACTGTTTTCGGGCTCGTTATTTGTGTTCATTAAGATTTTCTAGTACAGGGATGACTTGAAATGTCGCTAAGAACTGATACTATGTGTGTTTTTATAATAGCACATGTATGTCTGGCATGTTTGAAAAGCGCGGTGGATATTATGCATTATTGGTATTTTCTTGCGACAAAAGCATGGCCCTTGTAAAGCTGTTGTGACACGAAACTAACGTTATAAAAGATATGCCACGGTGAAAGTGTAAATACTTCTAACAAGTTCAACATAATAAATTATCACATACATTCACCGTGTCCGATTGATGTAGCTATATTTGTGATATAATGTATTGTACAAACACCCCTACCCGTGTTTTTATGACAAACTTGAACCCACGCGCGCACATGAATATGCGTATGCTTCAGATCGATACTAATAAATAGCTTAGATGCAATTGCAATCGTTCAGGGAAGAGTGAACATTAATTAAAGGGACATTAAGTGGTGTTGAAAAGTTTAAATGTTTAAAAATTTACTTCAGAATTCAAAATGAACATTAAAAATCGCCATTATTGTTGTTTCTACTAACAAAAAACACAGCAACACTAGATTAAAACAATATCATCGCTATTTATTGAAAAACGCCCTCTATGCAAATATGGTTCGCGTTATGTATCACGCGTACTGCACGGGGATACTGTCGGACGTAAAATGCTGGTCCCGCGGGACCAGCATTTTTTGAATCGCCGTTTTCTTGTACAAAGAGAGCTGATTTTTCTTAATCCTTATAGGTGTAAGTTCATACATGTAATACAATTATAAAAATAAACTTATCTCAGTTTTTATCATAATTGAGGGCGCTGCCTCCAACACATCTCTTAGTGTCCCTTTAATGACTTGGTGTTGAGTTATTTCATGACAGGGCTAAAAGAGTACATGGTCTTTATCTTAATCCGAAACACACATTGCTTCAAACGAATCGGCGCACAACAAGTATCCCCTAATTAGAATATCTTCAAATTAAATACTAATGTTCCCGTGTTGACAATGGAGCGCGTGATGGAATAATCCTCAATAGAAACGAATTTGTCTTTCGGCAACTCCAAAGTTACCCCCTGCATCGCGCTGGTTCCTAATTTTCAATACGATTTATTCCGTCAAAATAAACAATCGGGTTCCAAAGCGTCGGCAACAACTATTTTCCTTTCATCTTCGAGCTCCCGAAAGAGAGATTCAATTCAAAAGAAACTGTACAATGTTAATTTGTGCCGTTGATGGCGGGATGTCGCCTATACGGACATCGACTGGAAGCAATGCAGGGCCGGGCGCGAAATTCTTTACCGTAACCAACATTTGGATAGGCTAGTTAAAATGCGTAATAATAACATCGTAGCGCGGGCGTAGTTCACAGAAAGCGAGAATGATTAGTACGCCAAAGGATCATCTTTAAATTACTTCTGTGTGTTTATAAATGTCTTCATAACCAAGGACCAATCTACTTGTCAAATTGTTTATCATTATATGTTCCAAAGAGACCACTCCGATCTTCTAATGACTATCTACGTCTTCAATACCCTATCACTAGAGTTCTAGCTGGTGATAGAACTTTCACAGTTTGTGCGTCAAAAGAGTGGAATAAGCTACCTATCTGTATTAGACAATCATCATCTACAAGTGTGTTCAAAAAAGCTCTTAAAACTCATTTGTTCCCTTAAACAGTTTTTCTGTTTATATTTTGTTTCTAATCTATTTTGTAATTGCTATAATATATTGTACGTACTATGCTCATGTTACACTCACATTTTGTAGTTTAAGTTGTAATTTTAAGGTTTTATCTTGTAAGCGCTCTGAGCCTTTTGGAAATGGCACAATTAATGCTTTCTGTATTGTATTGTATTGTATTGTATTAGGTCAACCGAGAATTTTTAAAAATAAAACCTGCTCAAGCAATACTATATGCCATTATTATTACTATATCGTGATTTTTCTCACATTTTTTATTTTACAAAATCTGAAACTGCACTATTTTTTATAACAAATTGAAGTTTAAAGTATAATTTTGATAACATAACAAATGAAATACATGACATTTTGGGCTTGCTGCTCCGCCCAAATCATTATCGAAGGTTGAAGCTATTTATAGAAAGCTATGGAGTGAATTAACTGTCACTGAGTGAATGGACTACGAAATTATTGTGAACATGAAATCTTTTCTAATAAGGCCAATCAATTTTGCTCGTTTAAAAACAGACTGCTGTTTTTATACAACGTATTCATTTTTGTACTTTAAATCACGAATATCAACAAAAACTGCAGTGATTAAATTTGACAATGACCCCCACTATAATAGTGTGACTGCCTTGCTACACTCTAAATTTGTTGGACGCCTCAAAAGGTGTTCTGGTTATTAACACAAAAGATGTTCTAGGATGTTAAACTATTATATTGCAAATATTTACACACACTGCAAAAACTGTGGTGTTAAATTTAACACCACGGGTGTTAAATTTAACACCAGTACGGATTCACTATAGGACCACACCACCTGGTGTTAAAATGACACCATCACTAGTGTTACAACGTTGGTGTTAAATATAACACCAATGGGTGTTACAATATGACAACACCAGTAACAATTTTACACCTTCTGGTGTTAAAACATTAAAAACTTTACACCTTCTGGTGTTAAAATAATTTGTTTTTACACCTTCTGGTATTAAAATATTAATGTTAGATAAGTTGAAGTACTTTAACAATAAAATACTTGCAAATAACATATTTCACTGTTCAACAATTCAAATTTATTAAAACTTGAACGTTTTTGTGAATTAATGTTCTTACTTGCCATTTAATTATGAAATGGTGCATGTTGCAGATCGAATCACTAGATCAAATGTATAAATATACAATCCAAAGTGTTAAAAAACCAATATAACCCACCCCCGTGCGCATGTGTGGAATAGTGACACCCATGGGAGTTATTCTTACACCAAGTTTAACACAAGAAATTTAACACCATGAGAAGTGTTACATCAGTTATTCCTATGGTGTTGACCTAACACCAACATTAACACCAGGAGCGTAACACCGGCTCAGTGTTGCAGTTTAACACCGGAGTTTTTGCAGTGCACATTTTCTGGGGGTTTTTTCTTCTGGTTTTATAGCAGTATCCTATATCCACAAATAATTTGAAAAACATCAAAATCTATAATATCTTGGATTTAGTCAACTGAAATTTGAACGTGTTCTATTCTAAATATCGTGTTAAACAAAAGAACACCTTTTTATACCTATCGTAACACCTTTTCTGTAACAGTTTGGGAACACCAATGTGTTCTAGAATCCGTCCGGGCGGTAGGGTCGCTGAGATGGGAGTAGCCAGCGGGTTGGAACAGCTTGGTAGTCGGCGATTAGAGTCGGGGATATGCCGCTGCTTTGGTTGAGCCATTTGAGCAGGTATTGTGGGCTTGGTTGATAATACTACGTGTTGGGCTGGAGGGGAACGGGCGACGGCGTATATTACGTTTAATACAATAGGATACTGCTAAAACAAGAAAAAAAAGAAAATATGTGTCAATATTTCCAATATAAAAGTTTAAAATCATAGAACATCTTTTGTGTTAATAACCAGAACACCTTTTGAGGCGTCCAAAAATGTACAGTGTACAAAAACACCCTAATCAGAACCTGCGTTGGAAGGTCCGAACCGCCAGAGCAGGTACCCAAGATTTATACACACGGATACCATGCTGTATCCGTGGTTTAAAAAGTTTGTATATATATACAGGGAACGGAACCTTAAAGCAAAATATCTGTCTCCCCAAGATCGCTTAGATATAGTTTCTTGAAGAAGTTGCATTTGTCCAGAACGAAGAGTGCGAGTTGGCACATGGTTTGATAACAATTCAGATAAATATGATGGGGCAACATTGTTGATAAATGTATATGAAAACAATTCTCTGAGCTACAGGAAGCCAATCGTTATATGGTAAGATCTGTTAGAGAATGTGAGAAGAGAACGCGAGCTGCAGTGTTTTGAATTTTTTGAAGACGATAGAGTTCATTAGCTGGTTATCCATAAAGAAGAGCATTGCTGTTATCAAGGCGAGAGGTTATAAACGAATTGAATTATTTGTTCTGTAGCACCACGACTAAGATATTTGCAGATTCTGCTAATATTACGTAGTTGAAGTACTGAGCAACGGATGACATTGGAGATGTGTGGTTTCATAGTCATCACACTGCAAATTTTGAAGAACACATGACGTGTTGGGACGTGTTCAGCATGTGTTCAACAAGTGTTCGAAGACCATTATTAGAACACTAGCGGTTTCAGAACATCTGCAGAACACATCTAGAATGCATCGGGCAATAATGTTTGACATGCATAGTGTTCTACAGAACACATCCAGAACGCTTAAACACTGAAGCGTTCTGCTGAGAACACACCCAGAACACTTCAACAATTTTCGAAGGTGCGGGTGTTCAAAATCTGTTACATTTGAACACATCAAAAGCGTTCTGGATGTTCAGAACACTTAATGAACACATGAAAGGCGTTCTGCGGGTGTTCAGAATATGTTACATTTGAACACATCAAAAGCGTTCTGGATGTGTTCTAGTTCAGAACACTTAATGAACACATGGAGGGCGTTCTGTGGGTGCTCACAATCTGTTAACACATCAAAAGCGTTCTGGATGTGTTCTAGTTCAGAACACTTAACAAACACATGAAACGCGTTCAGCGGGTGTTCAAAATCTGTTACATTTGAACACATCAAATGCGTTCTGGATGTGTTCAATTTATGCGTCCGATGTGTTCTGCAAACTTTGCAGTGCAGGTCATGGAAGAGTCGAAAATTGCACCCGCTATACCGCCCGCCCCCCCCCCACCCCCCCCCCCCCCCCCCCCCCCCCCCCTCCGGACACATGAAAACATGTGTATGAAATCTCATATTATCGAATCAAATTGATTGGCGGCAGTGGCACTGAAACACAATCAAGCAATGATTTCAATGCTTTAAACAAGTCAACCGTTTCCTCATAATTATGCAATGCATCTGTTGTCGATAAGCGACGGTCCAGACAGTCAACCCACGCATTATTCCGGTTTAATTAGTGATGGTAGTAAAGATAATTATTCTTAAAATGATTAACCAACCTTGTTTAGGATGTTGCTATTCCGGAGAGTATAGGGAGTACTCAACTTTGCCAAAGCGACGGAGAAGGGGGTCACTAAAGGAAATTATGTGATCTTTTCCAGATGGCGCCCTCTAATTCTTTTTTAGAGAGTAGATTTTCTTGCAGATTTACATTTCTGATCATAAATCGTAAATACATTCTGAGTTACAGAGCGTTACGATTCCTAATTACTTCACAATCATGCTTTTTAAGAATTGAAAATAGATTGTTCGCTAGTATAGCGAACAGTTTATTTTTACTCCATTTTCAATCTAAAAACCATGATTTTGAAGTAATTAGGAATCGTATAGCTCTGTTACTCAGAATATATTCATGATTTATGATCCGAAATGTAAATCTGCAAGAAAATCTACTTTATAAAAAAATCATGGGTAGAAAGCGCCCCCTTGAAAAGATCACATAATATGCCTTTAAGCAAGTTTAATCATATTCATGCGTGAATCATATACACATGTACACTTCACCCTCCAACAAAAACTTACTCCCAAACTGCAATATTTTGCGAATGCCAATGACAAAAATACATTATTGTCCTTTTTTCCAATTTAATAGCACTGTATTTTGTTGGTTTTTTCTTTTCTTCTTTATTTTATTTAAATATTCTATATCATACTTGAAAAGAAAGTCTATACAACATGTTGTAATTATGGTAATGTCACACATGTATGTCATATAGAGGGCTCCCTACATAGTGCACACCGCCAGTGCAGGTACTCCTTCATGCGTGATTACGAATTTTCTAGATTTAGGGAATTTGCAGTGGCGTACATAATTTGTTTTTCAGGGGTGAACAGTTTGTTTGGTGAAGTTTCTTTGTGTTGAATTCTGTTCGATAACATTAACAGATTATACTAATTCTCCATAAAGCGTACTGCGTATAATCATGTGTGCATACAGTGGCGATTTTAGGGGATGTGGGGGCACAAGTGCTACCGCAAGAATCACAATCTGTGCGCAAGAATCAGACGACGGTGGATACGAACGGCCGTTAATTTTGAATTTCCGTTGGTTTCAATGTAACAATGGATTTTGATTATATGACCCCATAAAATTCATCACACGTTGGAACTAAATTATTTCATCCTAAAACCACTGTGGATGGCTAACCATCCGCAGTGTCAGTATCATTTTTTGAATTTAAACCGTTGTTAAGCGTTCGTCCCATTGACCTGATCACGTAACCTCGTTCGCATATTTTAACCTGAATATTCGTGAAAACGCTCGTGTCCAGCGTCGTCTGGCAAGAATGTAACGGACATGCAGCGCCCACTAGTGACCAGCTGAACAATAGGAATTTGAACCACAGCTAAACATTAATGGTCGCTTGCTATGATGTCAATTGTCTAAAGCTAACTATTGGGTTCCACTATATTAGAAAACTGACATATCAAAATGATTGTTTAATGGTATGGATGTAATGAATATTAGTCGAACCTCTATTATAAATGAGATGAGAGCCAAATGCCACTCCCTGCAACATAGCAGATCATACAGATGAGTGAAAATTAACGTGTCGCAAATAATTCAAAAATTCAACTAGATGGCGCGGTTCTCGGCTTACGCAATTTGTTGTCTGCGTTCGTTATAATGACGCAATAGGATCCTATCGGAACCGTATGGGACGTGCGGATTAAGTTGGTGTATAACGCATTCATTCAATTGAGAGAAAAAAATATTTATTTCATTTTTATCCCACTGGCCTGACAAATCGGAGGGGGAAATTGCGATCACTGTCATGTATGTCGGAGAGTCGGGTGTGTGTAGGGGTGTGCCAGAGTATGTGTCTTCCCATTTCAAGGTTTGATATCTAAATTCTTCAATGTTATCCAATAGGCCTATATACATATATTGGGAGATTACGTCATTGTCATGTAGGAACCCTGACACGTTTATCATGGGGAAAGGGTTGAAGTGATGGCTCTCTATAGACATTAAGGTGACACACTATTTGTGTATCTGGAGGGGGGAGACCAACCAACCAACCAACCAACCAATCAACCAACCAACCAACCAACCAACCAACCAACCAACCAACCAACCAACCAACCAACCAACCAACCAATCAAACAAACAAACAAACAGCCAGCTTGAGTTCTTCAAATCTGTTCAATGTTATATATCTTATAGGCATACATATAATCTTGGAAGAATTCCCCTCTCATTGTTTAAAAGATAATAATAATAATAATAATGATAATAATATTACCGTTTTTATATAGCACTTTCCACAATGCAAGCACAGTCCCAAAGCGCTTTTTAAATCAATTATTATCGCTGCCAGTTTAGATATCAGAATCCTTTGGTCGCAACACTTAGGCGGCTACCAGTACCAGTCGACAAGTGCACAAGCCTATCAGCACTACTAAGATTTTGATATCCTAACCGCTCCCCAAATATCGCTTGGGTCGACGAAGCAATTGAGACTAAGTACCTTGCCCAAGGATACAAACATGTTGGCAGTAGCGGGGCTCGAACTCACAACCTTTGCATCGTGAGACCGGCGTCTTATCCACTAAACCACACACGCTAGATAGGTACGTAGGAACCCTGAAACGCTTATCATTATGGGAAAAGTGATAGCTAGCTCTCTATGGAATACCAAACAACCTTAGTTTAGTTTAGCAACACCTCCTACGCTAAAGTAGGTAGGCAAACCTGGACTTTGTTACACCCCTAAATCTGACACAATTATACATGAATACAATTCGTGTTGGCCTAAAATGAAACATTAACTGTCTTGAAAGTACCAACAAACCCAAACATGGTTGTTTTATCAAGTAGGATTAAAGTATCATAGTATAGACTAATAATAGTGAGTCCCCCAGTAAGATCAAAATTCAAAAACATAAACTCGTTTGAACACTATAAGCCATACATTGACTGTAAATTGACCCTCTACAAGGCTCTATATATAAATTGATATTGACAGGCAGTTAGTGCTAAAATGGTTGGATTCTTGTGAAGTGAGCTATTATAATACTATCACAGCAGATGAGTTACCTTGATTGTATATGCAGACTGGTCACTGGTGCAGTTGTTATTTTCGCAAATAGGCCTATCTATTGTTTTGTGCCTTTTATTTCATTGAATAGTTTGATCAATCGTTTCGTTACTTTTCGTCCAAAAATAAAAAGGTTAACATCATAAACTTCATATTAACTTAACTCCAACAATACATTCAACTATAAATGTATCTCCATGCTCACCAGAATATAACTCTTAAATATGCTGAAGAGTGGGTATGATTGGCTCAAACAGAATTCGACCCAAAGCAGGCCCAGGAATGATCCCACAATACATTACAAGCCAACAAAACACAACCAAACACAAGTTCTTCAACACATTTTTGACCGCATACCCGCAGCACTGGGTGTCAATTTAACACACCACATATCCATTTTGTGGGTCTCCAATTGCCTTACTTTTCCCGGCCGGAAAAGGGTCGGGACTGACAAAAATAGAAGGTTGTAACAGACAAATAACTACATAACACTTGCTGCTTTCTATAATCTTATCATCAAATACTAAAGCATGTGGCAGCTCTTTCACAGTAGGTTGGTTTCCTTTCAAGCCTATTTCAACCAATGATGTTTGTTTAAAATAAACACTAATTGTTTACATTACAGCTGAAAACCCAGGGACTCCCACACAGAAAACACTATGTAAATAAAATACACAAATTATGTAAAAAATACACAATCTGTGTAAAAATAGAACTCCATAATACTATGTAAACAGTTGTGTAAAGCTTTTGCATAGGAATTTACACAAGCTTGGGTATATATTACATGTTTTATGTAAACTCTTACATAATAATTATGGAGTTCTATATTTACATAATATTTTACATAGTGTTTTCTGTGTGGTGATCCCCTAGCACACTTTGATTTGTTAATTTCATGTTATTTGTTTAGTACTGAAAAAATCTAAACTCTTTAATTATTGAAGATGAAGACAACCTTGCGATCACTTTGACCATGCCTTGACGATTCTATGTTGTTTTCCTTATCATGCTTATTTGACGTTTCGATGCTTTGAACAGCGTCCTCATCAGAATCAAGATTGGTCACTTAGGCCGCCTTTTGGTGTGCGTGAAGCCAGTCGTGCTATCATTGTAGCCGACATTTGTGACCTGATTGTGAAAATAGAATAGCTAATGTTAGATGAAAATACACGTTAACATTTAATTTGGAATTAATTAGGAAAAACAAAAGGATTAGGCCTATTATACATTATAGGTTAAAACTTTTAAAACGAGCATAGAAAATTAAACAAAATGTCGTTTAGACTCAGGAGCCGTAAATCGGCCTATACACTTATTACGTGATAGTGTTTTCAGATTACCTTTTTGTTTGATTCTCGTTTTTGGTTTTATTCCGATCTTCTTCATGACCTTGTTCCGAGACCCGCTGCTGGATATCTTTCTTATTTCCCACCGATATAAATGGCATAGAAAAGGGAGAATACAAGATGTTTCTATCAAAACCACTTCTGGGGAACATTCTTGCAGAAGCATCGTCCAACAAGTCATTTAAGTTCGTGACCAACTCCTTATCTGTATGCAGCTGATCCTGATCTTTGATATCTGAAGACGATGCTGTTTTATTGTTGGTGTACATACTACGACTGTCCAAGGGACTTGGTGGTGGTTTTGTATTTAAGGTCACGATTAAAGACGACTTCTTAAGTAGCTTAGGTGGCCTTTGAGAACGTATCGGGGACTGTTTCGCGACCACGTAGGTTTCCTGTCGCCTAAGCAAAGACTCCCGGAAAGCACATTCTGGATGGATCTGCTGAGATGTTAATATGATGTCTTGAGGTTGATTCAAATGACCACTAGATTCAAAAACCGTCGATGGATGTTTTTCTAACGTCTGCTCATTATCTGATTTGCCATATGTCTTTCTGATGGGCATATTTTGTATCGCAACATGCGCCCCCTCTCCACTGTGTGTACCATTCAAAGATTCAGATCGTACATCGTTATCGTTGGGAATAGCTTGTTTTGAAGAATTATAAGGATTGTAACTCTTAGAAGTCGGTGTCTCTTCTGCTGAGCTTTTCTCTTCATGATTACCTGTAAATATAATGATAGTATAGCAAAATGCAATAGTTGTTTTGAACTGCGACGTCAGAATCATTTCAGTCTTCGTCGTAAAAGAGGGTGGGTGATTGGTGATGGCATCGTAACGTTTGGCGGACATAAGAAGAGATGGGTACACCGAAAGAAAAAAGTGAGTCATCATCGTAAAATGAGTCACTACACGGACAAAATGACTCATTTTGAGCCATAGTGTGTCACTACATGGACAAAATGACTCATTTTTCGATGATGACTCGCTTTTTTTCTTTCTGTGTAGTTGTTAACTTATCATGTTATTTATTAATCTAACTGGATTGAATCATAATCACAGACACTTATGGATGGGTTTTACAACAATCCAGGAACCTGTTAATCGATTTGTCAGAAAGTGACAGTGTTTGTTGCTTTGCTACCCAGCCCGATCAAAGCCCGATTCACTAAGGATCGGATTCAGTCTACCCCCTTAGCGTCTTTTAGTCCTCAATCAGTTATGAAAAGTTAAATGACAATATCCAAAATGTTATTTATTCTTAGTTACGAACTCAGTGATGTTCTTTCGATAGAAACACTCTCTACTGAATACATGCATCATTTATGTTGGAATTTTAATACACGAACAGAATAGAATTTCATTTGTTTGATATTGCACATAAAACAATATCTTGCATATCAATCGTATACGGTATAGGATTTAAGATCAGATTCCATGGATTTTCAGAATGTGTTTACATTGCAATCCATGGACATAATATGATGGAGTACAATTCAAACAAGCACCTAAAGAAAAGACACAAAAGTGGAATTTACCATTTGTATGCGTCTGTTGATTAGGTAGAGGCAAGTGACTAGATGTTCCACTTCTTGAGTCCCCTTCCTCTCGTTGCTTCATGATCCCTTCAACGCAATTGGTTGATTGTAGACGTTCGCTGATATATTTCAGATTCAGGAGATACGACAAGAGTTCTTCTTGACCACGCCCCTCTGTGACAGCGCATGAATCTAAAACTGGTGCCACACCCATATCATTTTGCAAGGCTTTGATTGACAGCTCCAGTCTTTGCAATCCACTGCTACGTATAACCTCCTGTCCAGATAGAAGGAAAACAATTGTTCGTGAAAGGTTCATTGATTAGGTGTACGCCTTGGACACCACTGCATCTTTTGACTTTGACAAAACCTGTGGTAGGAATGATCTCAAAGACTCACGAGAGGCTATCGAGATCAGTAAGAAAAGGACCTCCAAGATCATAACTGAAACGTAGACGAGGGCAACACACCTCACTATGTTTTTGATTAGTCATCAAGATCATCCATCACAAACAAAAGTTTTAAGGTCTGAAAAGTTCAAACTGGTGAACCTTCTGAACGAACAAGATTCCACTCAAGGATCCTCATTTAAGTACGAAACTGGCAGACTGCTGGGCGAGGTGAAAAAGTTTAGCGTCAGCAATAATCAGTCCTAGTTTCATGTTTGACGAAAAACTTTTCATACGTACAAAGAATTGGTCTTGCTGTTAATGTATGTACACGGAAAGTCATTCATAAACACGATAAAGGTAAAACACAACTGGACAGGATAATACCAGAAAGGCTGTGACAAATTTGGCATGTTTATTGTGATTTATCTAAAAACCAGACTTGATCGAAGATACGCAGGCCATCTTATAGAGGACCAATATGAGCCTATTATTTATATTGAGTTACCCCATTCAGAACCACATTTGGAATTTACGCTACCTGTATGGAAGCTTAAGATCATTATTATCTTCCAAAGTGCGTGCATCGGGTTTTTAACTGGAAAAGTGACTTACTCGAGCAGGAAACATGATTGACCGAAGTTAAGAAAGCCGCCCATCAGGGAAGATAACTGGAGGCATTGCTGTCAACAGTCCAACACCCACTAAGTACATCAAGTCACTATACGTATAAGTGCTGATTATCTCCAATATAAAGGCCTTATCATCACAGAGGAAGACTAATTCATTGGTAGATTACCCGTGCAGTCATCTTTGGAGCCTTAATTTCACCCTTTTTAAGATGAGCACTCCCAATGTAATTTGGTTAGATATTAATACAGCTACGTAGCTGACGGGACTGTTCGAGAAGGCGGTTGTTCTTTGCTGCAGAAACAGAAGGTGCTTCTTTCTCAATTCCGCATTTCGTTGCTCCAGCTAGCGGGCGTGTGCAATGACGGCAGGAAGCACGCGTTGAGATGCTGACATTATTTCGTAATCCATCTCGCTATCCGAGCTACTATAGATGCCTGCTCTGATTCCAGCGGAGTGTGGACAGCAGCGGACTTCTCCTTAAGGCGCTGAGGCCGTCGTGGAGTGTGCTGTGCCACAGGTCCGGGCATTTCGGTGCAAGATCCGCGTTCTCCCTGGGACACTCTCGGGGTGTATTTCGTAGACAGGGATGTCTTGGTTTAATACCCTTCGCACTACAATGTGCTTCCCTTGTATTCCCATCTTCTTGACGAGTACACGATCTTTAGGCAGGGGGTGTTTTCTCTTGCTTTTAGATCATACTGCTGTTGATTGGTTGTACTCGCTTTCTAGGAATTATTTATTGTTTGGTTGTAGGCATACTTGAGTCTGTCTTGCAACATAATTTGTGGACTTAACTTGTGGAGTGTTGTCTGTTGGTTCCAGTCCAAAGCAGAGGTCGATTGGTAGACGAGGATCCAGTCCAAAGCAGAGGTCGATTGGTAGACGAGGATGTCTACCAAACATTAAGAAGTAGGGCGAGTAGCCAGTGGAATCATGCTTCGTGACATTGTAAGCATGAACTAGGGGACCCATGTACGTCTTCCAGTCAGCCTTCTGATCGGGAGTATAAGGGTACCCATGCATATCGAGGAGTGTGCGATTAAACCGCTCGCATTGCCCGTTTCCTTGCGGATGGTAGGGTGTGTTTCGCGTCTTATGTGATGTTGGCGAGCTCACGATCACCGTATAGGCTAGCGATGACCTTACTCTCGAAGTTTCTGCCCTGATCGGAATGTAGACGCCGTGGAAACCTATAGTGGACAATGAAGTGATCCAATGGCCTTAGTTGTGGTAGGTACGAGCGAGTTGGTTTTTGGCTGGCACCACCACAGAATATTTGGTGAAGTGATCGGTGCCGATCACAAGGATATTTTCAATCCCTCCCTTTAACTGGCCTCCCGACTCAGAAAGTCCATGCACACAAACCCCAGGGTTCTGTTGTTGCAATCGGTACAAGAGGTGCAGGTAGTGATGCTGGATGGGTGACTTCCGTCTGATACATCTGTTGCATGTGTTCAGTTTCTGTGTTACGTCTCGGAGAAGATGCGGCCAGTAGAACCGTTCTCGAGCCAATTCCAAGGTACGGTCTCGTCCGAAATAGCCAACTTCATCATGAATTCCATGCAGTCCTTGCATACGATGCGATGGAGGAAGTACAGGCTGGTATGTCTGCTTGTTGTCGACTTTTCGTATACGATGAAGTACGCCATAATTTAACTGTATGATCCCACTCACGTAACAGGAGACGGAAGTCAGGAGATTCGTTTCTGCGGGTCTTCGACGATGGTCGTTGGTCGCTACACTTCAGGCAAATAACTTTTTATGGCAGGGTCAGCTTCTTGTAGAGACCTCCATTCAGTCATTGTAATGCTAGGTAGTGATGCTTGTCCAGGCCATGGAGTTGGAGTATCATGCGAAGAAGGTACAACTTGTGGATTACAATTAACTGACAGCTTCAATGGGTGGATGATCACTCACCTCCTCGTCACATGTAAACAAGAAAGGATGCATCAAATTCCATGATGTGATGCATCCTTGTCTCATTCAAATTTGGAAACTTGAGTACATTTGTGATGTTATTGGAATTTGATGTGCTTCCTTTTCTTGCTTACATGTGAGTTAACACAATCAATTTACCCTATTCAAGGCTATGACATGCTTATAATGTTCTAAGTCTTCTAAATGTGTATATAGCGCGTTGATGACATCACTAGACACCTCGGCTGGCAAACTATCTGCATGCTGGGTCTTATCCGCCGATGAAGGATGAGGACGCCGTGACAGACCATCTACATCAGCATTTGTCTTGCCGGGGCGATGTCCAGTTGTATTAAGTTTCGCCTCGCAGACGTGGTCACGTACAGATGAGTAAAAAAAACTGCAATAGTGGAAAGAAGCCATCTTGATTTAAAAACTAAGTTGAAGTTTGATCTTTTTAAACGTTATAAGAAAACCTTATTTGTTACTAAATTTGTGTGAAAAAATGAAGTAAATATCATTTTCCGTATGCTTTTGGTGAACCTTTTTACCCGTGTACCCATTTCACTCGTTTGTCCACGAGATACCCAAAAATAATATGCATCAGATCGCAAAATGTGTCTCTCATTCAAATTTGGAAACTTGAGTACATTTGTGATGTTATTAGAATTTGATGCATCCTTTCTTGTTTACATGTGAGTTAACACAATCAATTTACCCTACTCAAGGCTATGAAATGCTTATAATGTTCTAAATTTTAATCAAAAACTGACTTTTTCCAAATTTTTGTTGGCGGGATATTCAAATATGAAAATGCAATACATACATACATGCATACATACAATAGGCTTTTATATAGCGCCATTTCAAATGATCACGGCGCATTGAATACAACAATGCATGAAAATATAAAATAAAATAGATACAAGATGGTGTATACAGGATAATATACAACATGATACAAGCACATTATATATTTGAAAACAAATATGTTTTTAGCCCTTTTTTGAACACTTGCAAGGAGATGGAAGTGCGTAAAGAGACAGGTAGTTTGTTCCATAACGTAGGGGCTACAAAGGAGAAAGCCTTGTCAGCAGCTGACTTGAAAGAGCAGTCCTGTATTAAAGCGTGTGGCATCGATAGCAGATCGAAGACCTTCCCTACCTGGGATGTAATGTGAGGCAGGACGCGAGATATTCTGGACCCAAACCGGCAGCAAGGCAATTAAATGTGTGCCATTTCAATTGAAAATCACTGTGCTCGTTGAAAAACATGTTCATTTAGTTGTGCAGCAAAGGGTGTCACTAAAGGCAAACGAAAAATGCGATCGACTTCATTTTTTTACACAAAGTTAGGATTAAATGTGTTATTCTTGCGACGTTTAAAAAGTTACAAAATTCATTTTGGTTTTAAAATGGCTTCTTTCCACTATTGCAGGTTTTTTTTACTTACCCTGTACGTTAATGGATTGTTGTCAGTCCGTACCTCAAACTGTCGTCCGTACAGGTTATCATGGATAAACACACACCGCCCACTTCAACGTCAAAAACTCTATTTATGTGCTGGGTTGTTTCTCTCACTTAGACTCAAACAGAAGTAAGGTGTTCCAGATGCTCAGCAAACGTGGCAGAATTCACGATGATGTCATCCAGGTATACCAAACACTGATTGAGAATATGATCTCCCATGCATCGTTCCATAGACGCTGAAAAGTGGCGGGCGCGTTGATCAGGCCAAAAGGCATCCAACTACACTCGAAGAAGCCGTGTTGTAAAGACTGTGCTTATCCTTCTCTGCCATCTCCATTTGCCAATATTCATGCTTCATGTCTAAGGAGGTGAACCATTTGGCCCCGTACAGTGCATCCAGAGTGTCGTCAATTCGCGGAATCGGGAAGTTATCCTTGATGGTACGTTTGTTGAGAGTACGAAAGTCAATACAGAGTCGAAGACTTCCATCCTTCTTCTCTACCAGAACAATGGTCTGGGCGAATTGACTATGAGATTCTCGTTTGGCTCCCGCATTCATCATATCCTTCAAAAGTGCACAGACCTCTTATACTGGGACGGTGATATCCGGCGATGTCGCTGCTTGAATGCTTGAAGGGCATGTCATCGGATAGTCTGATGCGATGCCGCTCAGCTGTCACATGTCCCAAGTCGTGGTCAGACTGCGCAAAAATATGGTCAAACTTTTGAAGGAGTCCTTCGTCTTTCTGCTCACTAGTCGAGTCGGCATTATCGAGATCGACGGCTCGACTCCCATATTGTTGTCTGGAAGGAGCTCCATCGTCGTCAGTTGATTGTGTCATACTTTGATGTTGCACTGTAGGAACATCTAATGAAGGTTAATTAGAAGATTCATAAGAGAATTCCAAAATTGAACTTAAGGCTGTTCCAGACAGTTTCGACGTCCGATCGGATGTCTTTCTCAATGGTGTATGACTGTTGATCCAGTGTTATCAGAAGTAGTTGATTTTCTGATGACGTCACGAGATGTGTTAGGTGACGTTTTCTGGATCAATTGATCATGCAGGTGACTAAGTTGGTAGGCCCCCTCGTCGCCGTTCATGAGGTGCTGTTTCATGTCTAGATAGGATTTGCGACGGATCCAAATGGATTCTCTAATCCATCTGGTATTTCTAGCGTTGTCTCTCGTGAGAATGTTTGTATCGTCCCATTTTATTAGGTGGTTTTCCGTAGCAGCGTGATCTGCGATCGAAGACTTCATCTCCGTATTTTGTGAGTCTTTCCTTGCCGTGCGTGTAAATTTGCGGCCTGTCATTTTGTCCGTTTCTGTTTTATGTTCCTTGTTTCGCGTACCGAAACGGCGGCCTGTTTCGCCTATGTAGGTTTTATCACAATTTAGACAAGGGATCTCGTAGACCACGCCTGCTTTATCGTCATTGTCCTGTTTGTCTTTAACTTGCACTAGCATATTGCGGAGACTCGTGTTGGGTTTGACCGCCGAACCTATGTTGTGAGTTCTGAAGATTCGTTGGATCTTTTCTGTGACTCCTGCAATATACGGTAGAGTGACGTTTGTTAGAGTTTTTCTCTCACTTTTTGGATTTTTACTGTTCTGTTTCTTCGGTTGCTGTCGCGCTTTGTTGACCGTATCAATCGACCATTGAGGGTATCCGCATTGTTTAAGTGCTGACTTAATAATCTGTTCCTCCGCGATTTTGTCCTCGGGTTCTGTGACTATTTTGTCCTTTCTATCCAACAACGTGCGGATCACCCCTAATTTTTGATGTAATGGATGCGTCGAATTGAAATTCAAATATTGGTTGGTGTGGGTCGGTTTTCTGTAAACAAGTAGTTTTACACTGCCATCTGGTTTGCGTACTAGGCTAAGAACGCTATTTTGCCCTCCTGTTCTTTCTCATACGTGAATTTGAGGCTGCCAGTGTCATCAACGCAGTGTAAATCCCATTGTAACAGACTAGTAAACGACATAGTTTACGCACATTATGCTAGCGGTCTTATTCTTCTTTGGATTATTCTCAGAATTTCAGAATATTATCATTGGCTACGTGGATTGGTCATGCTCTAGTTTAAAACCGTTATGAAACAGAGTCCTAGTGGTTTTGTTGATACACCCTGTATATCACATAGCCTATGATGCCTATGTTGATCTAATTTCCATTTATCCTCACCCATGCCCATCTTGGGTCCCGATAATGGTACTAACCTCGTGTGTAATGCTTCCTCCTAACAGTTTGTTTGCAATCGCACACATCAGGATACCATCTTCGAATCTGTAATTCATATAATTGTACTATTATTATGCGGCGAACATCACGTTGTCTGATATTAGCCTAAGACTTAATCGAGCTAGCCTTTTAATCGAGCAGCAGAAATAGAGGTGTTTAAAAGATTTAAAAAAAATAAAACACTAAATGACTGATTTAAAAGTCATAATATTGCACAACTTCCAGCATGATGGACTCGATTTAATAGCAATTTACGAGGGTCGTTCAATAAATAATGAATGTGATCATGGTGTGGGATGCATGAGTGATTCTATTGAGAGATAATGTGATCAATACAAAGTATGAACCTTTGTCTTTCAATCAATACACTTTTGGATTGTTAGATACCTTTGGTTATGTAACGTCATTAACATAAACACAATAGGTTTCAGACACTGACTGAAATCTTTCAATTATTTGGCTGGATATGTAATATGTTGAATATGGGTTGATTGATACATTTGCGTATATCTCGGCAATGCAAGCATAAAAACAGATAACACTTGGCACATAGTTAGAACACACACTTATCTCTGTTTAACACTCTTTTTTAGATCTGAATTTCTTAATACAAACAAGAAGGGACCATCTCAAATACGCTTTTATTTAGCAAAATCCGCAATAATATACCTTAGAAAAAAACAAAGGATAAAGAACAATG
The DNA here is from genome assembly GCA_035610835.1 of Ophiura sarsii. NCBI lineage: Eukaryota > Metazoa > Echinodermata > Ophiuroidea > Amphilepidida > Ophiuridae > Ophiura > Ophiura sarsii. Next base: position 147,812,960 of record CM069441.1, on the reverse strand, counting down.
GAGGGATTATAATTTGGTAAATTATTGTGGGATGTAAAGCAATAATAGTGGGGATTTCAAGAGGAGCTGTTCATAAAATTTCCTCAAACCATTGAAATTATGTGACGATTACTTTAACAATACATATCTAGTAGCTCTAGATAACAGTAATAAGAGGGGTTGTGGCAGCCATCTTTGATTGATACATTCATGTATATCTTTATTTTGACTATCACAATATTTATACACATTGATTTAAGCATTTTTCATTATTTCTGATTAAAATTTGAAGGCACAGTAAGCTTTTATCTGGTAAATGTCATGATTTTAGCCACTTTTGGCCCAGTTCAAATTGATCCGCCGTCTGCGCATGCGCATATTTTCTGCAGGTTTCATGCGAATAAGTTCAGATAATTAGTTAGTTATCATATGGAATCTCCCAAACTGGTTAATTGCTTGGATTTCCCCTAAATTGTTTGATTTTCCGCCAATATTAGTGATTCACTTACTGGGCATTTTTCAATGAAATTGGCTATTTGAAATATTTGTATACTTTTTATTCAATTGCCTCTCCTTACTTTTTCCTCTTATACTACATATATCAAATTACACAGGGAATGAAGTTATGGTTTTTTTTATCATACTTACGCGAAGGAAATTGGGATTTACCTGCTTCTGGTGTCATGTTATGCAATCTTCTTACCACATGTTTCATACAAACAATTCAAATTTACCGCCAAATAACTGAATTAGCAGTGTCCCAAGTGTACGTACTTTGAGACAATGCTATGACGTCATAGTTCACACTTAGAAATCCAAAACTGTATTGTTTGAAAGACAAAGGTTCATACTTTGTATTGATCACATTATCCCTCAATAGAATCACTCAAGCATCCCATACCATGATCACTTTCATTATTTACTGAACGACCCTCGTATAAACCTCACTGCAATACAATAATGGGAGACGTTATAGGCATTGGAGAAATGGTTTCATCGGGTTTGCAAGGAATAGATCAGATTATTGTTGAAATTTTGATTGATTTTTCCCCCCAAGGCAGTAGGCTGACAAGACATATACATTCGATCAATGTAAAACAGAAACATATTGGTGTGCTATGATGCGGTTCTACGGAAAGACAGGACAGATCATACTTACATTTTGTAATTTTCAATTCGCAATCCCAATAACTGTTTCACCCAGGTGAATACAGCCATATCTTCTTTGTACCAGACGGTAAAGGCACTGTTGAACTTTCTCGTCATGCCCATTTTATTTCTGTAAACATAGTGTTGTTCCATGGTGATCTCCGAAGATGTTGATTGAGACAGATCCCGAAATTATATGATTAATTCTGTGGTGAAAATTAAATTTCCCAACGTGAAACATTTATTGGCTGGAACTTTCTGATGACAATTTTTAGTGAAACAATAAAAACCCATTACATCTTCAAATGGGACACACTAATAATCATTTTGAGCGTATTTATCAGTAGACAAAGATATCCAATGCTATTTTTTGGTTTTATATTATTTATCTGTAAGTTCAAATCCATGATTGACCCGCAAGTTACTTGCTGCCGGTTTGAACGTGGATTATTAGGCCTATAGAATTATACATGTCTGAACGACTTGATCAACAGTCAAATTCAGCACCTCAATTATGAAGCTAGTATAACTATAGATGAGGTGACCGTTGTTTACATCAGTAGTGTTTACAAATTGATTAGCGTCTGGTCTAAATACATGCTAGAGGTACTAGTCCATGACTGCATACATCATACTATATGAAAGCAAAACACACATCACTGCGCGCCAATTTTAAAAGCACATGCCCTTATGGTGCGCACGCAAACCGCCGCCGGGCAACCAGATTTAGTACCTGGTCTCTCATTGTGCTTAGGGATGCATACCATGACTACTGCACTATTACACCGTAAGCATGGTAAGTAATGATCAATCAAGTGTGAATTTAAAGCACATTCCCTGTAGGTGCGCACGCAAACCGCCGGGCACTACGTCACCGGTCACACCATCTATACGGCAAAGTTTGCGAATCAGATATAATAAATTTGTCTCAAATTTTCAGGACAAGTAGACAGCAGACATGCAGACAATGACCAACAATGCGTTACGGTCAGTAAAGCCGCTGGTCCCGTGTATTCAGACGCTTAAAAGTTGCAGTTGCAGACCTCGTTAAGAGTAAAAGGATCATCCAAGGTCTGTAATGTAATAAACCCTCATCTCTCTTACTTACTTACTTAATTCGGGTCGTGTCCCCGATCTACAATGTTTCTCCACACTCTTCTGTCGTTCATTGCTGTCTTTATGTTACTCGTCTCCAGTCCAGTATCTTGCTTGAGTAGATCGATAAATGTCAGAGCAGGTCGTCCCGGCTTTCTTTTGCCATGTTTGGGGATCCAGTGCACCAGTTTGGATACTGGCTCCTCACTTCTGTAACAGTGGCCAGCAAACCTTGTTCGTCTCTTCCGGATCTTCTGGCTTATTTTGGGGAGGTCACCATACAGTTGGGTGTTTGGTATATGTTGTTTCCAGTTGACATTGAGTACTACTCGCAGCATTCTGGTGTAGCAGCCATCTAGCTCTTTCTGTAGCTTGGGAGTAATGGTCCAAGCTTCGCATCCATATAGCAGAACTGACTCCACCGTTGAGGCAAACAGGCGAAGTTTGAATTTCCGAGATAGTAGAGTTGACTTCCATATTTTGTTCATTTTGCCACACGCTCTCCATGCTGCTGCTTTGCGTTGCTTAATGTCTTTTACCGTACTCTCCATCCAGGCACCAAGATATTTAAAATCTTGAACTTCCTCCAGCTTGTTGCCATCATTTGTCTGTATGGATCCCTTCTGGCTCTGGTTATATGACATAAACTTGGTCTTCTTAGCATTCAACTTGAGACCGACCTTTGCTACTGATGTCTCAACTCTTTGCAGCAGATCTTGTGCTTGATGAAATTTCTCTGACAACAATGCAATGTCATCGGCGAAGTCAAAGTCTGTCACCACCTCTGGCCCGATCCGCCTACTTCTACGCCTGTCAAGATGAAAACCAAGCTCTTCTTCTCTCCCCTCTATGGCTATCCTCAGGGCAAAGTCCAGCACAATCACAAACAGATATGGGGCGAGTGTGTCTCCCTGTAGAACTCCAGCCAATATTTCAAACTGTGCAGTCTCTCCGTCAGGTGATATTACCTTAGCCATGGTATTCTCGTACATTCCTTCGATTGCTTCAACGACTTGTTTTGGTATTCCATAAGCTCGCAGAATTTTCAGCATTTTGCCACGGTGGATTGTGTCGAAGGCCTTTCTGAAATCAATGTAGGTGATTACTACTGCTAGGTTATTGGCTTTAACTCCTTCTATGAGCCTCCTTAGTGCCAGTATGTGGCCCGCTGTCGTCCTTCCAACCCTGAAGCCGTTTTGATTGGTTCTCAAATGCTGATCCAGCTCTGGTCTGATTCTGTTCAGGATCATTCTGTTGTATGTTTTGGCAACGATAGAACTTAGGCTGATACCTCGGTGGTTGCCTCCCTCTATAGCCTGGAATTTGTTGCAAAAACTGACATTATACATAGGCCTATTGGATAGGAGATGCAATACCCACCGCCTTTAATTTCTAAGAATGCGTCTGCGTGACTGCTGCCGTATACCGCGAGAAGCTCATGACATACATACAAAGGAATAGCTCTGTGTACATGTCTCCATTAACGATTGAAGCGTTTGGCGGATGAACACGTTACTACAAACGAATCTGAAGTAAGGTCCACTCTGGCTACATGTAAGTAGTAGTACAGCCAGGGTGAACTAGGCCTATAGCTTACACATGTTCATTTGGTGACAGACGAAAAATAGGGTAGTGGAGAAATATCACTTACGGGTTAATTACATACATGAAGAGCTCTATCTAACAGAAAAGTTCCGAGCTGTTTTCTAGTGACAATCCGAATCTGGTCAGATTGAACTTGTCACTGACTGGATGATAAACGCTATTGTTCAAAAGGCCTCTATAGATACAAGTCAGGAATTGAAGCGTGATATTGAACCAATAACCAGGATTTGACTGCGAATTGCAATTCTTACACAATTCAACATGTTCAATGTAAATCATGCGTATATAAGGCCCTATTATATTAATCTCTGCCTATTGCTATATTAAACATATAATAATGTCATTATAACATAAATAATACATACCACATTGCGGCAAACGCACCAAATTTGAAAACCCATTCTGCTCTGTTTTGCAAATAAAATATATAGTTAAAATATTAGCTTACACATACATGTAGTACAAACACCCCAAAAAAAATTAAATAATGTCATTATAACATAAATAATACATACCACATGCGGCAAAACGCACCAAATTTTAAAACCCATTCTGCACTGTTTTGCAAATAAAATATAGTTAAAATATTAACTCACACATTAGTACACACACAACCAACAAGCACACATAAATTGATTTGCAGACAGATTTTTTTCTGTATATTTACACTTATACCCAGGTGTTGCATTTTAATTGTGAAAATATTGAATAGCGCATTGTCAAATATAATTTGTTGCTAAATTCAGCTATACAAGCCGCGCACGGCGAGCTGTTCCTATGATGATTCAGACCATCTGTCTCAATACGAGGTAATTCAATAAGTTCTACCTCCTACATCACAAATGTCAGTGCTATTTTCATGAAATTATCCACAATAATTGTAGCTTTGAATCTCAGCTACAAATGAATAGGATAAGGATAATTGATATGTTCTGATGCGGTCAAAGCCAGAGAGAGAGATTTTGGACAACAGAAACGGAAAAATTATACCTCAAAATAAATACACGTTTTGAGTGTTTTTTCGCCGTATATAGTTAGATCTATACCAGCACACTTTAATACTAGGCTTGCAAATAATATAATATTAACTCGAATGTATAATTCTTATGCCTTTGGCATACTCGAATACTGCTATATAATCAAATTCGTTGTTACAAGTCATGCCACAGTGATGCCTTGTATGTTAAATCTTTAAGTTTAACATGACACTTTTTGAGTTTTGTTTTGTTATGTACTCAATCAGTCAATAGTAGAAAATCATCTCTTGGATAGAATTGGAGCCCCCCCCCCCCTCCATTTAGTCGTTTATATTATATTGAAGATATCTCAGTACTTATGAAAAGTATGATTTTTTCAGTGTTCCCTATAGGCTCTCCTACAAAATCCCCGATGAAGGGTGGTATATCCACTTGAAACGTCGGTCTTTATTGTTACGTTATATTTTTGTTGTTTTATTGCAGAGCAATTGTACAGCAATTTTATTGCTTGTCCCAAGCATTTCCGTTTGTTATTGTTATTTGTTATTTCACTGAGTGCATGTTTTATCGCGTTTTTCTTCCTTGTTATTGCTTGTTACCCAGTTGGAATATCTTGCTTTTATTCTTCGCATTTTACAGTTTCGAGTTATCCTCTTGTATCAGTTTTCTGATCCTTGGTGTGTTTTGTTCCTGGTTCCGTTGGATTCATCTTTTTACGATTAAACGTTATATAAATTATAGGAGGTAGAACTTAATGACTGACTCTCGTCGTATTATAATTGCATACGTATTATAGCCTAATTGGAATACAATTATTGTGCCCATACTCTCGATCGTTTGCACATGTATACTAGTAATACTCATTACCTTGATTAAGGGCACATAGGAATGGATTTTTAGCCCATTGACCATGTTGACTGCAATAGAGTATACTATATATTAATTATTTTACAAAACGGTCAAAACAATGCCTTCTCATATCACATATCTGCATATATTGAAAACAATAACTCATAGGCATCTCAAAATGCACAGGTATTACAATATATACCAAAAAATACTGTTGAAAATTAGTTATACATAGTATAACTGGCAGTTTCACGCCCACCAACCACACACGCCCTCTTTGGTAATCAGGGATCCAAGTTGAATTTCGAGACTGATTCCACCTCATTACCATCTATTATGAGAGGCTTTAGTCCCACACCATCTGAGACGGACATGATCTTGGTCTTGCTGACATTTTAGACGTAGGCGGCAAGATGCTCACTACCACCTTGACTTTCTTCAGGACCAGGCTTCAGGAGCTCCGCCAGTCTTACATATTTGTTGCAATGTGTCATCGGCACAACGTAGATTGTGTATTTGATATCCACTGACAGCCCCCTGGCCAATCATCTAATGCACGTCTCATTATAGAATCTGCATAAAGGTTGAAGACTCCCTGACCTATAATACAGGGTGTCCCAAAAAATGTTAACACTCCGGGCACATAAGATATCTTAAAAGGACAGGAACAGATGGGTCTAATCTTGATGTATTATGAAAGCTGAGTAAATAAGCTTTCATTTGCATTTTATTGCGTTCCAATTGGTTATTTAGAACGGGAGATATGCTTCAGCAAACATGAGGAAGCAAAATCGGCTTGGTCCAATCCTCTCAGTATGAAAGTAAAGCTTTTAAAATGCATGAAGCAAGAAGCAACACACATCAGTTAATCGCTTCATTGTTCTTTTCAACGCATTCTTTCGATTCTTTTCAAGCTTTCAAGGGGTTAAAGTAGCCACGGTAAATGGTTAGGAGGGATATGGTTATAAATCAACCTAATTGGGGGTGGGGGTTGTAGGGGTTTATAATGCCTTTATGAGGGATATACATCAACCTGGTTTGGGGGGGGGTTGTTAGTAGGGGGTTTGTGTGGTTTCAGAGGTAGGTAATGTGGCATAACAATCTAGCGGGGACCCGAGCGTAGCGAGGGTACGCCGCTAGTATTTACAAAGTGTATTTTCATCGGTGGAGCACGGGTGCTCCTTGAAAAAGAGGGATATAAAATCAACAAGTGGCGCGTTGTGATCAGCTGTTCGCGGTTGTTTTTGAAGAACGAATTCGAACGATTTTGGCCCATATTCTCCTCTGTTTATGGGGCAATAAAAGATATGATAAGGTAATTGTGTTACGAAGAAAGTTGGTATTCTTTAGTTTAGTTTAATTGTATACATGCTGATCGACCGTACGCGTATCACACTCGCAGCATCGATACGAATAACATGAATAACGAACGAATGAAAAATTACGTTTTAAAAATTTAAGTAAGCTTAAGTTATAGTTAGGTTTTACTTTTAAGCTTAATAATGATCAGCTTAATAATGATCAATACAGTTAATTTCTTGTCTTAGACATGAATCCGTCAGATGAAAATGGAATAGTCGTACTAAGTACTCAGTAGCGTTTATAAAATACCAAACAATGACATCATGATCATTAATATATTGAATTTGAAAGGCAAGTGATTAGTGACCAGAACTTTAGATAGAAGCAAGGTCAAGGACAAGGTCAAGGACAGGAATTACTATAATCTATAGACTATAATCAACAACAAAAATTGTCGATCACAGCGTATACGATTCCCCAGCGTCCCATGCAACTGGTGCGTATCGTTTGTCACCGCGTCATACGCAATGGCAAGGGCGTAGTAAAACCGGAAGATGTGACCAGGAAAGGTGATGTGACGTACTTGTAGGTAATGCACTTATCAATTTCAACCCTGGCCCCTGGGGTGGCCAGGACTTTGTCATGTTAGCCGGGGATTTGACCCAATATGTGTCCCCGCGGGGCCGGGCATATGCCGGGACTTGTTGTATCAATTTAAGTTAGTTTTAATTTAGGCAGGGAATTTAGCCGCGTAAGGGCCGGGGTTTGGCCGTGCTTTACCCGAGCTTTTTCAACCGTTTCAACCATTTCAACTGCTAAATTCAGTATGCAAGTAAGCCCAACGTAGGCCTATAACATAGCGAGTATTCAGCAGCGACGTGATAATCTAGAAGGTATTGCCCTTTTTCGTTTGTAGAATATTTTAATTCAATTATTTTGGCAAAGGTTCTGTAACAATTGCCACATGCATGCAAACCACATGTGAATAGGCCTATTGCAATTGAATACACAAAGGCATACTTCGGAAGCATTTCATGATGTTATCTAATCCATTCGGAGCTCTGCAATTTATCGAATACCGTGAAATAGTAGCCTATGCCTGCCGAATTTTGAACCAATGTATGCATGCAACTTGCACTACGAACATGACGAAGCATGATGATGATAGGATTGTGAGAAACCATGCTCTGCAATATTTTAGCAGAGTCAAGGTCAGGGATTAAGTCCAAGAAAACCCCGGGGATACAAGACAATCTGATGTGACGCAATGGAGAGGTGAAAATTGTATCTCCCAGCTCAGCCAATAAATTCTTCATAGTCATGTCTATGATCCAGTGTTGCCAACTAAACAAGGTGCCAAAGCGTGGCGCAAGCGCCGTCAGGCGTTCGCCGTCAGTAAATGTATCCGGCACTAAAATGGTCCTGGCTAGAACCCTGAGCGCCGTTCAAACAGCAGCCCACGACCCAGAGTAGCCCAATTTTTCACTCTGAAGAGTTGCCACCAAAAGCATCCAATTAAGTGCTAAATTGGGGCCAATTTGACTAACATTTCTTGGGCTACATTAATTGTTCTTCCCCTTTTTTCTTCCCCCTGTCCCCCCTAAACACACAAAAGGGGAGAAATTGATTCTGGTGCCGCCGCTGTGGGTCAGCTTCAGGGATATTTCTCATTTGATACCCATGTTTTTGGTAGGAAGGAAGTACATGCAAGTCAAGTACATTCTTGTTTTTAGTTAAACATTTTAAGCTTTATTATCGTCCCAATATCATCTTCTATAGTTTGATCAGTTCCAAATTGGAGAAGCCTCCTTACAGTAGCGAATGGTTACAGAAGGACACAAACAATGACAAAGGCAAGAAGCGCACTGTTCATCATATTCATGACGCGTGTGTGCGATCAAAACCATGTGCGTGCCATGGCGACTGCGGCCATAATCATGTGCGTACGATTGGATTACTTTTGCGCTCGGACAGATCAAGACCGAATATTTCTTGCCAATTTGGAACTATAGTCTTCGATCGTTCAACTTATTTGGTTTAAATGACAATACACAGTTACGCACAGGGCGCAATAAATAAGTGACATTAAAGCGAATTAAGTTTCTATTCATTGATGCGCCTAAATGATCACTTACCCGTTGCGGAGTATTGAAGGTGTGAAAAACATCCTCTTGGTCTATTGAAATAAATATTGACCATGTAATTAGTAAGAATAGAGGATAATATCTGCTTGATAATGCGCTGCGGCCACATTTGCTGAAAGTAGCTCAATTTTTGGTAAACCCTGGCATTCGATCCTTTTCATTCCACGGCACACTATTCAAAAGTAGCCCAATTGCGCAGCCAAACCGTGGTGTTGGCAACATTACTTTGATTTTAGAATTAGAGAGAAGAAGTCTAGCATTCTAGAGTATCTTAGTATTATGTAGTTAATCTAGACTAGAATGATAATTAATAAGAATTGAAGACGGGGCATGGTCACGTTCATAATAATGCTTTGGACCAAATTCCAGCTTAATGCTGTGTCACCGTGTAAACCAAAAGTGTTTTCCAAGCGCACATAGTGTAACAACTTTAATTATAAAAGCACACACAGAAATTCAGTCACTACGGTCGTGCAGGTTTGGTTGAATTTTGTCCAACACTCTGTATGTCACTGTTTCCTCTAAGTATCTTTTGTGTGAGTCAAATTGAACAAATATTAGGAAATTTGGCTCGTTAGAAAATGATGTGCACATACCAAATACAGTTATTCTCTCATATCTCTCAACTCATTCATTCTGATTGTTTTGACTTTTTGTTTTTAGGAATGCGATAGTTGGTCTTCTTTCACCTATCTATTGAGTGAGCTCAAAAACTAGAAACATACCATGGTAAGTGTAATATACAACAAATGCTGTGCTAGTTTGGAATTTTCACCAAAAGATGTACAGAATGTCCACCTTGCTATCAGGCTATGCCAACACACATCTAAAACGTCAAATAAGAATATAAAAGAAATGGGTAAAATATAAATATATTGTGAAAGATGTTTCCTGAACAAATTGATTAAATAAATATGATTACAAATATGTGACATGATCAAACGAAATGAGTCACTTGTCGGCAGTTTTCAATTTTTGATATTTGTCCATCATTTAAAAGCAGGTGAAAAATGCTACAGTATAATCCAAATTGAACTTCTCTACTTCTTTAAGTAACAAACAATTTACCAGCTAACAAAAACAATGTAAAACATAAGAATTTGTCACTTCTGTTCACCTGCATTTGTTTAACTCAATACGCTTGCGGGGTATGTCCTTGGTTTGTGGGGTGCGGGCGTGAAGGGTGTGTAGCCATATGGCTCAAAATATGCTAAACCGTTATGAAACTTAACACAAAGGTTATTTTTTCAACTTGCATGTTTTTATTGCAAGCTAGTTTCAAATGGTAGTACACACACATATCTTCCATAAAACACAAAGCTTAAGATAACTCATTAACCATTAACTTTAAAAATTTCACTTTTCCATGAGAGTTTTCCCTTGCATATGTTATTTTTGACAGACACAAAATATTGTCATTTTCTGCAAATTAAACCAATTATTTCATTAAGTATAGTCTTTTGTTGTAAATTCATGGTATTGCAACTGACTGGAGAAAAAAAATGTTGAGGAATTTATAATTTGGGTAAAATTATCATAAAATAAATTTATTGTGTCTGTCAAATATAACATACGCAAGATGTCTTTTAATCACTGGTCCTTAAAATCATGGTGCAAAAATGGTCTCATAAGTAGGTTTACTTTTTATATAGGTGGCCCTAGATGCCAAGGCCATGTAAATCAATGACGTCTTCCAACGGTGATGTGTACATGGTAAATTATAATGGTCCAATAACTGATTTTTGTAGGATGCCTTCCAGAAGAATATTATTCTCAGATTTTAAATTTTTTTGGTCATTTGTCACTCGTAGGTCTCAATTTATCTCTGTAAATGACAACAAATTTAAACCTCATACTCCTCTGGAAGGCTACCCACAAGGATCCGTTTTTGGACCATTATCCTTTACCATGTACACAGCACCGTTGGGAGACGTCATTGATTTACATGGCCTTGGCATCTTGCGCCACCTGTATAAAAAGTAAACATACTTATGAGACCATTTTTGCACCATAATGTTTTTAAGGAGCAGTGATTACTAGACAAAATTTCATCGATATAGCTCCTTCACTTCTGGGTGATGTCAAGAACTTTTTGATACCCCCTCGTATATCATACAAAAAGTAGAAACAATAACCTTGGTATACTTTCAAAATTTTTAAAAATCAATAATTTGTTATGTTTTTGAATCACCCCGTTTATGAATTCATTTTAATTGACCTTGATCTTATACAGAAGCGCAGCCTTGCCCCAAGTCAACTGGCGCTAGCTCAAAAACAACGGGAACAGCATGGTGGTACCAAACGAAAATCAGACGATTGGTCAACAGGGACAAAGGAATCACAAGTAAGACACAACCATTGAAAAACATTTCAATAGTTTGTTTACCACCTAGTATACTGATTCTTATTATAATGTATTATACTTTGATAGGTGCTATCAAATTAAAGGGAATCACACAAAGCTGAACAACAATGTTCAAAATTTAGTGATGTTGTCTCTGAACAACTTTTTAACATAGACCAAGATAATGCATTGGCATTGCCGAATAACAAATAAATAAATAAATACTATGGTGATACTCTGATGTGATACAATAAATAGCTACCAAGCACAGCCTAATCTGGAAATGATCTTTGTGTATTTGTAATGACCAGGTTAATAAAATGTACAGAAATGGATTAGTAAAGGCTGTTGTATATGCAATAACCCTAATACTAACTACAACTACAAATTGCTACAGCAAGTCCCCACTTCATCGTGTATTCATGGAACTCTAGGACTGGGACCAGGGATTCTGTTCATTTTTGGATAGGAAAGTCCTATACTGACGTACGTACCTAAACAGGTCCCGTTTACATAAATTAAAAAGGACCATTTTTTGGGGAATTTCCCCAATAATTCAGTATAAACTTCAATTAAGTCTAATTCCCTAAAGCAGACGACACAAACAGCGCCACCAACAATGGGACACTCACCAAAGTTAAGCAAAAGTAGCTTCTGATCAGCAAGTTGAGTGGCACACCCCTGCTGGGGCTTTCATGCAGTAGAACCCCAATTCGAAAGAGCCTTTCCCCACTCATTGTGCCCATGTTTTTCATGCATTGCTTGCCAAACAAAAGCTTGCATGTCGGTATGTGCATGTATTGCCCGCCAGTTCTAAAGGGTTGTCCATTGTAAACCACACCATTCATTTGTATACGACAGAAGTCAATGCATGTTCCCCCATGCATTAAATGGAACCAGGCACCTAACATTGTTGATCAATAATGACGTGACTGAAATGGTATATAAACATTGTTGGATACCTACTGACAAGAGCAATTGAATTAACCCTAACACTTTTGAAGGATTTTCCAACGAAATTTTTTTCAAGCAAAAAACACACACACAACAAGAGGTGCCACGCCCCGGGGTTTGAACCCACGACCTCTCGGTTACAAGTCGAACGCTCTACCAACTGAGCCACGGGGGGGAGCTATGTAGCCCGGGGCCATTATTTCAACCAAAAACCTCAGCGCCGGGTGGAACCGACAGGCTGGGAAATGGGATTTCATGGGGTGCGGGACTGTAAGGGTTAATCAAGGTGAAATTAGAGAAAAAAAAGTGAAATTAAAAAGAAGAAAAAAAATCGTTCCTTAATCCTAACACTTTTGAAGGATTTTCCAACAAAATTTTTTTCAAGCAAAAAAACACACACAACAAGAGGTGCCACGCCCCGGGGTTTGAACCCACGACCTCTCGGTTACAAGTCGAACGCTCTACCAACTGAGCCACGGGGGGAGCTATGCTGGGCGAGTGTATTCGCCCAGCTATGTAGCCCGGGGCCATTATTTCAACCAAAAACCTCAGCGCCGGGTGGAACCGACAGGCTGGGAAATGGGATTTCATGGGGTGCGGGGCTGTAAGGGTTTTAATACATCAATTTGTGTGTGTGTGCGCACAAATCCTCGGACCATTTTTAGGTGGCAGTTTTAATCAACTGAAGCACCTTCTAAGGCCACATCCTATTCTGATATCATTAAATCTTGAGTCTTATTTGAATAAAACCTTGCCATTTTGCACAGAAGGTTCAATACACAAGGCTTGAGCTACTTATTTCATGGGCTCGTGTATTACAAGTATTATAATGATAACATTGATTTGCAGTCTGTAAAATTTAAAAATCAACGTTATCATTATATGCTTGTAAGAAATGAGACATCTCTGATACATGTATTTCTTATGTTATACTTTTATTGACTTTGATCACAGGACCCGTGTAAGAGGTGGAAGGATGGAAATGATACCACACCAACAAGAAAACCACTTCATAATCTCATCCAGTCGCCGTGTACAAGCCCATCATTGTCTAAGTCATCACATGTAAGTTGATTTATTGAAGTTACTTTTATTTTATAATACAACCAAAAAGCATTTTAATACAAAATCAACTGTAGATGATACATAAATGACATTTGCAGCTAAATCTATGGACCTCAAGTGCAAGGTCAAAAGATCTTTATTTAAGATCATTCTTAAAGTGGTAATGTTAAGGGGGCTTTCAAGTGTCGTTGTATGAATTTGTCAAGCACTGTAACTTTCAAACTATTTATGTGTTGTACATAAAAGTATACACTTTTTTGAATGAAATGAGTCGGGGAATCCATTTTTCGTATCAAAAATCGTGATATTTATATTTTTGCCCAAAAATGCCTCTTTTTTGCCTAAAATTTACAAACAACCTAACAAAATAATTTTTAGGTAAAAAATTCTAAAAATTTACAGAAAGCATCTTAATTCAATTATCTCAAAATTCACATTTTTAGCACTTTTTGGTCAATAATTTCAAAACTAAAAATTTTAAAGGCAAAAAAAAAAATGTTTCCTAGATAATTGAATTAAGATGCTTTCTGTAAATTTTTAGAATTTTTTACCTAAAAACTATTTTGTTAGGTTGTTTGTAAAATTTAGGCAAAAAAGAGGCATTTTTGGGCAAAAATATAAATATCACGATTTTTGATACGAAAAATGGATTCCCCGACTCATTTCATTCAAAAAAGTGTATACTTTTATGTACAACACATAAATAGTTTGAAAGTTACAGTGCTTGACAAATTCACACAACGACACTTGACAGCCCCCTTCCCTTAACTGTGTGTTGTTCCTAGAATCGGGGATATTTTAAAAAAGTGTCTGAAAATAGATGTATTGGATGACAATGCTAAAAAAGCTCCAATGCTTGCTGTTTTTTTGTATAAACATCTCTTTATGTTTTCTGAAACCTGAAAATTATTAAACTAATTGTTTTGAAAGGTTTTTATAATTTGTTATTCTGGATAAATGTTTAAAACACTCTTTTGCAAGTGTATTTTATATGGACTCACTGTCATTTGAAATCTATAACATCTGTTTCATATTTTTCTATCAACAGGAGAATCTGATCAGGAACATTTTATCCAAGCCATTTAAGATACCAATTCCAAATTACCAAGGTAGGTAACATTGTGTTCAATGGTTATGTTTTAGCTTCATCTTACCTTTGTCATACCATAACATGTATGATATTGATCATGCAGAGAGTATCATAAACTCATAAAAACACCACTTTTTGCATCAAACTATCCCACTAAAGGGAGTCAGCTATCATCCTGAAATGAACATTTTGTTATCCATGCATGTCTAATGAAGTCCAATTTCAGTTATATTAGTCACAGATTTAGCAGAAACTCAATGAGACTATGATGAATGTAAAAGATCCAATTTACACCATTTTGTAATATTAAGCAGAGTCTTAAACATGTTACAGAGTGGATAAGTCCCCCCTCCTCATCCACTGATCTTACACCAGGCATAAGACAATTCTTCTTTTTTTGGTTTTGCTATTTTCTAAACTCCCAAGTCTTCCATATAATACTCTGCATCTTATAAGAATCGAATCACTAAATGTTATTCCCGAAAAAAGACACATGCATTATTACAATATTGGATTTTGTAGTTGCATAAAAAAACCATGGATTTTGCGGTCAGTTTTTGACATACGCCACAATTATTTCACTATGAGATAGAGATAACCAAGGCAACAACACATGTCTGGATGGAGGAGGATTTACTTCAATATTATTATCCTAAAATTAAAAAGTGTTCATCCATTGTAATTATTTATTGGATTGATTTCCCCCTTGAATATATAGGACCATTACTAGCAACTCGAGGATTAGGAATGCGTAGACAAGGAGCAAGACAACCTCTACATGACCCTTATGAAGAGGGCGCTCTTGTATTATACGCTCCACCAGTAATGTCGGCTCATGAGCAGCTCACAGTAGATAGGTAAAAAACATTTTTTGAAGATTTTTGTAATTTTAATGAAATGTAACATGTGACCTGCTAAGAATATATTGGTATCCTGACATTACACGGATATCATCAGAGGCGGTAGGGCACTGTACACTGTATGTTACTATGTGTACTGTTGCGGCAGAGGGGTGCAGTTGTTGATAAAATGCATTTTGAGATATTTATATTTCCTATTTGTGAGCGTGGAGATCGCTATCGATAAAAGGGTTTTATGTTCAAATGAGTTTTGAATAGCGGGTTGAACGAGGAGTCGGTTAGCCAGCCTGTGAAGATCCTTGCACCCCATATGTTTAACATGTTTCTATTTCAGATAGGGTCGTAATGCTCAATGAAAAATGTTTTATTTCTGGTTGAGCTTGCGAATTATGAAATAGTGATAGAATTAGGCATAGAAAACAAAGAAAATAAAGACAATTTTACAGTAATTTTTATTCATAAGATCAGAAAGCAGTATTCAACCTTAACAGTATCCAACCTTAACCACAAAGGTGTCATTTTGAAGCATTCAAAAAGAACCTTTTGTTGGTATTAACTTTTTTTGAGAGAGACAACTGCACCCTTTTGTTGCGGCTGTACACATGTGATAAAAATATGGCTAAGTGTAGTTGGAGTGCTCTCATCAACCCTCGATTTAAGCATGATATGTGGACCAGGAGCTACATTGCAGCTTTTTTGACAAAAGTAGCTCCTGGTTCTAAACTTTGCTGTGCAAAATTTGAAAATACCGGAAGCTAAAAGCTTGGCAATCAGGTGTAAAAAAACTCTCAGCTCCCGCTTAATTCAAGGCTTTTTTTGTTGTTGTTGTTATTATTCTTTTTTCACTGTGTCCTCATATGTTCAATACAAAGTATAATATAGATCACATTTCTTTATAATATTATTAGTACAATACAGACTATAATGAGCATTAAATAAATGTTATTACATGGTCCTTTGCTGATATATACTACACATCCCATAATGGTAAGAGGGAATTCCATTTTTTGTTAAAACTCGCAATGTTCCCCTTAATTCGAGGCTTGGCTCTCATGATTAATTCAACATTGATGCGAACAATTCACCCACCATTTAGGGCAGTGATTGGCATTGTAAGCTTAGGAACATCAATAAGTGCATTTGCTTCTATCATTTCATTTGAAATATGTTGGACGAGTTCAAGTTATTTAAAATATGGTCTTCAAATTGCAAAAAAAAAGGAAAATTACTATTACCTTTAAATGTTTAATGAATCAATTTGTGTGGCTTGTACAATTAAAACCTGTCATTTTGCAGTACAATTATACTTCAATACGCTCAACAGGTTGTATTTTCTACTTTTTCTTATTAGATGTAACATTTTTAAATGTTATTTTAACATATGTTGTTTGAATTATTTACCTCATTTGCAGAGAGAAACAACATATTCACGGTAAGTCAGTTGTTTCAACATTTGTTTTTATTATTCAAAACCAAGCCAAATAATTTGTCAAAACATATGAACATAACACATCCTTCTGTGTTTCAACATTTATAATTCAAGAACCAAACCAAATTAGTTAATTTCATTATAAAATCCTAAAACTAATTCCACTTGAATTAAGGCCTACCTTTATTAATGTTAATAAAATCATAGCACTGTGTGTAAAAAGATTAGGTGTACAGGTATTATATAGACATGTTTTGAATTCCCTCTGTAACTTTGATTTATGAGGACAGATTTCTTTTTCCCTCTATGGTTGGGCTGGGCCACTTTTTCACCATTGAGAAAGTATTCTTGTAAGAAGTCCAAAAATGTAATTCCATTTATCTATCATCGTTTCACAATCAACTAGTGTGGTTGTTTCCTTAGGAGTATGAAATGTTTTAATATATACATGTGGGCACAATTTTTATTTACTTGTATTTGTTGAAAGAATATCTACCATTTTCATATGAATTTATTCAAACAATTTTGGGATTTAATTTTAGTTGTTGTTGATCCACTTCTGGCAAGCGTTTTGAGACCTCATCAAAGAGAGGTAAGTGTCAAAATACAGAAGTTTCATTCTTTAAATGAAGAAACTAATGTAAATACCGTATATTCTTTAATAAACTCCTATGGAGACGTTACATTTTTGAAAAGAGGGGTGTTTATTAGGGGTCAACTTTCAACTGAAAATACATACCCTTAACACTAATGTGATCCGCGCTACTGCACGTAATCCAATGCACTACCATTGCCACAACATGTACTGGTAACCCCCGTTCATCATACAAATGAAATAGCACCTCTTTCCAAGCCCTATTTCAAGCGCAAGCACCGATAAAACACTGTGATTTTGACTTCACTGTTTACATCGCTGAAGAGATTAATTTTCGTAAATACAAGGGATCCAGTTGGTTCAGACTCCCTAGATTGCTCAAATATTATTTTTCTATACCACGCCGTGTTGTGCGTCACATGACCGCTGTGTTGCAGATCCAGAACGTGAATTGCGCTGCATCTCGCTTAGTATTTTGACCGATTTGCAGGCAAATTTTGTTGTATTTTAGGATATAAGAAAGGTGACTTTCACTTACCCAAATTCTATCAAGTTTGTATGGGGCACTTTATTTGAAGGTTATTTCCAAAATCTAGTGTTTGGGGGACGGCGTTTATTATAGATACAGTAATATAACATTTATTATAGTATAATATAATTGAAGATGTGTAAATAAAACTGGATATGCAAAGTATAGTGTAGTCAACTTAATTTGTTGATTTGCATGTAATAGTGTACCCAAGTTGATTGTTGTTAATATGCTGGATATTTTGATTGACTGGATCATGTTTGTCTTTCTTTTGCAGGGGGTGAAGTTCCTGTGGGATTGTGTGACTGGACGGCGTATTGAAAATAGTAATGGCTGCATTATGGCAGATGAAATGGTCAGTGTTGCCATGAATATTGAAAGATAAAAAGTTGCTCAATATGCGAATTAAAAAAGAATAATGTTTCATTTTTACCTTCTTATTCTGTATATCTCTTACATGTAGGAACAGGAATATTTTGCTGGATTGGTCCATTACTGTTCTGTATATTCTATATTTTCTGTAATTAATGGGGTAAAGGGAACCATGCATTTTCAGAAGTTGAATTGCATTTATTTCAGGGACTTCAAGGCTAAATAAATTACCATATGTAAATGTTTTGAGTTGATCTACTCAGCTTTGATTTGGAATTAAAGGTAATGTTACATAGGAATCCATGCCATGTTGCTGTATTGTATGCTTTTAGTAGTCAGTGCACCATGTATTTCAACTTGTAATTCTGTACATAAATCTGAATCATATGAATGTGGATTTAAGGCAAGAACCGCAATATTGTCAATTCATTCCGTGGTAAAAATGTTTCTATGTCAACTTGATTTGTGGAACATTTAAGACAAAGTTTGGTTTTCTTTAAATCAGCATTAGCCAAGAAAGGAATACACTTTTTCAAAATCTAAAAGTATTTAGAAGTTGAAACATTACCAAGTAATTATTTTTTATTTTTTATTTTAGTGTATTAAACACTGAACTATGATTATGAGAATGCAATTCTTGTAGATCTCTACGTTCTTTAACTGTCATTAACTATCGAAATATTAACACTTTTTTTTCTTTCTTTTTTTCTTCAGGGTTTGGGTAAAACTCTTCAATGTGTTGCTCTCATGTGGACATTACTACGTCAGAGCAATGAAGGTAAGTCATGCTGATAAGAAACTAATGGTGATGAATCATAGGGTACATAGTGATTGAGGCATGTGAAGTTTGCAGTTTAGAGATACTGGATTCTAACATATGTATCGTTCTTATTAAAATGTCTCATTACCAATGTCATAAGGAGTTTAAGAAGGGAACTTTTATCAAGTACGCCATACAATATTTATTATAATATTATCAGATATCTGAGGATATTCTGGCAGAATTTGCTGCTATGGATGGACAAATATCATAGATATATAACAAATGGCAAGGTTTCAGACACTTTTTGGTAGTAAGGAAATGTTGTTTTTACTCATTTCCACTCCCAAACTGCTGTCATTGGATTATTTAAAAAAAATGGTCTTGTGACCACTGGAGAAGATTGAATGTGATGCTGATAGGAGAATTACTACTTAACATGGCCTGTAAAATGTGCTTATGTTTTTCTGTAAAATAATTGTTCCTTCTATTTGATTACAGGCAAACCTGAATGTACAACAGCAATAGTGGTGGCTCCATCTAGTTTAGTTAAGGTAGGTTTGTCATGTTTAAAGTGTTAGCTTATTTTGACTGTTAGAGCCCACAATTGATATGTGACCCAACATCAATTACCCCTTATAATAAATAATGGAAACATAGTGTACAAATGAATCTACCAGAATTTATGAAAACAGGATTTTAGTTTTTTAACTATTTATCTTGAGTGAAATTATACTGTAAACTGATTCCACTTTAATTGATTGAGATCCTCATGAATGATCCCATTTAGGTAACAACCAGCTGAAGATATCAGCTATACCTAATATTGCGACACAGGATTCACTAATTGTCCTCAGAAGGTTAAGCTACGTACTGTAGAAAAGAAACTACAACACACAGCCAATTTGTAAATTTTACACACAACTTTAATATGTGGGATGAGCTGGAGTAGTCAAAGCATCACTGCCTGATGCACAACTGTAATAAGTACTTATCTTCTTTCATAGAAGTAGTAACAATATTATACCATGCTTTATACACCATGCATTAAAAAAGAATACACCATGCATTAAAAAAGAATACACCATGCATTAAAAAAGAATACACCATGCCTTAGTCAAGAATACACCATGCTTTAGTCAACAAAAAATGTAAGCCCATCCTACGTTAAGTAGGACGAAGATCTGGATCCGGACCACGATTTGGAAGGGATCGAGTTCCCCGAATGGAGCAACTCTAGCCTTCCACAATTTCACAGGCAAAACCATGAAAACGAGCATAAAAAATATGGTCCAGACCCATATCCCCCTAAAAAAACTGCCCAACCCTTTACACACACAAAAAACTGCCAGTCATCGGCCGAGTCCGGCTCAGACCCAAGCCAGCAAAATCAGGTCTTATAATGCCTGAGCGACCCAATCAACTCCTCCAATATGAATAACTGGGTGGGTTGGGTGGGATTTTTACCATGCACCTATGAATACCCCAACAGACATTGAAACCCCAAACCAAAAACAGCGCGAAATCATGCCACTACTCGATACACCACGCCACCTGATTGGTCGAGCACTAGGCATGAATATTAAAATGGCCAGTCACAAATTTAGGTAGGGAGACCAAGGCCACAGCTAACAACCACAAATGGTATGAGTGCCGATAAGGACCGAGGCAGGGCAATTCTATTTACTGGCCATCTCCCCTCTGAAATTACAAACCAAAAGCAAAACGCAAAGACCAAAACAGGGGAACCTCATGAAGACAAAATCGCCTTTTATTAGATGGGACTAATAAAATCCGGAATTATAGCAATTAGTAAAGCTGCTTTTAGACTGTAAACTCACCCATTTAGGTTAATTGTGATGAATTTTTTTTTTGTTTCCTAAACAGAATTGGGCCAATGAGATTCGCAAATGGCTTGGAGAAAAGTTAAATGTTCTTGCAATAGATTCGGGCACTAAAAAACAGATAGACAATAACCTTGGTAAGTAACTATGACAAAAACCATGCACCATACATAATTGGTTCCTTCATGAGTGTATACACATAAGGCATAAAGAGTACCTACAGTATGGGTTCTATGGTTTATTTACTGTAAGCTAACCAGCAGGTATTCCCATATGGAGTGTGCCTGTGCAGATACTTCAGTACTACAAAGTCACTACTACAATTCTTTAACATCAATCATTAAATTGTATTGAGCATGATATTAATTATTTCCCCTTGTTAAAATAAAGGTGAATCCAATGGACCCTGTGTTCCTAGGTGCAGAGTACCCATGTCTTTCAACGTGATTTGGCCAGACTCACTCCCTGTTTATATGTTGCTGTATGGAGCGCTACACCTCCTCCACAGGGAGTCTGTTACCTTCCCAGCATTGAAGAATAATGGTACCCATTTCAATATACCTACCTGTCTAGAGAGTAATTAAGGTAAATTGCCTTGCTCAAGAGCACAACACGTTGACCACACCAGGACTAATACCCACAACCTTTGTATCACTTGTTATCGTTTGTTTCCCCTTGTTGTTTTATTGTTCACAGCATCATTTATGACCCAGTTTGGCCGCCGTATAGTCAATCCTGTCCTAATTCTGTCCTATGAGACTTTCAGATTACATGCTGAGGTGCTACATAAAGGTGAAGTAGGACTCATAATATGTGATGAGGTAAGAAACATAAACCTTGTCCAATACTACATGGTCACAAACAACTGAAAATATTAACCAATTTGAAGAAATCTTGTGAGCAAAAAAAACTATACAAAGTGGGTTTATCTTTCAAACCCTAACCCTGCTTATGAAATAAGGCATACTATAGTCAGCTGCAAAGAAGTTCAGCACTTTTTACTGTTACGAAGGCTTACTAAGTGTAGTTCCCATTGGTGGAATAGAACGACACAACTTGAAGCTACCAACCGGTGCATCTGATCTGCCAGATTGTATCCATGGCGTCAAGAATGTAAACCCCCCACAAGCACATTAATTATCGCGCACACGTAGGGCAAGTGCTGAACTTCTTTGCTGATGACTATCTTTGCTATAAGTGTCTATTTTTCACAAAACCTCCATCACAACCAAAATAAGCCATTGGTATACCTCATGTCAGCTCAAGTTGGGGGTGACATTAGCGTATATTATAGTGAACACACCATGATATCACGCATGTAACTTTAATGCCACTGCGTAGTGCATAAGCATCCACTCAATCAATGAAGAATGTCAGATGTGGGGCAGAATTTTGGTGTTTTGTCTTCATCTTCTGCTGTCACCCCTTTTAGTGCTGAAGAGAAATACACATTTAGTGATTAATACCGGTTATTGCTGATTGTGATTATTACCGCCAATAACTGATTATTGGTTATATAATACATTTGTGGTTTACATGAATTCCAAATAAAATGTCAAATATAAACACCATTATCTCTATTTTCTTCCTGCTAATCAATCTTCTCTTCTTACAAAGGGCCATCGTCTAAAGAACTCCGACAGCCAGACCTACCAGGCTTTGACTGGTTTGAAATGCAAAAGAAGAGTGCTGCTATCAGGGACACCAATACAGAATGATTTACTGGAATACTTCAGTTTAGTACACTTTGTCAATGAGGGTATATTAGGTGAGTTTGTGTATGGTATAAGTTAAAAGTTTAACGGGTTCGCCGTCGGACAAGTTTTAATCTGTCAAGCTTTCGTCAGGATTAGCTCTGACTTCTTCAGGACCAAACCATTATAATATTAAACAAAACATAGAGAAAGCCACTTCTCTTGTTATCATCATTGGGGCTACCCCTTGCCTGATGATTTGAGAGTAGGTGCCCTTTCCTACTTGTGAAAGAATTGGTGGCTTTGAAAAGAGCCATTCAGATGGATTGCCGCTTCCACTGAACAGAGATGGTGGCTCTGAAAAGAGCTCTACATGTAGGTTGCCACTGGCCTACTATATATAAATTTGGTTCTATTAGAACCTCCAAATGACTGCCCCTTGACCAATGGAAATAACGTAGAGACTGCCCCTTGTCTACTACAGACTACAATAAGTCTAATGCACAGTAGTGCAGTCACTGATCTGTAGAGATCGTTTGACGCTGTAACGAACTTGAGCAGGGTATATAATGGTTCATTGCGGACCTGGCTGCAAAAAAAATACAAGACTGTTATCGATTGGGGGATTGATTGATCGTGTTGATAGGAAATAGAGAGCGCCACACGCGGCTGATATCTTTGCCGTCATTTCTATTGATTGTTGATGATTCATTGATTCTGATATCTAGAACTTCACGAACAAGCCACATTTTTGTGTATGGTGTTGCGATCAGGTACACTAGTACTAAATCAGGACCTGTGTTAGGTAAATGGCAGCTAAGCTGTAAATAACTCTCTTTGGGTTGCTCTGTAAGAGCTGCAGTCAAGCCGTTCAATTTTTTTAAAAATTACCCTAGGCAAATTTGACCAATGAGTTTTGTGGTCCCATGGTTTACACCTATTTAGATATACAATTCATTCACTATACTCTATTTCTTTTGCTCTAGACAATGATGTAACTTAACAGGGGCACCATTTATGCATGTGTATGTATCTTCCGTCTTTCTTCATGTGTGTGTTTATGCCAATGCATCGAGTAGGCGCGCACCTTTATTTGCTGCAGTTACATCACTGTCTCATGATGATAAATAGACTATAGTCTTCATATAATCACTGGCAATGAGTATGATGGTTGAAATATAATCACCAAATAGAAGATAGACAGCCCCATTCCACAAGCTGGTATGGCAAATGGGATAGACCAAACATGTTTCACAGAGTGAAGACCGATGGCCTTGCTTTGTAGATGTAGGCACTCCAGCTTGATGCCAATGATAATTTTGCTTGTTTTGCATTCATGTGCTCCCTTTTATTTGTAATACACATCACTATATTCAGGCACAGCTCAAGAATTCAAGAAGAAGTTTGAGACTCCAATCTTGAAAGGTCGTGATGCAGATTCTAGCGACAAAACCAAAGAGAAGGGACAGGAAAAACTGCTAGAGGTAGGTCAACATGATTATTGCTGATAATGCCGAAGCACCAATATGGAACTATAATATGTCAGATTATACTCTTTGCTAAGCACCTAAACCTAACCCACAAACTTTCTGACCAGGTGCTATTATGCTATTTTATTCCAAATCTATCTTATATCAAAAATCTGAAATATACAGTAGGTGGGCAAAATTATTCTTCATAATTTGACACCTCATTCATAAAAACTAAAAACAGGTGAAACTAGAGATAATTGTGATCATAGATCACGGATATTAGTCGAGGGCGTGCTGACCTTTGACCTGCTGATGACAGTATGCTCTTATTTGAATGGAACCTTGAGACCATTTTTGCCAGTCATCAAGCATTTCCTCTCAGACAAGTAGCATTTTGAGTGAATGGAGTGAAAATCGACATTTTGACCTATAGTGACCCCTTGTTGACCTTTGACCCCAAGATAATGATTGACTCTTTTTCTTGTCTCATCAATGCCTACAAAATAAAACATGACCGGTCAAAATCGGAGCATGTCTTACATTTTACCCTTGTTTAGGTCAATGACCTCTAGTGACCCCATATGACATGTCACTTTTAATCGCTTAAGACCCTATGTGTACATGGATACAAGAAATCTTTTGACCAATTCTCATAATCATGGGTCATTTCCTCTCGAAAAAATATCATTTTGAGTGACTGGAGTGAAAATTGACATTTTGACCTATAGTGACCCCTTGTTGACCTTTGACCCCAAGATAATGATTGACTCTTTTTCTTGTCTCATCAATGCCTACAAAATGAAACATGACCGGTCAAAATCAGAGCATGTCTTACATTTTACCCCTGTTTAGGTCAATGACCTCTAGTGACCCCATATGACATGTCACTTTTAATCGCTTAAGACACTATGTGTACATGGATACAAGGAATCTTTTGACCAATTCTCATAATCATGGGTCATTTCCTCTCGAAAAAATAGCATTTTTAGTGCGAGGATTGAAAATTTACATTTTGACCCCTAGTGACCTTTTCTTGACCTTTAACCTTAACGATATGATTAACTTTTGTTCTTGTCTCATCAATACCTACATAATGAGATATGACCGGTCAATATCGGAGCATGTCTTACATTTTACCCCTGTTTAGGTCAATGACCTCTAGTGACCCCATATGACATGTCACTTTTAATCGCTTAAGACCCTATGTGTACATGGATACAAGGAATCTTTTGACCAATTCTCATAATCATGGGTCATTTCCTCTCGAAAAAATAGCATTTTTAGTGCGAGGATTGAAAATTTACATTTTGACCCCTAGTGACATCAAATATTTTTTGATTTTAAAAACCTTTCTTTTATATAATGCGTACGGTCAAAAGGAATATGTTGACCAATTCTGACGATCATAGGTCATTTTACTAAATTGCAAATGCGATTTTAGTGAAAATCACGTTTTGACCCCTAGTGACCCCTGTGTGACCTTTGACCCCTTATGCTTTACAACCTAAGTAGTGGTGCACATAAGGGTTCTTATGACCAAATATGGTCAAATTCGGGTCAATGGTTACGGAGCTATAGGTCCCATGGCTGAAGAAAGAAGAAGAAACAGGTAGAATACAGTATATTAGTCGTTTCTCGACTAATATAAGTATATGAAGTTATGACATTTCAGATTTGTTTGATATGAGATATAGATATGGAATAAAAT
This sequence comes from Ophiura sarsii, assembly GCA_035610835.1. Taxonomy (NCBI): domain Eukaryota; kingdom Metazoa; phylum Echinodermata; class Ophiuroidea; order Amphilepidida; family Ophiuridae; genus Ophiura; species Ophiura sarsii. The sequence continues at coordinate 147,787,144 of CM069441.1, read as the reverse complement.
AGCATAATAACACATGGTCAGGCTATAGTAACCCAGGTTTTTGGTGCATATAGTGCGTCATTACCAGACTCTTTATTCTACATTCAACAACTCCATATATCTTATATATGAGGACCCACCAAAGGAGTTCGCCACATGGTCACTTGATGACAGACAGCACAGAGTTAACATGGAGGAATTGTAACCATGTCAAATTCCCAAGAGAACTGGATGTGGCTAGCAACACAGGGTGGGAGCTCTCCTCTAAGTACAGTGGCAAATTGTTGTGGATTTGAGATAAACCAGCTTACCAGCACTAGCACACCAATCGAAGCACACCACACAGATAATGCGTTGAAATTCCACACATTATGCAAAGGTGTTGTGTTGTTTTAGTGTAAGGTTTTTCTTCACATTTAAAACTATGAGTAAATATGTTGTTATTTAAGTGTTAAGATTATCATAGGGTATGGGACTTGATGTAACTTTAACTATTACAAATGATCTTAGCCATAGGAATATGTTCTCAATTGTTTTTCTTCACTAGGCTTATAATATTGTTGTTGTTTATTTTTTTCCATTTGCAGCTTGCATCAATAGTCAACAGATGTATTATCAGAAGGACATGTAAGTATTATGGAATGTCAGTCAACATAATGGTTTGTAAGTGCAATGTGTTACTGTCAAAAAAGTTTTAAAATTGTGTTATTTCTACCACACAGTAACATACATCATTTTTGAAAAGGGTGTGATAATTCAGGCAACAATATATCGAGGGCTCATAAACACAAGGCCTCGTCTCTATTTTTTCAAAAATGAGATTTTGGTATCAACATTTTCAGAAATAAATTTTCTTTCCAGCAGGGCTCACGTTCTTGCGCGTCCTCGTGTCCTAGGACCCCTTATTTTCTTGTTGGACGATAATGGACGCGTAAGTTTACATATTGAACTTCACTAACGGGTCCCAATCGAAAATAAAGGGACCCCTTAAATCTGACGATGTATGGACGTGGAAACCTTAAGACATTCTGAAAATTGTCAATCTCCATCCTGTGCCTACATTTTAAATTTATTAATGTCCGTAAAAGATAAATACAATGCAAGTCCTGTATTTTTAAAAGTTGTTAAAACACACTAAATCGCTTCCGAAGCAATAAGTTGCAAGCGATTTCCCAAACATTCTATAAGTATCTTCTACTGATTAACATGGACACGACATAGGTATATGAGTTACATGATCTTACGCTAGTGTGCGTATCTGTGTTAGCGACTGTTTGTCTCTAAACAATTTTTTGACCATTTTCAAAGGCTCAAACTTCAGGACCCCTTATATTTCTGGGGGACCCCTTAAATTTAGTTTTTGCAGTCCTTAAGGGTCCTGAAAATGCAAATGGGACTCCTCACATTTTTGAGCCAGTGCTACCCCTGCTTTCCAGTAAAACAGCCTGATCTCCATAACACAACCCCTTTCAAAGTTATAGCCAGTATCACAAGGCCTCATCCCCATCTCCCCAATGTGTTTAAAAATCTTTAATAGTCTTTTTCTCAATATGGTCAAAATGGAGATAAGGCCTTGTGTTTGGTAGATGACCCGATCACATTTTCGTAACACAGAATTATTTCAAACATACGGAGATTTTCATATCATATGAAACCTCATATTTTTCTCATCATCATACTGAAATTTGACGGCCTAAATCGGTATAATTACGGAGAAATCGATGAAATAACCTCGAATTACCGCGAATGGTGGTAACCACCGATATAGTTTGTGTACTACTCAATGGGTACAGTTTACAGCATCTTGTGCGTCTAAAATAAGAACCATTAGAGCTATGCAACTCAAACTATGGAACACAAATTTTTTAAGGATGACCTTTCATGTAGAATAGAAAACTTCAAGTTGAAAATCGGAACATCTACCTTTAATGTTAAATAGATTTTACCCCGAGTGCTACATGTAATTTTTCCAATAAGAGGTCCATTTTCAGAAGTGGGTATTGAACACATTTTTCTCTTTCATAGATAACTTCTTTTTTAAATTTCTGATACTAACAAAGTAACTTGAGGATGTCAATTCTATGGCATTATCTACTTCTTTCATGTGTGACGTCATGAAATAAAGCTGTGCGCTGAATTAAAGTTGTGTATTAAGCTTAAGCTGATTCCATTCCGGTGGTTAAAGCGAATATTGCTCTACTCATTCTACCTGCAAGGTTTATGGTTTGTAAACCTGCCAATTATTTCCAGCAAAAATACCTAACACAACATTTACCTGTTGTATTGTTATTGCAGCTGCTCTACTATGCAAGTACCTGCCAGTTAAAAGTAAGTATTGTATTTTATACATCTGACTATTTTAACTAAAAATATTGTTTTGGGGAATATCCCAGTTTTCTTAACCCTAACCCCGGTTTAGGGTTTTTGACTGAGATCACAATTTTCGAGGAAAAAACACCAACTAAATCTCCGGGAACTTGCCGGGATTCGATCCGGGGACCCTCCGTTCTCAAGCCCCAAGTCCCAACCACTAAGCCACGGCCCTCAGCTACACATTCGCGCAGTATACCGCGCTCACTATATTATAGGCTCGGTTGACTACGTCATCGAAAACCAATGGCGCATGCGTTGGAGAGGGACTTTGGATTAGCTTTTTTTAGCACTCAGGGGGTTAGGGTTAATAGAACACACACAACAAAATGTTACCATAACCCTAACCCCGGTTTAGGGTTTTTGACCGGGATCACAATTTTCGAGGAAAAAACACCAACTAAATCTCCGGGAACCTGCCGGGATTCGATCCGGGGACCCTCTGTTCTCAAGCCCCAAGTCCCAACCACTAAGCCACGGCCCTCGGCTACACATTCGCGCAGTAAACCGCGCTCACTATATAGGCTCGGTTAAGTTTGCAGAGTCAATCTCTACTTAGCCCAGTGGTTAGGGTTAAGTTTGCAGAGTCAATCTCTACTTAGCCCAGTTTCATGAGCATTTTATTACTTGTAAAGCTCATTCAGAATATTTTGTGTGTCTTTATTTACATTTATTTTATTACTTTCTTTTTAATTTCTCTTTTAGTTGAACAGATAGTTTGCTGCTCTTTGACACCGCTTCAGAGCGCCCTCTATCGTAAATTTGTGCAATCAAAAGCCAAAGCGTGTCAGCTGAAGAATGGCAAGGCTACTGCCTCATCGTTGTCTTCCATTACTACTCTCAAGAAACTGTGTAATCGTAAGTGTAAATACAGGCTTAGTTGACGAAAAAAAACCAACCTGTTCGACGAGCCAAACTGCCCTAGTTTTTAATAAATGTGGGGGGAAATTTCACATGTAAATGAATACTGTATAGCAACAAAATTTCACTAGCATTTTGATTTCTCTAGTACCTTTATTCGCTAAATTAAAATGCCGCTAATTAAGATTTTATACAAAGGTTAACATAGACAGATGTTTCAAATTAGTGAAACTAAAATGCCACTAAAAGGTGGTGTTTTGCAAATTCGCTAAATTTAGTGTTGTACAGTACCGACCCATATTTCAGAATTGTTAAAACAAATTGTGTGTCCAAAAATCACACCAGTTTTCATTTTATGGGAAATTAAAGATGGACAAACCAACCGAACCTTGGAGGTCTGTCAGTGCAACAGGCTGGGTTTTTTCTTGTTGCCTTACCTTAACTGTCATCCATAAATACCAACAAGATGCATTGAAAAATTGCTTCTTTTAAGTGATTGAAACAAACTTGTATGCTCCAAACGAGCTTCATATGAATATATCATTGTACAAATATTTACTGTACTGGAGGAAAATAGTGCAAAATTAAACCATAAAGGTGCGTTCATACTCACGTCGTTGCGCGTCGGGCGACGTCGACGGATATCGGTGCGCGAGTTCAAGCAATGTTAACTTTTGTCCATCGACGTCGACCGATACGCAACGACGCGAGTATGAACGCACCTTAAGGCTACTGGACACCATGGATTACTGTAGCCTGGTAACAACAGTGTCTCTGTGGTCTCCAAACAGTAAGGCTACTGGACACCATGGATTACTATAGCCTGGTAACATCAGTGTCTCTGTGGTCTCCAAACCGTAAGGCTACTGGACACCATGGATTACTGTAGCCTGGTAACAATAGTGTCTCTGTGGTCTCCAAACATTAAGGCTACTGGACACCATGGATTACTGTAGCCTGGTAACATCAGTGTCTCTGTGGTCTCCAAACAGTAAGGCTACTGGACACCATGTATTACTATAGCCTGGTAACATCAGTGTCTCTGTGGTCTCCAATCACTGATGGTAGCTATTTAAAATCATGGAATATTTGTTTATATAATATAGAAAATACCTCTATGTGCTGTTATGATGGGGAGGGGGAAATTACTCTTTCATGAAAACAATAAATGAACTCACTGATTGTGACCACCAATTTTCACTGTGCATATAATTATGGAAAGCAAATTAAACATACTGCAAAATTCATGACCAAAAGTGTACTTTAATATTTGAATAAATCAAATTATTTTTTTGACCAAAGAATGTACATTCACAGGCAGTTGAATGAGAGAAGAAGACATGAATATTTACCAATTCCTATGCTGATGTGGACAGTTGCGAAAAGGAGGTATCAATGTATACCAGTAACTATCAGGTTTGAGGAAGGACATATCAGTGTCATATCAATGATCACATTTAACATACACTACATAGTCAAATATATGAAGCTATGTGTACACAACATAATTTTGCTGCTGCCACTTTGATCCTGTGCCGTAGGTGTATTTGTCACATGGTTTTCCGAGACCCGCATCTACTCCATTTTTGAAGCTGTTGAGTGTTGTGGCATTGGATGTCTTAGATGGCAGGCTATTCCAGAATTTCACAACTCTGTTCGTGTAGGAGTTTTCATTCATTCATTTTTCATTCATAAAAGGTTTATTAAAAAGGCCATAGCAGTCATGAACTGAATTGCGGCCAGTATACAATAATACAACAATATCATTATCAACAATATACACAAAATATAAGCAGATAGACAAAAATAAACATTAAACACACTATACTATATGCACAAAGTAACCACGCCAAATTAAAAACCACAGAAATGCAATCTAAATTTAAAAATATTGCACGTGAGATATTAAAAAGCATTTAATTTTAGGGTAAATGACATATTGGTGATAAAATGCACTACTACTACTCAAGAGTGCTCTCTTAATCATAGTCAAGAGTGTCGTTTTTGTATCTTCAAATTGTGTCCTCTGTTTCATTAGCAGTTTTTTATTATTACAAAGAGGTTTGCTTTCTTCACTTCATTTGCAGCATTCATGATTTTCTAGACTTGGGGGTCAGGTTGCCCCTCTTCCTTCTGTGTACAAGTGTTGGCAAATCTAATTTTCTTAACCTTTCTTTATAGGACATGTTTTGTACATTTTCACTAGTTTGGTAGCTCATCTCTGTAATACTTGATTGTTTGGATGTCTTGATGGTAGATTGGGCTGGTTTGGTTGTATGAGTGCCACATACAATATGTTGAGCATTCCCTCATCCATGTAGTTGAAAGCCTCCTAATGATGCCAACTATTTTGTTTTGCATGTTGGCTACCATTGCCACCTTTAGACTGAAAGTAAGAGTTGGGTCAAACTTTAAACCTAGTTCTTTCTCAGTTATGAAGTCCAGGTTTTCTGACATACTATATAAGGAAGACTCTTGTTTTGACATATTTGGATACATTAGGTCATAGCTGCTAGTTGCCTGTCCATTTGCCTAGTATGCTTTGTAATTTGGCGCATTTATCTTGGGTCTGTACATAGTGAATATCTTTCTGTCGTCTGCAAATATCTTGACATCTGGGAGATCATTTATGAAGATTACAAAAAAAGATTAGTCCAAGCACGCTTCCATGGTGAATTGCACTTTTAAGTGGAATCCACTTTTAAGTGGAATCCACTTTTAAGTGGAATTTAAGTGTTAAAACATGTATTTCCTTTTTTATTTATGGTATTTCCTTAATTAGTTCATGTATTTCCTTGGGTTTTTTCTTGGTTTTATTAAATTTCAGATCCAGCTCTAGTATATGACAAGTGTGTTGATGGAACAGAGGGCTTTGAAGATGCTGTTGATATGTTCCCAAATACATACAATGGCAAAACGATACAACCAGAATTATCAGGTAGGGTATACATAGCAGCAGGAATCAAGGATCACATTCCAGGTTGAAGATCACTTTGGTCATAGTTCATTTTAGTACTTACTTTTCCCTGGTGTCAATCACATAGTCACATATAAGAACTCTTGTATATTTCGTTATACGGTCCTCAAAATAAGTAACTGACCAGGTAATAAATATACTCTTAACTCCAAAACTAAAGCTCCTACATAAAAATATAAAATTAAATAGTTTCTTCTCTTTAATATAATATTGGGAAAAAGTGTACTTTAGGTCCCATATTCTGGTATATCAGTATCGGTCAATACTGGAACATGAAATTTGCCAGTATCGCTCGATACTGGTACGATTTTAATGTTCCAGTATCAGTCGATACTGGAACACCAAATTGTGTTCCAGTATCGAGCGATACTGGAACGTTTTTATGTTCCAGAATCGTTCGATTCTGGTACACAGGTTATCAGTAGTAATTTGTCCCAGTATTGAACGATACTGGTACATAATTTTATTCCAGTATCGCCCAAAACTGGTACATTTTATATGTGCCAGTATCGGCCGATACTGGAACACTGACTTTGTACCAGTATCGAACGATACTGGTTGTACCAGTATCGAACGATACTGGTTGTACCAGTATCGGACGATACTAGTACAGTCCAGAATCTGGGACCTAAAGTACACTTTTTCCTAATATTGTTCACAAAGATCGGTTAATAAATAAGAACACTACATTGAAAAGGAAAGAAAGAAAGTGCGGTTTACATTTTCACACTTGGGTTTGGAACACGCAGGACAGTGTGACAGGTATGTGTATCATGGGCTGCATTGATAACATTATCTGTAATATTGCACTCCTAAGCTAGGAGCTTCATCAGCACAACTTAGTCCACTATTACTATTGTTTCTAATCATTTTATCCTATATAGGCAAGATGTCTGTGTTAGATTATCTACTAGCTCTCACAAAGTCTACATCATCAGATAAGGTAGTCCTCATTTCCAACTACACACAGACCTTAGACCTGTTTGAACAACTCTGTGCATTGAGAAGGTCAGTATCAGTATCTCTGTTTAAGCCTACTTACTATAGTTCTGTCAGTTCCAAATTTACAAAACCTGTTTACAGCAGCGAATGAATTTAGAAGAGCATTGCGCACAAAACGCACGCATGGTTCAATATGGCTCACAGTGTTATTGTATGCGTGACGCTTGCTAATGCCAAAATCGCACTTATACGCTCGGATTACTTTTAAAAAACAAATATTTCTTGCAAATTTGGTTCTGATTGAATTATAGTCAGTTGCAAAATAGTTTGACATCATAATCAATTCAAATTATTACCTGATGATAACAGCAGCAACTGACAACAAAGTTGGATCAGACCTGTTGCATATCAAAAAGTAGCATATCCTGTAGTCGCACTTGAATTTTGGAACAAAAGAAAGGTCCATTTGAAAGCTACAGGGTGAGCCACAAAGAATTAATAAGGTTTTTTTTGTGAGAATCTGTTATTGCAAATTAGAAAATCATTTGTGTGACCATACATTTGAACATCTGGCCATTATACTCTTTCCACATAATATAACCAATATGATATGTGCAAGATCTCAATTATCAAGCTTCAATAGGAACATGCAATACATGTAATATCTACTGGAATGGTTCGTGCAGCATGTGTTGGCATCATTTTGAATTATTATCAAAGAATTATCACAATTATGAGTCTAGTACTTTTATTATTTTATTTATTTTTACATTTTTTGTTATTTCAGGTATCAATTTGTGCGACTGGATGGTTCTATGTCAATCAAAAAGAGGGCAAAAATTGTAGAGAGATTCAACAACCCATCGGTAGGTGTACTTGATATGATGATCATGAAGATGTTTGACAATACTATTGATAAGGTTTAGGGGGTTGGGTATGGCTCGGTGTATACAATACACAGATGTTTGACAACACTATTGATAAGGTGTAGAGGTTGGGTATGGCTCGGTGTATACAATACACAGATGTTTGACAACACTATTGATAAGGTGTAGGGGTTGGGTATGGCTCGGTGTATACAATACACAGATGTTTGACAACACTATTGATAAGGTGTAGGGGTTGGGTATGGCTCGGTGTATACAATACACAGATGTTTGACAACACTATTGATAAGTTGTAGGGGTTGGGTATGGCTCGGTGTATACAATACACAGATGTTTGACAATACTATTGATAAGGTTGAGGGGTTGGGTATGGCTCGGTGTATACAAAATATACAGAATATCTGTCTAAAGTATGAAGGCATGCATAGATCTGAGATGAGAACAAATAAAGAATATGACATCATGATTCAATTTAATATGGTTAACATATACTATCTTTGACCCAAGTTGAAGTTTTGGCACAGTTTACTGGTCTGTTGCCATGACAGCATTTGCTTACCAGCTACTCAACAGTTTGTTAATTGTTTATGGGGTCACTCTTCTTCAGATTCAGGATCTCTGTTTTTCCCCATTTAAACAGAGTTTGCAGATATCAAACCTCTTTATATATATTAGTCTCAGATCTTAATGGACAGGGACTGTTTATGTAGGGTGTGTGTGGGTAGTTATGTATGTTAACGCATGTAGATGTTCGTATTGATCAAATAATTTGTTTTTCTTGCACTTTCAGAATCCAGAATTTATTTTCATTCTAAGCAGCAAAGCTGGTGGTTGTGGCTTGAATCTGATTGGTGCAAATAGACTGGTAATGTTTGATCCCGATTGGAATCCAGCCAATGATGATCAGGCTATGGCACGCATATGGAGAGATGGACAAAAGAAGGAATGTTTCATCTATAGATTACTTGCTGTAAGTCACCCATAATACTAGCCAAACAGAGATAATTCAAACCCGGGGAATACATTCTATGTGACATGGTAATAACAAAAGAAAACAGAGAATGACTAGGTGATATTTTACAGGTGTATTCAACATTTACAAGCAAGATATTCTCTGTATCCATTTTAAACTGCTTCTCCAAATAACATCTAGTTCCTGTGGTAGAACTTTTTCCAAGGACGTAAATCTTCCTCCTGAAATGGAGCAATGAATAAATGAAAGTAATTGATTTTCAGCCAATTGACATTCCTACTCACCATTTCAAAAATCAGATATATTTGTATTTCTTACACGTAACCTGTAAGCACAGTTCAAATTAAAAAGTATATTTTAATAATGAACTATATTGGTATAATAATGACTTTTATTCTTTATCAACCCAATCTCCTGTCATTCAGTATAAAGATAACAATGTTATTTTTGTTTTTATTTATTTACAAAATGTCATCATTTTTATTTGTGTGCCATTTCATTTTGCAGACTGGTAGTATAGAGGAGAAGATTTTCCAGCGTCAAGCACACAAGAAAGCATTGTCAAGTTGTGTTGTAGATAATGAAGAGAACGTAGAGAGACATTTCTCTTTGGATGAATTAAGACACCTCTTCAAACTCAATGAGAACACTATTAGTGACACTCATGACAAGTAAGGATGATATATCATTGTGTGTATTAGGGTAGAGATAAACTGGAGAAGATCATGTACTTTCATACTGATACAATCAATCATATCATAGTTAGTTTATCACACTAAAGTCACATTCATATTGTTTTACTGTAATGGAGTAAAAAAAGTATTCTGCTGTCATTATGGCAGGCGGTGATGAATTGCGTTAATGCTGAAGTTCATCTATTTTTCTACAAGCTGCTGGTTGCCATTGCATGCGGTGATCTGCAATCAGGGATGCAAAAAGTGCGGGAGCGGGGAGCACCGCTCCCAGGAAGCAGCAGTTAACATTGAGGAAATCATGCCAGTGACTAAAAAACCTATAAGGAGGAAAAAGGAGGAAGGAAAGAAAAAAGAGAAAAAAGAGGGAAGAGAAGAAAAAGAAGAGAGGAAAGAGGGGAAAAAAAGGGGGGGGGGGAGGAAAAAAGAAAAGAGAGGAAAAGCCTGACGAATAGTACATTATAAGTGTACCAGTTGAACATGGGAATAGGTACAATACAATACAACTCATATTTGAGGCAATTTACAATTATCATCAGGACAGGCATTCAATGAAAAACAGTGAAAAGATGCGAGTCGAGTCGTGAAGGTCACATTTACAAGAAACCCTTGTGCAATAATGTTGAACGTTAAAAAAATATATAATTATATACACCTCCCTGTGATGTAATCGAAAAACCTAAAACGGACTTGCTAATGAATCAGGTTCAATGGCGTGTCTACAGGGTGCGGGGTCCATGAAGGCATTTTACTTCTTTTCTATCCAATTTTAAGTCGCAATTGGTTGAATCGACACCAATTTAATATAAAAATAGGTGGTTTTTTTGGGCGCTACGCGCGCATATTTCAAGGATATCATTTCAAAGCTTGTTCAAAGCCAAATGTAACCTAATTGTGGTCAAATTCATGTAAGTAGTGAATAAATATCGCATGTTTTCTGCAAGCAAATAATCTCGAAAAAGGTGTGAAGTCATTCGGGTAATTGGAAAACTTGCCAGGGTTCGACATTAACGCTTGCCCGTTGGCAATTGAGAGTTGTAAATGCGTCGGGCAAGTTGTAGTACAGGCTTTACTTGCCCGTGTGTCCAGTTGTCAATCTAAGCTTATTATGACTCGATTGTATGTGCATATTTCCATATTTCACTCACAGCAATCGCCTTCTAACTTCCGGGTTTGCCTCGTTCTCGTTTTGTCAGAAATGTCAACTTCGCCGATCAAATGCGCTGTATCTGGTACCGATACACCCTAAATATGATGCTTTTAATGACGTATGCACACATTTAATTATTTATATTTTATGTTTAATTATTTATCGAATCTGCGCATATACTGATGACGTATTCACAAATTTATTGACCTCTCAGGTCAATCTAAAAATATCCAAAAAAGAAAAAGAAAAAGAGTACATCGTCGTTCGGCGAGTAAAACATTGATGGTTTGCTGAAGGTGTTTAGTACCTTTCTTGAAACTATTATAAGCAACTAAATCTATGTTTTATCTATTGAAATGTAGAATTTGACGGTCTTTTATGGTGTACCAAAACAGTAATACGATGGCCAAATATCGATGTCAATACAGGATTTTCCGTGTGTGTACACACGTGTGTATAGCTCCGACGCCATGAATTTGGATTTATTATGAGGAAAAAAATGTAACTCTGAAATACCTTGAAACTCAGAAAAATGTAAGGGCAAGCTGAAATGCTGGCGGGCAAGTTGTAAAATACAACAGCTGGCCCAAGCTTTTTCAACGGACAAGTTGTTAAAAACGTTAAAATCGACCCCTGAACTTGCCCCCCCCTATACCTGAGAAATCCTGATAGCGCCACTGAACACGGTGAACAAAAAATGACAACAACCCACAGTTTCCAATGATATACCATCCTGGGAGGTCATTATTTATTTTTCATAATGAATGAGTAGATCAGGGATGCAAAAAGTGCGGGAGCGGGGAGCACTGCTCCCAGGAAGCAGCAGTTAAAATTGAGGAAATCATGCCAGTGACTAAAAAACCTATAAGGAGGAAAAAGGAGGAAGGAAAGAAGAAAGAGAAAAAAGAGGGAAGAGAAGAAAAAGAAGAGAGGAGAGAGGGAAAAAAAGGGGGGGGGGGAGGAAAAAAGAAAAGAGAGGAAAAGCCTGACGAATAGTACATTATAAGTGTACCAGTTGAACATGGGAATAGGTACAATACAATACAACTCATATTTGAGGAAATTTACAATTATCATCAGGACAGGCATTCAATGAAAAACAGTGAAAAGATGCGAGGCGAGTCGTGAAGGTGGAAATAACGAAGAATATCTGAGGAAAGTTATACAACAAGTACAATGAGGGTTTCGATTCCGACTTTTGAGCCATAGGAAATTCAATTTATCAATGCAGCACTAAAATTGAAGAAAGAGCTGTTGAGGATGACCTGGAAAACCGTGAGGAAATATTGGATCGATGAGATACAAAGAACAAAGAAGAAGCATTATTAAAAGCACCAAACAAGTTGAAAAGTATAGTAAAGTTTGAGGAAATGGAATCATCAACATCAAGAGGAATAAGTAACACGAATGGAGATGACTGAAAGGACAGCAGCTGACCAACATCTCAGATTAGAGGATATAATATTTTGCTAAATGGACAAAAAAGAAAGACAAAGCCAAATTGATAGTCACATTTACAAGAAACCCTTATGCAATAATGTTGAAAGTTAAAAAATATATATAATTATATACACCTCCCTGTGATGTAATCGAAAAACCTAAAACGGACTTGCTAATGAATCAGGTTCAATGGCGTGTCTACAGGGTGCGGGGTCCATGAAGGCATTTTACTTCTTTTCTATCCAATTTTACGTCGCAATTGGTTGAATCGACACCAATTTAATATAGAAATAGGTGGGTTTTTTGGGCGCTACGCGCGCATATTTCAAGGATATCATTTCAAAGTTGTTCAAAGCTAAATGTAACCTAATTGTGGTCAAATTCATGTAAGTAGTGAATAAATATCGCATGTTTTCTGCAAGCAAATAATCTCGAAAAAGGTGTGAAGTCATTCGGGTAATTGGAAAACTTGCCCCCCCCCCCCCCCCCCCCCATACCTGAGAAATCCTGATAGCGCCACTGAACACGGTGAACGAAAAATGACAACAACCCACAGTTTCCAATGATATACCCTCCTGGGAGGTCATTATTTCTTTTTCATAATGAATGAGTAGAATGCAATAAACTGCCATACATTGCTTGCTGCAGAGTAGGACCATACTCATGCATTACACAGTATATAGCGCATTGTATGAATAAATCTGTAGGCTTCTCTAGGAGCATTTGTCTTGCTATTATGTATGATGTTGCATGGATACTACAACTGGTTTGTTTTCCCATGATACATTTCAACTTTGATGGTATTTTGACTTTAATCCTAAATTAAGGTCAACATTCACTTAAACATTCATCGCCCCAAGCATATTCACATAGGTTGTATTTTGTAAATCTTTAGAACATTTGGTATATGACGTATTCACATAGGTTGTATTTTGTAAATCTTTAGAACATTTGGTATATGACGTTTTGTGCTAGCAGACAAAGGCTTCAAAGTCCTTAGTACTCAGGGAGTATTTAGTGTGTATTCTAACACTGTACACTTTATTATTGAATCCAATTTTAACTCTATCTTTGAAACTGAGGTGTGTCGGTAGGACCAAATTGCATTGATAGCTCTTCATATAAGGGCCATCATCTTTTCTCTACATTCATAAGCTTCCAAACCAAGCTACATATTTCTTAATCTTAGAGAGTACTTATTAGCCCTGAGTGGTATATTTCTCTTCATCACAATTTTTTTTAATTTTTTTTATAACTTTACTTTTACAGGTTCAAGTGTCGTCGATGTGTGAACAACATCCAGGTGAGAGCGCCCTCAGGTGATACAGATTGTAATAGTGACCTCTTACACTGGCATCATTGTGCAGACAAGAAAGGACTTGTAGATGTGATGCTAAAGAAAGCTTGGGATACAAAGAACATTTCATTTGTTTTTCATCAAAGATCTCATGAACAGATTAAGACTGTATGATGGAATATCTTCAGAACTGTTGAACAAAGTGTCATCTTTGATCCTCTTTTTACTACCACTGGATACTTTGACCATATAAGCACAGTTTGGAATCTGACATTGTGTCCAGATGGCCTATGTATTAACTCTGTGTGATGATGTATTTGTAAAACTTTGAAGCGTTCAAATTGTGGGTTGTCCTGATGTCCTAGACTAGATCTAGACAACCAATTGGAGTACTGTACCATCAGGTAGTCTTAATAAGATACACATGTGTTGTGTGTTTGGCAACTCTATCTTCTAGTCTAGCCCGTTACCTTTTGGATAAATTTGAATCTAAATAACCAACATACCAGGTAGGAATGATGACAACCCAGTCTCCTTGAGAACGACAAATCAGACTGAATACGCATATTTAGTCTTTTTTTTCAAAGACAGAATAAAAAAGCAGTGCATATCCCACTTTTTACCTGTGAGTAAACAGTCAATAGACTGAATATGAAAGAGACTAGGTTAAATCATGGATATTGGAACACATGGATAATCATCTTTATTGTAATTTCTGAAAAAGCTAATACCATGTAATGTATGCTGCAAGCAATATGGGCGGGCATTGGTAGTCTGTTCTCCCGAATGTTGCTTTTAGTGGCTGTTATGATTCAAGACTGTCATTAGAAAATGTGCAATGGTGAAAGATAATATACTTCAAACATTGTGAATATGTTTGATTAATAAACATATCTACCATTGCAATTGTTGTAGCAATATCTATGAAGTATTATAAACAGCTGCTTCGCCCAGTGTTTTAAATCGACCTAAAATAAAACCCACACAGACAGTAGGTAGATCAATACAAAGAGAAGTAATCGTTTTTATCAATGGCTTTTCAAACGTTATTTCATGTCACCGCTATAGACTAAACAGGCTTTTGTGATGGTTCCTGTTAAGCAATCTTGAACTGAGACGCACATAACTTTAAGGAATTGTATTGGGGCCTCCATCCATGTGTTCCAACATCTATCGTTGAATCAACTACTGTTGGACTTCCCTTTTTGTCTTAATTCAAGAATTGGAACAATGGAATTCTCAACTTCGATATACTCAACCCGAGTTATGTCAAATACCATTTTAAGGGAGGTGTCAACCCTTTTATGATGACATTTAACATGCGCTGTAACTTTTGAACTAATAACGTGATGTATATAAAAGTATACATTTTTGAAAATAAAATGAGTCAGAGAAGCCATTTTTGGTTTCAAATTTTTACATTTTTGACCAAAAATAAAAATGTTAAAAAATGCCGAAATTGCACAAAAATCATCTATAAAAGATACTTATCTAGGATCAGGTGGTTTTTTTACATAAAACATGTAGTTCTAAAATGATTGACCAAAAAGTGCAAAAAAAATGTTGTTGGGCATGTTTTGGTCAATAATTTCAAAACCAAAGATATGTAGTTAAAACTTAATATAAAAGATCCTAGAGTAGTGTCTTTAGATGATTTTTGTGCAATTTAGGCGTTTTTTACCAAAAACTGATTTTGTTACGTTCTCCGAAAATATTGAGCCAAAAAGTGATTTTTTTTTGGTCACAAATGTTAAAAACAGCATTTAATTCTGTGACTCATTTCGTTTCCAAATTTAATACTTTTATATATATCACATTAGTTACACACACAAGGTGCTTGATAAATTTCATATTAAAAGGGTTGACAATTGACATTACCCTTAAATATATGGGTCAATAACGTTTCATAACCTTTTGAATAATAACATTGACGCTATACCGGGTGGTTCAAAAAAAGTTGACCAAAGTTCAAAGTAATTTTTCAACCACATTTAAAGTTTCAGATAATTTCTGTTTGCTTAGTCTTAATCAGCAGTAAGTTTTGAAATTATCCTGAAAAGATGGCACGTTTAGCTTGTTTGGTTCTTCAGATATGGTTCATTACAGAAACCATGTACAAAACTGACTTGTCCACGGGAGCGTTATTTAGTTTTTGTCTTAAACAAAACAGCATGCTCTAATTTCAGAATTGAAAAGCCCGCCGTGACAAAGTATCCCAATCTCTATGCTTATGTGCCATTCACATTCAACAAAGAAACGTAGATACGTATAGGTAGGTAATGTCAAGCACCAGACAGATGTCTCAGATGTCTCCTTGTTGTTTTTTTCTCCTATTTTTACAATTTGTGACCAATCGTGTGTAAGTCCACTTTGTGCATTCCATCTGTACTAAAGGACGCTCCCGTGGCCAAGGCAGCTTTGTGCATGCTTTCTGTAATGAACCATATCTGAAGAACCAACCAAGATAAATGTACCATCTTATCAGGATAATTTCAAAACTTACTGCTGATTAAGACTATTAAAGCAAACAGAAATTATCTGAAACTTTATATGTGGTTGAAAAATTACTTTGAACTTGGGTCAACTTTTTTTTGAACCACCCGGTATATCACATTAATAGTTCAAAAGTTACAGCGCTTGATAAATTTCATGTTAAAAGGGTTGACATAACCCTTAAATATATGGGTCAATAACGTTTCAAACATTTGGAATAATTACATTG
Organism: Ophiura sarsii; assembly: GCA_035610835.1. Classification (NCBI taxonomy): domain Eukaryota; kingdom Metazoa; phylum Echinodermata; class Ophiuroidea; order Amphilepidida; family Ophiuridae; genus Ophiura; species Ophiura sarsii. The sequence continues at coordinate 147,770,854 of CM069441.1, read as the reverse complement.
ACGATAAGTTATTATTTATTATCATATTTCCTTTATCAGTAAAACACTAAATTTCAGACATTTTTTAAAGTAAAGTTCCAAACTTTAGATACCTTCTAGACCTGTCACTTCATATTTTCAGGAAATAAATTGCAGTGCAAATCTGGCTAAAACCATATTTTGTTTAAAGTAATGTGTACAATTCAAAATCTCATGAATATATGCGTTCTAAACTTCTAATCAAAGGCCATCCTTTAATTGCTTCTCACAAATAAGCACAGGTCACTAACGGAGAACCAAGTACCACGGCAAAAAATATTACTCGCCTGCGTATGATGCGTATCAAGTTTAATTGTCAAAACAAGCTCGCGTAATGCCAGAAACGCACAAGATATTTGGACAACGCAGTAGTTACTCGACATGCGAGTATTCCGTTGGCACTTCAACCAGACTCATCTATTTGTAATGGGGAAGCATTGCTAAAATGCCGTAAAGTGTGACTGTTTTAATGATTAATTAATAGTACAATTCTCATCCGTATCATTAATTGACAATTTTGATTACGGTTTTGAATCAGGATAATGACTGATCAGTTGTTTTGTCTGTAACTGTGAAGAATGAAGACATTTTAATTTGGGACCTTGGAATTTCCTTCAGGGGCTTCTCCCATTGTGCAATTCCTTGGTTCCAAAGTGAAAATGTTCACATGTTCACAGTTACCTCTAAACAACTGATACCAGTCATTATCCTTTAATTAATCTGGTATCCAACTTAATCCCCTTTACAACCCTTTGTCATAATGACACCTGTTACACATTGCAATTATTTAATCCTGTGTTAGGCATATTTCCCAGAAGTGTGTATGTGATAGGCTTTATGTGAAAACTATTTTACTGGACAGTTTTCATTTGATCTTTTCCAAATTGATGGCAAATAATATAAGCCTTAACAAGGATTATTCACCATATATCATGGAAAACAGTTTCTCTCATCTTATTTAAACTCTTATAACGCACAAGCCCATACTATAATTGCTTACATGCAATTTGCTACCAAGTTTACAGCTGGACATTTTCTTCAGAAAAGTGGCACTGTAAAGGTACTGGTTTTGATAGTTACCCGCTCCTTACAATGGCATGTGATTGTTATTTCATCAGAGAAAGTCTACGTGCAATTCTGTTGTCTCTTTTCAGTCATTATTTATTGAATCTCGGTAACGGTTTAAGGCTAGTGTCAACCCTGTTTGGGCCAAATTTATCAAGCACTGTAACTTTTAAATTATAAATGTGATGTACATAAAAGTATACATTTTTCGTAATGAAATGAGTCAGAGAATCCATTTTTGGTATCATATTTTACTAAAATTAGTGATTTTTACATTTTTGCCCAAAAATCACCTTTTTGGCACCAACAATTTTCAGACAACCTAACAATATCAGTTTTTGATTAAAAATTCCAAAATTTCACCAAAATCATCTAAAGTCAATTATCTAGGAGCGATTTCTTTTTTTTTTGGCTTAAAATTTGTTTGTTTTGAAAATATTGACCAAAAAGTGCCAAAAATGAGATTTTTGAGATAAAAAACATTTTTTGGGCACTTTTGGTCAATATTTTCAAAACAAACAAATTTTAAGCCCCCCCCCAAAAAAAAAAATTGCTCCTAGATAATTGACTTTAGATGATTTTGGTGAAATTTTGGAATTTTTATAGTCGTCGTCAGAATACTTCAGCACTTTTTAAAACCGCCAATGCGTGCATCTAGTTATTGAGCGTGTGGGCGGGGACATTCATGACCCATAGATACAATCGCGGCCAATCGGATTACAGGGGCCGCGACGCATCGAACTGCTCAAAGATAACGCTGTTGTGACGCTGTTCTACAACGCACTTCTGTGTTTACGCTGTACGCAGTTGTTACAGAAAAAAGTGCCGAAGTATTCTGACGACGACTATAATCAAAAACTGATATTGTTAGGTTGTCTGAAAAATGTTGGCGCCAAAAAGGTGATTTTTGGGTAAAAATCACTAATTTTAGTAAAATTTGATACCAAAAATGGATTCTCTGACTCATTTCATTACAAAAAATGTATACTTTTATGTACATCACATTTATAATTTAAAAGTTACAGTGCTTGATAAATTTGGCGCCAAACAGGGTTGACACCAACCTTAACCTGCAAAGAAGAGCTTGGCTCTGATGTACAGTATTCATTCCATTCCACTCAACTTTCTCTTACACACCAAATCTAAGTCCTTTGCTAGACAAGGTGTGGATTAGGCCCACAATTGAGGGTGGGGCATAGTTGGTCACATGATAGGTTACCGTAATAGTGAATTCAATATAATCATCACCTATCTTCTATGTCCAGGGTACTGTGCATGTGATATCCATAATGGACCATACAGTAGCACAATAGTCATTTTAATGTTGGTACCAAATCACTCGACAACTTTTTTACTTTTTTACCTGAGATTTGATTGGTTTTAAAAGGTAACGTTTTTCAATATCTTGCACTGCAATTTATTTTACTGGAAATATGTGAAGATATTTGATTTGTCTTTAAACTGGAGATTTGGTATTATAAAAAAGTATCAAACCATTTGGAACACCCAGTATCAAGAAGGTCCATCACACTATTACAGGTTATCTTTGTTAATTACATGGAAGCTGTTGGAAGCTAAAGCCATTATTTTCGGTGTAATTTAAAAGTATATTAACTTCCATATTATTTCGAATACCAGCATTTAAACTATTTCTTTGTTTTTCATTATAACTGGATACATGCCAACATGTCCATCAATCCAGGCAGTTGGTTTTAACACTTTCCACGCGGCTATTATTTTTACCATACACAGAACAGATTTTTCAGAAACCTTTCACAATTTTCAAAGTCTATCTCAAGGATTACTGACCCAAAACTAGGCATGTTTGTACTTATGTCAATGCATTTCTCATGGTGGTTCTAAATATGGTCATGAAATTCAATAATTTTGACCTTTTTTAAACATTTTGTGAAATTTTGGAATGTCGTCTGCAGCCGCCTGCCGCGTGGAAAGTGTTAACAATGTCTTGGTAGTTCAATTTCTATGTTAACCTGGTGTGTATTGCCCGCACTGTTTATTTTCACTTAAACACGTGCTTATTTATATTTGTACTCTTTTATATTATATTTCAATAAACTTAACATGATTCATAACTCATTCTGCCAATTGATTTGTTCCTGTTTTTAGTAGTAAAACTAAGAGAATACAAATGGTAAATGTTTACAAGCTTAATGGTATAAATATAGTCATAAGATAAAACATGGACGTTTTATTCAATGAGATGATCAAATGGAACATATTTTACTAAATGAAGACATTTGATTAAACAGTTAGTATAGGCCTACTTATTTAATGTGACACCTAAACAAATGTCCTGATCATTCACCCACTCTAGATCTACAGACACTGAGTGATTTGCGTGCGTCTTACATGACTGTTGTCTTATCTCCCATTTTATATCAATGTAAAGGACTTGACAATGCCAATACCCGACCGGCACTATCTGCGAATGTCAATGTATCATCACTAGCGCCACCTACTCATTTACTTTTTCGCTATTGAGCCACATTTCCCCCGTGCCCGAATCGGAACAAAACTTTGTAGCGAGTCTTTCATCACTTGGCACTTATTCATACCCTCGACTACGACGGTACCTGAGACGAATATTTTCAGAGGTACTTCATCAGCCAAAATTCAGACAAGAACAACAAAATCAAATGATAGTAAATTCTGAGACGATTATAACTAATTGTCTGAGAGTAAATTAGCCCGAAACAGTGAAGGACTAGGCCTATAAATATTAAAGAGACTCTGAATGTATTCTGTTGGGGAATTTGTGGAGTTGATTGTGTCATTTTTAAAATTTGGCAAATTTCTCACAAACTACCCCATTTTTTTAGAACAAATGTCAAATTCTCACCCAAAGATCGTCTATTTGGGGCATTTTGGTATGCTTTCACCAAGAAGTTTTAAAATCGCTGGATTTAGTGCTATCTACTGAAGACGGCATCACTACATTCATGTTCATCATGCTGGCGACGAGACTATTAAAATGGGCCCGTGTTGAAACCAACCTGACAACACTAGATCACAACATTTAACAGCACACTGCCTGCCTAGACAAAATTATTAGAGCTTCGAGAATTTCAGTATTCAATGAAATATACTTAAGCGACGATCTGAAAATCCCCTCCTTGAAGGATGAGTTTAATCATGACCAAATAAGGAATGATTTTTAAATTCAGGTATATTTACGCCTCTCTCTCTTTCTATGAATTCAGAATTCGTTTCCTGTAAGTTGTATAATTTTCACCTATTTGATAATAGTTTACGTATTTATATGTTATGACGTCGTGATATCGTCATTCTACAAACGAACTCATTATCATACTCATTATTCATGTTATTTGTTACGCAGGTTGGGGTCTAGTATAACATGTTTAGTTATATCAGGGAGGTGTAATTATATGATTGCGCGTGTTGAAATCAGTATTGTAATAAGCTGTGATCATGGTGATCTGATTATCTATTTCATTTATTATTAATAATTTTTGTGGCCATTTACATAAAAATGTATTTAGCTGCCAACGCCGACACACAAAAACACCCATCTGAGCTTTCAAATGATAAGGATACTTTTCTTAGAAAAATAATTGAACCTTTAGTTCTGAATCCAAAGCTGCATTTCCGTTCACATTTGCATTTCCGTTCACATTTGCATTTCCGTTCACATTTTTTTCTTCTTCGAATTTTATTTTTTGATATTTCTTCTGAATCCGTGAGCACACTAGACCGGGGAGGGTGTGTGTGTGTGGTGTGGGGGGGGGGGGGGGGGGGGGGGGGTGGGGGGGGGGGTGGGGGGGGGGGTGGGGGGGGGGTCAGTTCCGGCATTGTATAATCTGCATCGATCTGCCATGCAGCGCCAATATATTTCAAGGCCGTCGACTGTACCATACCTGATCTATAATATATTGAACGTTCCTTCTAATTTATACACGACACTATACAAATCAAAATTCACAATTTGAGCATGATCTATATTATAGTATAACGAATACAATCATATAATAGGACTAAAGCTACGCGCGAAAATATTCGACTTTATTTTGGCTAGTAAGTCAGTATTATTGGGGTACAATTTAGCTCTAAACAAGCTTGTATCAACAAATATTGCATTTTGGGTACACATGCGCGCGTAAAAAAATCCATCTGTGTACTTTTGACCATCATAATTCCATGATTCCTCTTGTCAAATGAACCGACAGTGCCAATCTCAACCGACACGACAGTCAATATTGGGGGGGGGGGGGGGGGGCGGTCGCCCCCACACCCTAGCACACCCCCTCGCCCCCGGCTGGCTACGCCACTGAACCCGACCAACTTCCAATAAACTTCAAACGTTCTTATGTCCCTCGCAGTGCCTCCCCTACCGCCTTGTTATACTCCCCAAGGGCGCAGATCCAATCTTGAAAGTGTGGGGGGGGGGGGGGACATTGCCATTTTTTCACTAGATCGCCAACCTTGATTATTGGGGGGGGGGGGGACATGTGATATTGTGTCAGGAAGTGGGGGGGGGGGGGGGGGGACGTGTCCCCCCGTCCCCCCGGGATCTGCGCCCTTGATACTTCCCTCCCCCTCTTTTTTGCTTTTTCGTTTGTCCCCTCTTCTTCCTCTCTCTTTTCCTTTCCCCCTTTTTTTGGTAGGGGGGCGTCGAGCCCCCTCCTGTATCCGCGCCTGCCGGGCCCTCCCTCCGCCCCCATTTTTCATTATTTATTTTAGGTATTTGAAATAACGTTAAGGGGGACTTGAGGAAGTTTTTTGTTGAATTTTGTTAGTGCTGTAATTATTGAACCGTGACTCAAATGTATATAAAAGTATACCTTTTTGGAAAGGAAATGGATCAGAGAATCCAAATTTGGCATCAATTTTGACCACAAATGTTGATTTTTCGAGAAAATCACAAAAAATCACTTTTTTGACCCAAATTTTTTGAACAAAGCTAACAAACATAATTTTGAGTTAAAAATGCCAAAATCACTTGATGATGATGTTAAGACACTACCGAAGGGACGATTTTTTTTATTTTAAATCTAATCCAATATTTTTTGAAATTTTGACAAAAAAGTGTAAAAAAAAATTAAAAATCCATTTTTTCACGTTTTTTGGCACTTTTTGGTCAAAATTTTCAAAAATATTAGATTAGGGTTTTAAAAAAAAAATCGTCCCTTCATTAGTGTCTTATCATTATTATAAAGTGATTTGGCCATTTTTTACTCAAAATTATTTTTGTTAGCTTTGTTCAAAAAAAATTGGGTCAAAAAAGTGAATTTTGTGATTTTCTCAAAAAATCTACTTTTTTGGTCAAAATTGACGCCAAATTTGGATTCTCTGATCCATTTCCTTTCCAAAAATGTATACTTTTATATACATTTGATTAATAGTTCAATAATTACAGCACTCACAAAATTCAAAAAATTGAATCAAAAACTTCCTTAAGTCCCCCCTTAATGTAGAAAATTACGGGGTTATACAATTTTTGTGTGTAAATATTGTTTTAAAACGGTAAAGACGTATATTTTTCCTGTAAATTAGGGACCGTTCATTATTTATGGTGGAGGGGTGGTTGGGTAAACTATAGGGGGCGTCATGTAACTTTCATATGTTGAAATAGGGGGAGGGGGGGGGGGGTATGTAACTTTTTATTCTTGAAGAGGGGGGGTTGTGTAAATTTGTTTAAACTATAAAGATGGTGGTGATTGGAGTGATTTTAGAGATTATTTTGGAGTGTAAATGCCATTTTTTTCTGCGCTTCGCGCATATTTTCTTAAAACCTATCGACTTCAAAAACTTTAACTATGAGACGACTTCTGAACAGCAAATCGACGATATGGTGGAAAAACATCTATATAATCATCAACGGTCGAGACATTAGAGCCACAGGGTGTATAATGTTACAAAATCCAATATCATGATTAAAAATGTGATTTATTGCATGCTTTTCACCTCATCTCTGCTTTGCACCAATGCTCACAAAAGTAGAACGTTTCACTGGATTATACGTTACTGCTCAGAATGTTCTAACTTGTTCGGGTTATAAAGACTCACAAAACCACCCAAAATGTATAAATATGAAGAAAAAAATTCCAACTAAAATGGTCCAGAAAACGTTCCTGAAACATGTTGTTACTAAGCTTGAATAATAATTATTGAAAAAAAATCGTGGGAAGCGCACAAAAAATGGCTATACACTCGCCATTACTAATTTCACCAAATAAAAAGAAGGGGCATCATAAAATTATTCAGGCCGTTCAGATAGGGCACAAACAAAATTTTCCAACGTATCCATGAACAAAATTCAAAAGGTAAAGACAGCCCCTTAAGTATAACAAGTTGATTTTTTCGGGAAGGGGGTGGGGGGTAAAAAGCTACTGGTTAGCAGGGGGTCATGTAATTTTCAGTTTCAGCCGTAGGGGGCCGGGTTAGGTAATTTTAATATACGAGTCTCAAATTTGTCCCAACATAAATAATGAACGGTCCCTTAACGTCAATTTTTACATTTGCTGTAAAAAACCGGAATATTTGACAAATAACGTTAAAATAAAATTAATAGGCTATAGAGGGAATCGTAAATTTACGGGTTTTTACCATTTTTGTGTGCATGTAAATATTGTTGTAAAACGGTAAAAAACGTATATTTTCCCTTTTAATTAACGTCAATTGCAATATATTAAAAACAGTGCAGAGGTTGCCCACCCATTGGATCGTATACAGTAGTTTAGAATTTAATAAAGTGCCAGTTATTGTATCAAGGAGCTGGATATAGGGGGCTGTCAAGTGTCACAAATAGCCCCCGTACACCGCCGTAACGTCGTCATCATTATAAAGTAGACATTATCTTGAAGGAAAGGGTTCAATAAATCTATAACCATGAACATGAAATTGCTCTAAAAAGGACCATTTTGGAGAAAATCATAAAAAACGAGGACGCGTACGGGCCTTGTCAGTATTGTCACGAGAGGTAGGGTAGCCCTCCTCGTAGGGCCACTATCACTATCCAGGGAAATACTATACTAAGATAGAATATAGAAACACTATCAGCCATCCTAGCCGAGTCAAAAGAGTTCGGTTCTCGGGTTTGTCGGTTCTCGGATGGGGAGCATTTTTTCTAGTATTAGTATAGATAGAGTAGTCCTAAAGGTAGGACTAAGGTACGGTAGGCCTATTATAATAGTTAGTGTCATGATGACGGGGAAAGTTCTCATTTGGTCTATACGCCCGGGTTCGAATCCCGGTTGGTGCTCCCAAATGTTGCTGGTATCGGTGAAGTTGTGTATATGTTAGGCGGTACTTGAAAATATTGTATATTTACCTGTCAAACGTGTCGTTGTGATTAACGGTCTCAGGTTTTGGCTATTTCAACATGAAGTTTGGTGCACTTGATCGATTGATCGATTGATCGATCGATCGATCGATCGATCGATCGATCGATCGATTGATTGATTGATTGATTGATTGATTGATTGATTGATTGATTGATTGATTGATTGATTGATTGATTGATTGATTGATTGATTGATTGATTGATTGATTGATTGATTGATTGATTGATTGATTGATTGATTGATTGATTGATTGATTGATTGATTGATTGATTGATTGATTGATTGATTGATTGATTGATTGATTGATTGATACAAATCAGACTGATAAAAATATTGCAGAATCAAAAGTGAACGACGCGTACGCCGTCACTCAGTGCTTGTTTCCAAATAATCTGAATATAAAACATTAACACATAATAATATGTAAACATCCTGACTGCATTCGAATTTATCTGCAAATATTATTTATGTAGAATAGAAGATTTTACGGAACCGGCTCTTCTGGGGATATCCCTTTTAAATACCTGGAAATGTCACTTGCGGTTTATTTATGTGACTCAACCACGGGGAAACACCCCCGTAGCACAATGATTTATTCCATTTCCCGGCATTTTGGACCAATCGAACCCTTCAATTTTGTCACATGACAGAGAGCTTCGGGTGATTTTCTTTGTATGGGTTGTATGGTCGGGCGTATGCGGTGCTTTTTATTTCAACGAAAATGATAGATATATGACTAGTTTTGTTAAAATATATGGCCTAAAGGTTGGAGTAGAGATCGAAGAAGTTGATGATGGCGGAAGAATTGCGCTTACATAGTCCAGCAGGGACAGAACCAGCGGTTTATAGGTGGCCTCTCCAACACACGGTAAAGTATAAGGCGTGTAAAGTGTTGTAGACGCCGCGAGTACATGTACATGTAAATTGTTTGTATACAAACTCACTCCTTACGTGCAGATACACGGGTTTTTAAATCATTATAATTTAGGGTTTGGGCGTTTCAGTACTTGAACCTAAACGTATTGGAAAACCATTGTCAAACAGAAGAAGGGTTGTGCTGTTGGTAGATGATGGATGGATTCATCAATCATCATCATATCATGATCATTTCTAGCTAATCTGTGATTATTATTGTGAATGTCAATGTAATGTGATTGTTTGTGATCTGGATTTGATATGATCCTTCAATTCATGTCTGACAATCACAATTAATTATATACAATTAATGACATGTCAAACTATCATGTTATAATTTCAATTAGTTTGGAAAAGCGCTACTAGTATTACTATTAGGTACTTTACTTTAATCAAAACAAAGATTTGTCGATCACAGCATACAAAATACAATTCCCCAGCGCCCCATCATGCAACCGGGTGTATCGTGCGTAACTGCGTCATAGTGATTCGCGATGACAAGGGCGCAGTAGAACCGGAAGATGTGACATACTTGTAAACAAATTGACCAATCGCGGGCCCTAATCAACAAGACCCATGCTGCGTTGCGTCTGTTTTGGAACGGACTGCATGCAAGGACACGCTCAACACTTGTTTTGTTATGATCGCAAGCATTCGGATCATGACGCTGTGAGCGAAACATTGTTGTTTGTTTTGATTACTACGTATAGTTATACTGTTTAACATGTTATAGTTGCCGTCACAACAAGGTTGGACACAATTTTTTGTTACACCCAGCTTCGCCTCACAATGGGAAAAGTCCAAATATTGTATCTTGTGAAAGAGTTTGTATTCCTGACTCTCATACATATTATTTAGCTAATTAATTGGTCAAGTGTACCGGTATGATGTGTATTTTGACTAATTCCCTGCATTCACAAAATCACCTCGAAGCAGACCCTGGTTGTTTCACAGAGCTATCAGAGAAGGATTTGCAAAGTATACTGTAAAAGCTGACATTTTCGCGGTGGTTTTATTTTCGCGCTTTTTGCGCAAAAATATTGTTTTCAACATTCATGCAATGCATCCAGAAGGTCACCCGCGAAAAAAACAATTCGCGAAATGTCTATGATATCAAAATGCGCGAAAATATTGGCTTTTACAGTATTGGGATGGAAAGGATGCAAAATAAACAGAAATTGTGATTGGGGAAGCAGTTATGATCTTTTTTAATATAAACAAAATGATTGCATGCATGGCTTTTGTTTGTGTACTATATGATATCATACTTTCAATTTCATATACATGTACGGTCCAATTTGGATTGTTCCATCACATTCGGCTTTGCCTCGTGTGATGGAAAAGTCAAAAATTGACCTTCACACTCTCAGGCATTCAATAATTGTATCACAACGCTGTAAAGGTTAAAAATAAAAAAGTCAGTGGCATTTCACCCTTCGTATAATATAGGAAAAAAATATTTGAAGACAATTAATTACGATTTTTCCTCCTTTTACAGGACAAAAATGATGGAGCTACAGAAATTGTTGATACCATCAAGTAAGTAGATTTTCCATTCTTCAATCTTCACTCTTGTTCAACATAAACCATTAATAATACATACTACCAACAAAATTATATGCAATCATAAATCTTGTTTTGATTTACCAAAGTGATATTATTTAATTATGGAATTCCAAATCCATTCTAGAATACCAGTGCTGTGTAATATTGGTAACTTGAACCATTGCAAGTACGTGAACTCAATACTAATTTATACCAATATTCAGCTTTAGTGGATGAAGCAGGCAAAGCAAGAATGAGTGCAACATTGTTCCTATAATTATTTATTGGAAATTAAACAAATAATAACTGAAGCATTTTGTCCGTTATACTTTTCAGATGGGTGTGTGAAGATATCCCAGAACTGTTGTTGGCCATGCGAAACAATGTCCTCAATGAGTATGACACTAACTGGTAAGTACCATTTTGAATGTTGATTGATATCCTATCAAAAACGGATTTTGATTGGATACAAAGATGGTAACGCAATTTATTAATCCAATCAGAATGAGGGAAAGAACTGTGTAAGGGCTGTGGTCACAATTGATTTAAATTGGGTATCTTGTTTAAAGGCATATTATGTGATCTTTTCCAAGTAAGCGCCCTATCATTGATTTTTACTATGAAAGCAGATTTTCTTGCAGATTTGCATTTTTGATCATAAAGATCTTCTAAGTTACAGATCGATACGATTCCTAATTACTTCAAAATCATGGTTTGAAAAATAGATTGTACCGAGCGGTACAATCTATTTTTCAAATTTTACTCTAAATTCACTCTCACTCTTTAAACCATGGTTTTGAGGTTATTAGGAATCGTATGGCTCTGTAACTTGGAATATATTTATGATTTATGATCAGAAAAGTAAATCTGCAAGAAAATCTGCTTCCAATTTTTTTCGAGGATTGAGGGCGTCCCATGGAAAATATCACATAATATACTTTTAAGGTGAGTAGTAAATCAGAACTCTATCTGCAACTTGTTTGTGGTATACTATATTTTTGATGTTTTTATACAAAGGTTGGAATAAATTTAAAGAACATTGAGTATTTTAAAAAGGAAATTATGTTCCACTTTGCTAGTTAGTTCCTTGTCACTTCATTGTGGTTTTTTGCAATGAAAAGAGCAATTTCCTGAAACCACACAACTCAAAACAGCCATTCATCTTTTCCATTGACATGCATTATGCATAGTATAATGGCACTAGCAGTAATATAAATTAATTGTCCTTTTCTTTAATAAAAACCTTCATATAATAGTGGACTGTATCACATAAAACCTTCAGAGTATGACTGTATGTAACATCTTTGTAACCATACTGATGAAGAAAAATGTTTTGTACATTGTACAACAAAAGAATTCATTGTGTGGTTTATTATTTTGGGGCCAAAAAAAGCAGTTATACATGGTGAGTAATAAAAAAGTACTCAAATATGAAATAAATAATAAAAATATTTCTAACCATATTATGAAGAAAAGCAATGCCAATAGTAAAATAGCGATATTTGTATGCTATTAACAAAAAGAATCACAGGACTTCATGGTTTCCTTCAATAGATCACGTAGACTATTTTTTTGTAACATTACTGTGTTTATGAATGATTAAATATGTGCATATATATACACATAGACCTTCTTCAGATATATTCTACACACATTTCATGTGAACCAAAATAAAATAATGTTCCCATTTGTGATTGCAACATTGAAAAGGATGATTTTCTCCGTCTGTGAACTGATAATATGAATTGTGAAATTGGATAGGGGGCTTTTTAATTATGATACCAAACCTTGTTTGTTTTAAAAATTGAAATGAGCGTAAAACATTTTTTCCTCAACCAATTTTGGCAAAATAAAATTATTGTGAAAGTTAATAAAAATGCACTGTCTGCTCCAATAAATGATTACAGTACGGATGTTCATGAATAAATTCTCAAGATTGAGTACAGTTTTTTTTACTCTTCTGTATGCAATTTCAGTGTATTATGCTAATCTTCATCTTATTTGAAAGAAAAATGTCAGAAATACAAATTTATTATGTGCATTGTTAATTAGTGAAATTGGAATGGGTTATTTTGATGTATACTTACAGGGGAAAACCCTGATAATTGTAGGGCAGAAAAATCAAAATACTGGTGGAAAATGGGGCAAAACAGTGAGAAGATTGAAAAGATAATGATATTTCTTTACAGTACTTTCTGCGAAAATTGGAGGGCAACAAGATTGTTTGACATTTTAGTATCAAAAGACAGCAGCCATTGACAGCAAATTAAAAAAATCCTGTGTAATCGTGCAGAGTATAGCCTTAAACCTGGCTACACATGTATGAGAATATGAGAATCTAACTTCTGTATCATAGTACGGTACCACTACTACACAACGTGTCTGTAACAAATGAGTTATAAATAGCTTGATTCATCAATCAGTCATTCAGTAATAGCACATTCTTCCTGGTGCTATTGTGTCATGAATTGGTTAGTGAGACAAAAGTATCAGTTTCTGGCATGCTGACAAAAACAAAACTACAGTTCAGCAGAACCAAAACAATCTAAACATAGCAACAACATCCTGATGACTGGGAACACATTACTACAATTTTCATTAATAATTAGATGACCCATTGGCAACACAAAATGGTGACTTCCTTCCTTGTTGTATTATTTAGCTTCCTGGAACACCAGCCCACTAGGTTATACAAATGTACCATATTATTAGCACTCGGGTGTTGTGGGGGGAGGGGGGGGGGGAGTATATCAAAGTGTGTGGTTATTTATTTCGGTTACAAAAAATCATTTATTATTAAAAAATGATGATTCAGTGTGTCCAAGATATTGCTCAACTTATTCATTATTGCATAAAAGTTAAGATTCTTCTTTAAGTGACTTAAGGGGGGACTCAAGGAAGTCACTTTTTGAATTTTGTGAGTGCTGTAATTATTGAACTATGACTCAAATGTATATAAAAGTATACATTTTTGGAAAGGAAATGGATCAGAGAATCCAAATTTTGCGTCAATTTTGACAAAAAATGTTGATTTTTTGAGAAAATCACACACAAAAAAAATCACTTTTTTGACCCAAACAAGTTCAACAAGGCTAACAAAAATAATTTTGAGTAAAAAATTCCTAAATTGCTAGATTATAATGTGAAGACACTAACTTAGGGACGAAAAAACATCACTTTTTTGGCGCTTTTTGGTCAAAATTTCAAAAAATATTAGATTATGTTTTATAAAAAAAATTGTCCCTAAGTTAATATCTTTAAATCATAATCCAGCAATTTGGGAATTTTTTGCTCAAAATTATTTTTGTTAGCCTTGTTGAACATTTTTGGGTCAAAAAAGTGTTTTTGTGATTTTCTCAAAAAATCAACATTTTGGTCAAAATTGACGCAACATGTGGATTCTCTGATCCATTTCCTTTCCAAAAATGTATACTTTTATACTCATAATTCAATAATTACAGCACTCACAAAATTCAAAAAATCAAGTCAAAAACTTCCTTGAGTCCCCCTTAAAGATATTTTCAAACTCTTCGTAAGTCTTGTGCAGAAGAGTATAAAAAAATTATTCCGAAGTTGAGCTTTATAGAGTTGAACCCAGGTTTTTTAGTTTGACATGGGTCCTATTTCATATTATGACTGAATTGCAAATTCTTTAACAATCCCCTTAAGAAGAGTTGATCACTTAACCAGCATCACTCTTCTTTAGATGAATCTCAACTTTTATGCAATTGGACCCTGGACTGTTTTTTTCTTCAAATAAGGTTCAGACCTTATTTGAAAAGAACAGTCCAGGATATCCCTTCATATTTTTACATGTCTGTGAATTGTAGGCAGCAAGTAATTGATATAGTTGAGCTTTGCTAATATAAGAAATTGTCAGGGTTGTAGCTAGAGCAATTTTAGTGCCTGCCTCCAATTGTCTGGCCTTTTAGCTACAACCATGGATATGGTGAAAAACAAAAATAAACTTTTTACCTGGGAAATGAGATATTATTTTGATAGCAATCTTCTTTTCCCCATCCCTCATAATAACGGGTAGGATATTTTGGTCAACAGTATTTTAGAATTATTACTCAAACATGTATCCCAACCATACAATGTATATTCTGTCAGGCTATCAGATCAGGATGTGTCGACAGTATTGTAGAAATGGGGGAGGGGTGACATTTGTATTAAAACTTACGTCTATTTTCACATCCTTTCAGTTTAGTTTACATTTAGGCATATGACATCCTTCCAATCCCCTCTAAGCTCTGAGTCATAGTCACGTTGCTAGTTATCAACTCTATATTGGGTGGGTGGCTGATGACAACAATGATTATCAGTTATTTTGTTTTTTCTAGCCAGAATCCCATCTGGTCTGATCATGATCTGATATAGCCCAATGGACTTAAAAATAAAGGTATGGGCAATACCGGCTGTAAAGCAGAGTTTCCTCTGTTCTAAATATAGATTGCCAAAGATAATTTGCGGCTTGTCTATACACTTTACACATATGACAGTGCCGGCAGTTACCTAGATGAAAGTCTGCCAACTGCATGGATTTCCTTAAGTTATGTCTATTTATAGATTAACCTTTAATAAACAATGTACACATAGTGATGGATTGGGGTCTAATCTCCAAAAGATATAGTCTTAATATAGATTTTTTTTGGTTCACAAAACATACAAAAAGACAACAACAACAAATGCGAACCCAGGACAGTTTGTTTAAATGTTCCCTGTGGGACCAAGCTTAAATGTCAAAAATGTAAATATAAACCAGATTTAAAGCTAATACAAGCATGTTGACCTTATGAAAGTGATAGGCACATACCAAGTCAAGTCCATTACTATAATAGGCCTTTAATTCAATACCATGTACAATAAGTGTTATTTGAAATTAAGGGATATGGTGGAAGATATTAAAACAAAACTTGGTGATGTTTTTTTTAAATATTTGTCAGATGTGTTCCAAATTTTGACTTAACTTATTAGTATCAAATATTAAAACCGTTTTCTTTTATGTTGACAGTTATGACAGCATGCGTACACTATGTGAGAAATACAACAGAGCTATTGATGCCATCAGAAGTTTGGTAAGATAAAGAGAAAAAAATTGTTAATAGCTAATATGTTGCTTTCACAGAAACTAGAAAATATGCTATAATAATCAAAACAAACAATCGTCGATCAGAGCGTCACGATCTGAGCGCTCGCGATCATCCAAAGGTTAACGCAGGTGTCGCGCACGCGAGGGAATGACAAGACTACATGGGTAGTATTGAACCCTAGGCCTAACTCATATTAATGGTGCACCCTTATATACATAGCTTTGAAGTATGTCGATCATGTATTGAACCCTAGGCCTAACTCATATTAATGGTGCACCAATATTTACATAGCTTTGAAGTATGTCGATCATGTATTGAACCCTAGGCCTAACTCATATTAATGGTGCACCCTTATTTACATAGCTTTGAAGTATGTCGATCATGTTTTGAACCCTAGGCCTAACTCATATTAATGGTGCACCAATATTTACATAGCTTTGAAGTATGTCAATCATCAAAAGCAACAAAGCTCATCACTATTCTGTGAATGACTTAGAAACATTCTAGCTATTAATAAATCCAGTAATTAATATTCTTTATCAATATTCTTTTACTATACAGTGGAAGGGTACCTCTGTCAACCGTCCAAAGACCAGAGCCAGCATGGAACACCTGAAGCATGTCATGCAACAAGTATATAGCCATGCTATAGATGACCCAGACAAGCTCAATGCTTATGAACCATTCTCTCCAGAGGTAAGTTTACAACAAGTGTATATACTCTGTTTGGCCATCTTGAGACAGTGACGTAACCGCGTATTCTACTAATTGCATCACATACCGCACGCGCATACTCGCGACGCTGGCGTACAAACATGAGCGTTGAAAGGCGGAAGATACACACGCGTGCGTAAAAGCTGCGCCTGTTCAGTTACGTCACTGTCTCGAGATGGCCAAACAGAGTATAGTCATCCTATAGATGACCCAGGCAAGCTCAATGCTTATGAACCATTCTATAAATGACCCAGACAAGCTCAATGCTTATGAACCATTCTATAGATGACCCAGGCAAGCTCAATGCTTATGAACCATTCTATAGATGACCCAGGCAAGCTCATTGCTTATGAACCATGCTATAGATGACCCAGGCAAGCTCAATGTTTATGAACCATGCTATAGATGACCCAGGCAAGCTCAATGCTTATGAACCATGCTATAGATGACCCAGGCAAGCTCAATGCTTATGAACCATGCTATAGATGACCCAGGCAAGCTCAATGCTTATATGAACCATTCTATAGATGACCCAGGCAAGCTCATTGCTTATGAACCATGCTATAGATGACCCAGGCAAGCTCAATGTTTATGAACCATGCTATAGATGACCCAGGCAAGCTCAATGCTTATGAACAGGGCTCAAAATACACAGGGGCGAAGGGCGATTAGCCCCCAGTTTTCACAAAATAGCCCCCTGAGAAAATGATGGCCTATGGTAAAATGTACTAAAGTGGCGATTTTTGGGATAATTTGCTCAAAATAGCCCTCATAGCCATAAATGTATTTAACCCCTGCTTATGATCCATTCTCTCCAGAGATAAGTACACCATCGTTTAGATGTGTAAATTCAGTATTAGCTGGTGGCCTGTTCGTGAAATAGTCTAACAGCAAAGTACATTCCTACAAAACCTGAACACACATAAAATAGTTCTTAACAAAGAGATGTAAATTAATGTATTTCAATTATCTGGTATGAAATGGAAACGACTGATCTGTACAACCAAGCAATTCAAACTCAAAGGCCACAAATCTTGTAAGAGAATGCTAAATATAGATGTTTGGTATGTGACATTTTTGTTTCAGGTATATGGCGAGACCTCTTACGACCTTGTAGCTCAGATGTTGGAACATGTTACCATATCAGAAACAGACCTTTTTGTTGATCTTGGGAGTGGTAAGTGCCTTGTTAATGATTTGATTTATATTGCATTATAATGATTATTTCTAAACTCAGAGAAAATATATCCACATACAATTCTCTCATGAATGTTGGGAATAAATGAACAATGGAAATAAGTAGTTTTATGTTATGTTTATGCTAAGGTCACGAATTTTCTGCTTTGTAACTGTAGAATTCCGCGTTATTCCGCTTTGTAAGTTTTGCATTTTTCTGTGATGTAATTTTCCCCAAGAAAGCTTAACATTTACGATCTATAAGACCAAAATAAACACACTTTACAGAAAACACATCATTTTTGATTTTTAGGCTTACCTTATTATTACTTAATACTGTTTGTTTTGTTTTATTACGTATCGCTTTTTAATATTTATATTGTTTTATTCAAGACTATTCATAAATTTTGTGTTTTCGACGTTTTTTGTGCATTATTTTTCTTCTTTTCATCAAAATGACGTTTAACCTCAATTCCGCGAAAATTCGTGACCTTAGTTTATGCCTAAATGCTTTGTTTCTTGGTATTATACACAATTTTTGATGACAGCAAATTATGGAGTAATCAAATTGCATACTCTTTCAGAAAAAATGATATGGTTTGCACCAGGATACTAATAAAATGATAACTAAGTTATACACAAATCTATGATTCTTTGTGAAGGCCAAAGAAGGGAACCTGTTCTACTAGCCCAACTAACACAGATTTGGTAATGTTTTAGATTTTGATGTTCAAAATGTTTGCAAAATTTCCGTCCCACTTCAAGGTCTGGTCACCTGTAGTAGAACAAACACTTTTTTACACTGCAGACACTCAAAACAGGTTTGATTTCAAAATTGACTAACGTAATTATTTTTATAAAAAATGGCACTAAGATATCAGCTGGATTATCTACCTGCATGTAGTCATACATTATTTCATAATGCCATATCTTGATCCCATTTCAGTTGAGCTAGCGTTATATAGCTGGCATCTTTATATCTGTTTATATCATTTGATATCAACTTTACCTTATGTTAGAAATTATCTATAAGATGAACCCAAAGGCCATCATTTCTTGTTGTCTTAATGTATCAAACCAGAAGCAGTGGTAACAATAAGTGGGTTTGCTCTTTTAAAAATTCATTTTTACATCTCACCCTTAGGTATGTGCCTTAAGCATCCAGGATTTGTTTTATTATTCCTATTTCTTCTTTATATTAAGGGCTGGTCAAGTTTTGTGATTCCTAGTACTCTTATATAAGGGGTTGGTCAAGTTTTATTATTCCTATTTCTTTTTATATTAGGTGTTGGTCAAGTTGTTCTTCAAGTTGCAGCAGCTGTACCATGTAAACTAGCCTATGGAATTGAAAAGGCTGCGGTCCCTGCCAAGTACTCTAAGGTATGCACATGAATGTTATAAAGAATATTGTAACCGGCCTGTTTATAAATATTGTTCTCCAAGCTTCTTGTGTATTTTGTATTAATTATATGAGTTTTATTCTCTCTTCAATTGTATCTGATCGATTATGTATGAAATTATCATCTTGACTAATGAAAATAGAGCATCTTGAAATTCTGTTGCTTTAAAGTTTCATCAATATATCGCTATTCTTACTGTATAACAATTTGATTATGACCTCTTTGAAATAAATCATAAAGGAGAAAACACACTCTTACAAAGAAAATTGGCTTCACTGTTAAAATACAAATTTTGTTTACCACACAGTGATTGTAAGCCATTTTGATTACTATTATACACAATGTAAATTCCACTTGTTTTGAGCTTTTTAAGCTCAAGACAAGTAGAATTTAAAAGACTGACATTTTTGAGTTGATGGCTGTTTCGGACTTGGAGTTCATATGGTAGTGTGTGTCACATGATGTCACTTGTGATATGATACACAAGTATCACTTGAGCCATAATAAACATTGTTTGAACTTTGTTTACAATTGTAGGAACTGGAGAGAGAGTTCAGGCGTTGGATGTCTTGGTATGGCAAGGTGTACAGCCCATTTGTGCTTGAGAGAGGAGATTTCTTATCTAAGGAAGTAGAGAAGAAAATACCTACTGCGAAGTAAGTCACTGATAATATTGGATGATGACTATTTGTTAAAAATATTAATGTTTATTATCTTTCATTCATATACACATTGTTAGATAGATAATCATGTTACCATATTATTTTCATATAATTTCAACATGTTCATTATTTTGAAGTATTTCATGTACTTCTTATATTTTTTCTCCTACGTTTCTCTTATTTGTTCTTAAATGTCTTCATTTACTGTAATTTATCATGGGCATTTTTATTACTTTTCCATTGTTGCAATTATAGTCCTTTTGATCTTGTGTTGGTGTGAATTAGGCCCTATATTTATTTCTTCAATGTTTTTTCTCTTTACAGTGTTATTTTTGTCAATAACTTTGCTTTTGGACCTGCTGTAGATCATAGGGTAAGTATACAATGTAATATATTAAGAAATAACTACTCGTAAGGATTACCCAAGTTCAGATGTCGTATCCAACCTGTTTATCCATACATCATGTGGGCATGACTGCTTTGGTACTGTACACTCTTGTTCATCCGGCCATAACGAGACTCCAAATCTCAACACTTGGCAGTTTATCACTCTCGGAATATAGCATATTGGTGAATTGTGCCATGACTATACGGCTACATTGGCGCAAGTGTTTATTAAATTTGTAAAGTCATGTTTTCTGGACAAGTTACAAACAAAAAACGGACCAAAATTGGTGGTAATTTGAGCAAATTATGAGCATTTTTATTTAACTTTTATTTTGAAGACCATCAAAAATAGACAAACATCTTTAAAAAAAATAGATGCATTTACCAGAGGAGTACCATGGCAATTTACATAGCGAAATAAAGCTGAGATGTTACTCTTTCATATTCTAGAAACAAAAATTGTGTCATCTAAGGCTTTCTGTCCGCACATCTTGTCGTAAATTGGGAAAGCCCCATCAACACATGATGGTGTGCATATTTTGAATAACAGGCGATATTAGGCCTATATTATACTCAATAATTACTAACAGAACAACAAATTCACTTTCACAGTTTGCTAGAAATGGCTTTATATTGATGAAATACAGCGTCCTAACCTTCCTTTATGATTAATAATGAAGAAATTGAAGAAAATGTATTACAAATATTTGATGGGTGAGTCTATTTAGAGTGGCATATTGTTGCTACACACATCCATAGGCCTACTGTAAAGTATGTAGTAGTGATTCAAGTGGTATCGATTTCTTTTGTGTTCAAAATGAAAGACACATTGCACATGAAGTGATTGGGTAACAATTAATTTTTTTCTACATACGAGGTAACAGTAAATAAAATTATTTGGGGGATATAAAACTAGTAGAATAGAGGGCAAAACAAATAAGATTCCGGACCCAGCCCTTGTGACATTGGGATATTAAGAATTAATTTAGTGTAAATGTATGCGACAAATGCCGTAATTTCACATTGCTCATTGTGAAAAGGCTTATCAAAGGGAGAGGAGTTATATTTGTCTGATTTTGAATTGGTTGCAAAGAACCAACTTTTTTCAGGTATGATTAAAATATATTCATTATTTAGTATTATTTGATAAACTTAATTTTTATAATCTGATATAATCGTTTTACAACATTTTACACAGCTGAAGGAGCGTTTTGCCAACATGAAAGAGGGTGCAAAAATTGTGTCATCTAAGGCTTTCTGTCCCCTTAACTTTCGCATCACAGATAGGAATCTCAGTGGTAAGTGTATCTCTTGAATCAGCTTTCCATCCATAATAGGTCTCATCAGAGAATGGATTTCAAGACGTAAGACATTGTTTAAGAAGTAATTGCTCCATGATATTGTATACATTTAAAAAAAATTGAAATATCTTTTATTGCTTATGTTCTTCACATATTTTGTGAAGTTGTTCCAAGTCATATCAACTTAGTACTAAGTCACAAAATCAACTTTCCGTGATTTCCTTGTATACCGAAAGACGAATTAATGATTTTTTTGTCATGACAATTATTGTATAAATTTCATGTTTTGAACCCTTTTTTGCATTTCTTTATTTTTAGGAAATCTATATTCAGCCTGTTAGATCTTGATTTGTTTAAAAGTAATTTAAGGTGGTATACTCGGCTATGGTGACTGGCATTGATTTGCTTCCAAATAGCAGAGGATGTGTATATTGATAACAAAAGAAGATACATGCCAAGTTTGATTTTTTTCAAAAAAATGATCCGAAAATTGCCAAATTTCAAAAAATACAGTTTTGTAAATACATTTTGTCTCTTCTTTAAAATCAATGTATGCTAAAGACTTTTATTTTATTTTGATGCCAAAACACCAAGGTAGTACATAAATATTTTTTCTCTCCACAACTGAGTGGTGATGGATGGTGTTTTCACTGGGAATGTTATAACTTTTTCACTAAATTCTAGAAACACTATATTGCCAAATTTTGTGAATTTCTACAAAAAAACTACACATTTAATTTGTACAAACAAGGTGTCATAATAAGGTAATTAAGGTTATAAAATTATCATTTGAGTTTTTCCCAACTTATTTACAGCCTTTTGAATATTTCCCTAAAATCAAAATTGAAAAACAACAACATTTTTCCCCAAAAAGTAAACACTGTATCTGAAAAACCATAATATGCTTATAAATTAATTCTCAATGTTCCATGGCCATAGTACTTTCTCTTTTGTCTACAGAATTTCCAGAAGGTAAAAAGTTAGGGAATTTTCTTCAAAAAATAAAGAAAATCATAAGCTATTTAAAAAATATCCGAAAGTCCTCGAAAAGTTAGAGGAAAGATCTTTTCTGTGGTCTCAATATAAAAAGTATAGGTATAATTGATTTGGTATTACAGCAGTTTTTCTGCAGTGGTGTAGGAGCTGAGTTAGCTACCTTAAATCAAACTTTTTTCTCTCTTACTTTACTCATAGATATTGGAAGCATTTTACAAATAGTAGAATTATCCCCGCTCAAAGGCTCTGTATCTTGGACTGGCAAACCTGTATCATACTACCTTCATACAATTGATAGAACACTGGTAAGAGCTTGAACATTCTATTATGTCATTCATATGATTCTGGAATATGTTTTTGAAACCAACTTTAACACAGACGGGATAAAAGTTGGGATATATTTTACAAAATGGATTAAAAGATAGAATTATAATATATATATATTTTTTGTTGGTATTTGACCTATTTTCTATATCTTTCAGATTTGTAAGAATTTTTCACATCCATTCAGAATAAGGACATTGGCTAATTAAACCTAGTACAAGATTTATACTTTATGGACAAATACATCTGCGAGAGGCAATTTTCTGCCCAGTTGATCTTTCTCGGAGGAGTTTAGAATTAAGGATTGCAAAATAAATCATATCTGGATGTATCAAGTTCAAATCATAGGTGTTTGTTATTAATATATTAATGTAACAAACAACTAAATTATTATTATAATATCTTTGTTGAAACTATTATTGTTATTATTACCCCATTCAGCTTGAAAAGTATTTCCAGCGGCTTAAAGACCCCAAAGCAAGAGTAGGTTGACATTTTGAATTATTTATCCATGATTAATATCAGGTGGAACATGAACCCAATAATTATTTGTAGTTCATATTCAAGTCACCAAAAGTACATTACCATTTTAACACGTCATGTTCCACTTGTATACTAAACAGGGTAAAATGAATAGGGATTATTTATGTTAGACTTACTTTTTTACTTAGTAATATAACATTGGCTTTGCTCAATGATATTAGTGTAGGCTGCCAGCACAACTTTGGGTATTAATTGTGTTTGATATAGATATATGTGTGGTGGTATGTGAAAACCCGTCGGAAGTCGCTAGTGTTAATATTGAGATATCTGGGTCATACCAAAATATTGCCTAACAAATGAGTTCCAAGTCAATTTTCCAACTTTGGTCCCAAGATAGAGATTATACCTCCATGAGTTTTTTATGCAAAATTCCAGATGTTAAGTTTATTTTAGTACTCTTCTGAATCTTGTTTATCAAATTTTATGTGTAAAATGCTATGTTTACGTAAAATGACATTGTTACCATGGTAACCACTTGTGAATTCCGACAATGCATTGTAAAGATTTTGAAAGTGAAGAACTTACAATTGTTAATAATATCGCAAAAAACTAGGTTCATATCAAAGTCCTTTTCATATGGCAAGCTATTCTGTGTTATATAACAATGTCGTTTTATTATTATTAGAGCGTTTACAAGATTTTGTGTACACCTTTGAATTGCCAGTTTCAATTTTTAGTGTTGCGTTTAAACTTGCCGACTTTAAAATACTATAACTGTAGTTCTAGATGGAATTTCTGAAAAATGTAAACAGTTCTTTACTCAGTAGAGTATGAAGCTCTCTGCCAAAGAACAAAAAACAAGTTGCTAGAAAATGACCATGTGAAGGGATTTCCCATGCCACCACACATGTATAAATCTATAAAAATGCATAATCATCGTTGCCCAGTAACAGAAATAATTGATATTCTTAAATACAGTTTTATAAGTCATAATCATTAGATAATTTTGAAAATCAAGTTGTTTCCCAATGATTATAATAATACCACTATAGTGCAATATACATTGCCAAGTACAAAACTCCTTATCCTTTAAAAAAATCAATTTAAAATCAAATATTTATCAAGCTTGCTTTGGATGGGTTCACAATTGTTTATGCTTTTATTTTTAGCTAATTAATTGGTCAATTCAGTTAGTTTTATGTCATTTTTCAGTGGTTTTCAGCCTCTGTTTTACAACAAATATGTGTCTCGTATCTGATTAAATAAGAATGTGCCTTGACTAACTAATGTGATGTATCTATGTGAATCTAAACAGGAAGAAGAGTATCAAAAGTGGAAGAGGCGACGAGGTCCTGTGGATTATAACGCTGTCAAGTATTTAGATTTCAAGAACTCTAGTGAAAGTGATTCATCCTCTGTAGCAGGCCCGACAACAAGGAAGAAATGGTCAGACATTATTTCAAAGGATCACCAGAAGGAGAATAAAGATAAGGTAAGCAGACATCATTGTCTTCATATCCTTGTCTTCACCCATTCTTTCCATCTCTTAAATCACTTTCCCATCAAAATAGAGATTTGGTATTGGAAGAAAGCCCATATTCATCTGATCATTACCCAAGTTGCAAAATGTTAGGTCTGACTGAGAGATGGTTCCTTTAGATCAGGCTTTAAGTAAAAAAGTGATGACTTATCTCAAAAGTGGTTTACCACCCTCCAAATCTATATTCAATCGGAAAAGTTGAAGTGTAGTTTTGCTTTTATGATCAAAACCACTAGAGAAATTAAACTCAAATGTTGGAATACAACTATATTATGATGCATCTTCATGTAGAATACTAAACACCAGATATGAACAAAATGGGTCAAATTGGGTTCACTCGCCTTTGATTTCCTCTATTCCATCCCATTAATTTATGTGTTATAATTACCTCCCTTCATACTTCCACCTTTTTCTTCTTTTTCAATCACGTATCTACATTTTTGTCTTATAGAGCGATAGTGACAGTACCACCATCGCAAGTGAGAGTCTCAGCCTATCAGATCGGAAGCAAAGACGTGTCAAAAAGCAACCTACAAAGACTGAGACTCCTAAACGTGGTCGTGGTAGACCTCGCAAGAGTGGCCGTGCACAGACAGACAGCCCAGTGTTAGGAAAAGCAGGAGATACTGCACGAGGTCTTGATTTATTACATCAACACACAGTGTCTATGAGTATGTCTCCACCAACTAAAGCTGATGGTAAGTGATTAGATATACTGATACTGATTATTGCAAGTTGTCCAGTGTTAGATCAGTGCAAGCCTATTTTGTGTGCTGATTGGTCTCAGTAGGTTATTTGTCTAAGGTCCACTCTTGCATAAAAAAATATCCTGTGTATTAGGCAACGCTGAACATGTCCTACTGCAAGAATCTCCTTGAATTGGTGATTTTTGAAATGTCTATGCCTCCAGTCACTTTTGCTAAAGACGGCTATAGTGCATGGAGAAAAATTGTGGTTGCCTGCTCTGCAGCCGAAGGATGATGATGATGCTTCCAGTTATAGTCTAGGATTTGACATTTGAATTGAAAACAAAAGCAAATACATAACCTCTTATTTCTCAATAGTAAAACTTATCTGGAGCGTAACTGTCTTGCTTGATTTATTATAGGTTCACCACCTGACCCCAACTTACCATTATTCAACATGCCAAGTATGTTATCTGGTGCAGCCAAAGAAAACATTATAGATACAGTGGTCAAGTTTACAGCTAAACAACAAGTGGATATGGAGAAAAGCTTAGACAAGTTGTTAGGTGAGTGAGTGGGCAACTATGGAAACATTTTTGTTGAAAGATCATTTTAACCAAAGGTTAAAGCTATTTTATGTTTACTGTAGCAAGGAATGTGTTGCCTCATTTTTATGCACAATGAGCAGTAAATTAAAAAAAAAAAAAATTTAGAAAACAATATGTCCTGACATTAGCAAAATTAAGATCGAAAGTACAAATACAGGGTGAGTCAAAAAGAAGTTGTACAAGAATGAATGTTTGTTTAAAAATATACCAAACAAATTTAGACAACCAATGAGGCACGTTTCCAAAAAACAACTTATTCCGCTTATATGACAAAAGGAATCATTGAAATCGATCAATTATATCAGGAGCTATGCCTGTTTTAATAAAAGAGACCCTTTTTTTAGCTGTCCACGGAACGCTTAATCTTCTTGAAATCTATCCACTCTAAGTGGGCAGAAAAATTTACACACGGGCATTCATATTCAAATGAGATTAAAGCCTGGGAGTTTCAAACACAGGTGGGAATGGTGTGCATAAAATAAAAAATCAGTGACAACAATAAGAAAATGATTAAACATTGAAGGCCCACTTAAAACAATTAAGACACCTTAGAGGACAAACATCAGCAACTTGCTGCCCACTTAGAGTGGAAAGATTTCAAGAGAATTAAGCGTTCCGTGGACAGCTAAAAAAGGAGTTCTTTTATTAAAACAGGCATAGCTCCTGATATAAATGATCGATTTCAATGATTCTTTTTGTCATATGAGCGGAATAAGTTGCTCTTTGAATACGTGCCTCATTGGTTTGTCAAATTTGTTTGGTCTATTTTTAAACAAATATTCATTCCCGTACAACTGCTTTTTGACTCACCCTGTATGATGATGCATATTTGCATCGTTCAAATGCATACTTTATACAAACTATGAACAGTTTAGAATATTGGAACTTCTGTTCTGGCTGTATTTATAGTAATGATAGTGATTGTATGTGTGTGTGTGTGTGCCTTGGGGTGTATTACATAAGTAGTGCAATGTTGGGTATCAGTATTCCATTGACCAGTCACATTTTTAATTGCAATAAAGGGCAATAATATCGTCGCTGTTCTGACATACCGGCACATCACAACAGAAATAAGTAAAGAGATGTGCCGGTATGTCAGAACAGCGACGATATATACGTACATTTAACCTGTCACTCACAGAGTGTGTACCAAAAAAAGCTTTACATTTGAATTATCTTATTTTAAAACTATTTTCTGTTTCAGAATCCTACAAACAAGACTTATTGCAGTTCATAACTCACATGCAAACACCTGATTATCGACAGCATGTCATACAGCAAATTGAAGAAGAAAAGGTAGGTTGGGTCTGTCTGGTTTTGCCTTGTAATGCAACTTGTTTTTCAGATGCGGTTAAGTGTTTTATGCCTAAAGAAATAATGCAAAATTTCGTTTCAACGTTGCCCTATTAGTCAAAATGGTACATTTATTTTATTTTAAAATAAGCCACAATTTGGATCAAGGATGCAACGTTTACAAAATATTTGTTCCAATAAAAATAAGGAGGCCATAAGTTAGAAAGGGTGCATTGATATTGAGTGAGACTGTTTCAAAACAAATATCCCAAAAGGAAAAAGTGATAACAATAACAATTAGGGAATAAAGATAGCTAATAATTGTCTCTGTTTGTTTCCCATCAATACAAAATATGTTTTTACGCTGCCCTATAAGCCAAAACGGTGCATTTATTTTTATTTTAAAATTCTTTTCTTTAAAAGTAGCCAACATTTGAATACGCGGATACAATGTTTTTGCAAAATATTTGTTCCAATAAAAATAAAAAGGAGGCCATAAGTTAGAAAGAGTGCATTGATATTGAGACTGTTTCAAAACAAATATCCCAAAAGGAAAGAATGATAACAATAATGATTAGGGAATAAAGATAGCTAATAATTGTCTCTGTTTATTTCCCATCAGATACATCAGCATCAGTTATACAATCAGCAAGCCCAATTAGAAGAGCAAATCTCCTATCTGACAGTAGACAGTATGAAGTTACTTAACACAAGACTAGATGAGGTAAATACATTAACCCTAACTCACTGACGTGTTTTGTGAATTAAACTATCAGGGGAGAAAAATGGGTCAAATTTGATGAGAAAATCAATCTCAGCACGCGCCGCGGATTGAACCCAGCCGTGTGCGTGCAAGTGTGAAGCTTTACCGACTGAGCTACACGGGGGAGGTTAATAAAACTTAAGTTTTGTTAACAAGTTGAACCATGCACTGAGCGTGGCACGAGATCGATTTGGCCGCCGCGCGGTACAAGATTGTAGCACTGCCGTGTTTTGTAGTGTCTAGGAAGGTTAGGGTTAATACAAAATAAGCCATCAATTTAATTGGATTATGGTATCGTACATACATGAATTGTGAGATGGAAGAGCAAGCAACTTTGCAACCACAACCTGTGGTGTTCTACTGGCTAGTGAATTCCACTTATAGTCAGCATATTAATTTTAATCAAGTGGTTTAATCAAGACAAGTAATTCTGGATCAACAATTGATTTTCAACAACCTCAAAAACATGCACAAGTAAAACACAGTCAAGTGCGTAAATGCTTTTGAATCACTGTGTTCATGCCTAGTAAACGCACAGCATGCGCAATGGTAAATTGATCGAGAATTGTTGGCTTTGATTGTAATATACAGTTTTCTTCATTTGAAAAGGTTCTATATTCGTATGTATACAACTACCTCATTTTGGTATTGATAATCACATAATATGTTGCTTTTACCATTTTCAGCTTGGAATACAAGCCAATACGCCAGCAGAACTGGTAGCTAAATCCAAGGAGATAGTTGGTACACATCGTGAGTTACAGAATCAGACTCACACCTTACAGGCCCAGATTGATGAATTAGAGGCAAGCAACATGAAACTGGTAGGTCACATTCCCCTGGGTTGGATTGGGTTTCGTTGTGTGAAGGGGGAGTGCTATTGGGTTGGGGAGGCTGTTTCATTCTTGTATTCTGAAGTAGGGCTTGTCATTTTAAAACCATCAGAGCCAGTTAAAGTTGTGTACATTCTAAGCACAATTATGCCTTCAACAGCTAAACCCCTGGTAATATTTCCCCTTTTATAGGTATAATTATCAAAACAATTGACTTTTGATCATTTCAAAACTTTCCCATCCATCTATGTAGCTGGTTCATCAGGTACCTAATTAGTGCAAAAACATGGGTAGCTCTAAAAATCTGACATTCTTTAGTAATTAACCAATGACGCTCCTTTGCAATGTACATCAGTAGTGCAGCCTGCATCTGTTGCTCTAATGAATTGGGTTCGTTCACTGTGTTAAAGACTTATGTCAGGATTTACACAAATTAAAGCAATAGTGAGCGTTTTTACTTCCAACAAATTATGTATGTGACTTTTCTATTGATCTTCTTTGCACCATATTAGTTTGAGAACAAATCCAAAGATATGCTGAATGACTTGATGGCCAGCGGCAAATGGAACAGTGGATCTGACACTGTCAATCATGCATTAGATGACAAGTCAATCATTAAGGAGCAAATTATGGAGGAATTCAACAACCAAAAAGAGCTGAAAAAACAACTGCAGAAACTAGAATCAGAGGTGAGTAGTTGAAATAATATTTCAGAAGGTAAAATTGTATTTACACTGTATGACTGGCATGATAGAATATCACAGCATTCAAAATGGGTAAACTAAGCATGTTACGAATGTTTCGTTTTAATGTGGTGGAATTGGGATGAATTAAGAATCAACTAAGAAAATATTCAATATTGACAGTCCCGGGTGTATCAAAAAAACCGCAACACTTTTTGCCGATAGTTCTGTTAGGACTACTTCTTGGCTATTACATATTAATGATATAAGTAGACAGGTGAAAAACACGATTTACATCATTTGTCCTATAAACAGAGTTGTTGGTCTTGGACATGCTACGGAGTGGCCTGCTCGCTCTCTAGACCTTACACCATTAGCCTTTTTCTTTGGAGTTATGTTAAGTCTCAAGTCTTCAAGATACCACTAACTAATCTCCCAGATCTTAGGAACTGCATCATCAACGCTGTTAAGGGAATAAGGCGCACACGGATGACACGTCGAGTAGTACTTCTCATGCAGGAATGTGCTCGTCGATGCATCTTGAAACTAGATAATATTAAATCAACCGACAGTAGATATTAGAGAATTAAGTTGAAATTTTGATCATACTTCTAATTTCTAACCTATTCATATTTTCTCACAGGTTCATGCTTTAGAAAAGCTCAAAGGAGAAACTGATGATCTGCCCGTTGTAAAGAAACCAGGTCGACGACGCAAAAAGGAAAAAGACGATGGTGCCAAACACAAGGTGAAAGAGGAAGCATTTGTTATCAAAGGGGACTGTATAAGTCCCATGGGGGCAAAGTCTACTGGTAGTTCTGATAGCTCTATCTTAACCTCCACCCCTACAAGGACAATCCCTTCAGATCTTTCACCACAATCTACTGTATTAGCTGCTGGAATGCATGATTATGTACCCATCAACAGTACAGTGAGGGCTGCGTTACAGAAACGACTCTCTAGTCAGGAGGTGATGCAGGGAAATATGGCCCAAAACCAACGTGGAGCAGTCTCTGTGGTTAGTGGAAGCCAAGGTGTTGCAGCAGTGACCATGGCTCAAATGGGGATATGCTCCAGCAGGCCAGCATTTTCAATGTCTTTGGCGCAAAGTGCTGCAGCTTTATCAAACAGTACTACTTCGCAGAAGGCAAACCATAGTGGCAGTACTAGCCATGTTGGTATAACCACTTCTACCCCACAGAGTTTAGGACTCATTTCTACTGTATCAAGTAACAAAGGGAACAATACGATCAGTCCTACAGCAGATAACAAGCTGGTATCCTCACTATCTGTAATTACATCTGTGGGTCAACCTGTGCAAACCACACAGCCAGCAATAGTTACAACAACCACGCCATTGACACTATCACAGAGTGCTGCTGCTGGTTTATCTGCAGCACAAGCACGTCAAATGTCTATACTCAGTCCATTAGACATTAAACATCAGGGACTTTTCAACTTTGTAAATCCAAACAACCAGATAGGAGGTAATGGTGGTTTGCTTGAGCCAAATTTGAGCACCTCATCAGAGGCCCCACTTAGCCCCCAGAATGTTACTCTGTATCCATCAGCTGCAAACGACAACGTCTCAAACAGTACTCCAACAATCCCGTCTACTACCTCACAGTCCTATTCCAAAAGTGGCCAATCTTCTTTGATTTACAAAGTCACCAGTCCCAATCTTGTAGGACAAAAGGAAAAGCAACAGGCTTTCTTAGCAACTGCTGCACCTGGTGGTTCCACTGTTTTGCAAACAGCAGAGGCTGCTAATGTATTAGTCTCAATTGGCAGAACACAACATACCACCACCCCACAAACTACTGCATCAGCAGCCACCCAACGTAACACCGTGACTACCTCAGATAAGCCAAAACGTGGTAGAAAGCGTGGTTCTACAAATAGCAACATTTCCCATCCCATTCCAGCAAAGGTGGCAGCATCTGCTAGTAGAGAATCTAATCCAACATTACATGGTTCTCTTGGTTCACAAGAAAGTATCATATCTATGGTGACTAATGTAAACCAACCACTTAGCATTAGCGCAATACCATCACCAGATGCAAAGTCTACTGGATTAAGTGAAAGTGCTAGGGCAGCTGCTGCAAGGAAAAGAGAAGAACAGCCAACAACTAGGAAACCTGATGAGCAGAAACCTAACATGTGAGTCGATATACATGAGGCTTAAAGCTAGCAAAACTATATATAATTTCACTTCAGAAAGAGATCACTGTCAATGTAGCTTACATTTTTTTAAATTGATCTAATCCAACTATAGTCTAATTCAGGACCCCATAGACAAAACAAAACCAGGATAACTCATGTGTGATACTCAACGTGTACTGACTGCATCTCTGTATGATTCAGTTGCATTATCTTTTGGCAGGCATGCATGTATACTTTATGAACAGTCTTAAGGGATCGTAATTCAAAGTATACTGGGCTTTACTGAGGTATACCAATGAAGCATTTCAATGTACAATATCTACAAACGGGTCCTGAGCAGTCAGTCAGTTTCTCCTGTTAGTGTTTAAGTTCACACTCAAATTAATAGGAAGTATCAGGCAACATTAGTCTTTATCAGCTCCACATTGGCTTCTTTACAGCAGCGTATTAACGGATTTTTTTTTTCTCGATTTTTTTTCTTCTTTTTTTTCCCCCTTCTTTTCCAAAATTTTCCATGTATGATTTCATTAACCCTAACCATCCTCAATGCCACAAATGTCCACGGTAAAGTCTGTCTGTGCCAGCTGGCGCGGCACTTTTTCGATGAAAATTGAAATAATGGCCCCAGGCTACATAGTCGGGCCAATATACTGGCCCGAATATGGTTGGCCCCCGTGGCGCACTGGTAGAGCGTTCGTCTCGCAACCGAGAGGTTGTGGGTTCGAGCCCCGGTGGCGGCGCCACTCTTTTTGTCCGCGTTTTTGTCGTTGAAAAAGAAATTCTTCAAAATGTGACTTAGGAGGTTAGGGTTAATACAGAAGAGTGTAGGCGCATATGAACACAACAAGCGCACTTTGCATTAAATTCATGAAGCATGCTTTTGGCCAAAATTATGTATGTATGACCAAAATCGTGCGTATTCATTCGCTTGGATTACTTTAGAGCGCAGAGGGTTAAAATTGCCTATTTCTCGCCAATTTGTAACTGATTGAACTATGTAATGATAGTGGAGAATGCTTTTGTGCAGGTGTGCATTAGGCGTCAAGTACAAAGAAGGATTTGAAAAGTTGATTCATAATACATTATGTGATAGAAACTACAAATCAGGGCTCAAAATACTGTTTTGATTATGAGAGTTACTTTCATCAAAAGTAGCCCTCGAGTGTACATTTTGCCATTGACAATATTTTGCCACGGGCTACTTTGGAATATGAGGGCTAAACTGCCTGTAGCCCCATATATTTTGAGCAAGTTACGAAAAGTTAATCACATGAAAATTGATCCTTTTACAGTACATTAAAGTTAGGATGATTGTTTTCCCATATTACCAAATTGAGTGATATGGAAATAAGAAAAAAGTATTGACGATGCATGCATAGTTTATTATAGTCGTGTGACATGTACCATTAATTTTGTTTTATTTTTTATACAGTGGTCAACTTGATGGAAAAAAGAAACCAGATGGTTTGGTCTTGGATAATATATCTGCTAATCAATTAGGTATGTAGAGACCCCTTTTGGGAAAAATATAGGTGTATGTTTCGATCACTTTTTTGGGGCTATGATTTTTTTTTCACATCAAGATATTTAGATATCAGAACAATCCCCATATTTTTCTCATTATGTCTGTAAAATCTTAGGAGCCAGAAATGTTCCATTAAGAAATAATAGGCTAAAATGTGGTGAATTACTGCCAAAAGTGGTTAACCACCAACCAGTTTGTGTACAGGGTGAGTAAAAAAACCCTGCAATAGTGGAAAGAAGCC
The DNA here is from genome assembly GCA_035610835.1 of Ophiura sarsii. Lineage (NCBI taxonomy): Eukaryota > Metazoa > Echinodermata > Ophiuroidea > Amphilepidida > Ophiuridae > Ophiura > Ophiura sarsii. The sequence continues at coordinate 147,737,118 of CM069441.1, read as the reverse complement.
ATCTTGTTTTAAAAACTAAGTTGAAGTTTGAATTTTTTTAAAGGTTATAAGAATACCTTATTTGTTACTAAATTTGTGTAAAAGAAATGAAGTCAATATCATTTTCTGTTTGCCTTTGGTGAACCTTTTCACCCGTGCACCCATTTCATACTTTGTCCACGCGATACCCAAAATATGCATCAGATCGCAAAATGTGTCTCTCATTCAAATATTGAAACTTGAGTACGTTTGTGATGTTATTGGAATTTGATGCATCCATTCTTGTTTACATGTAAGTTAACATAATCAATTTACCCTACTCATGCTATGAAATGCTTAAAATGTTATAAATGTTAATAAAAAACTGACATTTTTCAAATTTTTGTTGGTGGGATATTCAAATATGAAAATGCAATGTGTGCAATTTCAATTAAAAACACTGTGCTCATGGACAAACATGTAAATTTGGTTGTGCAGCAAAGAGGGTCACCAAAGCCAAACGGAAAATGCGATCGACTTCATTTTTTCACACAAAGTTAGGATTCTTGCAATGTTTAAAAAGTTTTAAAATTCATTTTTGTTTTGAAAACAAAATGGCTTCTTTCTACTATTGCAGTTTTTTTGACTCACCCTGTATAACTCAATGGGCAATTTCTGTGTGACCTTGTGCTTATAAAAATAGAACCAGTGGAGTTATGCAACTCAAACTTTGGAATGCGACAATTTGAAGGATGACCTTTCATGTAAAATAGAAAACATTTAAGTTGAAAATCGGGCCCGCAATCGGAACATCTACCTTTAACATATTTTCTCGTAGCAAAAACATTGGCATAGGAGTAGTGTTTAAATAGATATTGGGAGAGATAATGATTATCAATGAGATAGTAAGTAAATAGAATAAACATGTTCTGTCTAATGGACCATATAAATTATCATCAGGTCATCTCAAATATTATTATCACACATTTTTATTTCAAGATCTGCATAATTTTGCTCTATTATGAAAGTAGCAGCATCAAAAGTTAACAACTTGAAATGACAAAAAGGTACATCTTATTTCATAAACAAATGATAGTAACCCGATCGATGTATTACCATTTTAATATTGTGTCAATTTTTCACCCCATTTAGAGAGATCATCTACTCCTGGATCATCAGATGATACCTCCCCACATGTAAAAGAATCTCCAACATCACGGAAGTGGCAGGCCCAGATCAGCAGCGGTTTTGATGCCTTGGTAGCACTTGCATCATCTGAACTGGACCGAAGTAAGCAAATACGCCGTCAGAGCGCTACCAGTCCAGAGGGACGGGGAAAAGATGGTGGTGGAGGTGCTAAGAGCCCGGGAAGTAGCTATAATAGAGCCATGGATGTATCACAAAGTCAACGAGGAACGGGAGGACCCAATCCTGGGATGCCAAGTGCAATAGCTGAAGGAGGGAAAACTTTCTTGGCTATCAGAGGACAGCGGGATCTGTCTCAAACCTTCAATGCTGCATTTTCTAAGAGTCTTACAAGTATGCAAATATTATCAAATGCTGCAGAACAATCATCATTTGAAACTACATCTTCCTTATCCTCAGTCAAAACTAAAACCTCTCATGAGGATGAAACAACCATTGATGTGGAGGAAATGGATTGGCTAAATGAGGACATGCCGAAGCCTAGAACACCAGGTCGTACAGACCCTGAAGAGGATGACCTGGAGATGGAGAAGAAACTGGAACCTGTTGCTCCACTTCCTACTCCACCTGTTCCTCCACCTGCTGCTGCTCCACCCGCACCTAGTAGAAATTTACATATTCCTATTACTAAGCAACAAGATGTTTCTAAACAACCATCTGGACTTGTAGTAACAAGTAGCAGCAGTGTTACAGTTACTCCCAAATCCAGTATAAGCACCAAAGATCCAAATTTCCTGACTTTGACACCAAATGATAACAAGCCTGTGCAAAGCCCCATTGATCAAGTTGATATTCAACAATTCCATAAAAAGTTCTCTCGGAAAGAAGGGCGTAAGTTTGATAAACACTACGCCCTTGTTCAGCAGCAACATAACGCATTAGTACAACAACAGCATCAGCAACAGCACAACCAATATTTACAGCAACATCTGAAACTGGCGCAATCTTTGGACTTGAAAACCATACAAAATACTTCCCCTAATGTGTTTGCAGGCTACATCAACTTGCAGAAAAGTCATGTTGTTGCTTCTGCAGGGCATGCTGCTGGCAACATGGTATCTAACACACCCAACCAAAAGGTCACTGGAGGTCGAAGGTCAGCAGGAAGACCACCTAAAAAGCATGGTACAACAAAACAACAGCAGAGAGGTGCTGGGTCCAAATCCAGGACTGTTATGTCTAGAAATACCAAAGAATTGCCTTGTAGTAGCAGTAGCGGTGGTAGCAGTAATATTTACCCGTATATAGAACTGAAATCTAGTCATAAGCCAACATATGGTAGCACACAAGGGACAAAGCAGCAAGTATCACCCAGCACGATTCCAACATCAGGGACTATTAATAATGCAGCAGCGACAATATCTACCTCTGTTATGCAACCATTTGGTTCAACACAACAACAACGTCCATTCACAGTGACACCAGTCTCACAGCAACCCACTTGTACTCCACCACCACCACCTAATATGGCATATCATGCCAGGAATCCAATTCCCCCACAAGGCGCTTTCACCCATCCTGGTCAAGCACCTTCACCCGTTGGACAGTTTCGAACCCCCTATCCATCTAATACACCATCACCAAGAGGAGCACCTGTCTCAACACCTCCATTACACTCGCCAACTACCACAGTATCACAGGGAGGTACAAGACAACCTACACCACCTCCTATTCCATCACGAATGGCAATGCGTCCAGGTATGCCAATCAATCCTACATACTTTACCCCACCACAATATGTGATGCCAACTAGACCGGATCTTGCAGCAGTTCCAGCTTATATACACTCTGCACCGTATCCACCATCACAGACTGGTATTGCAGCCTACAGGAATAAAGCACCCACTCCTGGCTATATCATGCAGTATCCACGCTAAAACCAACAGGTGCCTGCCTGGGGTAAGTAAGTAGACAATAACAAATGTTACTCTAGTGTTATTCATCATCCTGGCTGTTTTTCAATTCATGCATGCCAGCTATTACATAAAACAATATTACACACAGATCTAGTATGTGATTCAGTGTTCTAAATAGGTTCTGGTATGTTAATTTTCTTTCCTCTTATCCACTTGTCTCTTTTGGCCTGATGTGTTACAATACACTTTATATATTATTTATATTAAGATGGGAATATTCAAGCTGTTTATAGGAGATGAAAAACACTAAATGTTATTAGCTTTAAAATTATCTCAAATATAGGAGATTGGAACTGAACTGAAATGAATTTGTCAAACGGCACAATTTCCGTAATAATTTATCAATTTTCATTCTCGATTCAATATATGATTCTTCACATTCCAAGTTGAAAGACTGCTTTAATGCTATGCATGCATTGTGCATCAGCAAATTCAATAGAATTTAATTAAGCTTCTTCTCAAGGTGTGTGCTCTAATCTAAGATGGAAAGCGAGAAACTTGAATTGGGCTTATCCATGATCCAGTTTCATTTGTTTGGCTTGGGTTTTTTCACTTGATGCCTCAACTAATTACTAAACTTTTGTGATGCAAACGATTTTAACTGTTATGATATATAAGATTCAGTGCCTCTTAAAAACTCTCAATGATCGTTAACTACAAGGAATTTGGGCTATCATCTACAAACCTTTATTTTTTATAAATATGTTTGCCTCCTACAGATATACTCAGGATTAGAGACATCACCTATTTCATGCAATGGATTTTCCACTAATATGAAGTCACTATTGAACCAGTTTATCGTATGATCCACGGGAACACAGCAGCCGCTGATCAGAGGACAAGAAGGGAAAATAGTGGTTCAAGTTAATACGGTATATAGAAATAAGCTATGTATTTTTGATATAACCATACAGTTATATACACTGCCATGCATAAATTAGTTTGCCTCTTTGTATGTAGCAGAGATTATTTGAATTGCATCTATGTATGTAGCAGAGATAATTTATATCAAATTTGTACAATAGTGTACATAAAATTTTATGAAAATAATGCTGCCCATGTAGAGAATTACGATTTAATATGTTTTGCTTTAGAGACAAAATTGTAGAAACGAGTAGATTATGAAAATCCTTCTATTATTCAAATCAAACATATCTTTACATAAGTTTTCTCAAGTCTAGTTTTACAAGTGCACAGTTCAGTACATACATACACACCTGATCATAAGGAATGACATGTGAGTTCTGGATAGTGTTTATGATAGATACCCATATAATGATCAGACCATGTCTGTAAGTAATTGGAGGAGTTGTGCTTTTTTGTATCTAGAAATGTATTGATGGACGACAAAAAAGCAAAATACACACAAATTGGATTGCCTAAGTGTTTGGCAATCCTGAGAAAATTCACCTTGCATTTAAATTTGGATTTTCTTTAGAATACACTTCACACTCACTGGAAGATATGTTATTTTATCCCATTTAATGGGGAACAGTGTATTCTGGAATCATGTCAATCACTGTAATATGTTATAAAAAAATATAGTTATTCTCCCCTGGGATTTGATACTACAGTGTACCAAATTAATATTGGCCAACAGCGCATATAATTATGTGTTGGTCATTTTGTATATTCTCTCTTCAGTGAAATTCTAGCTCAGGCACATGTAAAGATATCATGCAAAGGATTTGCCTACTATGTTGATCTACTTTTGTGTAGTAAGTAACCTCATGAGAGCGTATTCTTGTGACTGACACCACATATTAGAAAGTGCTGGATTAATGTCCATGTGACACAAGTGCATATCACATGCCAGATATAATGTGTGATCACTGACTCTGATTTCATTGCAAAGAAGTAGATGAATGCAGTTAGTATGTTAAATAATTTGTGATATTAGATTAGTTCAGATAAATAGCATAGACCAGGGTTGTCTAAATTGTCCTTATAAGTGTGCATTCAAATTGGAGGTAATTTCTTAACTCAGCCTGGTGTGAAAGTTGTCATAACTCTTTTTATTGAGATTGTAGATTGTAATAAAGGTACCTTCTTTAAAAGGTTTAAAGGAGACAAATATTTAAAGCAACTGAAGAAATTGATATTTTTATACATGTGTAAGATAATTATGTGTACAATTCTTCATCAGCTTTCAACTGCTACTGAAGTTATGCTATTTTTACGAGGGAATTATTATAAAGTATAATCTAGGTCCCAGGTATAAATAAACCGGTATGCACCAATCATCCCATACAGTAGAATGGGTGTCAAATGACAAACCATATGATACATCAAATACCATCAAATACCTGATACAAACCCACTTGTGACCTACATGTAAAAGTATACTATTTGGAGAGATTCTAATCATAACTGCATAATATGTGCTGTGTTTTAGAACTTGACTGTTTATTCATTCTAAATAGGAACTCGATTTACGCTCAGTCATGGGTGTCATGAAAAATCTGGAAAAACGGAAACCTCTGAACCCATTGTTACCTTGTAATATAAACATACTTGTAAATGTCACAATGTGATTGTTAGCATGTACAGTGTGATGTGTATTCATTGTTTGGGTTATTTCTATTCTGTGTTAGAAAATAGATCGGATATTACCTTAAAATGTTACATCATGTGACAATTTTATGCGAAAACTGCTGCATATATTTGTACCAAATTATAAGAACACTGCCATGAATTTTATTACCACTACATTTCAATTCAGTTTTTGAATTTCCTTATCAAATATTAAAAAGTTACAAATTATACTTTGTTGTACAATAGAATTTTGTGTTAAATTGGATCTTTGTGCATGCCTTATTGTGTACATAGAATTGTTAGTATGTATCTAAATTTAAAGACTTTATCATGTCATGCTTCAATCAAGACAGAAAACATTTTTTCTTTGAATAAGTTCAACAAGAATACATTTTCCTTAACAATTAGGTTATTAAGTATAAGGTTTGTCACAGCATCATTTAAAACCAGATTTTCATATTCATGTTTGTGAATTGTTAACAAAGCGATTGTCAGAAAGAAATTCAGACATTCGCTAGTTTAGAGAAAAAAAGGAGATTGTCACAAATTGAACCAGAAAGGTGTTTCACTTAGTGCTTTTAGTTTTGGCAATGTCTACTCCTATGCCCCAAAGTAAGCTTAAGCTTATTCGCAACTTGTATACAACACAAAGCTTTATTCCATATGCAAAGAGATGTGATGGGTGTAGGCAGGTAGATAATGCCTTGGTTTCAATCAGAATTACTTGACATTATTACCGTTTTATTGCTTTATTTAGGATAATCAGGGTGTGTTACATTTGGGATCTAAGGTTGTACCCAACATGTCCATATCATGTATATTAGTATTTTTGTAGTGTTGTAATGGAGTGTTTTGTTTCCTTTATTTTCTAAAAAAATGTAGCTAGTTTTTACATCTATATTCTCTCTTTATGATGTTCTAGTGTTTTATTTTTTGTAAAGATAATGGGTAATGGAATGGTACATTATTAATTGTTGTGTTAATTTGAAAAAATGAAAAATATTTGATTGTAAAGTGCTACACACACACCTTTAGGTTTTCAATTGATTTTGTTGGGGAGTAAATCTGTTATACCCTTCACAGAGGTATTCATAGTGCATGATTTTTAAGAACAACGCATACTACCGATGTAGGTGTGTAGGGTATAACAGAATTATGCCTTTGTTGGTAGTATAGGGATTAATACTTCATTCATGAAAATGTAGCAATTAGTGTACATTGTACAAAAATGAAAGATAACAAGCGGTTATAATTCAGTACATAGAATGCACAGTTCAGCTCAGTGCTTGAATGATGAGATAATAATATTTGAACTGTGGTATGTATTAGAATATTTTTGTTTATAACTAAGAGTAACTATAATGGATATTTTGTTTATGTTTTGTGTGTGCAATAAAATTTGTAACATTTTGTATTTTATTTTGAAGGATATTTCAGCCTTGAGAATTATGTATGGTAATTTAAATAAATGAACAAAAAAGATTGTTGGTTTAAAGATGACATAGAATAGCTTTGCATTTTAGTACTCATGTTGTCTCAGTTTAAGGGATCATGATTCAGTATCTTGTAATCTTGTGTCTGCAGAGACATTGGTTCGTGTTTGAAGTTGTAATTGCCAGAATACAACAACCCGGTGTTAGTAAGGCAAATCGTACATTTGCTTTTGAACTTTGCACCCTACAGACTAGATTAAACCAGTGTAGTTGTATCAGTTATTTTTATACAGTACTGAAATTATTATGTTTAATAATAGGATTAAGTTTGCCAATTTTAATTATTGACTATGCCCATTTTGCATTTTTGTAGCCAAGAACAGTTACATACACATGGACCAAACAAAACCTATGTTTCCATAGTAATATAATAACCGCCATAGTTGATTATGTATTAATGTTTTCTAGTTTGATATGATAGCCATTGTGGGTTCCAATTTGTTCTTTTCATTTAACAATGAATGTTATAAGAAGTAGACATAAATGCTGCATTTTTTTATTTGCTATTGTCACTGTCATCATCCTTTGGATATTATTTGACTAAACTAAGCATTGCTTGATAATTTCTTTGAAAGTTTGGAAAAATATTTGCCATATGAGATATCTCTCCTTTGTTAATGCATCATATGTATCTGTAATTTGTACATTATAGCCAAAGGATCATGAAAGTGACTATTGAATGTTCAATATTTAAATAAAAGATGCCAGTGTTTGAGATTGACTTCCACCAATCAGATAAAGATAGGATAACATTTGCTTCTATGAAGCAGTGAAATCATATCACTCAGGCATGGCACACTTGTACAATAATCATAGGCTGGTTCTTTTGTCAATAATTTGATATCACTGTCTTAAGGAAGCTAAATAGACTTGAGAAACTTTAAAACTATACAATGCTTTTACATGTATGTATCAACCATGTCAGATTGATTCAGATTTATGGTAGCATTCAATATCCTCTCTTGACAAAATACACATTTTTGTGTTTTGTTGAAATATTTGAATTTTTAAATAATAACTGTGTTAAAATGAAACATCAAACTCAACAAATTTTAAATATTTCTGTTTTTCATGGAAGCCCTTGCATCCTTCTCACTAAAACGAGTGATAATGTATCAAAATCAATTCCAGTTCCATTTGGTATAGACAGTTCTACATTTTAAATGACTGCTTTATTTGGATATGGTTGTATGCATGTAACCGCAGGCGACATGTTGCTGAATGCCTTATAACAAAAAATCAATGAGTGACTATAATATTGTAGGTATTAAAAGGTACTCAATCTGATTTTCAGCTCAGTCTCAAAATCTTTGCTGCAAATAGTGGTCATTTTCTGTGTCTCTAGAAAGTACATTTTCCAAATTTGTGAACCGGCTTACAGCAGCGAATGAAGAGCATGGGTGCGCAAAACTCTCTCATAGTGCAATTGCCGTATTGTGAATTGTATATGTGACGCTAGTGTATGCCAAATTAGCGCGCATACGATTGGATTACTTTTGCTTGAAGAGAGATAAAAAAATACATGTTTTACACCAATTTGGAACTGATTAAACTATAATAGAATGCATCTTTTCCCTTGAGTTGAACAAAGGCTACTTGTCTTGAATCACTGCACTTGACAAGAAATGAAGTGGCCAATATCTACTTCCAGATCCTATTTTATGGACTTTACAAAAACATGATATAAACAACTTCAAAATGAATTTTCAAAAATGTTTATATAATGTTTGGAATATTGAGTTCCACTAATACTAGAATTTGAATGCTTTTACAGAAAATGGCCACTTTTAACCATGAAGGAAACTATTAATAGGGTGCCAATCAGAGTGTGTATAATATAGCCACATCACATGTGTTGGGATAGCATCAATATGTTTGATTGCGTCAATCAACAGACATATCTTGCTACAATCCTCAACAGGTATGATGCCATATTCAGAATTGAGGCAAATGTTTGTATTTAGATATGGATGATGGATTGTATGATTAGATGGCTCTGTATTCACAAGTACTGTCATGACAAGGATAGATATTATACATGTAGATAAGAGTGGTTTACTTGGACATCTAAAATCTCGCTGTATATGCGCTGTAAACCAAACAAGTCATACTTATTATGACCAAATTGTACTCTTTCCTCCCATAAACACATGATGCACTTCTTGACCTCTTACTCGAGCACCATAAAACTGGCTCAAAAAGCGTAGTAGTCTAGTTTAAAATTTGTTAATCTCTTATTAGGAACTACAGCTTCTTTATGGTGTCTCTGATTGGTTGTTTTAATGCTCCTATCATACAAGTAACCAATTAGATTAGTGCTTCTATACAGATATCTTTTATGTCTATTAAGCTTTATATTATATCACCCACCAATTTCATACTATCTTGGACTGGCTGAATAGATTGTATAGACTTATTTGTAATTGTGGCTCCACAAGGGTTATCAACGAACTAGCCAATGGTGCTATTCTTCAAGCCATTCATAATACATCAAATGCTGCATTCAACCAAATAATGAAGTCTTTAATAATTGCACCAACATTTATTGTTCATTTTGTAACAAATATCATCACTTTTTCAAGTAATTGTAGGATGTATGTAAGTGAAAATTCATCTAGTTGCTGTAATTGAAATTTCCTTTCATAAAAATTAATACTCTCTGCTTAAAAATCTAGGAACTTAAAAAAATCCCCACATATTGGCCTGTATTCTCGTACGTAGTTAAACATGGTTTTAAGCTAAACACGCGTCTAACTTTGTTTGACTTTAGACACATCGCTAATAACTAGATGAAAATTTGTTTAACTTTAATACGCGTCTCACTCACTAAAAAAAGTGTCTAACTTTAAACATGGGTATGGGGTAGTTTAAAGCGCATTTAACTAAACTCATACACCAATAATCACTCAACCGTGCCTGCTGCAAGCTGAGGTTCAGATCGTGTAGTATTAAAAATACACATGCTTTTGAGGTATTCGGTCGATATCTATTGTAATCCATTAGGGCCACAACAAAAATAAATACCTGTATACAGTAACGCACGACAACTCTGGGGACGAAATTCGCGGAGTTTAAAACCGTGTTTTGTTAAACATGTTGTTTAAAAGATAAACTCTCGTTTAAGTTAGACACGCATTTAGTAAGACACGGTTTTAAGCTAGAACCCTGTTTAGGACGAGAATACGGCCCATTGTGTTTTAAGTGATTATGTATAGCGCTAAACTAACATCGAGTGTGGGATCTTATTTTAGTTTAGTTGGCGTCTTCCAAATTTGATTTGGACCTAACATGTTCATCATTATGCTGCAGCTTTAACCTCATTGTATTGTCATGTCTTTTGTCATCTCTGGATGAATTCTAGAGGTTTGTCCGAGAAATAGTGCCAAACCGTTATCAATTTGTATTTGACATACCAGTAGTATCCACGTTTTTAGGCAGGGAGTATCAACAGAATTGTTTGAAATATTATCATCACGAAGTGATCCTGAAGCATAAATCAAGGTAAATATTACTTGAGTATCATTGCTTGATGTGTTTGGAGCTTCACTGAAGATCAATATACTATGTTAATTTAGAGTTTTGGAAATCCCAATAATGTTCTGGATTCATAATTGATTATACATGCAACACCATTTTGTTGGAAGTTGGGATAACACAAATTACTGTAGCGTCATGGTGTAGAAGTCCGAAGTATGCAAATGATCTCACCGAATACAATGTCATGCTCTACCACACATGTAACACAGAACAATGTATCTTAACCATGTTAACAACAGAATATATCTTACAATCCTCATTTGCATTAACTTAAGACTGTTACACCATACCTGTACCCAATTACAAATTAGGCACACTGTCATGTATACTATGAGACATGCTTTCACAAAAGACCAACATTGTCTGTAAAAGATAGTTTACTCTGTGGTTTATTCATTTGTGATTATTTCTCTATTGTATCATCTACATTAAAGCAGGTTTTAGTTTTTACAACCATGACCCAAATATCAAATTGGAAAATTCAAACAAGAATTTCATTTTGGAAATTTAACAATGAACTCATACTTGTTTTACTAAACTCCTCAAAAAAGTTCAGAATTCTTTGTTAATCACCAATGTTTTAGATACTTTGTGATAAACTCATTTTACGAATTTTGTGTTAATAACTCTCTTCTATTCAATGAAGTTTTACATTGACAACTACAGTGTAGAATGATGCACTAATGACCTTTTATTACAAAATAGTGATGATGTTGGCACATTCAGCTTGAGACTTTTCATGTACTCAAGCAAGAGGCTGAGAACTAAAACAAGTGATTGCTACAAATTTGCAATCATTGTAAAGATACACACATCAGCTTACCATTGATAATGTAAACACAATATATCAAGAAATATATACAAATTGGCGATTGTAAACATTTCTGAACATTCTTTTGATGAGTTTAGATTAATCTTACTCAAGAAAGTCCTCCCAGTTCATCAACATATGTCTCACTTATTCAAGACAGTCCTAGTTAAGACACCTTGATATGATAGCATTTAGCCACTTGTCTTGTCACCCACAACCCTGGTTAAAGACACGATGGTTGATTTGTGATGTTAAATAAACCAACCTAACTGGCTTCAGAAAGCATGTATGTAGACTTAGTCAAATATTTAGAAAACAATTTGGCAAAAGAAGTTGTAGTTTAGGCTTCTTGTTTGTTAAGGAAGCCAGTTATATTGTGGGTAAAAATGTGTATGTTTTTTATATTCACATATTATATCGAAGTACAGTATCCCGTATGTATTATTAGCTGGGGTCACTCGTCTATATAGGGTGTTTCAGACAAATTCACATGTTAACATTTCATGTGTGGAAAGAAAACAGTTTATTGAAGAAAGAGATACTCAATACCCTGATTTTATCTGAAATACTTTGTAATGAAGTATCTTTGAAAGATGTTATATGACTTCCATTGTCTGATATGTTGTATAAATCAAACTTGTAATGATGGATGAGTTATAGGAATATGCTTAAGTTATGAAAAACCAAATTATGTGTCTCTTAATAGGAAAATCAGGATACCAATTCTACATTGCCTAGTACATGTCATGTCTGGCATTGGGTATACCATATTTGATCTATGTGCAAAGAGTAATTATAAGATTTGAAATGTTATCTACAGGGTCAGGCTGAAAGATTTGTAATCTGTGATTTTATTTTTCCTGAAATGTTTGTCAGATGTTATAGAGGACAGACTATTTTTTATGGTACAAAATGGGGTTCTTTTGTCTTGCAAAGAAGTTTTCGATTTTCAAATAATATCGTCTTTGGAATGAAAAATGATGCAAAGAAGATGTTAAGGTATGCCCACTAAACAGATGTGCTAATCGGGCTTGGTGTAATATATTGCCCATGTTCAAGAGTAATTATAGATCTTTTATAAAGCTGACCTTGTAAAGCATATTACTGCTTGATAAATTGAAATAATAGACAAATTGAAGTGTAATTTCAGGCCAAATATGGTAACCCAAAAATTGAAATATACATTTATTACAATATTTGTAATACAAATAAATGCTGCATGATTGTTGCCAAGTCTTAAAGGCATATTATGTGATCATTTCCAGGGAGCGCCGTCTATTCATGATTATTTTTAGAAAGTGCTTCAAAATCCTGGTATTAGTAGAGTGAATTTAGAGTGAAAGATAAGTTGTCGCACAGACCTGACAATTTATTTTCACTCCTTAAACCATGATTTTGAAGTCATTAGGAATTGTGTCGCTCTGTAACTCGGAATATATTTATGATTTATGATCAGAAATGTAAATCTGCAAGAAAATCTACTTTCTAAACAAATCATGACTAGAGGGTGCCCCCTTGAAAAGATCACATAATATGCCTTTAAGTAAGGATCTAGATAGTAGATAGGCACAAACATAGACTACATAGATTTTATAATTAGGTAAATAAAGTTTCTGTTTGTTATTCTTGACCACTGCCCCTTATCAATTAAACAAGTTTCTATTTAATCATAATTAACCTTCACTGGTTCTATGTTGCTGTTGGATTTGAAAGGGTTTAATGGCAACAATTGAAAGTTTACAGAGTTGTGCTTTGATTTAAATATTATATTCTTTTTTCAAGCATTAGTGTAGTCATATTGTTTTCTGTTTCAAAAGATTCAAAATTAGTAGAACTGTTAAGTTAATAGACTTCTGATACAATGATCTTGGAGTGTATTCAAATACTGTCCGAGTGTATTTCCATGTCCTTTTTAATTAAGGTCTGGGATTTGTCTATGATCGTGTGCGTAAATACAAAAGTTTACACAATGACAGTAACATTGAGTATCATAAATCTTAACAGGATTAAGAAAAAAACTAAGCATTGTATTTTAAGCTATAGCAAACCTAGAACTAGTATTTTTAGGGTCAAATCCAAATTCTAGTTTTAAAGGTATATATCGATGTCATGATTTAGTGTAAAGGCTTAATTAATGTACATCTAATGTAAAAATCTTTAATTTATTGAAGGGTAAAACTGGTCTTGTAAAATAAAATAAAGTAAAAATAAAATGGTTGTTAATAATGTAAAATATTACAACGAGATATTAGTGTTAAAATGGCTCATTTATTTGATTGAAACCATGGACTTGTAAGAAGAAAACTATCCATTAGGACAGTGAAACATGCAAAATACCCTATTGAATAATACCAACTGATGACCAATTACACTAAGTATGACTTGTTGTACTACACCACCCCCCTGGTTACGCCCTTTTTACGGTGCTTGTGGCTAGTACAACAAGTCATACTTAGTGTGATTAGTCATCAGTTGGTATTATTCATCATAGGGTATTTTGCATGTTTTACTGTCCCCGTGTTGGTGGGGAAAAAAATAAAAAATAAACACTAGCGTATATGGAAGCATATGTGTATTATTTTTGCCTAAACCCCAGATAAGGCCCGTTATCCCTAGTTAACGCTCCTTATCTTGGGTTAAGGCGCGTTATCTGGGGTTTACGTCCCTAAACCTCGGATAAGGATCGTAAACCCCAGATAAGGCCCGCCTTATCTGGGGTTTAGGTCCCTTATCTGGGGTTTAGGCGGAAATGACACACTACTTCCACAATCGTTAACCCCAGATAAGGGACGTAACCCCAGATAAGGCTTGCCTTATCCTAGGTTTACGTCCCTTATCTGGGGTTAACAACTTACACCCCAGATCTGGGGTTAACGCTCCTTGGTACACACAGCTACAGGCAGCATAAGTGTGTCATTTCCGCCTTAACCCGGATAAGGGACGTAAACCCCAGATAAGGCGAGCCTTATCTGGGGTTAACGTTCCTTATCCCCAGATAAGGATCGTTAACCCCAGATAAGGTTTGCCTTATCCTAGGTTTACGTCCCTTATCTGGGGTTAAAAACTTACTGATAAGGCCTGTTATCCTAGGTTTACATCCCTTATCTGGGGTTAACAACTTAAACCCCAGATAAGGCCTGTTATCCTAGGTTTACGTCCCTTATCTGGGGTTAACAACTTAAACCCCAGATAAGGCCCGTTTTCCTAGGTTATCTGGGGTTAACAACTTAAACCCCAGATAAGTCCGTTATCCTAGATTTACGCTCCTTATCTGGGGTTAACGCTCCTATGGTACACACATGCAGCATAAGTGTCAATTCCGTCTTAACCCCGGATAAGGGACGTAAACCCCAGATAACGCGCCTTAACCACAGATAAGGAGCGTTAACTAGGGATAAGGCGCCTTATTAGGGGTTTACGTCCGGGGGGGTGGGGGGCACTGACATTGGAAAAGGGTACAGGTATGTGCCGCGCTGAAGACCCCCTTTTCACCCTCTGCTGCTAGCTCTTATGACCCCCCCCCCCCCTTTTGAGCCTGCATCAGTTCTTAAGACCCCAATTTTATTGAAAATTCAAAAATCGCGAAATTTTGCATTCCAAAGCCCAATTCTTCGACAATTTCGCATTCTAAAACCCGCCCAAAAAATCGAAAATTTGCGTTCTTGCTAATCAAAATTGAACTATAGGCCAGTTCTCAAGACCTACTTTTTTGAAAAAATCAGTTCCTAAGACACTATTTTTCGTCATAAAATCCACTCAGATCAGTTCTGTAGCCCCCCTTTTCGAGACCCTGGGTGCCACACCCCTACCCAAAAAAAGTTGAGTGCCCCCCCCCCCCCCCGGTTTACGTCCCTTAACCCCAGATAAGGAGCGTTAACTAGGGATAAGGCGCCTTATCTGGGGTTTACGTCCCTAAACCCCAGATAAGGATCGTAAACCCCAGATAAAGGCCCGCCTTATTATCTTATCTGGGGTTTAGGTCCCTTATGGGGCCAGGGTTTAGGCGAAAATGACACACTTTATCATGCTTCCATAAACGTATGGGTTTCCTGTACTATACTCTGTTTGGCCATCTCGAGACAGTGACGTAACTGAACAGGCGCAGTTTTTACGCACGCGTGTGTATCTTCCGCCTTTCAACGCTCGTGTTTGTACGCCAGCGCCGCGAGTATGCGCGCGCGTTATGTGATGCAATTAGTAGAATACGCGGTTACGTCACTGTCTCGAGATGGCCAAACAGAGTATAGCTTGTGGCCACATTCGCCACCGTCGCCTAGTGATGGTTTCAAGGCCAGTCATCTATCCTCCTGACAAAATCGATAATACGTTTAATTTTGGTAATTATTACGTATTGTCATTGATTCGTCTTCAGACCCTAAAATAGTTGCAGCACAGCTCAGCACAACAACCGGTCTGCAATTGATTCCGCTACCGCCTGGCCTTTACGGATATCTATTTGACCTTTGACCCATTACAACACCATAGTCATCCAAAAAATTCGTCTGCTACGAACTGAAAAAATTCTGCCAAATACAGTCGAACACGATGTTTGCGGTAGATTTTAAAAATGAAGAAGAGGTAAAAGAGTACATACAGAATGTGGGGACGGAATACAGTTACCAATGTTACAAGGAGAAGAGCGGGGATGGTGAGTTCAAAATAATTACGTAAGCTTACAATAATTTAACAATATCATTCATGACTGTCGAATTTGGAACATTCGTCATATACTAGTAGTAGTAGTACTAATACTACAGTACAACTTTATAAAAGTTACCACTACCAGCTCATCATCATGCATGGAGGTATTAGTTTTGAATTCGAACCGTTTTGAAGTTTGTTAAGGACGTAGTCGTAGATCTATTCATACACCTCCTGAAATTTGAAAAGCCTTAATTAAGAAATAGCTTATTTATTTTTAAGGGGCCTACAAATACAATTCCAATTTGCATTTTAGGCCTAAGACTAAGACTAGAGGGCCAAGGCTAAAACCATATTATGCCGGCCCATATATTATATTATACTGCTGTGCACCGTAGTTCTGTCACTCTGTTGCTGGATCGTTTGACTTAACTAAAGCATGAGTTCAATACGATACACCAACACAGCCTCGTCCCCAGGTCATGCCTCCAAATAATACAATGTAGATGAATATTGGTCAAAAACCAGGTGAGCACTACATTTTAAGTTAAATCTGTCTGTTATGTCTGTGAAAAACAGAATTTAGACATTAATTCATGTTAATTTATTCACATGATAGCCTCGTCTTTTTTGGTATGTTTCCCCCTTACATATTTGCCTGAACAAGTACCCAAATCATGATTTGGGTACTGTAAGGACTTCCAACAACTGGATAACAGCAAGAGTCACTATTTATCCCCGCATATTGTAATACAAGGAGATAAAGTTAGCTCCGAGTCATCCCGATCATCAAAAAGGGTTCCAAGTCTAAACCAGGAAATTATCATCCAGTCAGCCTAACTTGCATCCCATGTAATTTAAAATAATGGAAACAATCATAAAGAACAGATTACTAAAACACATAGAAGACCACAACACTCTGTTGGAGAAACAGCACGGCTTCATGCTTGAGTTATCTTCTTGAGACACGTGAATAGATTACCTGCAACTTGGACATTGCATGGAGAAGCAGTGGATGTCATTTTCCTAGACTACATGTATGCCAAATGCAAAGCCTTTGACTCTGTCCCACACCTGAGACTTCTCAATAAGCTAAAGGCACACCGTTGTGATGTGAATTTTTTAACCTGTATAAAAGGTTTCCTAATATATAGGACAAACGCAAACAGTCTCGGTGAGAAATTCATCCTCCTCTAGTCTAAGGCTGATGTGAAGTTTCGAGTGGTGTTCCTCAAGGATTAGTTTTTCGGGTCCTCTGCTATTCATATTACATATCAACAACCTACCTAGACACATTCAGATGTTTGCCGACAACACAGGAATCTTCACTACTGTCAACATTGAAGATTTGACCAAGCGCAGCTCCAAGAGGATATAATGTATCAGCAATACTTAAAATATGGTCCGAGAAATGGCTGTTGAACGCTTAAATGCAGACAAATGCAAAACTATACATTTAGGAACCGGAAATGTGAATGGTGTCTACAACATGAAAGACAAAAACCTACAGAGTATTGACCAGGAGAAAGACCTTTATTACAAATGACTGCAAGCCAAGCATCCATTGCACCAAAGCTGCACAGAAAGCCATGAACAGCCTGTGAGTAAGTATTAAACTCACCTTCAAACACATCAACAAGGACAGCTTGTATCATGTACAAGACCTACATCAGACCTCATCTTGAATACTGCGTCCAGGCATGGAACCCGGGTTTAAAGAAGGACATCCACTTATTGGAAAAAAATCAAAAAAAGAACCACCAAACTTGTTCCTGAAATCCAACACCTGGCGTACCAAGACCGACTAAATGTGCTCGACTTGTCCAGCCTACATGTAGAGCAGAGACCAGAACGAGGCAACTTAATTGACACGTTCAGAATTAAGCAAGCAAGCCACGTCTTCCAACTACATTGTAGCATACTCTGACACAAGAGGGCATAATTTGAAGCTATTCAAACCAATATTAGACAAGTCACTAAATTGCAGCGCTGATTTCTTCATTAATGCTAGATTCTAGAGCTTGAAGTAATAAACCACAAGAACTAGTAATTTGGTATTAGTCAAGTCAGTAGCTTTGTTGATGTTATTAAAAGCTTTTGAAACATTTTTTATAAGGCAAAAAACAATGTAATTGGTAAAAATAATGTTTTATCTATGTTTAAGAAGTCAATTTGAGCAAATGAATTTGACAAACTTTTCTTTCATCCATACAAGTCTGTTCATATTTTTGTGTAACTCATTTTGTTCATGAACAAGATGATTTTCACCTTTTAGGCATTGATTAATCATAACGAAATGTTCAAAAGGATTGCTTCAAAAATTATATTCTGTTAAAATTGCCAATATATAATTGTTTGTGGAAAGTATGACAATTGATTGAATATAAGATGAAGTCCACTTTGTGTTGCATTTTTCTGAGACACTCATTCTATACATGAATTGTATATTTTCCTTTTCTAACCTTACACAGGATGTTATAGACTTGGAGATTTCTTTGGTGCCATGAAAAAAGATTTCAAACAAGCAGGTGATGCCTATCGTATGAGCTGTGAGGAGTACAACCATGGAAAGGCTTGTCAGAAATTAGGGGCATTACACATGTATGGACAAGGTAAATGCCGGCATGGGAATGATGTGGAATTCTCCCGATATACGATGCATAATACCATAACTTTTGACCCGAACATGCTAAAGATATAGAACAAAGTTTAAAAGATGTATTTTGTAACTCTCAATTTTCACGAAAAGGTGAGTTAGCTCCTTTTGGAACTAAGCTCTTAATCGTTTGAAAGTTTGACCAAAGAGTGCCAAAAAAGTGGAATAAATGAAAAGTTTTTTTTGGTGGCTCTTTTAAGTGACAATTTCAAAAAATATTAGATAAGGTCGACAACAAACAAATTCGTCCCTAAATTAGTGTCTTTAAATCATCATCTAGCGATTTGGGCATTTTTTACTCAAAATTATATTTGTTAGCTTTGTCCAAAATTAATTGGGTCAAAAAAGTGATTTTTATCCCCCTGGTTTGTAAAACCAGAAGGGGATTTTGTCATCATGTAATGTGCGTCTTCTGTCTGTATGTATGTAGGGGGGTGTGTGCGTGTGTGCCTTTTGGTTAGCCTTTTTTCCAAATGCTGTATCTGTTGAAAGGATGGACGGATTGACTTCAAACCTTCAGTGATAGGTAGGCCATGGTCAAACACTGTAGCTGCTTGTTTGGGGGTCTAATTTGCAAAGGTCATCTGAGGTCAAAGGTCATCTAGAGGTCAAATCGTAAAGTTGCCCAAATGCTGTATCTGTTGAAAGGATGGACAGATTGACTTCAAACCTTCAGTGATAGGTAGGCCATGGTCAAACACTGTAGCTGCTTGTTTGGGGGTCTAATTTGCAAAGGTCATCTGAGGTCAAAGGTCATCTAGAGGTCAAATCGTAAAAGTTGCCCGATTGACGTCAAACTTAGAGAAAAGAAACATGAACACCGGGTGAACATGTCTAAAATAAATTAGAGGTCATCCAAGGTCATCTGAGGTCAAAGGTCATCCAGAGGCATCTGAGGTCAAAGGTCATCGAGAGGTCAAATCGTAAAAGTTGCCCGATTGACGTCAAACTTGGACAAAAAACATGAACACCGGGTGAACATGTCTAAAATAAATTAGTGGTCATCTGAGGTCAAAGGTCATCCAGAGGTCAAATCGTAAAAGTTGCCCGATCGACGTCAAACTTGGAGACAAGAAACATGAACACTGGGTGAACATGTCTAAAATAAATTAGAGGTCATCCAAGGTCATCTGAGGTCAAAGGTCATCCAGAGGTCAAATCGTAAAAGTTGCCTGATTGACGTCAAACTTGGAGACAAGAAACATGAACACCGGGTGAACAGGCCAAAAAAAAGTAGAGGTCATCTGAGGTCAAAGGTCATCCAGAGGTCAAATCATAAAAGTTGCCCGATTGACGTCAAACTTGGAGACAAGAAACATGAACACCGGGTGAACATGTCTAAAATAAATTAGAGGTTATCTGAGGTCAAAGGTCATCCAGAGGTCAAATTGTAAAAGTTGCCCGATCGACGTCAAACTTGGAGACAAGAAACATGAACACCGGGGGAACATGTCTAAAATAAATTAGAGGTCATCCGAGGTCAACGGTCATTAGAGGTCAACCAAGGTCAAAGGTCAACAAGGGGTTAATTTGTGCAATGAACACCGTGGGAACATGTAAAAAAATAATTAGAGGTCATCCGAGGTCATCTGAGGTCAAAGGTCATCCAGAGGTCAAATCGTTAAAGTTGACCGATTGACCTCAAACTTGGAGAAAAGAAACATGAACACCGGGGGAACATGACCCATATATGACCGTTGACCTCATTTAGTTGATCTCCCAGCCAGGGGGATTCGCAAGTCGTGACTTGCAGTATTTTTTGTTGTTGTGATTTTCTCAAAAAATCAACATTTTGGGTCAAAATTGAGGCCAAATTTGGATTCTCTGATCCATTTCCTATCCAAAAATGTATACTTTTGTATACATTTGAGTCATAGTTCAATAATTACAGAACTCACAAAATTCAAAAAAAAATCCTTAAGTCCCCCTTTAAATGAAGAGCATTCAAGTTCAAGAACTACAGAGGTCAAAGAAAGATATCTAACTGGAGTATATTTAAAGTGACCTGGCCCTGTGGGGTCCAATCTTTGGTAAAATAACATATATTACATTTTCTTTTGTTTTCCATTTCAGGAGTTGACAAAGACGCAGAGAAAGCGTTGCAATATTTCAACAAAGGCTGTGATAGTGATGCTCCTGATGCTTGCCTAGGTGCCGCTGTTATCCACCAGAAAGGCTTAGGGGCTAATAAAACCAAGGACATGACTAAAGCAGTCTCATACCTACAAAGAGGATGCGATAGAGACAATGCAAATTGCTGTTTTCGTCTTAGTACATTATATCTGCAGGGGAATCAGGGTGTAGAAAAAGATATGAAGAAAGCCTCAGCAATGGCTGTCAAAGCATGTAAAATTGGCAATATGTATGGATGTGTCAATGCAAGTCGAATGTACAAGCTTGGTGATGGAGTAGATAAGAACTCGACATTGGCAAAGAAATACCAGCAGATGGCTCAGGATATACATAAAGAACACAACGCTAATACACAATCGGTCAAATTTGGACAATGATCTGTATGCTAGTCATATTTTTACGGAACTTATTCAGTAATTTTATCACAGAAATATTTTGTGTAGGCCTGTCTGAGAGATGGGTGAATTCGCTACAATTCTTCTGCGTTTCATTCAGTGGGGCACCTTTTGAAAATACAAAGTGTACATTCAAATACTGTCCACATTATATACAACATTATTATAGATTATGTATATCAAAACCAAAGAATTTGTTATTGGCTATTGAGGGAGGATTTATTTAGAATGGTACGATACCAGATCCACTCAGAGCTTAAAATCTGATATGACAGAAATGGATCATTATGTGACACATGAGCAAGTTTATTGTTCGTGGTCTCCTTGCTTCTGACCTGTGACCTATCTACCTCCTATTAATGCCTTTCTCCTATCTACCTTGGATCTCCGCTTCATAATTTGTCAAAGTTGATCAAGTACCTGTCTGAAATCCTCTGATGTGTTTGATGAAATGAGAAATGATTTCTCTGGTTTTGACAAACAAACTATAATAATCTGCCTGCTATGTTCTGTATATCATATTGTAACAATGATGATAGGCTACTATGTCACAGTTGAAATGTCAATAGTTTGATTCATGAACAGCAACTGAGGATTTGATTTGATAATTGAGCTCTTTTACATGAACTGGTTTCTCTCCTCATTTACCCGTTTCTACCTCCCTGAGCATTTTATTCTCAAAAACATTGACCCTAAACCACCATTCGGTTAAATAAAATAGAATATCCCATGGAAGTACATCTAAGGGAAATTCAATTTGTAACTAGTCAAATATGCAACCATGTTTTTTTTCTCATTATAGTATGGGGAAATTCCAGACCCAAGGATTTTGAAGACCCCAAGTGGTTTGAACCGTTTGATATGATATAATCTAAATGCAACAACCAGTTCAGTTTAAATTGCAGGGCTACATGTAGGCCCTAGTTAGTTCTGATAAGTCTTCCACCATTATAAACCCACAAGCAAAGGTCAGTGACAAAAGTAAGTGATAACTGTTGAGCGGGGGGGGGGGGGGGGGGGGGGGGGGGGGGGGGGGGGGGGGGGGGGGGGCTCTGTTATTCTACTACTAAAATAACAACATTGGTGTGGGATATCCCTTCACTTTTCTTCCTTTCTTCCACAAATTAGAATAAATGCACTAATTTGGATCCAGAGAGTTACTCTGTCAACTAATATACAGTCATCAAAAAAAGTAACTATACCACGGGGAGAATATGACAGGTATCATGTGTGTGGCGAATTGATCCATCTGAACAATATGGCCGACTATCAACCTGCGCATGCATCCCCAATTGCACTACCGGTAATCGATACTGATACAGGGTCCGCGTGTAGTAAAGAAAAATGTGAAAATGAAAATCGGACTTCACCTTACATTTTGGAGTGTCATTTCCTCAATAATCACCTAATCCTAGCGCGCAATATCTCATATTGAAGAAGATAAATTTCTCAACAACTTAATTATTTATTATTTTTAGGTACGATAAATATTTTTAGAGTTAATAGCCCTGTAACTGTATGATTACTTTTTTTGATGACTAGTGTTGTTTCTCTCAAAGTGATATGAAAATTCCCAGAAAATTGATTAACAATAAATTGTAATGTGCTTGTGCTATGATTTTAATGCATGTTAATGTAAAAGAGTAGAGAAGAGATGATTTTATTAAAATAATAAAGTATGAACAAGATACTTTATTAAAATGATTTGTACTGTCTTTATTTATTTTAAGCAAGTTAGAAATACGCAATCAATTCTTTTTAAAGAGTGGCTTGTCTTTGATGATGAGCTTTGTTGAAATTTGGTGGGATATGTATATGTTATATCTACAATATATATGACCCATTGATAAATTGAAATGCTATCTATGAGGGTCGTTCAATAAGTTCTACTTTCCTTTAACGTCGCTATTATGAATGTCAGCTTAATGACATTTGTCATGATAGTCCTGAATCATAGCTACACATATACAATGAAAATGACCCTCAAAATAACTTAAATAAGTACATATTTTGTCGGGGTTTTCTCCATATTGTATTGTTAGATAAGAACATGATGGAAAACAATGGATGATATCGAAATAAAATGTGATATTGTCTCGTATTGATAAGATTGTATGCAATATTAATTCTTGTAGGCCTGCAAATAGTATAATATCATATCAACTCTTATGTGTTGCTATGCCTTAAGCATACTGGAATACTGCTAATCAATCAAATTCATTGTTACAAGTCATGCCACAGTGATGCCTCGTATGTTAAATGTCACTTTATGAGTTTTCATGTGCAACCTTTGGAATAGACAATCTAAATGTTGTGTAGCCCAAATATTAGAAACCATCAATTGGAGAGACTTGGAATCCCACCATTTAGTCCTGTATATTGAAGATTTTCTCTCAGTTC
This sequence comes from Ophiura sarsii, assembly GCA_035610835.1. Classification (NCBI taxonomy): domain Eukaryota; kingdom Metazoa; phylum Echinodermata; class Ophiuroidea; order Amphilepidida; family Ophiuridae; genus Ophiura; species Ophiura sarsii. The sequence continues at coordinate 147,713,437 of CM069441.1, read as the reverse complement.
TTATGAAAAACACAGATATGACCTTTGCAGCATTCATTAGGAGAGGGTTAAACTTAATGGTTGTCCTGATCCGGTTCTGGCTAATCAGAGGGCATCTTTAAATCAATTACTTTATTTTTCACAGTCTGTTCAAGAGATATCTGAAATTTAGAATGGTTATTCTTGGCCGAGGTGCGTTTTTTCTAACTGGTGAACTGGGATATTTGGTCATAACTCGAGAACAATGCACTAAAGATAAGTCAAACTACTATTTCTGAATCCTTATGAGGGTTACATTGATATAGTTTCTCCTAATAGTTGAACACTTTGAATTTGACCTTGTTATAAATAAGTTTATGATCCAGACAGATGCCATGCACTTTTACAGAAGCCATCACCTAATTTTGTAATTAACCATTTTAAAAGCAAATTCACTGAGAAAAAACTTTCAAGGAATATATAGAGATTTGATCCAACTAACATTTTGCAGGGTGATGTGCAATATTATGGGCTTTCTTCTAATGCCAAAAAAATTGTAATTTTGATGGGGGAAAAGTGGACTGGATAGCATGGCATACCTAACTACTTGGCCACTTAGGTTGTATATTTATGCCCTCTCACAAGCTGCTACGGTGTGCTAATACGTCCTTAATGCATAGCATATTTGCCATCTCGGCACAGAGAAACAGTTGAAGCTACTCGGGAAGCTCAAAAGTTCCGACAGTTCAAAGTTCATACAAACATCACAATCATGAGACACGTACCGTAAAACGGGGTGAATAGGGAAAAAAATGGGAAACGTTTTTAAATGTCACCCGGCCAGTTTGTGTACAGTAAACGGGGTGAATTGGGGGCCAATGTCCCTATTCTTCCTGTTTTTGGTACACAAACTGGCCGGGTGACATTTAAAACACTTTTCCCATTTTTGTCCCTACACACCCCCATGTCCCTTTTCACCCCATGTTATGGTACTGTGTGTGTGGGTAGTATGGCTGATTCCCAGTACCAGGGCTCGCGTTCTTGCGTCCTAGGACCCCTTATTTTCTTGTTGGACGATAATGGACGCGTAAGTTTACATATTGAACTTCACTAACGGGTCCCAATCGAAAATAAAGGGACCCCTTAAATCTGACGATGTATGGACGTGGAAATCTTAAGACATATTCTGAAAATTGTCAACCTCCATCCTGTGCCTACATTTAAATGTATTAATGTCCGTAAAAGATAAATACAATGCAAATCCTGTATTTTTAAAAGTTGTTAAACACACTAAATCGCTTCCGAATTGCTTCCGCAAAAGTTTCAAGCGATTTCCAAAATATTCTATATATAAGTATCTTCTACTGATTAACATGGACACGACATAGGTACATGATCTTACGCTAGTGTACGTATCTGTGTTAGCGACTGTTTGTCTCTAAACAAATTTTTGACCATTTTCAAAGGCTCAAACTTCAGGACCCCTTATATTTCTGGGGGACCCCTTAAATTTAGTTTTTGCAGTCCTTAAAGGGTCCTGAAAAATGCAAATGGGACTCCTCACATTTTTGAGCCAGTGCTACCCCTGCCCAGTACATGTACACAATGGCATCTAGATGACTGTTGAAGGTTATGCATGTTATTGAAAGAGCTCTAAAGTTAATAGTGTAGAATTGAAAGTGGTGCAATGATGAAAGTGCACTGAACTAATCTCAGGGAGGAAAGACTTGGAATTAGACTATACACTCACAGCAAACACAAAATTGTGCATTATATATGTTAGAAAAAATAATTATCAAGCCCAAATCGTGTAGTTATATAGAAAAAAAACACCATACCTATCATTAAAGCAAATACAAAATGCCATCTGTCAACATGCCATTTTCAACAAATTGCAGTGATTTACGTGCCGGTTTAAATGATGTCATGATTCATGGTACTCAAACGTGTGCACTTAAAATTGTATAACTATGACACCATTAAAACCAGGACTTTCAATTACTGCATATTAAAAAAAAATGGCATGTTGAGAGATGGCAGTTTTTATCCATTTTTATAAGTGCTTTTTGCTATATAAATGAGATTGGCTCCATAATTATTTTTCTAAATAAATGCTTCACCAACGATTCTATACTTCACACCACCTCAAGTTGGGAGGTGAAGTTGGTGCATATTCACCAATAACAGTCACATATAAGAAAAGCATGTACACTGTAGCACAAAAAGTGTTGCACCTATCATTAGATTACGCGCTGATGTCACCTTCCAACTTAACCCTAACTCTACCCCACTTTTTTTCAGACAATTTTTACATGCGGCGAAAAGTGACCCAAAATATCGAAGGAAACCACGGGGCGAGTGATTTTCCATTACACCACAAGTGCCAAGTATATGCTGGGTCCATGATTTCATCGATAAACTTCCACGCCAGGTTATACAAACTGGCTGGGTCGTGGTATTTTATGGTATATGGTAGGGTTATGCTTACACAGAGTATGTAGCTTAACAGTATCCATAATTTGATCATAACTGTTCTGTTACATTTCAACATCACCTTCCTACCTACACCTAGTGGTCACAGTTTTTGAATAGACTTATAAAGTGGAACCTCGTTTTACACAGAGTCGCAGATTGGGCCCTTCGGTTTTGACATCGTTTAAAAATAATAATAATGATGGAAATTTATAAAGCACCATCTATTTAGGTTGCCTCCTCCGAGGTGCTATAGCCAATTATTATAACGCTGCCATTAGGACGTTGTCACAATCATTTCACTTCGCCTATGGCAACTGGCTAGGTGCACAACCATATCAGCACATACAGTTAAGCCCACAATTATTCATACCCCGTGAAAAATATGTGTTTTTTGCGTTTTTCTCATATCTATACCAGCTGGAGTGGTGGAACTTTTGCTTTACACTAAAGACAATTAGTTTGCAAGTACAAATCAATATATTTGGGCTCAACATTTTTTGCATTACAATAGAATTGAACAAGAATTGTGTTTTTATGCCTGTCCAAAATTATTCATACCCCATACCAAGTCTCAGGATTGAGGCCACATTTTGTGATAATACACATGTTTTTGACATTCCAAACATTCTTTATATTGTGTGATAGGCTTTTATATTGCAAACGCAAAAATTGTAAACGCAAAAAACTCATATTTTCCAAGGGGTATGAATAATTGTGGGCTTAACTGTATATTGTAATACCGACCAATGTTGCTTGTTCATCAGTTATAAAGATTTTAAAATATAGATTGAATACACAATAAATAAGAAATTGGATATATGTAGGGTTTTTTCAATTGGTTAAATTTTATTTACATTTCACCAATCAAACATTTTAAGGTCAAGGTAAAGACTCACCTTGATACACATGTTGTAAGTGAGTCTTCTCAAATGAATCCCCTACCGTGTTAGGCCAACGGAATAATTTAAAAGTATCATGCCTCAAAAGAGGGTCCAACCATTTTCATGAGGGACAAGTGAATTCAGAAATATACACATCGAGGGTTTAGTGCAACAAATCTGCATTTTTGGCCAAAATGAGATTTTGATATCAAAATGATCCGCACAAGATCAGGAACTTAATAATGAGAAAATAGTAAATTCATCTAATAAAAAGGTTTGAATAGCATTTCTTTTAACTTGTCAAAACCAATAGGTGACAATGATGGATACAAATCTTTAATTCACTTTTTCTCAAAATGACCGAAATTCAGATAGCCCTTTGTTGCAGTAAACCCTCGACATGTCTATCAGCTTTCCATGCAGAGATCTACATGTAGACTAACTTTGGACATGCTTTGTCATTTGAGGACAATTTTTCAGTACTTACTGTAAGTGTAAGCTAACCTTAGATATATGCTTCATTATTGGGAAAAGCAAAACATCACTTAGGTATACAGTTTTTTGTGAGTAACAAGTAATGTTTCAATCTTTACAATCACCAGAAATAAAAGGAAACACAATCTCATTCAATGTTAAGGTATCATGCATACTACCATGGTCCTTACAGGGTGTCCCAGAAGTAGCCATGTAAAACTTAGTGACTAATTTGTCACCATAACACTGTCATTTTTTCAATAAAAAATCAATAACATCATGTTAAACATTTCACTGGTACTATAAATTTACACATGGATAAACTTAATTTTGGGACACTCTATCAAAATAACCATAGAAAATTAGACAAATATGAAACTGTACGTTGTGCCTCTTTCAAATAGAATAATAATTAATAATCTTATAATTTGCCATCGGAATATTTGGACATAGTGGCTGCACACAAATGTTGAGTGAGCACTACCTGGCCAAATATCCATGCATTTCCATGTTGCAGTTCTATTTTTCCAGGAATTTCTGATAATGAGTGAACATGGAGTATTTCCTCAGTCACCAAAATAAATGGGGTATGGTTTAATTCAAATGGTTTCACTTCAGTCAAATCCATGTTTTCATTCTCAAACATTTAACATAGAGTCCAATTGGCTTCACTGGTATTCAAGATAGTGATATCGACTATAATACGGTCGACAGTGTTCATGCAAGTTACACAATATATTGTCTTTCCATTGATGCTTGCATCTATGCCAGGTAAATAGCTTTCAGATGATGTTTGTGATGAAGTAATAGGAACAGGCAAGTATTGTTGAAATGAGGAAGAATCAAGTGCGGATCTCGTAAGTCTTGAACTTTAAACATGGTCAACATGGAAGACAAGCATATCATATCCACATGTCCAATTGCATTCCCAGAACACTGGAACCCAAAACAATACACACACAGTTCACAAATTGTATGACTTGGTATTGAACCAAAAATGCTCCAAGATGATGCTGATTGAGTGACTTCACCTTTAAAATATCCCACCATACTATTATTCCAAATGGATTCACAAATTGCATGGCGTATTGGATAAGATCTGCATTGAAGGAACAAGTTTATCACACACAATGTCTTTGTCTATTTAAATTCCCATCCATGCTCATCGTACCACTTTCTAAGCACTGCAAAACCGCCGATGTAAAAACATCCCTGGGATCCGACCATAATACTCTTGCCTGTAGGTAAGATACACAAAATAAAGAATCAATTAATTATTTTGATTAAAATCAATCAATGCTTAAGGGTTATAAGTGAACCAACAAGACTTAACTGGCAACTAATCTGACAGTCATATTCCATGACCCCCCGTAATCAACATAACAGATCATGTTCTTCATTAGGCACAAAAATAATGGCTACATGTATGTTGCACTCTTAGTGCCAACAAATTTGAGGTCAGTCAGTTGATTGATCTTCCTTTTTGTTGTTGCTGAATTATAAAAAATTCAATTTTACTCTATGTGATAATAGTTTAAAAGTATTCATTGAAAGCAAACTTATTCATTTCAAGCAGAAGATAGTAATATTTTGACAATTCGGGTAACATTTCAATCTTTAAAAAAAAAGGCAACCCATCAATTTTGTTTGCCTTATGGACTGGATCAGTGATGGCGTCTTACTTCTTGCTCCTAGCATTGATCCTGCAGCACATCCTCCTATAAAGTAGTTTATCTTTCTATCCTTTCCTGTTGCACCGCCTATCACTGATGTTGTCCCAGCAAATATAGCTCCCATCATAGCTGTATAGGAATAGATCACCAATGTCAATCATTTTATCACAATATATCCTGGACATTCACCAGGCAGAAAGGGTGGGGATGGGGTAAAGAATTCATTGGTATGAGACAGTGCCTCAGTTGACATTCCAATAACGGTTACCATTGATAGGACAAAGTGTATAGTGAAACCTTGTTAAGTCGCTGGGGCCTGCCGTTTTTGTGTTATCTACAATTTTGTGTTATCAGGTCATTTTTTAATGTATTTCTTTATTCATGGGTCTTGGAAGCCACTTTTTGTTATTAGGAATCTTATAAGTTTCCACTGTATGTGGATGTAAGAAAAGCATTAACTTACTCAATAAAGCTACTTTTTGCATGTGTAAATCAATGTCTATTATATATCACAATTTTTGGTAGGGACATCTTAGTATGACAATGAAAATCACTTTATAAACTCAAAAGATTTTTACAAAGGAAAGTACTATTTCCTTAATTTTTTATTAATACATATTTTCTCCTTTGTGCTCTTTTAACTATAGAAAACACTACCCTGGTTAAATTGTAAACCCCTCTGTTTAGTTACACTATGCAGTTCCTTTTATAATGAATATGAGACTATGAATGTTATCATTCATCGCACAAGCTCTTACCGTGTTGATTTTCCATTTACTTTTAAGTCCGATCACAAATGCACAGTATTTCATAGTATGGGTTGTCCAATTTCTGTGCTTTTCCTAGTTTGACAATTGGAACCACTTTATTTTTTGATTTCAAAATGCTTTGCAATTAATCAAAATTATTTATCTGGTCTAAAGCAATGCAAAGGTGGGGTTGATTTTTGCAAGATCAACTAAATAGTATACATGTTTATTTAACAGTTGACATTGCATTAGGTATCATTAGAGACTTACCACACAAGGCTGTTTTGTTGACTACACTGATAGCAAATTGCCCCAATGTTGGAGGTTGAAAAGGGATTGCATGTACCAGAGACCATACCAGTCCTGCAAGTAAAAATAAATATAAAAGTTGTAAATTATATAAATTCAAAATATACAACTTAAATTTATTTATTCAAAGGCTCCTTCTGTCCCTCTTTCAATACAATGCAAGACAGAAAATCATAAATAGATATTTTCTAAACCTTTAAAAGAAGTTGACAATGTTCCTTAAAAAAGTACACAGAATCAGAAATGGTTACTGTTTCAAAGGTTTAAATCTACCCTTAAACTGGAGGTGATTAGAATGTCATTCTCCAAAGTTTTGAACTGTCAGACTGTCACAAAAGTCGTAGTGTATTCCAACACTATATGACAGATTTGTCTAGCCTACCTCAAAATCCAATTGACGTGCAAAGTTGATTTAAGATTCTCTTGCATGTTGGTCAAGGGTTTTCTATCCTCTTTGCCAATAAATTACCCAATATTAAGTCTTATTCACTATTGTATTGTCTTGTCTGCACAGATGAACACCTGGTGGCTATCAAAATGTATTAATTAAATTTGATTTCTGCCACTAATTATTAATATTCTGTAGGGCTCGAATCGCTTAATATAATCCTCTACTAATGGTCAAAAATTGAGATTCATGTTATTTAATATCCAAAATTCGAGAAATGATAACAATGTGAATTTTGAATTTAGGTTAACACAAAAATAATCAGGGTTTTAACCACAGTGCGCAGTGGCCCTTTTTATTTTTACCCACTCTTTATACAGAGCAATGACAAATTTTGAACTAGTCATGTAATGGCTAATGCACAGAATTAATCCCATCCCTTCACCCCAATTTCCATCCCCAATCGTCTCCCCTCATCCTCACCCCATCCTCATCCCCCGCCCTATCCCCTCATATCATCCCATCCCTTCACCCACTCACCCCAATTCCCATCCCCAACTGTCTCCCCTCATCCTCATCCCCTCACGCTATCTCCTCATCCCATCCAACCTTGAAATAAGTGGAAAATGACCAGGGGCAATTGGTTTTTGAAAATGGCCCCTGGTTCACAGGAATTTTGACTATTTTGACAAGAACCAGGGGCAATTCCTGTAGAACCAGAGGCAATTTCTAAAAAGTGAAAAATTACACCTCAACATTTTCCTGCATGTATACAAAAACAAACTTAAGCACTTGCACTGATACCAATCTGCTTCAATACAAGGCAATTTTTAATGTTGTATCGTATATCGTAATGTTTCATTTTTTTTTCATTTCACAGTTTACAGACCTGCCAACCCCTGAAACTGTGATGTACACATTTGTGCAAACGCACACAAGACATTGGGTCCAGGAGCCCGCCATAGACATGAAAGAATACAGATTTTGATTAGTTTCTTTCAATTACTCTTACTTTTTATGGTCAGGAAAAAATGTAGATATTTAAGGAGTTATGAGCATTTAAACATTTCCTTTAATAAAAGTATGTTCTGATCACTTTCTTGGGGCTATGATTTTCTTTCACTTCACGATATTTTGATATCAGAAGAATCCCCATATTTATCTCATTATGTCTGTAAAATCTTAGGGGCCAGATATGTTCCATTTAGAAATTATAGGCTAAAATGTGGTGAATTACTATCAAAGGTGGTTAACCACCAACCAGTTTGTGTACTACTCAATGGGCAAATGTGTTGTGCCCTTGTGCTTCAAAAAATAGAACCATTGGAGTTATGCAACTCAAACTTTGGAATGCAACAATTTTAGGGATGACCTTTCATGTAAAATAAAAAACATCAAGTTGAAAATCGGGCCAGCAATCGGAACATCTACCTTTAACATTGGCTTTCAATCAAAAAAAGAAAATTAAAATCCAAATATATCCCTTACCCTTAAGTTTGTAACCACTAAATTGATACCCCCTGAGAGTTTAGTTGATTAATAAAAATTTTAGTTTTTGGAAGAATTTCCCAACTCAAAAGCAAAAACGCAGCAGAAAGGGAACAGTAGTAGTTATTGGTGTCAGGACAACTCGGCCTTCGAGACAACTCGGCCTTCCAGACAACTCGGCCTTCCAGACAACTCGGCCTTCCAGACAACTCGACCTTCCAGACAACTCGGCCTTCCAGACAACTCGGCCTTCGAGACAACTCGGCCTACTGGACAACTCGGCCTTTGAGACAACTCGGCCTCCGAGATTCTGCATTCCACACATAGATAGATATCACGCTCTTTCACATAACATTTTGCGTTCTGTAAGCAATGGTCACGCTAGACCTATAATACATGTTTATAGAATTTGATTTAAAAACGTTACTCTTTACCTCATACGCATTACACATTTTGTAAACTTTATTCGGGAACGAGCTATGTCTGTTATTCTTAAGCTGTTTGGTTCACTATAGATGGCGCACTCGCCACATCTGGCACGTTGCAAATCCAATGTGAAATATTATGCCATGCCGCGCCGATGTAATAATACTGACATTAAAAAATAAACAGGAAACAGGTTTATTTATTTGCCATTTGTATCATTACCCATAGTGCCCGGGATCAGTGTATGTATAGTCGATCAGTGATGATTTAGTATTTAATGCTATTATTAATAGTGAATTTTAGATGAAAACATTTGCGAGTACAATAATCATGATAATAACAATTAAAAAAATTAGTGTGTGCGAGATTCGCTGTCACATTTCGCCCGTCCTTCGTGACTTACATTGGTTACCGATCAGATCTCGCATTATCTACAAGATTCTTCTGATAACATTTAAATGTACTCGAGCTCTTGCTATGTATCTGCAAGATCTTATTCAACAATACGAGCCCACTCGCAATCTTCGTTCTGGCTCAAAATATCTTCTTGCGCATGTTTCTTCACCTTCTACTTCATATGGTCGCCGTTCTTTTCAAGATGCTTCTACTGAACTTTGGAACAACTTACCATATCATGTTAAATCCGCCAAAACTCTTGAACAGTTCAAATCATTGCTAAAAACTTACCTATTTAATGTTACTGTTTAATTTATTTTTGTTTTGTCTTTTGTTACTCATGTTACTGTGTGTTTTTGTTTTTTTGTTTGTGATAGCGCATAGGGACTTAATTGTGTTATGCGCTCAATAAAACTACCGGAGACTATTTCACAACTAATATAGGGGTCCCTCAGGGGGATTGCCTCAGCCCGATCCTCTTCACTCTATACTTGGCCAAAGCCCTGGAGCAAGAAAAACACGTAGACCTAGATCATACATACGCCAAACCTAATATATCGGAAGCCGAAGATCTCCTGCCACCTCATCTAAAAGATCATACCTACTGCAGGAAGACTGATCCGTATTTCCTCATAGACCAGCAATACGCAGATGATATCAGTTGGGTCGCTAACAGCAATCATAAAATTGAACAAATCAAAGCGGAAATACCAGACAAGCTCAGCAAACGCAATCTCAAAATTAACCAAACCAAAACAGAAGAATACACAATAAAAAGAAACGGAAACGAGTCATGGAAGAAATGCAAGTATCTCGGCAGCTTATTGGACACAAATGAAGATATTTGCAGAAGGAAACAATTGGCTATGATGGCATACAATAAACTGAAATTTATCATGAATTCAAGAACAACATCAACGAACTTAAAACTAAGAACGTTTAACTCATTCATAACCAGCATCTTCCTTTATAATTGTGAACTATGGACAATGGACAAGAAAGCTGAACACAAAATCGACGTGTTCCAGAGATCGTTATTTACGTAGAATGATGAAATTAAGCTGGCAAGACAAAGTAACTAATGAGGAGTTATATCAACGAACGAGTCAAACCAGATGGAGCAACTTAATAAGAACTAGGCGTATGACCTGGTTTGGTCATCTCCTAAGACTCCCAGAGAAAACCCCAGCAAAGATGTCCCTAGCAGAAATAGGAAGAAGTGTTAAAAGACCACAAGGTAGACCAAAACAGACGTGGATAAGAATGATCCAAAAACAATTGCAAGAACTAAATATTGACTATACAAACGCAGAAAATCTAGCAGAACTGGCCAGTGACAGATATACCTGGCATTTACTAACTGATAAGTGAGGGCGCCATGTCAACAAAGACGAAATGCGTAACTGATGATGATGATGCTCAATAAGTATGGTTTTATTATTATTATTATTATGTTACGTTGTCTAGTGGCCGAGTTGTTTCATTGGCCGAGTTGTCTAATGGCCGAGTTGTGTGGGAGGCAGAATCTCGGAGGCTGAGTTGTCCTGTAGGCCGAGTTGTCTTTTTTTGGCCGAGTTGTCCCGTAGGCCGAGTTGTCTTTTGGCCTAGTTGTTTTGAAGGCCGAGTTTTACATACATTGTAAAAATGATAGCTGCCTTGTTCTTTATTCCGTGTGTAAGACCTATTTGAGGATATTGCCGAGTTATTATATTAACTATGATAACTCCTTGCCTGGGCTACTAAGGCAGCCTAAAATAATATAAGGCTAAGTAAAGTTTCAGGAACGTTTGACAGTCGTTTGTGATTGTGAAGTACAGAATAATTCTGAGTATACAGACTGCAATGAAAACAGAAACAGGTCCCCATTGGAACTAGCGGCTGTTGCGGTTATGCACTAATGCACTGATTATACGTAGATACACTCAGTCATTTGGGCTTGCTACTTTACTGATATGTGATGATAATTATGATGATCGAGGGAAGAATATTAAATAATAAGCTTGGAAATGGCTATTCGTACAACTGTTGTACGAATTGCACGAAGATATCTGTAATTCGCACAACGACTCTGGACCAATGAGGTTCGAGCAACTCCCGGGAGCAACTATGACTGGCCTTTGACATCAAGCCTTCATAGATGGTTTAAAAAGCTCGAATAGGGGGACGTCTGAGGGGGGATGTGCCCCCCAAAAGCTCGAACAGGGCGCCGTCTCAGGGGATGTGCCCCCCTCAGAAGTAGATTTTTTCTTCTTCAATTTTCGAACACATTTGGTGCGATCTGGTGTATACTTTTGACCAACATTTCCTATCAATATTTTGTTTTTTATCAATGCAAGAAAGAAGTTGAGCATAGCCTATTGTACTGATATTTTCTTGATGAAGAATAGATTGTTTAAAAGCTCGAACAGGGGAAGTCTGATGGGTGATGCAAGGAGTTATCATAACTCCTGGGTAATGTGCCCCCTGGCAGAATTTGATTTTTTTTAAATTTTCGAACCCATTTGGTGCAATTTAGTGTGTACTTTTGACCAATATTTGATTGAAAAGCATTCACTTTATTTCATTTTGCCTTGACCATCACCTACAATATATGAAAAATCAGGGGAATGATTACATTGACCATCCCCTCAGGTAAAAAAGTCGGGGTGGGGGGATCCCGCCCATGCACCCTGGAATTTCCGCCCTTCTAAGGGACTCCCTTTTCCCCCAGAGGCCTCCCATGTCTTATTACAATGATAGTTGTACGAATTACAGGGACTCCCCCACACTAGACCCCCAGGCCTCTCCAAACAATGGTTGTACGAATTACAGGGACCCCCCCCCCCCCCCCCCCCCCCCACAAAGGACCCCCTCTTCTCTCAACAATAGTTGTACGAATTACAGGGACTTCCCCACAGGGGACCCCTCTTCAACAATAGTTAGTACGAATTTATACATGGACTCCCTCTTATTTTTACAATGAATGAGAAGGGACTCCTCCTATTACAAGTTGTACGAATTACAGAGACTCCCCTATTTTTTTACAACAGTTATACTAAAGATACTCCCCTCCCAATTATAATGTACATGTACAATAGTTCGAATAACAGGGACTTTCCCAGAGGGGCCTCCCGTCGAATTATTACATTAGTTAAGAATATTACACTTTAGGGACTCCTTTTTATACAATAGTTGTACGAATAACTGGGACTCCTCCTTTATTTTACAATAGTTGTACGAATAACAGAGACTTTCGTCTAATTCGTACAACAGTTGTGCGAATTACAGCGATACCTCCCTTATTCGTACAACAGTTGTGCGAATTACAGCGATACCTCCCTTATTCGTACAACAGTTGTGCGAATTACAACGATACCGCGCTAATTCGTACAACAGTTGTACGAATAGACTCTTCCAATAAGCTTACCGAGACCCCCAGCACCTCGAGTAACGTCTAGCATTTTTTCGGTTGTATCAGTGCCATCTAGACCAACAATTTTTGTTCTGGGAAAATTTACATATCTGTCATGAAAATAATGATGAAACTTTCTGGGGAGATCAGCATCTTCCTCAGGCTTTGCCATATTTCGAAGTAAGTCGCCTACAGTAACTTGCACGAAAATTGACCAAATTGTTGGAGTATGTTTTCAACTCTGACCTTACCTGACCTAAACTGACCTGAAAATTGCATTTCCGCTGAGGTGTACTTTATTCATCCGCGATCAATCAGAACTACTTTCAAATTCAGGGGCATTACCGGGCAATAAACATTCATCTTTACTCTACATTTCATTATTGCATTCATATAAAATTGAAAATTATCTTTAATTTTTTAATTTTATTTCTATTGCATCAAATTTGCAAATTTACAAATCCATTTAGTTTGAACTATTTTATCAATTACCAAAATATGCGGAAGAGTGCAAATTACTTTTAGGGAGTTCCAGGGCACTAGAAAAACAGTAGTTCTTGCATTGATCATAATAATATTCATGACTCAATTTCTGTCAACATCATATGCACGAATATACACGTATATTTAGCCCAGAAGCTTATGCAATAAATAAAATCACCTCTATATTAATAAGTGGACTCCTCAAATCGTTCATCAAGTCTTCATTTCAACTGACATGATTGAACATTGCAAGTTATACATGATAAAGTAAGTAAGTAGCCTTTTAATGTTTATTAGGCTTTACTTAGTATTTATTTTATGGTATAGTAATTACTAATTAGTATAGCCAGGCCGGGAGGTGTCAATTGACACCTCCCTGGTACCGTATAGCATAGCTAAGACTGAAGTAATTCATGAATTAAATATAAACAAGTACACCTGACTGACAGTGACAGTATTATAGTTGGACCAAGCATGCAAGGACTAGAGTTATATTAATATTAGTCCATGCTATAATCAAAACAACAATTTGTCGTCACAGCGTATACGATTCCCCAGCCCAGCGTCCCATGCAACTGGTGCGGATCGTGCATAACCGCATCATTGCCGATGGAAAAGGTGCAGTAAAACAGGAAGAGGTGACGTACTTGTAAACAATTGACCAAGCCTTATCGCCAATCGGAAAAAATCCATTGATTATTGTTTTCTGATGCATTGTGGGATATAAAAAGGGGGCAACGGGCAACAGAATAGGATAATCAATTCAATGGCTTTTTACTGATTCGTTATCGCTGGCCATAAATTAAATTAATCAACAAGACCCACACCACGTTGTAACTGTTATGGAATGCACTGCTTGCAAGGACAGCTCGACTTTTGGAATCTGAATCTGAATCTGATTGAATACTTCGCAACATTCCTTTTTTCGGAATCAAACGCGAAGGGGGCTTAAATACACAGGACGTGTTAACTGCGCAACCCCATGCCCTGTGACCTAGGACGATGTGTGCCACAGACCGGGATGATCCCCTACTCTTTTCGTAATGATCACGAGCGCTCGGATCATGACGCTGTGATCGACAATTTTTTGTTTTGATTATATAATTAAAGTAGACCAAGTAGTAAGTAGGCCCTAGTAATAGTTACATGATTAAAAATTGAATGAAAACCACGCACAACACAAAGAAAAGATGATCGCGCCCGAAATTGTCACCCTTAACCCTAACTCTACCCCCCACTTTTTTCAGAATTTTTTCTTCAACGCGGAAATAGACCAAAATATCCCCCCGATCCCCCGGGATTTGATCCAGGGACCTCTCGCACCAGAGGTGAGGGATTCCACACTTCACCACGGCTGTCAAGCACAGTCTGGGCAGTGTATTGCCCAGACTGTATATGGAGTGGGTCCATTTTTTCATCAAAAAACTTCCACGCCGGGTGGTACCAACGTGCCCAGTCGTGATATTTTGGAGTATATGGTAGTGTTAGGGTTATATTAACAAAACTTAGAAAATTTTTGAAGAAAAAAAAAGAAATCAAAATATTGCTTGTTAACCCTAACTCTACCCTAGACTGGATCCTCCTGTCTTCCCGATTTTCCACACGGCCCCTGCGAGGGTGCTCAAATGTGAAGACTGGAAAAAATACAGTTCTAAAAGTGTGCGCTGATAAATTCGTGAAAAAATGAGCTTATTCACGCACCATCACGCCACAGAGCGCCGGTAGTTTCACGCGGCGTTGTACATCGCGTGACGCGATAGGGCGCACAATTTGCCTCCCCGTGGCGCAGCGTGACGATCGTTCGACGCACTGCCTTTGAATTGGACCAATCAGGTGGTATTTCTGTTGTTGCCACGCATGCTCAGTACTGGTATTTTGTGGTGGAATTCCACGACAAACCGCACACTTTTTGGACGTACTATTTTCCCAGTCCCTATATTTGGTCCGCCATTTTTAAAGATGGCGGCCATGATATAGAGGGACGCGGGTACCCAGTCTAACTCTACCCCACTTTTTTCAGAATTTTTTCTTCAACGCGGAAAATCGACCAAAATTTCCCCCCGATCCCCCCGGGATTTGATCCAGGGACCTCTCGCACCAGAGGCGAGGGATTCCACACTACACCACGGCTGTCAAGCACAGTCTGGGCAGTGTATTGCCCAGACTGTATGGAGTGGGTCCATTTTTTCATCAAAAAACTTCCACGCCGGGTGGTACCAACGTGCCCAGTCGTGGTATTTTGGGGTATATGGTAGTGTTAGGGTTATGGCACATACATGAAAGTCAATGTTATGTTTCCCGTAATCCGCCCTCGTTATGATTTTTTTGCCCGCGTTTGAGATTCAAAATCCCCAAAAAGTGCATGATTATTTGTGACCCGACGCTAGTAAATGAGGTGGAATGAAAATATCCCCCCTCCCCCCTCCCCCCCCCCTCCCCCTCCCCCCTCCCCCCTCCCCCCATTGCCCAGACTGTATGTATTGGGTCCATTTTTTCATCAGAAAACTTCCACGCCGGGTGGTACCAACGTGCCCAGTCGTGGTATTTTGGGGTATATGGTAGTGTTAGGGTTATGGTTGTTCCCCTGGCTAGCAAAATATCTTGATATATTCAAGTATAAGGTAGAGCTGGTTGAGTACAACAAAAAAGTATTTTACTGGAGGTGAATCGGGTGCATGGTTCAACAGATACATGTATAACCTTTTGAAGTCATTTTGAAGTCTTTTGTTTGTATTGTTTTTCGGCCAACAGAGGGCAGTCTACATGTATATTCTTCAGTATTATATTGTTTTTTTGACTCCCTAGGTAAAATTTTCTATGAAAATTTAGTTTTTTGTTTTTGCTCTAATTTTTTATTGAACACTTCTGTACACTCCCGCAGCACAGGAAATAAGGAGAGTAGTATAACCAACATATACACCAAGTGGTAATACATTTAGGAAAGTGCATGAACTTGAAAAAATTAATTAAGTGCATTAATTAGCCTCATTTTTTAATGACCTAAAGCTTCCTTAGATAATTAAGTATAATTAATTACATGTATGCAGATGTCTTACATCCTCCCGCAGCACAGGAAAGTTTCTAAACACTATGATTAACAAGCTCCCAAAATTTCAGCTTTGTAGCATTTATACTTTTCTTGTAAAAATTAATTAAACATTTTTGCATAGATTAATTATTTTGCTAGGGGGTCAAAAAAACCAATAAGAAACAAAAGAAATGAACTCTTCAATTTTGCTGCATTTTGGACAATCAAATTGCCATAAAACCGTACCTCCGATCAAGCTCAGATTTCAGATTATTGTGGAGCTCAGCAAGCTCTATTAGAATATCAAATAAAAAAATAGCCATAGGAACACCCTTAAGTTTCCGTGGTCTTCCCTATCTCCAAGCAGATAGAGCAGCAATACGTACATGGACTTTTTTTGTAGACGAGGGTTCATTTCATGATTTGGTGAGGTTTAGAATGTCAGAGTTAGGATTCCTGTAATTTCGAAGACCACAGATTTTTAAAATGTGAATTTTCCAACATTTTATGACATAAATTTGGTCACAAAACGTGTTTAATATTATACATTTTACCGTTCTGCAGATGTTATTGACCCTCCTCTAAAATTCTACATGATTTCTAACACGTTTCTCAGTTTTTGAGATGCCCAAATAGACCATTTTCTGAAGCTATTTCTAGCAAATATTGCAGTCACTGAGACTCCATTGTTTTCTTGCATACAACAAAATCTGACATTCAGCGTGACTTCCCTGCTGGCTGAGCAAGTTTAAATTTTACATACAAAGGTCAACAACCTTTTAATGTTTTACCCGATAACTCGTTAACCAAACATCGGAAATGGGGCAAACTTTACATTTCCGGAATCCTTGTCTCAGCCGAACAATTTGGTATGCTTTTTAGCTTACTTGAAGCCATTTGAATTTTGTATGGCGGCCATTTTGGAATTTGCGCTATTGTGACCCAATTTCATTGTAGGACTCAGCGTTTCCAAAATAGTCCTGTTCCTTATTTTGTCAATATTATAAATGATTAGGTACCCATCTCTTACGACTGGTCGTGCAGTAAAGTTCCATGAAGTGTGACATTTTGTTGTTTCTTAATTTGTGTACATTTTATCTTTAATATATCTTTATTTGTAAATTGTGATTCAATCCTACAAGTGCTATATATTTTAATGTTGTTAATGTGCATTTTTATATCGTAATTTTAATCAATTGTATATTAGCATGTAATTTGGCTTGCGGGCCACGAGATGCTTCTGAATAAAATACCAATAATTCGTTAGGGGATGTCTTTTTGTTTTGTCCATGGATTCGTTGTTTGTTCCCTCTGAACGGCCAACAATTTAATGATACCCCCTCTTGATCTTTTGATTGTGTGAAATTATAAATACTAACTACATTGCGAGCGTAGCGAGGCGGAACATTTGTCATACAGGTAATTATACATTTTGGGGGGTTTGTGAGTCTTTATAACCCGAAAAAATGTATGAAACATTTTACTTTTGTGAGCTTTGGTGCAGAACTGAGAGTGAGACGAGGTGAAAAGCATGCAAGAAATTACCGTTTTTAGTCATATTGTTGGATTTTGGAACATAGGCCTAGGCTAATTAACAAGGTTTTTTTATACATGGCTCTAATGTTTTCAACCGTTGATGATGATTATATAGGTGTTTTTTCAACAGATTGTCCAAGCCGGGCGTGTACAAAAAAGATTTGCTGT
The DNA here is from genome assembly GCA_035610835.1 of Ophiura sarsii. Classification (NCBI taxonomy): domain Eukaryota; kingdom Metazoa; phylum Echinodermata; class Ophiuroidea; order Amphilepidida; family Ophiuridae; genus Ophiura; species Ophiura sarsii. The sequence goes on along the minus strand of CM069441.1, from coordinate 147,695,614 downwards.
CCGAAAGAAGTCTCATCATAAGTAGCCTACATGTTTTGAAGTTCAAAGGTTTTAAGAAAATGTGCGCGAAGCGCAGAAAAAAATGGCATCATACACTCCAAAATAGCCTCTAAAATCATTCCAATTACCACCATATTTATAGTTTAAAAAAAGATACACAACCCCCCTGTTTAAGAATAAAAAGTTACATAGGCCCCCCCCCCCTATTTAAACATATGAAAGTTACATGACCCCCCCCCCCCCCCCTCCAGCATAAATAATGAACAGTCCATGATTAGGTAATTTGCAAACCTTTGACATTGTATGCTGTTTCATACACATTTGGTCAGGGCCGTCAGGGCCCCAGACCCAAGTATTGCTTATTTCAGTCTAGGGTGATCCAGAAAAGGTCTGGAATAGACAAACATACACATTGCTGATTGTCATTTCATAATCTCTGTCATTTTATATTCAGTACGCCTTGAAGTTGATTTTTTAGTCACAACATCATCTTGGTTAAAAGCATAACACCGATTGTCAAAGCACGATGAACTTCACTACCTGGATAGTACTATTAGTAGCTTTCTTCTTGGAGGAAACTCAGGGATTCTTTGGTAAGTCATTTTATTTTTTTCATTGGGCTAACATACAAGGCATCTGATGACCAAAATGGTCGATTCAACCACTATTGAATATAGCTGATAATTTCAACTAAGAGCGTAATACTGATACAATTTTTTAAACAAATTAATCAGAACAAATCCTGATTTGTACAGAATCAAGCCTAAATTTAACTCCACAACATTTTGATGCCTACTTTCTGTCTATTGATTTGATTTATTTTAGGTGGTGGAGACAAAGTACGTTTGAGTGACCTCAATACATTAACATTATACAATGGCAGGATGACAACAGGACGGCGCTCTAGTCCTGTGAAACAGGTAAATGATTCATAACAAATATATTCAAATTTAATAAAAGCAAAACATCTTATTTTACCTCGTTATTTCTTCCTCAATGACTCATTATATAGAGTTTAGTACGGCGATTATTGAAGAAATGGTTCCTATGTACATGTATGAAGATATTCACTAAGTGGATTTCCCCATAAAAGCGCTTGGCCTATTTTGTTTTCCTTCTTTTCACTTGGCCAGTATCTCATAACTGTAAATGCCAAAAATAATCTTTATCGACAAAGGAACTTGTCACATTATTGATGAACATCACCAGTTTACAAATGGTATACAAGGTTGATTCATACATATTTTATTCAAGTAATTTGTATGTCACCTCAAATGGGAGGTGATGTCAGCGCATACTCTAATGAACTCGTAATGGTATTGCGTGTGTAACTGCTGTGCGACAACATGTGTCATCAAAGAGAATATTTCCGTTTTGTAGATATTGCTGTGCCTATTAATATCAACTTGAGCTGAGACAGAGTATATCCAGGTCTCTACAAATAATGAAAGAGATAACAAAAAATTAAATTATGTAGTAAAATCAATAAAAGAAGGATTATGGATAAAGCAATTCAAAAAAAATATGGGTTTATATTACAACACCGGCTTATATATTACTACCTTTTATGCCCTTACCACACTCCCAACATTGTAAAATGTATATCCATTAATTATCTATCGACACAGATACAGTGTACAGGTGGCAGTGCAGGATGTTCAGCATTTACACCTCAAGTAGTACAGTGTTATAACAGAGGATCAGATGGGTATGATGTTCAGGTAAGATGTTCAGCATTTACACCTCAAGTAGTACAGTGTTATAACAGAGGATCAGATGGGTATGATGTTCAGGTAAGATGTTCAGCATTTACACCTCAAGTAGTACAGTGTTATAACAGAGGATCAGATGGGTATGATGTTCAGGTAAGATGTTCAGCATTTACACCTCAAGTAGTACAGTGTTATAACAGAGGATCAGATGGGTATGATGTTCAGGTAAGATTAAGCCCCGGAAAAAAACGCATTTCATTTTGGTAAAAAACGCACGAACTTTTAAGCAAAAGCGAGATATACCGAGATTTCATCAGATTGACTAAAAACCCGAGAAAAACGCACCGAAATTGTTGATAGCGAGAGAAAAACGAGAAATCGCGCTGTCACTCATTTTCAAGCAATAACAAAAAGGTTGTGACCGAAAATCACCCCTAAATATCGCTCCTTGAATTCTATTTTAAAAAGTAAATAAGCTTACTTTGTGTCCAATTTTCTTACCTACATGACAGCATAAGAATTTTGCAAGTTATTCCAGATAAAGAGGTTTCATAATGTTCATTATATTCCAATTAGTAGCTGCCGTATTTTGACTTTTTTTATGTCAAACATTTGTTTTTTTCATTCGCACATGGTTTTATGCTCCGTCCGTTTCATGTTCCACACACGCTGGATACAAATTTGAGAACCAGCCAATTTACTGCCATTGCGCTGCACGCCAAAAATAAATACCGGGAATCATGAACTATGAACTTTGTGGTTCCGATTCCACACTCGCTCGATTGCTAGACTCTGGCGCACATGTAAGAGCAAACCACATTATCACACTGTTAAAAAGCAGATTGTCAAAAGATTAACAACATCGCTTTTGTTTACATTTAGAGAAGGGTATTTTCCAGTTCCCACGCCCATGAGGTTTCCAAACTTGAAAAAAGTACGATTGAAAAAATGAAGAATTTAACTTGACATTTAATCCAATTTCTGGATCGTAAAATAGTCATACAAGGGTCGATTTCATCAGTATTTCGATGTGTTTAGATGACAAAATCGTCGATCGTGCATACGAGGCTCAGACCAAGGAGTTATTATATGACTGCTGCGATGTATATTTGTATGCTTCCGCAATCGATTGTGGATAATCGAGGATGGATGACGGAAAGTTCATTGTTATTTTTGTTGATCGGTCGGTACGCTAATTAGTATAAAAGCCCTTCTAATCATGCTATGATGTAATTGTATTCTACCGCATTGATGCGGAAAATCGAAGCTACTTCCTGGGCACTTGACATTTAATCTCATTCCCGGACGACTGTTAAAATGCTTGATACACGGGTCGATTTGATCTCTATTTTAATGATTGAAATTTTTCTTTGAAAAAACCCGCGATTTCAGAATTTTTCTTTGATAAAACCCACGATGCCGAGAATTCGCGGGCGATTTTCAATAAACCGAGAAATGTTCCTAAAAGCGAGAATCACGCCGTAAATAACGCAATCTCGTTATACTCCGGGGCTTAGGTAAGATGATCAGCATTTACACCTCAAGTAGTACAGTGTTATAACAGAGGATCAGATGGGTATGATGTTCAGGTGAGATGTTCAGCATTTACACCTCAAGTAATACAGTGTTATAACAGAGGATCAGATGGGTATGATGTTCAGGTAAGATGTTCAGCATTTACACCTCAAGTAGTACAGTGTTATAACAGAGGATCAGATGGGTATGATGTTCAGGTAAGATGATCAGCATTTACACCTCAAGTAGTACAGTGTTATAACAGAGGATCAGATGGGTATGATGTTCAGGTAAGATGTTCAGCATTTACACCTCAAGTAGTACAGTGTTATAACAGAGGATCAGATGGGTATGATGTTCAGGTAAGATGTTCAGCATTTACACCTCAAGTAGTACAGTGTTACAACAGAGGATCAGATGGGTATGATGTTCAGGTAAGATGTTCAGCATTTACACCTCAAGTAGTACAGTGTTACAACAGAGGATCAGATGGGTATGATGTTCAGGTAAGATGATCAGCATTTACACCTCAAGTAGTACAGTGTTATAACAGAGGATCAGATGGTTATGATGTTCAGGTAAGATGATCAGCATTTACACCTCAAGTAGTACAGTGTTATAACAGAGGATCAGATGGGTATGATGTTCAGGTAAGATGTTCAGCATTTACACCTCAAGTAGTACAGTGTTATAACAGAGGATCAGATGGTTATGATGTTCAGGTAAGATGTTCAGCATTTACACCTCAAGTAGTACAGTGTTATAACAGAGGATCAGATGGGTATGATGTTCAGGTAAGATGTTCAGCATTTACACCTCAAGTAGTACAGTGTTATAACAGAGGATCAGATGGGTATGATGTTCAGGTAAGATGTTCAGCATTTACACCTCAAGTAGTACAGTGTTATAACAGAGGATCAGATGGGTATGATGTTCAGGTAAGATGTTCAGCATTTACACCTCAAGTAGTACAGTGTTACAACAGAGGATCAGATGGGTATGATGTTCAGGTAAGATGTTCAGCATTTACACCTCAAGTAGTACAGTGTTACAACAGAGGATCAGATGGGTATGATGTTCAGGTAAGATGATCAGCATTTACACCTCAAGTAGTACAGTGTTATAACAGAGGATCAGATGGTTATGATGTTCAGGTAAGATGTTCAGCATTTACACCTCAAGTAGTACAGTGTTATAACAGAGGATCAGATGGGTATGATGTTCAGGTAAGATTAAGCCCCGGAAAAAAACGCATTTCATTTTGGTAAAAAACGCACGAACTTTTAAGCAAAAGCGAGATATACCGAGATTTCATCAGATTGACTAAAAACCCGAGAAAAACGCACCGAAATTGTTGATAGCGAGAGAAAAACGAGAAATCGCGCTGTCACTCATTTTCAAGCAATAACAAAAAGGTTGTGACCGAAAATCACCCCTAAATATCGCTCCTTGAATTCTATTTTAAAAAGTAAATAAGCTTACTTTGTGTCCAATTTTCTTACCTACATGACAGCATAAGAATTTTGCAAGTTATTCCAGATAAAGAGGTTTCATAATGTTCATTATATTCCAATTAGTAGCTGCCGTATTTTGACTTTTTTTATGTCAAACATTTGTTTTTTTCATTCGCACATGGTTTTATGCTCCGTCCGTTTCATGTTCCACACACGCTGGATACAAATTTGAGAACCAGCCAATTTACTGCCATTGCGCTGCACGCCAAAAATAAATACCGGGAATCATGAACTATGAACTTTGTGGTTCCGATTCCACACTCGCTCGATTGCTAGACTCTGGCGCACATGTAAGAGCAAACCACATTATCACACTGTTAAAAAGCAGATTGTCAAAAGATTAACAACATCGCTTTTGTTTACATTTAGAGAAGGGTATTTTCCAGTTCCCACGCCCATGAGGTTTCCAAACTTGAAAAAAGTACGATTGAAAAAATGAAGAATTTAACTTGACATTTAATCCAATTTCTGGATCGTAAAATAGTCATACAAGGGTCGATTTCATCAGTATTTCGATGTGTTTAGATGACAAAATCGTCGATCGTGCATACGAGGCTCAGACCAAGGAGTTATTATATGACTGCTGCGATGTATATTTGTATGCTTCCGCAATCGATTGTGGATAATCGAGGATGGATGACGGAAAGTTCATTGTTATTTTTGTTGATCGGTCGGTACGCTAATTAGTATAAAAGCCCTTCTAATCATGCTATGATGTAATTGTATTCTACCGCATTGATGCGGAAAATCGAAGCTACTTCCTGGGCACTTGACATTTAATCTCATTCCCGGACGACTGTTAAAATGCTTGATACACGGGTCGATTTGATCTCTATTTTAATGATTGAAATTTTTCTTTGAAAAAACCCGCGATTTCAGAATTTTTCTTTGATAAAACCCACGATGCCGAGAATTCGCGGGCGATTTTCAATAAACCGAGAAATGTTCCTAAAAGCGAGAATCACGCCGTAAATAACGCAATCTCGTTATACTCCGGGGCTTAGGTAAGATGATCAGCATTTACACCTCAAGTAGTACAGTGTTATAACAGAGGATCAGATGGGTATGATGTTCAGGTGAGATGTTCAGCATTTACACCTCAAGTAATACAGTGTTATAACAGAGGATCAGATGGGTATGATGTTCAGGTAAGATGTTCAGCATTTACACCTCAAGTAGTACAGTGTTATAACAGAGGATCAGATGGGTATGATGTTCAGGTAAGATGATCAGCATTTACACCTCAAGTAGTACAGTGTTATAACAGAGGATCAGATGGGTATGATGTTCAGGTAAGATGTTCAGCATTTACACCTCAAGTAGTACAGTGTTATAACAGAGGATCAGATGGGTATGATGTTCAGGTGAGATGTTCAGCATTTACACCTCAAGTAATACAGTGTTATAACAGAGGATCAGATGGGTATGATGTTCAGGTAAGATGTTCAGCATTTACACCTCAAGTAGTACAGTGTTATAACAGAGGATCAGATGGGTATGATGTTCAGGTAAGATGATCAGCATTTACACCTCAAGTAGTACAGTGTTATAACAGAGGATCAGATGGGTATGATGTTCAGGTAAGATGTTCAGCATTTACACCTCAAGTAGTACAGTGTTATAACAGAGGATCAGATGGGTATGATGTTCAGGTAAGATGTTCAGCATTTACACCTCAAGTAGTACAGTGTTACAACAGAGGATCAGATGGGTATGATGTTCAGGTAAGATGTTCAGCATTTACACCTCAAGTAGTACAGTGTTACAACAGAGGATCAGATGGGTATGATGTTCAGGTAAGATGATCAGCATTTACACCTCAAGTAGTACAGTGTTATAACAGAGGATCAGATGGTTATGATGTTCAGGTAAGATGATCAGCATTTACACCTCAAGTAGTACAGTGTTATAACAGAGGATCAGATGGGTATGATGTTCAGGTAAGATGTTCAGCATTTACACCTCAAGTAGTACAGTGTTATAACAGAGGATCAGATGGTTATGATGTTCAGGTAAGATGTTCAGCATTTACACCTCAAGTAGTACAGTGTTATAACAGAGGATCAGATGGGTATGATGTTCAGGTAAGATGTTCAGCATTTACACCTCAAGTAGTACAGTGTTATAACAAAGGATCAGATGGGTATGATGTTCAGGTAAGATGTTCAGCATTTACACCTCAAGTAGTACAGTGTTATAACAGAGGATCAGATGGGTATGATGTTCAGGTAAGATGTTCAGCATTTACACCTCAAGTAGTACAGTGTTATAACAGGATCAGATGGGTATGATGTTCAGGTAAGATGTTCAGCATTTACACCTCAAGTAATACAGTGTTATAACAGAGGATCAGATGGGTATGATGTTCAGGTAAGATGTTCAGCATTTACACCTCAAGTAGTACAGTGTTATAACAGAGGATCAGATGGGTATGATGTTCAGGTGAGATGATAAATATAAAAGTCATAAGGGTGATGAACCTATGTGTTGGTGGGTACAGTACAGGGAAGAGAAAGGGAATACAAACCAACCTGTTCATCATTACTCCTTAGATAGTGCAGTGCTGAAGCAAAAGATGTATGAAGTTGGGGTATGCAGGTTATAAAAGTTGACTAAAATCTGAAATAAGGGATAGCATTGGTAGTGGGCATGGGAAGCTGCTTAAGGATGGCACCATTTTGACTGGTGGATAATGTTTTTCAAGCTGACCTTGTAAATTCTGGATAATTTGATTAGAATTTTCAAATGTCAAGTTTGTATCTAGGTAAATTATGTGAGTTATATATACTTTTAAGTATGGATGTTTATTTAAAATTACCTAACTAGGTAAACTATGTGTGAATTTCCAGTCTAGCTGTCGGTATGCGCTGCATAACCCTAACACCCTGGCAGGACTCATTTTATTCAAACTATATATAAGTAAACAATCAGGGAAAGGTGTGACAAAGAAACTGGTACTAGACCGTGTAGGGGATTGAACCCTTGACGCCTGGATGGCAGGCAAGTGGTACATCTGCAACACCACCGAGCCTGAATTGAAAAATAGATTCCTTGCTATTTACACCATTTCATAATAACGAAGTGAGATCAGGAAGCCGTTTAAAGCACAGTGTCTGCATGGTGTTTTGTGGTATGTGGCGGGGTTAAGGTTTAAGCAAAATTGTGATTGTTTTCACCCTTGTTGATTATTTTCTAGTGGGAGTGTAAATCCGACATGGATAATTCATATCGTTTTGGTAGCATTGAAGTCAGCTGTGAAGGCTATGATCATCCAGAAGATAGTTATGTGTTGAAAGGATCCTGTGGGGTAAGTCAGCTCATATGTTCAGATGGGTAACTATATATTCTGTCTTTTGACCTCAATTACCTTGATTTTAACATAATATATCACCACAGCATGTATGGACATGTGGTGACTATTCACAACCCCAAATATGGTACAGCCTATAATATTATGAGACCACAGTATAATAAAATAGCAAAACAGATATTTGTTTGTGTAATTATGTATTATACTAGTATGGCACGCGTGGTCCAACGGATTCACTCTCGCTCCACAATACAAAGGTTGTGGGTTCGAGCCCCGTTGGTGCCAGCGTGTTGTTTCCTTGGGCAAGGCACTTTACCGCACTTGCCATGCTTCACCCAGGTGTATAATTGGGTACCGGCATTAATTCATGTTGGGAAGTAAAACAGACTCGCTGTGCGGGAGGATTGGCGAACCCCCCACAGCCAAAAATTACATGGGGGAGTCTGGCCCAAACGCTAATGAAAGAGAGATGGGCACTCCGCGCGCGAGCTTAAGAAGCTCGGCGCGAGTCTTTACTTTACTTACTTAGTATGGCAAACTGTTGCCTTTTCATTTGCCACATGGTAGATTCCATAAATATGGGGTCCAGAGGTTTGTTTTTAATTTTAAATTTCAGACCATGTCAGAAATCTAATTTGGGATGTTTGGAAAATCAAATTAAGCTTATAATTAATATGAGTGTGTGCAAAAGTTGTGCTCATGATCTGTTGATATTGTTGATGCATTTCTTAAGAAAACAACATAAAATGTCAGCCTTCTTTCAGATATTGTTGTACAACACACACAAATCTTTACAAAGGACGCATTTTACATTATTTGTGTGTATTTTAGCCAAATAAACCACTGCCTTTCAACTTCATGCGGATTCTCTTGGAAATTAGTTTGTTAGTCATTCTGATTATTTGTAAATGGTGTCAAAATCTTAGCTATCGGTTGGATAATCAGCAAGAAAACAATTGGTTATCCATCCGCCAGGAAATTTGGTCATTTCAGGTGCACGGATTAACGCTATTTCGAACGCTGATTTCCATACTAAAATAATAGTAAGGATACCACTAACACTAATAATAATACAAAAATTGACACAAATCTTTTCAGAATTTATACTAAAGCTAATAAAATGTATACAATGTCAAAACAGACCCTAATTAATAGAATTGCTTTTTATGGAATCATCCAATTCCATGCATGACTTATTTCATATTAATACATGTTTTTAAATTTATGTTGTTTAGCTTGAGTACACCCTTGACTTGACAAAAGAAGGCATGCACAGCAAGGGTAATCAACATAGTTACTACGGTAGCAATAGTGGTTCCTATGGCAACAGTAACTATGGGTAAGCTTTATTATGATATTATGATATAGAGAACACTTTACCCAGAACCTTAAATGCACTTTTGCAGAGTAATAATTAATTGTGAAATGTACATTTCACAATTAATTTTTACCTTCATTTTTACCGTGGTGTAAAATAATTAAGGATGCAGTTACATGTTTTATTAAGTTTTTGTGTGTTTGTTTTGTTTTTGTTTTTGTTTTTGTTTTTGTTTTTTGCTTGGTGTGGGTTTTTTGGAGGTTTTTTTCTTCTTCTTTCTGTTTTTGGGGTTATGTTAAATAATTATAAACTGATAAATAAAGTATGAAGTAATGATTGAATCAATCAATCAATCAATCAATCAATCAATCAATCAATCAATCAATCAATCAATCAATCAATCAATCAATCAATCAATCAATCAATCAATCAATTAATCAATTAATTACTTGAAGAAACAAAACAAAATGAAACTAAATTAAATGAAACAAAAGGAAATGTATGGAGCTAAAGATCTCTTCCCAGCTCTGTTTAGTATATCACTTTGCACTTCAAACAACACCATTTAATGATACATACTGTCATCGTTTTTCTCTCCCCCTTTAATTCTGCAGATCATCCTCAGGTGGCATTGGAGATTGGATCATGTTAGCTATTGTTGGTGTTATCATCTATGGATTATACAGAACCTGTATTGCTACATCTAACACAGAATATCCTTGATTTACAAGTTTTGTTGTTATTTTTAACTTTACTTCATAGTCTCAGATAGGATGATCTATAGTATTACTGGAATTTTAAGAATGGTTTGTTACATAAAAATGAGAATGAGTTGATAATACAGGGGCAGTTGACTATATTAGTTACAAATTGGCAATAAATATCCCTTTTATTAACTCTCCACACATTTAAGTAATCCAAGCATACCTATGCTATTTTGGCATACGCTCGCATCATCCATATGATACATAAAACACAGTGCGTCTGCTGCGTTCATGCATGCTCACACTATTCTATAAATTCGCTTCTGTAAGGACACTCGCCAGTTTGGAGTTGATTAGTGATTAAACTGTAAAGCCAGATGGATTATCCAGAGTAAAAGCATTTGCAAAGAAGTTTGGGAATGTTCATATTTTGTCCCTTGTTGTTATTAAATTGGGCAAAACTATTGAATTAGTAATATGTTATCTTGTACTATTATGTAATAGATCAGTTAACAAAAAATGGGGCACATTATGATCAAACTAATTATAAACCTTAACCCAATTATCACCTCTGATTATCCTGATGATGGTTCCCAGAGTGGTGGTAATAGATGGGGACAACAAAGAGGAAATGGAGGAGGAGGAGGAGGTGGCTCCTCCTCATCACCAGGCAATGGTGGTGGATACCCAGGGGGTGGATGCTCTGGTACTAGAGGGAGTACACATACAGGTGCTACTGGTGGTGGTGTAGGTGGAGGTGGATTTTGGAGTGGTGCTGCAGCAGGTGGATTACTAGGATATATGTTTGGTAATAGAGGGTAAGTGATAGAATCAAGATCAAAATTTGACTGACAATAAAAGGCTTAAAAGTTATATTTATTTGTGCAAATGTATCTGTACCTTTTGTAAAGTGTCAAATATCTGGTAAAATGTATTACAAAGGAAAAATGAAAGGGTAATGGGAATGCGTATGAGAAACAATTGTTCAAATGTAGTAAAATGTAGTAATGGAAAGCACATTAGTAAAAGAAATTATGCAAACAATTTAGGTAAGCAGAGTAAAAAATCTTATTATATCACAAGGTGAGTATTTTATATTAAATCCATCCGTATTATGAGCAGTTTAAACATTATCAGTGCAATTAGAATAAATCAAAATGTTCATTCTTTTCTCAAGTCCCGCGCATGCACAAGTTTAACCGTAAATAATTAAACACATTATTGGTATATCTGTTTTGTTATTGCATTATATGTCATCCAATAATGTTTTCTGATGTACAATGTGTGTGTTTTTAATGTTGTTTTGAAAAGTTATAATTATTTTAGGAATATCCTGAATTTTTAAAAGAAATAGACATGAAAGCTATGGACAAACAAATGTTTCTTTATTTCGTGAAATATGTTTGTCATGCCCACCTATTAAATCTCACAATTCCAATCACTTGCCTTAATTGTTGCTCTCTCTCTTTAGTGGTGGTTATGGTCGCCAGGGATATGGATATGGACGTAGGACTGGCTTTGGAGGCTCAGGATTTGGAGGCTCAAGATCAGGCTGGGGAGGGGGCTCAGGATTTGGAGGAGGTGGTGGAGGAGGGTTCTCTACTGGAACAAGAACAGCATCAGGTGTGTATTATCATCTTGGTCATTATTTATTTCTTGCCTCTGTTAATAGCGTAATGTCAAAGCAATTTATTGGCTAATCAAATGCATCAAATGCTATGGTTTCAAATGAAAATACCCAAATGGCAAGTCAGTGATGGATACCCAGATTGTTTGCATAAATAAATAACATGGTCTTTACTTTATTCATCTGTGCAGTGATGTCAGAGTCTATTCGATTTTGGATGCATAGCGTTGCTTCTTAATGCCAGCGTTCATTGGAATACGCTCTGATGTCACAGCACAGATCAATAAATAATAGATGCGTACCTTGTGTGATTGAGTATGCTTGGTTAGATCAATGAATAATAGATGTGTACCTTGTGTGATTGAGTATGCTTGGTTAGATCAATGAATAATAGATGCGTACCTTGTGTGATTGAGTATGCTTGGTTAGATCAATGAATAATAGATGCGTACCTTGTGTGATTGAGTTTGCTTGGTTAGATCAATGAATAATAGATGCATACCTTGTGTGATTGAGTATGCTTGGTTAGATCAATGAATAATAGATGCTTACCTTGTGTGATTGAGTATGCTTGGTTAGATCAATGAATAATAGATGCTTACCTTGTGTGATTGAGTATGCTTGGTTAGATCAATGAATAATAGATGCGTACCTTGTGTGATTGAGTATGCTTGGTTAGATCAATGAATAATATATGCGTACCTTGTGTGATTGAGTATGCTTGGTTAGATCAATGAATAATAGATGCGTACCTTGTGTGATTGAGTTTGCTTGGTTAGATCAATGAATAATAGATGCATACCTTGTGTGATTGAGTATGCTTGGTTAGATCAATGAATAATAGATGCTTACCTTGTGTGATTGAGTATGCTTGGTTAGATCAATGAATAATAGATGCGTACCTTGTGTGATTGAGTATGCTTGGTTAGATCAATGAATAATAGATGCGTACCTTGTGTGATTGAGTATGCTTGGTTAGATCAATGAATAATAGATGCTTACCTTGTGTGATTGAGTATGCTTGGTTAGATCAATGAATAATATATGCGTACCTTGTGTGATTGAGTATGCTTGGTTAGATCAATGAATAATAGATGCGTACCTTTTGTGATTGAGTATGCTTGGTTAGATCAATGAATAATAGATGCGTACCTTGTGTGATTGAGTATGCTTGGTTAGATCAATGAATAATAGATGCGTACCTTGTGTGATTGAGTATGCTTGGTTAGATCAATGAATAATAGATGCGTACCTTGTGTGATTGAGTTTGCTTGGTTAGATCAATGAATAATAGATGCATACCTTGTGTGATTGAGTATGCTTGGTTAGATCAATGAATAATATATGCTTACCTTGTGTGATTGAGTATGCTTGGTTAGATCAATGAATAATAGATGCTTACCTTGTGTGATTGAGTATGCTTGGTTAGATCAATGAATAATAGATGCGTACCTTGTGTGATTGAGTATGCTTGGTTAGATCAATGAATAATAGATGCGTACCTTGTGTGGTTGAGTTTGCTTGGTTAGATCAATGAATAATAGATGCATACCTTGTGTGATTGAGTATGCTTGGTTAGATCAATGAATAATAGATGCTTACCTTGTGTGATTGAGTATGCTTGGTTAGATCAATGAATAATAGATGCGTACCTTGTGTGATTGAGTATGCTTGGTTAGATCAATGAATAATAGATGCGTACCTTGTGTGATTGAGTATGCTTGGTTAGATCAATGAATAATATATGCGTACCTTGTGTGATTGAGTATGCTTGGTTAGATCAATGAATAATAGATGCGTACCTTGTGTGATTGAGTTTGCTTGGTTAGATCAATGAATAATATATGCATACCTTGTGTGATTGAGTATGCTTGGTTAGATCAATGAATAATAGATGCTTACCTTGTGTGATTGAGTATGCTTGGTTAGATCAATGAATAATAGATGCCTACCTTGTGTGATTGAGTATGCTTGGTTAGATCAATGAATAATAGATGCGTACCTTGTGTGATTGAGTATGCTTGGTTAGATAAATGAATAATAGATGCGTACCTTGTGTGATTGAGTATGCTTGGTTAGATCAATGAATTATAAATGTGAACCTTGTGTGATTGAGTATGCTTGATGCTGCAGTGATGCACAGTACTAAAGAAGCAATACAGCCTGTGAGTGGTTCCTATCTATGATCTCGTTCTAAGATGAGATTATTTTGTGTAAAAGTTAAACAATTGTAACTTTTGATGTTCAAGGTAATGTATGACTTTGAGCATGGGCAATTTATTGGCTCTAAAATCAAAATGTTTGAATTTATCAGCAACTAATACACTGTCTTATAAACTTACTGAATTTGAATCTGAACTGCCACTGTCCTAAAAACAATATTTAGCATGTCATCAACTATATCGTTTATTTCATTTTTACCTTTTTGCAGGATTTGGAGGAACTAGACGCCGGTAGATGTTGCTGTAATTTATTGGAGAAAAGGGGTGGGTGGGCAAGTGTCTCTCTGAAATTTTTAAGCTCACTGATATATTTTGTTGCAGCTGTTTCATTGTTTTCATGAGCTAATATGAAACGAGGATTTCATTATCATTTTAAATTTCAAAATTGAACATCTCAATAATTATTTTATTGTAGAAAAGTAGTTCAACATGTTTCAGGAATAGGGGCGTATAGATGAAGATACATGCTCATGAATGCTTTGGTCACTGACTTAATGCTGACATCTCAAGATGAACAGGGGATTTTCAGCTACATTTCTTTTATGTTATTGAATATGGTTGTGAAATTTGTTTGGTAATACAGGTATAATTCTGTGCAGCCCTAATATGGAAGAAATAAGTGTAGATCAAGCAAACTGAGGACAAAATTAGACATTAATTTTAAAGATTTGGGCACATGAAAGCATCTCTCATTGGCTATAACTCGAAACAGTTTTACCATCTGTGCCCACATTTGGTTTTGATCAGGTCAAATTATGAATGTTATACTTTGTATCCAGAATTAACAGCCACTCAGCCTACGTTTGCACAGTGTGTTGAAAGTGCCTTGTTCATCAGTATGTAGAACTTGAAACCTTTATTATAATGTAATTCCATTATTTTGCTGGGAATTGCATACATCAATTCACATGTTAGTGTATAACACAGCCAGAAGTAGACTGGCAAACAACTAAGGTAAGACAGGTTAGCCTCCGGGACAAGTATGGATAGCATTTCAAATTCAAAATTCTTTTCTCTGTGTTTTTATGCGTTTTCCGTATTTTGTGATTGTCCCAAAAATATTAAAATATTATGCACATATCGCATTGCAACGAACACAATTCATTAGGTTTTCAGGCAAAAGTCTTTGAGACATCATTCTATTATACACCTTGTAGTTTTATATGAAAATTATGCCCTTTGAAAGGGATTTATACCTGTAATAAACTAGAGATTGTAGCTTTCATCCTCAATGTGTTTTAGATTTGATCAGTTTGTATTATTACCACTAATACAGTTCTTGTTATAATCATCATTTTGAAAGGAAAACATACCATGGCAGAATATGTTAAGCTCAATTCTCTAGCCATTGGTTGGTTGGTTGGTTGATCTCTCTCCTTTAATTAGGAGCACCAAGATAATAAATCTTGTGTATCGCTCTGAAAATGATACAAGATCAAATTCAGCAAAATAAATAAATAAAAAGAGTCAAAATTGGGAGGACAAAATTGGTGTCAAAGTTGGCAGACAAAATTGTAATGACATAGTTAATAGTAGAGTTCAAGGTCTAGTGTCTACTCCATTTATTCAGGTTACACATAAGTAATCCTTAGGAGTTAACACTCAATACACATATCTGGCTCCCAAATGCACTATCTGTTGTCAAGTAAGGGCTTTGTATTTTAATGTCTCTTCTATATCAAGCAAATAATCCTTTTGTATGAACAATCAAACTAGTCAGTATTCATGGTTAAATTAAGTATTACACATTTGATATATATATTCTTGTAAACTATGACGGAGCAGGGTTAAAGTGTTAGTCAGATAAAGATAATATAATGAACAAAATATTCAAGAACAAGGAAATTTTGAGATTCAAATTTGCTGTTGTTGCTGGATCTACATGATTTGAAGTAGAAGAACAATTTCAATCAGAAACTCCAATCCTACCCAGTCCTGTCATTTTACTTGATTATGTTTTGTTACAATTATACACATTATAAATCATAATCAATCTCTTTTATAACAAAATTATTTTTATCACTACATTACTAAACATCTTTAAATATTCTATTGTAAATAATATCATAACTTGGTGCAATGTTATATATAAGGAAAGAGAGAATGTCTCTCAAAGTCTCCTATGTTTTGTGTTATCCAAATGAGTAATTAATGCACTCATTACATAGACATTCATTTAATCATAATTTCATTAAATGTGTTAAATATTGTCAAAGATGTAGTATTCCTCATCAGTTTAGTTTAAAAAAAGTGTTTTATTTGATGATTGTGCTTTGCTTAAAACCGGTAAAAGTTCAATACTTATATTTGCTACATATGGCAAAACTTTGTAGTACCATTCTTATTTTATTTTAATCTAATATCCTATGCTTAACCGCTTTAAATGCCTTAAAATTGGTGAAGATGCATTTTCAATGCATTGTTACTCTATCTGCAACTTTCAGAGACAGACTTCTTTTATATTATATTATTGTAAGTGTAAAATATGTATGTAGAAGAAATATTACATACTATTTAGAGTGTGTACAAATGTTATTTAGGAACATCAAACATTTGTTATTGTAAGATTTCATTGGATTTCCATAGACTAATGATTACTAAAACTGGTACATGTACCAGAGGTGAGATTAAAGGAGAGTTTGTGATGAATTTAATATATGTTAAGATTTCTCCTAAGGTTATTTGTTGATTTTGAATCAAAATACCAATCACATTATTTGATATGGGTTTTCTATTTGACAATTT
Organism: Ophiura sarsii; assembly: GCA_035610835.1. Lineage (NCBI taxonomy): Eukaryota > Metazoa > Echinodermata > Ophiuroidea > Amphilepidida > Ophiuridae > Ophiura > Ophiura sarsii. The sequence goes on along the minus strand of CM069441.1, from coordinate 147,678,947 downwards.
AAAATTTGGATTTCAAGCAAACTAGTTTATGACAGTAACACCAAAGCTTGTTTTTTCAGTACTTAAACATTTGAGGGGTCAATGCAATGATGGAGCATGATGATTGTAATAGCTGTCATGTCTTATATATTTCTAAAAACAAGTCCTTTTAAAATCCAAACTGTCAAAAGGCAACAAGTTTATAACATTTTAGCACCAGCGCTTCAGTATTAATTGATATTGAAAAGGAAAAGCAAAATGTGTACTGTTTGTCAGCTTCTGCATAGTGACATCGCAGCGAATTCCAGTGATCAGCAATTTCACTGGGTTTATTTCTCGAAGGTGAAAAACCAAAATGATGGCCAGAACGCGTGCTCGCGCAGTGTTTTGGGCAGTAAAACAATGAAATTGTCAACATTTTTCACTCTTGAGAACATTTTTGAAGGGTGAAAATCAAAAGTGAAGGGTATTTCACCCTTTGTATAGGGTGAGTGAAAAGATTGAGTGATACCAGCACCATGCAGTCAAAGACTAATCATGCCCCTCCACTTTGTGCTCATTAGTAATTGGAATATGGTCTGATGTTGCTGCGCGCATATACATAGAATTCCATGACAAGATGGCTTTTACTGGGTTTACAGTATTCATTTAACATTTAATTGAATATTTCTATGCATTCTATTAAGTACATCCATTTGTTAAAACATGTTGTTTTGTATAATTTTATTTGAATGTTTGTTCCATTGTGGTAAACATTAAACAATGAAGATACAGTGCCGTACCTAAATGCACATTCTATAAGGTAAGCCATATTACGGGTTGAACCAGTAACCTTTGTCTGTAAAATGAAAATGCCTCATTAAAAGAGTTGCAAAGGTGTTCAAAATAATGGTATGATTCTATATATTATGTGCAACTTATCCATTGTTTGATGGATTTATTTTAATTTATATAATATCGCTGAAATGTATATAGCTGACTTGGTATAATAAATAGTTGGTGAACACAAATATGGTGTGTTTTCATGATTTAGTCGACTTTGTTTAGATAGACTGTAACAACAAAATTATACAATTGCAATGTCATTTTTAACCCAATATTCAATTCATGCAGTGTCAAAATCTGTTACACTCTGTGATAAGTGATGTATTGACTATCAGAAGAATTTTATTTGATCTTTTTAACTGCTTTTGCTTAAAAATTATGACCAATCTACTAAGCCGTCTAGAAATCGGTTTGGGCCACTTTCAGCATAGCAATAGCATACAATATTGTTATTAGAAATTAAATGGTTAGGGTATCATGCAAGGAACGGCCCATTGCCACTTTGTCCATTGCCAGTTCGTCCATTAGCCATTTCGTCCATATCCATTTCGTCCAATCCCAGTTGGTCCATTCCCACTTCGTCCAGTCTCCACTTGGTCCAATAGCCACTTGGTCCAATAACCACTTGGTCCAATAGCCACTTGCTTGGTCCATTCCCACTTCCAATATAGCCACTTTGTCCATTCCCACTTCTTCCAATAGCCATTTCGACCATTCCCACTTGGGAGGGGGGGGGGGGGGGGGGGGGGGGGCACTGTCAGATATAATGTTGTAATCATCCGCGTGAACGAAAACGCAGAATAATGAAGGTGCTGGCTCGTGTGAAAGGGTATCAAAATCGCCATCACAAGTTTTATTTTTTTTAAGGGATTTTACTTATAGGGTCGTATGATCATGAAATAATCATTTGGGGACATGAAATGATCACTTGGGGTCATAAAATGAAATCTTGGTGTTATTAAAGGACCATTCGGATTATTAAATGACCAATCGGATATTAAATTATCGTTTTGGGTCATTACTCTATACCAATTTGGGGGTTTAAACTACTATTTGAGGTCATTTATTGATTGCTTTTGGTCATTATTTGACGTCAAAATGATCACTTCAGTTCGGGTTTGTTCGGGGTAAGTAAATTAACTATGATCACATCGGGTCATTTAAAGTCACTTAGGGTCATGAAATGAACACTTGGGGTCATATTATGATCATTTGTGGACATGAAATGAATAGCTGTTGGGGACATGAATTGATCACATGGGGTCATGAAATGATCACTTGGGGTCATGAAATAATCACTTGGGGACATGAAATTATCACTTGGGGATATATAATGATCACTTGGGGACATGTAATGATCACTTGGGGTAATGAAATGATCACTTGGGAGTCATGAAATGATCACTTGGGGTCATAAAATGATCACTGTGACATGCAATTAATCACTTGATGTTATTGTTGTTTCTACTAACAAAAACACAGCAAAACTTGATTAAAACAATACCATCGCTATTTATTGAAAAACGCCCTCTATGCAAATATGGTTCACGTTATTTATCACGCGTACTGCAGGAGGATACGGCCTGACGTATGCTGATTGGGCCCGATTAGCATTTCTTGAATCGACGTTTTGTTGTACAAAGAGGGCTGATATTTCTTAATCCTTATAGGTGTAAGTTCATACATGTAATACAATTGTATAAATATACTTATCCCAGTTTTTATCATAATTGAGAGCGCAGCCTTCAACACATCTCTTAGTGCCCCTTTAAGTCTCCTATGTTAACTTGGGCCATTTCATGATTAGGATAAAATGATTTGGAGTTAATCAAATTATCGCTAAAGATGCTCCTGATGGTCGTAAACTGTGATCACTTTGGTTGATAAGGGTATAGACGTTATTCATAATTAGACATGAAATCGCCAATTATGAATAACGCCGTCTATACACCACTAATCCCCTCCCTCCATCCTAGTACATATTACATTAAATTGATTTAATTTGACACCCAACTCAATTTCTAAAGTCACGATAGTCTACACTGTAAAAAGACTACCGTATTAATAAACACTACAACACGTTTATTTATTGTTGTTTACGTGTAAAGGTATAGGAGGTTTTTTACGATAAACGGTTGCATAATCGCTACAACGCGATGATACGTTTATTAACTGTTATCAAAATAGCGTTTATACCAGCAATTATAAACACATATCAGTATTAGTTTAATGTTAGTGTTACATTAGAAATGACAAAATTATTATATCTATCCAACCAGTAAACGTATTTGTATGTGACAAGGTATGATTGAATGGTTAAGAATCCATTTTGACAATGTTATTTATTCAACGAATACCATGAATACCACGGTTATTTAGCTGAGACTAAAATACCTAGCTACATCTCACTTTTGGAAAGATCGAGGTATATTTTGGCTCTAAACAAGCTTGTAGCAAAAAATGTTGCCTTTTGGGGTAGCGGCGCGCGAAAATGTTTCATCTATGTACTTTTGACCATCATAATTCCATGATTCCTGTGGTCAAATGAACCGACAGTGCCAATCTCAACCGACACGACGAGTCAATATTGGGGGGGGGGGGGGGGGGGGGGCGATCGCCCCCCTCGCCCCCATCTGGCGACGCCACTGTTGGCCAAACATTTTTGACCCCCCCCCCCCCCAGAGTACCAAAAACTTTTTGGTCCCCCACCCCCTTTTTTCAACTTAACACTCAACGACCTGAGCCTGATGATCATTCCACTGTGTGTGCATGTACATCAGAGAATTTGTCAGGTTTTCCCCCCCTTGCTACCCCCCCCCCCCACCCCCCCCCCCCCCCCCCCCCCCCGCCCCCATTATAAAAGTATTTCCCCCGCCCCCATTGTAAAAGTATTTCTGAACACTCCCTTAAGTGCCCCTTTAAGTTTGTTTCCTACATATTGATGTAATAGTGCGGGATTGATTTCCGGCACATGTAGTGTGAAGAAGGCTGTCTAAAATTGAATTACGCAAAGACCAACTGAGTTTTCGAGGTACATATGTAGGGCCTATAAGCGCCTGAACAATTTGCCTACAAGTGTTTATCCTCAAAAAGGAGTGTATTATTATCGGATTCGGTGTATGCATCCAAGTCCTTCAGTTCAAGGTTTGAAGGTCTATGACGCGACAAAATCTCGTAAACTAAAACTGGATTTTGTAGGTGTGTATAAACGAGATTTCTTTTGGTGTGTATATACTGTGCGAACTTCTCGCACTTTTACTTCTGTTAGTAGGCCCTACTGTTGCCGCTGAAGCTGCATTACTGTTTCAAGATATTGAGGTTAGTGTACGTCTGTACGTTATTGTTTAAAACAAATTGCTAATCAATTACGACTAAATTAACGGTTTGTTTCAGCAGCTAACTCGTACCTGTTATTTGGCGTAACACTTAGCCATTTAAAAAGATGATCGGAAGTTGCTGAGATGACCCATGTCTTGTTTCTGCCATATGTACTGTAATCAATTCGAAGGTTGTACCGTTGTATCGTATTTTCTTCCATCTTCCAAACTGCCCCTCAAAGGCAAAATGGTGAAAATAATGTTGGTCATTTCGGCAACCAAAAATGTGAATGTTTACCATATTTTGGGTAAAAAGTCATGATCTGTTCATAAAAAATGTTCTTATTGATGTAACTTGTAAATGTTGGGCATTTCAGCAGCAATGTTTTTACCAATAACGTCATTGTTGACCACTTGGGTAAAGAGTAAGAATCTGTTGGTCCGCCGTTCCATTCAGGAAGCTACTGCTCACGTGTGCTGCTCTTTGACTTCGGAAATTAAACATCGGTTGGATATAGTATACAACTATTGACATTTTGCTCCTTATGATCTCTTGAAGAGTTTGATATGCAAAATACCTGAGCATTTTTTGCAATCGGTCCCCTATATTACCTTGGACCTTAGACATTGGACAGTGTCCCCCCTCCCAAACAGCATGCAGCCCGGCAGCAATGCAAAATATTTACTCTCGGCACCAACTATACCTTCAATCACACCATCAAACCTTTTGTACCTTTGTAAGGTGGTGCAAATTGTCTATGTGCAACGAGTTACAGTGCACCAAATTTGCAGCAAGTTTATGGTTACCAATATGTATGTGCTACGAGATAAGTTACAAACTTGTCTGTGCGGCGAGTTATAGTTTTACTAACATGTCTTGGTGCAGCGAGTTAAAGTTTTACCAGCATGTATGCAGCGAGTTAAAGTTTTACCAGCATGTCTAGGTGCATGCAGCGAGTTATAGATTTACCAACATGTCCAGGTGCAGTGAGTTATAGATTTACCAACATGGTTGTGCGGCGAGTTATAGTTTTACTAACATGTCTGTGCGACGAGCTGTAGTTTTATCAACATGTTTATGTGCAGCGAGTTATACAGGGTGTCCCAAAAGTCTATGCACGACTTTGAAGCTTTGTATTTCACAAAATATAAGTCGTATTGAAAATATGAATACATATTTAGAAAGAGGAGATGTGGGAAATAATTTTGATACCAAACATTGGAGTAACATCTGTTTGTAATGCCACCATAGAAGAAAAATATGTATTACTGCAAAAATGTAATTTTATACTTCGGAGGAATAAAGTTCATAAATCCATACCTATTGAGATTAACAAAAAGACGGGTAGAGTTGGTTACACGGAAAGTGATACGTCAAATTAAAATTTTACCTTACAGTGATCCCATTCATAATAACAAACTATATCACACATAATTTTCGTTTCTATAGTGAAATCTAGTTTAAATGTTTTGTTTGATCTGAATCTTGTATGGAAAATTCTTCAAGTCCTTACGCAAAATTCTGTGAACAGTTGATCTTTTAATCTTGTTTTCTGCGGAAAGTCGTCGAATAGATCTCTTTGGTCCAGGGCGGACTGGCCACTGTGGCGTTGTGGCGATCGCCACATGGGCCGCTTGGTTTTGGGCCTCTCAGGGCCGGTTACTCCAATTTTGTGGCCGTGTGAAAATGTATTACTGTGCGAAATTTTGTGACCGTGCGAAATTTTGTGACCGTGCGAAATTTTGTGACCGTGCGAAAATTTGTGACTGTGCGAAATTTTTTGACCCTTTGAGTTGAGTAAGTTGAACTGAATTTGTTTCAGCGTAGAACCATACAATTTGTATTCGATTATCTATGCTGTAAACCATCTTGAATGAAGACTTTTGCTGTGCAATGTTGTCTTCTGCGCCTATTTATGTTGTGAGTGACAGAGTTTGGTAATAACATTAATGTTTCAAGGTATTAAAGCAGTGAACTGTGACTAATGCGCAACGTTGCTTTCATACCGTTAATTTATGCGCACCTGATTTTAGCAACAATGTGTGGTACTTGGTATGGGTAGGTCTCACACGGCCAAACACTTTCAACCAGTTTTATAATGTTGGTGGTTCACCAATAGGGTTTTGTTTGGTATCAAAATAATTTCCCAAATCTCGTCTATCAAAATATGGTTAAATTTATACCATATGATTAATATTTTATGAGATGTGACTCCTCAAAAACGTGCATAGACTTTTGGGACACCCTGTAGTTACCAACATGTCTAGGTGCAGTGAGTTATAGTTTTACCAAAATGTTGAAGTGCAGCGAGTTATAGTTTTACCAAAATGTCTATGTGCAGCGAGTTATAGTTTTTCCACCATTTCTATGTGCAGCGAGCTATAGATTTACTAACATGTATGTGCGGCGAGATAAGTTACCAACATGTCTGTGCGGCGAGTTATATAGTTTTACTAACATGTCTGTGCAGCGAGTTATTACATTGTACCAACATGTCTATGGAATTCCAAACTTCTTTTTCATTGTAAAATAAATCACACTTGATTGATCATTATTTATGGTGTAGCATAGTACATTTGTCATGGTCTACATTTCTAAGCACAATGAGAGGCAAAGTACTAAATATGGTTGCCCGGAGGCGTGCGTACGATTGCATGCGTACGCACGGCATGCGTACGCACAATAAGGGTAGGTGCTTTTAAAATTGGCGCTCAGCGATGAATGATTTGCTTTCGAATAGCATGTATTCAGTTAAGTCACTGTACCTCAATAGTCTATTTGGCCATCAAGAGACAGTGACGTAGTAATGGACCTACGGCACATATTCTCCTGCCCACAGTCCGACATACGCGAGCGCACTTCGATAAGCTGCGTGCGCATGCTTGAAAACTCATGAAATGCCGCTAATCAATCAGAACCGTGAGGTCGAACTTACGTATTGCGCATCACGGATGTCCGTTGCACCATTTTTTTTTTGGTGAGGTTGAGCTCGCGTAATTTACGCGAGGTCAACCTCATAGTGACGTGCGTCCAATGCAGAACATAACGCGCGCGCCTTCTCGAGGCGCTGGCGTTTACACACACGAGCGTTGAAAGACGGAAGATACATACGCGTGCGTAGCCTATGATGCGCCTGTTAAGTTACGTCACTGTACAGAGGAAGCCAAATAGAGTATAGCGCTAATCAATTTGTAAACACTACTGATATAAACATCGCTCACATCATATAGTCAAAGCCCTGGAAATCCAGACAACTTTTCATTGTCTCTATTTCGCTATACCCATTTCCAATAATTAGGCCTAACACTTGGAATTCCAGACGTTTTTTAGAATTCCAAACATTTTTTTTCAATAGTCAAGGCCCTGGAAATCCAGACAAGTTTTCATTATCACTATTCCTCTATACTCATTTCCATACTATTAACGCTTGGAATTCCAGACATTTTTGGAATTACAAACATTTTTCAATAGTCAAGGCCTTGGAAATTCAGACAACTTTCTATAATCACTATTCCTCTATACCCATTTCCAATACTATTAACGCTTGGAATTCCAGACGTTTTTGGAATTTCAAACATTTTTCAATAGTCGTGGCCCTGGAAATTCAGACAACTTTTTATTATCACACTAATTCCTCTATACCCATTTCCGGATTTCCCATACTATGAACGCTTGAAATTCCAGACTTTTTGGAATTTCAAACATTTTATAATAGTCAAGGCCCTGGAAATTCAGACAACTTTTCATTATTACTATTCCTCTATACCCCTTTCTCATAATCTTAACACATGGAAATCCAGACGGTTTTTTTGAAAACATCTTTTATTCCTCTATAGGGGGGGGGGGGGGGGATTTTATCTGGAATAGCCCATTAAAAGAGACAACGTGTTCCTGAATTTAGTTTTCAGGTTGCACCACCCTTACCACCCTACCGAATTTATCCAGTCCAAATCCATTTAAAGGTATATTATGTGATCTTTCCAGGGAACGCCCTCAACATCGAAAAAAAAATTGAAAGCAGATTTTCTTGCAGATTTACATTTCTGATCATAAATCGTACATACATTCCAAGTTACAGGGCGATATGATTCTTAATTACTTCAAAATCATGGTTTTAGAGTGAAAAAAACTGTCGGATTATCCGACAACTTATTTTTCTCTAGTCTAAATTCACTCTAAAACCATGATTTTGTGGTAATTAGAAATCGTGTCGCTCTGTAACTTGGAATATATTCATGATTTATGATCCGAAATGTAAATCTGCAAGAAAATCTACTTTCTAAAAATAATCATGAATAGAGGGCGCTCCCTGTAAAAGATCACATAATATGCCTTTAAACATGTATAATGTTCCCACCAGTATGTCTATTTCTCAAATCCTTTCCCCCCCCCCCCCCACCCCCCCCCCCCCCCCCCCCCCACGGGATTTCCCCGCCCGAGGTAACCCTGCGGGGCCTATATAAATTGGACCCACTAATCCGTTCCGTTCTACTGTTAAGCCGGCCCATGCACCTCGGCCCTCCGGGCCTGCGGTTCTGTAACACCCTTCCCCCACACCCATTCATTGTAGTCCCTTACTCAACCCCAGCATGACACTCTATACTTTTATAACTGAACAATATCGATAGTTGTTACAGTGGCTCCCGTCTATGACACGTTGATATCTTTCAACAACTGATTGTTGTGTTAGTAATATCTCTTAGTATCTCATGAATTATATTAGATTTCAGGTTGCGTCTCATCCCCGTCACCCCACTTTTTTAATTGTAAAAGTGACTGAAAATGTTTCCGGAAATCCTGTCTCCGGTGGAAAAAAAAACCATGGATTTCCTGATTCCTCTATGAAGAAAATCGGAAATCCTGTCCCCGGTGATAAAAAAAACCCTGGATTTCCTGATTCCTCTATGGGGTCAATGGTTGGTAATTGTAAAATTGACTGATTTTTTTTCCGGAAATCCTGTCTCCGGTGGGGAAAAAAACATGGATTTCCTGATATTCCTCTATGAATTTTTTCCGGAAATCCTGTCCCTGGTGAGAATTTTCCGGAAATCCTGACCAAAATTATGTTGTAAAAGTTCGGAAATCCGCGATCCTCTATGGGGGGAGGGTATGATTTATCTGGAATAGCCCAATATAGGGGGCAGTATTTGGGTAACATGATATGAATATACCTCCTACTGTATACAAAGTAGTGAGACATATCATGTTGCTTAAAGGCCCTACCTGTTGCGCCATAGAGACTTATTCCGATATACGTGCTAAGAGTCAAATTTCACTACATTAAAGGGGCATTAAGAGATGTGGTGGAGGCAGCGCCCTCAATTTCAAAAATATATGATAAAAACTGGGATTTGTATATTTTTACATTTGTATTACATGTATGAACTTACACCTATAAGGATTAAGAAAAATCAGCCCTCTTTGTACAATAAAACGTCGATTCAAAAATGCTGGTAGAGCCGCAACCAGCATTTTACATGGTTAAGGGTGGTATTCCAACATATTTAAAACATAGTTTTAATCAAGTTTTGCTGGTGTTTTTAGTAGAAACCACAATAATGGCAATTTTTTGCAAGAATCTTGAATTCTGAAATAAATAAATTAAAATTAAAAAAAATCAACATGACATTGTGTCCCTTTAAACTTTTCCCTTTAATGTCATATGGAAGCAAAACCAAATCAACACATATTTGTTTCCATAAACCAACAACACATCAAATAGCATTAAAAAGCAAACACAAATCTTATCGGATATATAATGGCAATAACTGTATATTTGATGCTCAAATTAGTTGAACAACTTTTCATACCTCACTCACCCCCCCCCCCCCCCCCCCCCCCTCCTCCAACCCGAGAAAGACATTTTAAGTTATTTGCGAACCACTTAGGCTATGGAGTGCTAAAATGGCAGATCATTTTCTCAACCTTTATACTATAAATAATACAGAATCATGCAATGTTTTGCCTTTAACGTTATTTGAATGAATATTTATATATGTAGGCCTACATAATAAGTTAAACCATTTGGAACGGTAGTCATGGTAGTTGCTACAAGAGTTTCACGCTTGTGCGATCACCAGACAACTGGTTGCTATTCCAGTTGTCTGTTTATGAATTGGCAATCTAGAACATTATAAAAAAAAGTAGTTGGTTGGTGTCATCAATGATCAGTCATGCGTGTACGCTCCAAACGAGATTAAAGACCGCAAAAGATTTCTTGAGTTTCTGTAACAAAGTATCTTGGATCACGGTGAAAATAGTATAAACATGAAACATATTGGCATAAATATGATACCTAAGACAATAAATTTAATCCCTGTCAAATTTGAAATATGTAGTATAAGAGGAAAAAGTAAGGAGAAGCAATTGAATAAAAAGTATACAAATATCAGTATTTCAAATAGCCCTTTTTCATTGAAAAATGCCCAGTCAGTGAATCACTAATGTTGAGGAAAATCAAAATAATTAGGACAAATCCAAGAAATTAACCAGTTTGGGCGATTCCATTAGATAGATAACTAATTATCTGAACTTGTTCACATGAAACCTACAGAAAATATGCGCATGCGCAGACAGCAGATAATTTTGAACTGGGCCAAAAATAGCGAAAATCATGAATCTGACCAGATAAAAGCTTATTGTGCCTTCAAAATATAATCAAAAACATTTAAAAATGCTTAAATCAATGTGTATAATAATTTTGATAATCGAAATGAAGATATACATGAACGCATCAATCAAATATGGCTGCCACAACCTCTCTTATTACTGATATCTTTAGAGCTACTAGATGTGTAATGTTAGAGTAATCGTCACATAATTCCAACGGTTTCAGGACATTCTATGTTCAGCTCCTTTTGAAATCCCCACTTTTTATTGCTTTACATCACACAACAATGTATTCAATTATAATCCCGCCATTTTTCTCTGTCCTTTGTTGTTTTCTATGGTTTATTTTTGCGGATTTTCCTATAAAAACGTATTTGAGATGGTCCCTTCTTTTTGTATTAAGTAATTCAGATCTAAAAAGAATGTCAAACATAGATTATTGTGTGTTCTTATACTCTGTACCAAGTGTTATCTGTTTCTATGCTTGCATTGCCGAGATATACGCAAATGTATCAGTCGACCCATATTTCAACCTATTGCATATCCAGACAAATATTGACAGATTTCATGCAGTGTCCAGAGTGTACTTACTTTTTTACTAATGCTGTGATTTCATAGCTCATACTTAACAGTCCATAAGTGCATTGTTTGAAAGACAAAGGTTCATACTTTGTATTGATCACACTATCCCTCAATAGAATTACTCATGCCTCCCATACCATGATCATTTTCATAACTTAATGACCAACCCTCGTAAATAGTTTATGAACCTAGAAAAATGAAACATTAGTAACAAATCAGTAACTGATTTAATTGACAATATAATGGAAATGTTGTGAAAAAAAAAAATGATCTTAAGAGATGCAAGTACGATATTACGAGGATATATATAAAAACACTGGTCAAAACATTCATATGAAACTTTCGTCAAAGATGTACATTTGAAAAGGTTATCTCAGGGTAATAAAGAATCATGTGAGGGGTTACTAGCTACAGATGAGTGTAAAATGTCATTGGATAAAATGGCAAACGGTAAAAGTCCCGGTTGTAATGGTTTAACAGCAAAATTTTACAAGCGTCACTGGAATCTTATAGTCCAATTGGTCGTTAATTAATTCTGTAAAAGTGGCCAGCAAACCTTGTCCGTCTCTTCTGAATCTTCTGGCTTATTTTGGGGAGATCAACATACAATTGGGTATTTGGTATGTGTTGTTTCCAGTTGACATTGAGTACTGCTCTCAGCATTCTGGTGTAGCAGCCAGCTATATACATTCCTCCGATGGCTTTGACGACCTACTTTGGTATTCCATAAGCTTGCAGGATTGTCAGCATTTTTCCACGGTGGATGGTGTCAAAGGCCTTTCTAAAATTAATGTAGGTCATTACTGCTGTTAGATTGTTGGCCTTAACTCCTTCTATAAGCCTCCTCAGTGCCAGTTGGCCCGCTGTTGTCCTTCCTACCCTGAAGCCGTTTTGGTTGGTTCTCAAATGTTGGTCTAGCTCTGGTCTGATTCTGTTCAGAATCATTCTGTTGTACGTTTTGGCAACGATAGAACTTCGGTAGTTGCCTCCTAGGCTAAGATTAGCTGATTTTGGTATTGGAACTATGTTGAGTACAGACCACTGGCTTGGCTTTTTCCCAGTCAGCAATGCTTCATTGCTGAAGTTCAGTACAATGTCGTCAAGGTCGCATCTTTTCAGTACTTCAGGTGGAATGTTGTCTTCACCACTGCTTTTTCCTTCTATCAGTGACTTTTTAGCATTGTCATATTCCTCCTGGTCGAAAGGCCCTGTTTTAATTTCCAGGTCTTCTAGGATTGGTGTGATTTCCTCCTCTTCATAACTGATGTCTTGGTGGCTCCCCAGAAGGTTTAAGAAGTGTTTATACCAGTTTGTGACCCGATCTTTCTGAGTTTCCCCCTCCAGCTGACCTTTGGTGGATGCTTTCCTACCAGTATTTCATTGATGAGCTTCCAGCTTAGAGCATGCTTGGAATTAGAATATGCTTCTTCTACTTCCTTGATCTTGCTGTTCAGGTCCCCTTCGATGACTAGATTGTAGGCTTCATCAAGTACTTGCTTTGCCTTCCTGTATTCAGTTCTCTGCTCATCAGTGACATCCTGTTGATAGAGATTATACTTATCCTTGATTTGATCTCTTGCCGCAACTACCCTTGTATCGCTGGAGAAACGTGGTTTATGAGATTTTACTCTGACTGGTATGATCTTCTCTGCAGCCTCATTGTTGCTCTGATAAATCTGTTATATTTGTCAGTGGTTGTTTCCATCTCATCCTTCAGGACTTTAAACCTGTTGCGTACTTCAACTGCATACTTCACTTGCAAGCTTCCGTCAGTTCTAAGGGCTTTCCAGTCATATTGTTTCTTTTTTTGGTGCTGTATTACTTTTCCGCAGGCTCAGTCTCATCTTAGCTGACACAGTTCTGTGATCAGAGCCCACACTGGCAAAGGTGTTGTATGTTTCGGCATTCATGACACTATTTCTCCACTTACTCCTCACAAGTATATAATCTAGCTGGTACTGAATTCCACCTGGGCTTGTGTAGTCCACAGTTTTCCTTTTTTTTCTTTTGGGTGTTTGTAATAATAAGGTTTTTCTCAGTGGCTAGATCCTTCAGAAGTTTTCCATTTCTATAGGTTTCCTTGTGGTAAATAAACTTGGCATCCTCTTCTCCTATCCTGCAATTGAAGTCGCCAACTATATACTATCAAGACATTGTGCGCTGGGATGGAGTCAATTGCCCTTCTTAGCTGGTCAAAGTGGCTCTCAATAATCTCATCATCCGCTACATTCGTTGGACAGTAGTTACTATTATTGATGTTGCAGGGTTGCCCGTGAATCTAGTGACTAGTATTCTGTCAGTATGTGGCCTCACATTTGCTAGCGAACTTTTGGCACGAGTGTTAAATACAATACAAACTCCACCAACTGCTGCTCCTACACTATTTCTGATTGCTGATGTTGTGATGAGCGTCTTTCCTAGGATGTTCTCGTAACTGGCTCGTCATGGACAATGCGGTGTTCTTGTATACCCAGCACTTCGATGCAAAGAATGTTAAAGATAAATCTTAAAATTGGTAGTAGAACTTTCGGGTCACCTTGTATCTTTCACATCTATGCATGGTTGTCTGTTTGTTTGTTTGTTTTTTATTTTTTTATTTTTTTTATTGTTTGTTGGGGTGCTTCTTTGTTTGTTTTGGGTGTTTCTTTGTTTGTTGCTCTCTTAAATCAAAAGATTGAAAAGTCAATCTTTGTTTGTTGGGTGGTATTTGATAGTTTGTTGGGGTGTTCATAAAGCTGAATAAGGCAACCTGGTAATTTCGTTGATTATACTTTCAGAATTAATTTACAGAAAGCGAATCAACATGTCTTGGTGGGAAATTGATCTCTTCTGGCCACTTTTCCTGCTATCACAATTAAGCGGAGTGGCTGTAGTAGTCATCATGGGCTATTGGATTCAGAATTTTGGCTATTACCAATTCGGATGGGATAATAGCTCATCAATATCCTACCACGCGTTCATGTTTACTCTCGGCATGGTCTTCCTTTTTGGTGAAGGTAAGTGTTGAGAAGATTTTGAAGAAAAATGTAATTTCAGGTCAGCTGAAAAACAGATTACTTATCGATAATTAAAGTATAAGGAACTAAAACTGAACGGCAAGAAAACCTCCCTTAATGTATTTGATTTTCGACACAGAGATGATTTAATTTAATTTACTCGTATCGATTGATAAAATATAATATCCTCCAATACATCCTTGGTATATCCTCCCCGCAATGACACTCTTGATGTCCTGTTAGCAATTTTTCACAGAAGCAGTTCATGAGATTTGCAGTGACAATCATTCACCCCCCCCCCCCCAACTGCCCGTCCCCTCGCCGAGGCGGTTCAATAACATTTCGTTATCTTACAAAATATTAGGCCTAATTATCATTACGTCCTACTGACAACCAATTCAATGGGCCTACAGGAGCTCATGAAATTGATTGCGAGAAGAGTATACACTTCGATCACATCCTTTACTCTCATAATTCCAACTAATTATGTATATTTGACGCCTCTCTTTCAGCCATGTTACTCTTCCCTGTTCCACGACGTATGAATATCAAGTCTCATGTAATCCGTCAAGTGTTGCATGGAGTAACACAGTGTGTAGCAGTCATATTTAGCATCGTGGGACTCAAAGCCATATTCCTGTCTAAAAAGCAAGGAGGATATCTCGACCTTTATTCAGTTCACAGCTGGTTAGGAATGACATCAGCAATGCTGTTCTTTTTACAGGTAACACGAAACCGGTTGGTCTTCAATTTGATAATATAAATATTTAATTTGGTTTCAATGTGAACATTCATTATCAATAGTACCTGCTTTCTGGTGTTTTAATATCGTGAGAGGTATTTATTGAGATGTTACTGTCTTGACTTGCTAATACGGGTCAGGCCGTTTGGTGAACCCACTTTTCTGAACCCACCTGAACCCACTTTTGTATTTATTAAATATGTAGTAAATATTAATAAAGAACATCCTTTGAATTATGGTTTTAAATTTTTATCATTTACGTAGAAGAAAAACAGGTTTTTTTTCTATAGGTGTAAGTTCATACATGTAATACAATTGTAAAATTATGCAAATCCCAGGTTATCATAATTGAGGGCGCAGCCTCCAACACATCTCTTCATGCCCCTTTAATGAAAAGTTTAATTCTTGTTAATAAAGTTATTTATTTAATTTATTTGTTTATTTATTGATATATTTAACTATTCATTTACTGAATAATTAAATTATTTATTTATTCATTCATTCACCTATCCATTCACCTGAAGCGATAACGAGTGAGGCTTCATCCTAAATCTATTTCGATTTACGCACTTTATCAGTGTTCATCACCCTCTGCAAAATCACCCACAAAGTAAGGCGTTCTATTGCACGTGGCTCATGTATATGGTATAGTGACTTGAGTAAGGGAGGCCCTTGCGTAAACACGTACTGTACACTGTAGCATTTCCTCAGCTACACTGACATTATTTCACACAATGCACGAACGAGGCTGGGCATAAAATGCATTAAAAATAGAGTTTTATTTGCTATTTCGCCGAAATATTCAGGTATATTAGTTGTACTTGTTGCCCCATTACATAACTCAAATAAAAAAGTGTGTTCAGTTCAGGTGGGTTCAGAAAAGTGGGTTCAGAAAAGTGGGTTCACCAAACGGCCCGACCCTGCTATTAAATACTCTTCGAAACACAAACATGATTTTGAATTGGTGCCTCATAAAACATATAAGTATTACACATCCCTTGGATGTCTGTTACAATGAAAAACGTATACCGTATTCATTTGTTGTGTGGACGCGTGTCTCAAAATTGAAAACTAAAACAGAAAATGAACAGTTTACATTGTAATTCGTTTCTCAAACAATTTTCCTTCACCAAATAACGGTAAAACCTTTTTATCAATACATTTGATTTTAACAAGATTGATAGAACATGTTAAATCATAAATCATATGATCTAGATTTGTGAAACATTTCTGAACGAGTTACATTATTATCAGCATAGGATTTCAATATTATTTATTCCGTCATAAGAACTCAAATCTGTGATAAATTCATTATCGCAATCCGTGAGAATAAGCATACTCAGGCGTAGGTAACATGGTAGATAAAACCCCGATTCTCTTGACCTTAATAGTTTGTCGCAACTGGTCTAGTTGGCGCTATAACATGGTCGAAGCCAACCACTGCTTGCCTTATGCGGCATGTCGCAACTGTTAAAGGGGGCGCTGTGTACATGAACCAATTTGATTACAGGCACAGATCTGGAGTTTCTTATCCCATAATTATTAATATCCCTGGCATACTTCGCTGAAATTTGCATAACAGATGATATAACTTAACATGAAGCGTCACTGATATATTGCATTGTCAACAGAGGGCAGTAGTCAACAAAATATAGAAACACAGAAAATCGAATCCACTGCGTATTCTTGATCTTTCTTTGTAATTTTCATCATTGCATGATTATGTATAGTTAACAATTGTCTGTGAATGTATTTAACTTTGTGCTCTATAGACACTTGTATAAGCTAAAGGTGTTTATCTTTATACAGCATGGAGTTGCTATGGTAATCTACATTGTGGGCTATTTCACGAAGACAAAGTTGTTTAGCGCAAGATTCAAGATTCAGTTTACTTCTCTCCATACCTTCTTCGGATTTGTGCTATTTGCTATGGCGATAGCCTCGTGTTTGTCTGGAATGGATGGTTGGCTCACACTATTTGGGTGAGTTTATATATTATTTCAATTTGATTAATCGATAGCGTTTCCAAAATGTACATGATTTTCTTACATTTATGAGCATTTGGTGGCTATTTTGTTAATCGTTCAGTTCTGGTTTCATATAAATGTTGTTGTAAGGCAACGAAGAAAAACCCTACGGGCCCGACTGACTGACTCCTTTTTATCAAAACAAACACAAGATAAAACATGTTTGCACAATTTTTGCAAATTGTTTGCAACATGGGTTTTTGTTGTTGAAATTTATGAATTTGTTTTGACATTTATAAATTTGTTTAAATGTATGATTTTTTTTTTAAATTTATAAATTTGTTTTGAAATTAATTTTATGAATTTGTTTAGAAATTTATGAATTTGTTTTGACATTTTTGGAAAATTTGCACCATTAAAGTGCACCAACATTTCCCGTATTCCCATTTCCGTTTGCCCGTAAAACACAGTGGCTTTTTTCGTCGCCTAATAATTGTCCTATATGTAACAATTAAATGATTACCACACTCTATTTCTATTGTGTTACAGACCAAAATACGGTGAAGTTATAAATGTGCCAACGCTTTTGGGTAATTTCTATACTTTACTGATGCTGCTTTTTGGCGTTCTTGTTGCTTTCATAGCAACTCGACCACCACCAAAGTCATCAAAACGCAAAGCTGCTTCTACTAATGGTGATCTGGAACAGGGCAAATCTACTAAGAAGATTGACCACGAGATGACATCTCATACCAATGAAGCTACTGTCGAAGAAAAATGAATTAATTGTATACAGCCATATATTCTTATGCCCGGTGTCATGGTTACTCTGCTACCAGTACATATACGGGTACTGTTTGGTACTGTTTAAGTACCAGTGAAGTACCCGACCAAAACAGTAGGAAGTCTGCTTCTGTGCTGCTACTTTGGTTGTCATGACATAAATTGTCCGCTTAGGAGCGCTATTAATTCGGTCTAGTAAACCTATTGTTATCACTTTCTACGAGAGGATTTCCTGGTTGTATATTTAAATTCGGGGCGTGTACGACAGTACTTTTTGCTAACTGCATGGGTGAGTTTCCATTATGTTGCAAATTACATCCACGCTTAATGCGTTTAAACTACTCAATGGGTGTTGCAATACTGCCGGTTGGTTGCACACGAGAATTATGTCATATAGCAACCACCTTTGATGGAAGGCGAATATTTAAATTTGTTGCCGGTTTTTAGGGCAGCAATTTATAGCGCTGCTAAGCGGGCCTTGTAGCGTAATGACCGCGAAGGTACTACAGTTCCCATACAGGTACTGGTAGCCAGACAACATGATGCTGGGCACAAAGACAATTACTTGGGAGGGTTATAATAAATAGACTATTCACCATATCACCAAATATAAATGTACTAATGGGTCATTCAATAAGTTCGACCTCCTTCCTCATAACATTGCTAATATATTAATTACATATGTAGTCAATGGACCTACGTCACATATTCTCCTGGCCACAGTCCGACATACGCGGGTGCACTTCGATCAGCGGCGCGCGCATGCTTGAAAACTCACAAAATGCCGCTAACCAATCGGAACCGTGAGGTCGAGCTTACGTATTGCGCACCACGGATGTCCGTTGCACCGGGTTTTTTGGTGAGGTTGAACTCGCGTACTTTACGCGTGGTCAACCTCATGTGACGTGCGTCCATTGTTACCCAAACAATATATATTTTAGTAGTGCAATGTGAAATCATGCGTGTCTTCTGACACTTTGCCCCAAGAATTCATTATATCTCAACTATATGTTATAGCACTAGTTCCGTGCAGCTATCTGCGAATCCAGAACTATAGCTTAGCGAGATGTGACCTGAAGGAACGTCATGACAGATTTACTTAAAAAGCCATCAATTTCGACAATTTAAGTGAAAAGAATTGAACTATGGCGGTTCTCGGGTTTCGCGGTTTGTGGGTTTCGCGGTGTTTGGATTTGGTGGTTGACAATGTGGCGATTTATTGATTGAGTGAACATTCAAATGTTAGGTTACAAATTGTTATATATTTTGGTTGAAAATGTTTGTAATGTGAATATGGTCCTCGAAAATGCTATTGAAGTGTTTGAAAATAGGTGAACCCGTAGAGCACCTTCCTTTATGGAAATTGAAGTTTCGCTTTGTGAATGTGAACACCAATGTATCTAAAGATTGTAAAGGGACTTTATCATGTATAAATTGATTCATTCCCTCATCATAGGGTCTTTTGACAATAATCCATGAAATCATACAAGTAAAGTATAGATTATATTCAGGAATGACGCTACAAGATACATACTTGCTATAAATAATGATTCAAAAGGTGTCTATCCGTCATTGATATTCTTGATATGTGTAATTTCAAAGCTGACAATATTTAATATAGTTATTTTGTAGACAGTAGAGTTTAGATTCCTGTGATATGTATGAAAATAAGTAATGACAATTTTTCTTTATTCCGAAGAGAAATGTTTATAATTTCTTTTGCATGGAAAAAGATACACTAATAAAATACGGTATACATTTCTTGGGAATGCAGCATACGTATACCTGTCTGTCTATATCATCCGATTGAGCACTTAAGGGAATTTAGGAGAAAATCTCGTTGCTTAAAATGGTTAGGAACGATATTTGACAAGAAAGATGCTTTTTAGGACAATCTTGCAAACATATCATATGAAGTGTTAAATTCACAATAGAAATTGAAATGTCTATCTGCATAAGGTGATGATTAAATTTAGGATTAGCCGGCGTCATAACGCTTTGGACAAATTTGAATTAGTCAAGCGTGTGCTGTTTGAAGCTGAAGGTGAATTTTGACAAGTATCTATAATGCTAGTTTTAGTTTGTCGGTAAGTCTGTATGTCTGGACAGACAGAACGACAGACAGACAGATAGACAATGCATCTGGGTGCAGATTCCTGCACATATGCCCTTATTCCCCCGAGCGGGCCCCTGGACCCCACCCGTTAAGCGCATGCATCGTTCAATACTTGAGGGTCACTGTTCGGGGGGGGGGGGATATTGTGTGTCCCCAGTCAAATAATCCTGTGTACGCCACTGTCAAATCATGCATTATGACGGCAACTACGGTATTTATCTGTAACATCAAGATTTCCTAGTTGGGCCTAAGACTTACTACTTTAGTATATTGACATTGATAGCCTAACATTCATGCATTTCAATAATTGTTAAAATGAAAACGGTCATTATTTTAAATAAAAAAGATTCTTCGTGATGATTGTTGAAAAATGCAACAAAAGGATGTTAACTTATTTATACCAATGGTCAGAAGTCACAAACTGGTCAAAAAAAAAGGTTTCACTTCTAATAATGTTGAGAAATGCACCAATTCTGATTAAACGGGACAAAACTTAAGTTTTACATACTTAATGACCCACAAACTATATATTGTTGGAAAGCTTAAGATTCAAGGTTTTTTATTTTTGCAAAAAAGAATCAAATTATACAGGGTGTGTACAATTTTTACAGGGTGGAACATAAAAAATTTGATAGTTTTTGCTCCTCACAAAATAGTTTGATAGTTTGTACAATTAGGGTTTAGCTGAAAATAGTCACCAAAATCAGAACAACCGCAGAAGGTGCTACCAAATTTGCTAAGAATCATTTGCCCAAAATGTACACAGGAAAAGTACAGGGTGTCTAAAATTATGATGAAATAATGCATAAAATGAATGTTTGTATATAATATGAAATTTAGTTAGCATGGACCATTTAATTTAAAAGAAAATGGTTATCAAAATGAACTACATGGATATCGTTAAAGTTCCTTTTATTTTGAATACAGGGTGGTCCAAAATAGGTCTAAATAGCAAATTTTTCATGAATCTATGAACAATTCTGTGAAGAAACACTTCTGGTTTTTTTAGTTAAATGTTTTACTACCCAGGGTAGAAAAGGACTGAAGAGTCACACAAATGAAATAGAGAGACTGCGATTTGGCCATTGTTTAATCAATAAAATGAATAAAACTGTGTATTTTTTACATTAAAACACTCCCTGAATTGAACATCATATTCTAGTAGAGAATGTCTAGATAACAATTCAATATTAGTATTCATAGTAGCAGGCACATGTTATTAACACATATGAGAAGTTTGAAAACTTTCCTATGTATACTTTTAAAATGGCATCAATTTCAAAAGTTCTAGTTTTCCGCTATTTTGTGTACAAACCTATGGGCGCCTCATCCACCGCCTCCTCGTCCACGAATGCGAGAGGGACCGGGTTCGAGACAGTGTATTTTTAAGGTCTTTGTTAATTTAATTATCGCCAGTTTGTCCGAGTCTATATATTATTTATTCATTTCACTTACTCGGCTGGTATCATTTGCTTGATCCTCGCGTTTATTTAATTGAGTTTCGCTCGTCATAGATTCTGCTAGAATCATGCTTATAGGCCATCATCAATTGTTAATATTCACTCATGTATTTCGGCTGCTAGAGGCTTTCAACAAAGACTTTGTATACGTAAGTGGTCGTTCGTCTGGTATCCATGTAAGCACAGTCCCTGTGGTCTAGTGGATTAACCAATCGCCGAGAATGCGAGAGGGACCGGGTTCGAAACAGTGTATTTTAAGGTCTTTGTTAATTTAATTCTAGCCAGTTTGTCCGAGTCTATATATTATTTATTCATTTCACTTACTCAGCTGGTATCATTTGCTTGATCCTCGCGTTTATTTAATTGAGTTTCGCTCGTCATAGATTCTGCTAGAATCATGCTTATAGGCCATCATCAATTGTTAATATTTATTCATGTATTTCGGCTGCTAGAAGCTTTCAACAAAGACTTTGCATACGTAAGTGGTCGTTCGTCTGGTATCCATGTAAGCACAGTCCCTGTGGTCTAGTGGATTAACCAATCGCCGAGAATGCGAGAGGGACCGGGTTCGAGACAGTGTATTTTTAAGGTCTTTGTTAATTTAATTCTAGCCAGTTTGTCCGAGTCTATATATTATTTATTCAGTTTTTACAATGTTAAATAGCTCCTCAACTCTCTATAAAACGAGGAAAGAGTGCAGGGCTTTACGTATTGAGGAAGTTTACAGGGTAAAAGAACAAGCTTAACTTGGGCCATAAATGAACAACTATTTCGACAATATTTTACGTAGTAAAATTTCATTTTGATTTCAAATGATAAAACTCATTTGTTTTAAAAAAAATGTTCCTTGACGTCTGTAGCATACAACCTAGGTGGACATCCTTGTCAACTCGGATGTAAAGTTGACCTCGATTTAGGGTCAAAGTTCACATGTGTTTCAATGGAACGTCAAAACTTTAATTTAACAGGGGAAAAATATATTGACCATACAAAGTATATCATATTGTTAGGCTGACTGTTTAGAATAAAAAAGTAATTCATCAATTTTAATTGTCGATCAATACTTTTTGACCTATGACCTTTTGAAAATGACACGTCAGCAAAATCGGCCGTTTTTACCGTTTTTCACGAATTTGGCGAAAAATGACATGTAATCATTATTTTCAAAATATTATTGGCCCTTGGATGATCGGAATACATCTAATATTGCTGGTTTATAGACCTACTTTGATTTTAAGACAATTATAAAATCTACCGGCAATGCAGTTTCCATAGCAACCACCATTGATGTCTAAATTTTCCTCCATTTTGACCAAATTTTAACGTTTTTGGAGGCCATTTAAGTCTGTTGCCATGACAACAGCACACCATTGATGTGTGGAATTTATCTTAATATCAAGTACATTAATATACCAACCTTAAAACATGGTTTATCATTTCTCAATGAATATTTTTTAAAGGAGGAAAAGTGGAATTTTGGCCGAATTTGTGAAAATGGCCAAAAATTGCCTATTTTTGATGACTTGTTATTTTCAAATGGTCATAGGTCAAAAAATATTGATCGACAATCAAAGTTGTGATTAACCTTTTTGCTCTAAACAGTCAGCCCAACAATATAATATACTTTTTATGGTCAATAATATTTTTACATTTTTTTCCCCATTTTAAATTAAAGTTTTGACGTCCCATTGAAACCCATGTGAACTTTGACCCTAAATCGAGGTCAAAGGTCAACTTAACATCCGAGTTGGCAAGGATGTCTACCTATACTAGGTTATATACTACAGACATCAAGTAACATTTTAGTATATGACCCCCCTGTTCCAGCAGACCAGGACCGCTCCCCAGCTAATAACACATCACGCACATGTCAAAAGAAAGTAGAGACATGTCAAAAGAAAGTAGAGACATGAATTAGAGAAAGTAGAGACATGAATTATTATTTATTATTTATTATTTTCATATGAAAACATAGGAATTGTAAGCAAAAATTCATTTTTGAATATGTTTTAACATTTTGAGATAAGAGGAGTTTTAAATTCAATGTTATGTCATTGCTTTTGACACTTACAATTGTGTATATTGTATTTAAGGAAACCTTCTACACATTTAAACTTTTTTAATAGGTCATATATAAAATAATATACCCCCCCCCCCCCCCCCCCCCCAATAATTCCAATTTTACCCCAAATACCGTATGGGTCTAACATTTTGCGTCCGGAGACATTCTTGTATCTTATATCCAGTGGCGTAGCCAGGGTCACTTTTTTCCCGGTGAACACCAGTTCGATCCGGTGGCGTGGCCAGGTTTTTCATGTAACCTTTTGATTTGCCGTCAAGTAAGAAAATGACAAGCGGTGGTGGGGGGGGGGGGGGGGGGGGGGTTAGGCGTTGCATCCCCATACCGGCGTGAAAAACTGCAAATTTCTGACCCTTTCCTTTCCTTTTAACCTTTCCTTCCCTTTTTGTCTCCTCTTCTCCCTCACCTTCCCTTCCTTTGCCTTTCCGATTTTCCGCTGCCTTCATGATCCCGGTCAATTTTTTTCAGGGGGGACCGGGGCGCTTAATTTCTTTCTGCAACCATAACGGGATGCATCCCATTGTGTTACTACGCTTTATTCCGTACAGCGATACCATCTATGTGTACATCATCTGTCGTCTATGCATCTCATTATAGTTGCATAAAGAAAATACGCGACCGGGGCACCCCCTGGCTACGCTACTACTTCCCTACTAACATCTGGGCCAAAGATGGCCATTTTGTGAAGTTTGTAACGATAAAATCCTTTACAAACCCCTGGATCACTCATAAAATATGTATGAAAAATGCTATCGACACAATGGAGCGCCATCAGCCACACTGGATAAATTAATTAGATAGAAGTAGCCTACAATGTAGCCGCGTTGAATCTAATCGAGTCATCAGACTGATGATATCACATTATAAGCAGTCAGTGGAGGAATCAACATGTGGCTTAAGCCTTACAGATATTTGACACAATGGAATTCTGGATAATCGTATCCGTCTGGTTTATCAGTACATTTTGTGTGACCTTAGGTAAGTAATATTATAACATTTCTCAATTCTGTGAAATAAACCACTAGCTGATAAATAGTGCTCAACTTCCGATAACCATTATAAAAGTATGTCACTTACGAGATTTTTGATGTTCGTTGTAATTCAAATTCGG
Organism: Ophiura sarsii; assembly: GCA_035610835.1. Lineage (NCBI taxonomy): Eukaryota > Metazoa > Echinodermata > Ophiuroidea > Amphilepidida > Ophiuridae > Ophiura > Ophiura sarsii. The sequence continues at coordinate 147,654,379 of CM069441.1, read as the reverse complement.
CTATATTTGTATTGTTTATACAGTTATTTCCTGTAAAGTGAGAATTTAACGACGTGAACTTTTCATGTTGTTTTGTTGTTATCGAATAAATGTTATATAGTGGGAAAAAGAAACCCGGAAAGGTGAAGAAACTAATCAAACTTGATTGTGTAAGCTGCTTTTCAATGATATGATATAAAACAGCCTTTAAGAATTTTAAGAAGTGTTTAAAGAATCTTTGGATAGAACAATTCTTGTCTAGATATTGATTAAAGTTTCATATGTACGAGGGTCATTCAATAAGTTCTACCTCCTCACTCATAACATCGCTATCGCTAATATGAATGCCAGGCTCATGACATTTGTCATGATTATAGCTCTGAATCATAGCTAAATATATATAGTAAATGATAAATGATGTCTGTTTTAGTTTTGTTACAATGCAATCAAAGCCAGTGAGAGATTTTGGACAACGGACACGGAAAATTACACTAACGATAAATATATGTTTTTTAGGTTTTCTCTCCGAATTGTATGATTAGACATAGCAGTCTGATTTAAATACTGAAAAAAGAAAACAATGGATGATTTCTGAATATGATTCGATGGTTGGCAATATTAACCTTTGTAGGCTTGAAACTAGTATAATAGTATAATATCAACTCGAATGTATTGCTACGTCTTTAGCATACTGGAATACAGCTATTCAGTCAAATGTTCGTTGTTACAAGTCAAGCCACAGTGATGCCTCGAATGTTAAATCTTAACATGATAGTCAATTTATGAGTTTTGCTTATATGTAACCTTTATAATAGTCAATCAGGTAGTGGTAGAAAATTATCACTTAGATATATTTGTAATCCCTCCATTTAGTCCTGTATATTGAAGATCTCTTAGTTCTTATGAAAAGCAAATATGACTTTTGCAGCGGTTCTCTGGGATAGGGTTCAAACTAAAGACTGTCGTGGTCTCGTTCTGGCTAATTAGAGGGCATTTTTCTCCAAAACAATCAGTGACCTTTATTTCTTATAGTCTGTTCAAGAAATATCTGTAATTTAGAACGGTTTTAATTGACCTATAGGTACGTGTTGTCTCTTAGAATTGGCCAATAAGATACATTTGGCTATTTTTTATACGTTTCCGTCGCACTAAATGGACCAATGGTTTTCACAGTATCTCCATGAAAGTACAAGCAGTGCTCAGACCAATTTACTATGAATTTGTAGCTGAGATTCAGAGCTACAATTGTGGAATTGTTAATACGACTATCTTATATAATAGCAAAGTTAAGAGGTAGGAGGTAGAATTTATTGAATGACCCTCGTATATTGGTGATTTGGCCATCATTAAAGGCACAATGCATGCCTCCGTGTCTCTCTTCACTAAAGGAACGATTTAAATTAGTGAATAAAAAGGTATAGCTTCAAATCTTGTATCTTAGCGCACCGATTTTCATATACAATTTCAATGGTACAATTAATGGACAATATCAACTAAACATTAACTTGGTATAGGAGTTGCACATTATCATCGCATATAATATTTGTCAATTGTCATCAAACTGTCGAGGCATGATCAACAGTGTCTAATTGTCTACCCTTTTCCATTCATGAGTTTCCACGCGGCCATTTTTTTTTAACCACATATACAGGCTGATTTCCCTGTCAAAGTCTTATCTCAAGAATTACTGAATAACTGATATAATACTAGGCATGTTTGTACTTATTTTAATGCATTTCTCATGGTGATGTAATTAAATAATGTTGACATTTTAAAAACATTTTGCGAAATTTTGGAACTGTCGTCAGCAGACATGAGTTTAAACTGTTTTCTGCAGACAACTGCCGCGTGGAAAGTGCTGAAGATGTTCTCTATTGCTTCAGCAATATTTGCCATCGTATCTACAAACAAGATGTTTAATTTTGGGAAATGGAGTTTCCAACAAAGGGTATGGTCCAGGTTGTAAAAAATGTGTTCATTTTTGTAGCTCATATCATCTAGTTTCCTTTTGTCTGTATGTATATTCTTGTTCTCATATCCCAGGTATTTTCTCCAAAATACCTTTGACTGCATAATATTTGCACCACGAAGAACAAAATAGAAACATTTATATTAAAATAGATATCACAGTTATTACTATCTATTATTACTTTAGTTTATTGTTACGTTTACTATATTTATGTTTTCTTTACAAAGCTGACGTGTGTTCTGAGAACAGATGTGAAAATGGAGGGACTTGTATACTTGTATCACGTAAGTAAAACTTATTTTGTTGCTACATTTTAAACCATACACCATGTATAACATGTACGTTTACGTACTTCTATGCTTAGAGCGAATATAGATTTGGTTGGATAGAAGCTACATATATCATACTAGCGCTATACTATAGGCTACAATTGTAAGTACACCAAACTTAATCTTGAAATATCATATCCATCATTTGTCTTTGAGCAGTTATCGGTTAGTTCACAAGACATTTCTTAGGCGACGAAAAAAAGAAGAAGTTTTTTAGAATTATTACGAAAAACAAAACAAACAAATTTGTCTTAGAAGAAACGTCACAAAAACCTATGCGAAATGCGGATTTTTTTGTTACACGAGACGGGGTCTACGAAGCAAGAAAATGAAGCTGATATGATACTTCACAATCTAAAATTAAAATTTGAAGAAGCATATTCCAATAAATCATAAATACTGTTTTAATATTGGAAAAAAACATTCCATACTGTCACAACTTGGCTCACACAATCATTTTCAAGAACAAAATGGGTGGAAAGGTTTTGCGGTAAGGCTACGCGCGCGGTCTTCTGAGACAAATTTGTTTTATTTCGTTTTTGGCCTTATTTTTTTGTTATTTTAATTTTTGACCAACAAAAAAGGGATTTTCTTAAATTGACAACAGTATTGGGTTTTTTTTCTGAGTTTAAAAAAATAAGGGTTGGTCGGCTTGTACAGCAGAGGGTTTTTTCCCTGTTTTACGTGTAATTGTTTAAATCCCCAGTGTGGTTTTCTCTATATCGCATGATAAATGAGTCATCGATTCGTTGGCTTCGCCAACTTGGTAATGATAACTATTATATATTCTTTATAATAAGTAATTATGTCACACATTTATGTATTCACTTCGTAGTATAGTATTTTGTTCAAATATTAATATAATATAATTAACGATAATCCACGTTGTCAAAAACTTTATTGGCAATGTTAAGTTTATTTTTAGTAATCTAAAACTATAACATCTTGGTCGTATGGTGAAAAGGGTGTTAAATATGCAACTCTTATTAACGATTGCAATATTGTAAATCTAAGTAGTGGTCATTTAAAGAAATCTGGTCGAAAGTATTTAGTATGCACGGAAGTTTAAGGTATTATCTCACTAATCCGTCAACAAGTGTTACGTGAATATGTGTTTTTACTTTGCTAACTTGATCACGCTTTTAAGTCCTGAACCCCGATCAAAATGATCGCACTACAAAGTATGTGGCACGTACGATAATCCTTGATCTAGTTACCAGGGAGATATGTGATTACTTCGCTGGTGAATAGCATTGCACACACAAAGATTTGTGGACAACGAACGATTTCTTTATTGTAGTTGGTCTATATATCAAGCACTTATGAATAAAAAGTCTCATTATAGTTGGTATATTAGGATATCAAAAAATGTACCTATGGTCATGTGTTTTAAGCTCGCCTCCTTTCGCGTTGCACACGGATTTTGGCTTTCGCGACCTGTTTTTAACTTTACACATTTATATTTGCTTGTATACCCCCCTGAGGTAGTCAAAAGTATACATTTTCTGAAGGGAAATCGCATGAGGAATCCAAATATGCCATTAACATTATAGTACGACCAAGAACTAAAATGGCATGATCGGAAATGTTCGGAAAATATCAGAGTTTTTTAATTTTTAATTTGAGATCCATATCTTTTTTATACCTACCCCTATCATTATTTTTTTTTACATATTTGAATTCCTCATGAAATTACCCATAAGGTGATATATATTTGTCAAAGTTACTACGTCGGTATGGTAATTATACCGGCTAGTGAATATCTCAAATTTTGATTTTTATATATTTTTGGAATTTTCAGAAATATTTGTTTAAGGATGAACCCTTCCCTGATATAAATTGCATTTCTGAATTCCTCTAGTTACAAGCTTTCCAAAAATATATACTTTTGCTATCATAGGTTGAAAACTTTTTCTGTTATAGTCATTTTTATAAATCCGGTAAATTGAGGCTGATTATTTATGTTTACTGTGTAGCGAATAGGAAGAAAGCTGATGATCATTGTCTTATCCATAATTAATTAGTTGTTAATAATAGTTGACAAGTCTGTTGAACCACATACTTAAAGACTACTAAATATCCTTTGAAATGGGACCAAAATTGTGTTTTTAACATTAGGGGATGACTAGTTATTGTAAAAAGAACATGGGATTATCCCCATTGAGTTTGTACAGGCAGCACCCCTTCCAGCGGCACCCCTTCCAGCACCACCCCTGGTCCTCAAACATCAAACAGCTGTATCTCCCTTTATGTATTAGCTATACCAATGCCATTTGGCAGGCAGATAGCTTGTTATTAGGGCTTTAAAATGATACCAAATTTGTTGAGATAGCTTTTGGGGTTTTAAAAATATTTGAGGAAAATGACAGCATGAAGCTAAAAAATGTAACGGCACCACCCTATTGGGAGGCGAGTTCATAACGCGTGACCCTATACATAAATGTATTTTAACGGCAAATTGGTATTTTTGTGTGTGATACATGAATGAACGATTTTTAGAATTAAAACATATCATAGTACAGGGTGAGTCAAAACATTCAGGTCCAGTTGTCAAAAAATCAAGAAAAAATACTTCTTGTAAAAAATTGGTCAATTATGTGATTGATTATAAGAGTAGAAACACTTCGTCATACATAGTGAAGTCTTCAGGATAATACCTAATTACACGTCATAATTACACCATATGAAAATGCGCGAAATCCAAGTGATCCAAGTATACATGAATGACGCCAAGTTGGTGCTTGTTACCATTACCACAGTTTTAGTTATTCACACAACTGAACAAACTGTATAACTATTGACATTTTATAAATAAAACAACGTTTGCTTAATAGACCTAATTTACATATTTTTGTTGAATCTCTGATAATTAAAACGATATTGCATGCACACTATTGTGATGATAGTAGTGTGATAAACAGTATTGCACAAACATATTCGTAATACTTAATCATGTTAATTAGCTATGCACTTGGTAAGTTATTTAACGAGCTGTTTGAAGAGATGTTCGTTACGTCTCTTATTGCTCGAAAGCGATTAAAAAATACAATGTAACATATCATAGCACATAACACTAATTCATAGTAATCAAGCAGTGATAAGTTGCGTGTAAATACAGGCAAACCTACTCTATAAATGAAGATGTTGATTGCACTAATCCTAATAAATGGAGGCTATGTGTTACATGTGACATGTGTGTGATGGTCCGGAACTGGATTCAATATGCCAAGTTCAGCATAAAGTGTTACATGTACTTTCATAGTGATAACGGAGAAGTTGGAACAGGTTAAATTTCATAGAATTTGGGGAAAAGCACATATCTCCCGTTTGGAATAACCAATTCGAATAAATTTAGGTTATAGCTAACATTGTGTTATTACAACAAATGTATTCAGTTTGTGTATGAACTGGTTTAATAAATCGTTGAAATTGGGACCTTAATATTTTGACTCAACCTGTATTTACCATTTTATCATGTATTTGTTTAATTGAGTAACAATAAGAATGCATTACACTCTTTCATTCTTCAACCATATCATATACAAGCAGAGTATCTTAGATTTATATTATTGACAAGTAATCCTAAGATGCTTTTAATTTTGAAAGAATATTTTTCAAGCACATCCGCCTCAGAAAAAGTTTCTGAGCTTTTTATTTTGAAGGTCGATAGCTCGAGGAAATAAACGAACGGCAGAATGTAGAATTCAGATTCTTATAAAGTGCTGAAAACCTTAATTTAATAAGATGATTCGACAAAACAGGACTTTATAGTGTGGGCCATTTAAAAACCCACCTCACACATACTTGTGATCATGAGTAATTTGCTTGACCTAATATAAAACCAACAACAAAACCAATCAAGCCTTATCAACGTTCAAATTTGCTAATAAACGCCCAAAGTCAACTTTTATTTCGTGAAAGAATGATGGATAGGCCTTATAACGATTTTATAAATTATGAATTAATCTGATTTCAACGAAGAGCGGCAACTCAATTTACCAGAGAATATCGTAATTGAATGTCATCATGGTAATGGATCAATCTATTGCATCGTCTATTATTGATGCGCGTTGCAGTACACAGATGGGTTATAAGATTATATTTTACGCAAAAGGCGAAATATTTTAACATTCAATGCTCACTTTACTAACATTTTCCAGTGGTAAAGAGTTACAACTATAATAAGCCATATCTAAACATGATGGGTCGAAATATATAAATCAATTATAGTATCCTGCTTTGTACTGCGTTATAAATTATAATCTAATCAAATATCAAACACATAATGCATATGTGAAGTACTTTAAAGGGACACGAAGAGATGTGCTGGAAGCTACGCCTTCAATTTTGATAAAAACGGAGATTTGTACATTTTTACAATTGTATTACAAAACATCAATTCAAATATTCTGATCTACGGCTTAGATCAGAATTTCACGCTATAGTTGGGGAGCATAAGGGTCTTTCCGGTCCAAGCTGACAGAAGTTGGTAAAATTAAACCCTAACGGTGGACATCCTTGCCAACTTGGGTGGTTGATTGACGTGACTTTGACCTTATTGTGTTTCAATGTGTTTCAAAAGCATGTGTGCTCCCCAGATACAGCGCTATGAACAGTCACAATATAAATATGTTAGGTATAAAGGCTGTATTTGTGATTTCGTGAGTGGCAACAGCAAAAATGACCATTATTTTAAATGTTTATCTTGAATTCTGATTTTTTAATTTTTTTTAAATTCTTCAACACTACTTCGTGTCCCTTTAATGCCTTTTTCAGAGAGTATGGCCGTTTACTCTTCAGAGATAGGCTTTAAAAGTTTGAGTTGCTGCGCGCACTTTGTAATCAATGTCATTTCAACTGTGTATTGTGTCTTCCATCAAGCCATCGATTTAAAAGAAATGTATAGGCCTAGTTTTTGAAAGCATATTTACTTATAGACGTACCTAAATGAACTGAAACAAAAGGTTGAAAGGGATTCATTACATTTTTCATGTTTGCTCATTTCGATCCTAGATATGAGACACGAAAGAATCAAATTCAGATTTCGTGTTTTTTTAGGTTTTTACCTGCTACGTTAGACAAACCCTCTCAGCCTTTACTCTTATTTTGAACACAGAATCTATCCGTTATAAAATAAGAAAATTAAGTTGAAATGTTTTAAAATTTTAATTTCTAGGACCAGCACCACTTCACAGCGTATACCACCGCGGTCACATGTTTATATTCATACAAAGTAATTGATACTACTTTAAACTTTCCAAACCAAAACCAGCATCTCCTCACAGCTGCAGCATGTGTGCTGTGCTTTGTCTCATACACAAGAGGTAGTTCATGCTATTGTAAACCTTCCAATACCAGCGTCGCCATGCAACATATATACGTGCGCGATGACACGGTTTATATATGAAAAGGTATTTTGCAAAATCTAATTTGGCTCTTTTTGAGAAAAAGTCAAAAAAACTGTTTCTAATTATTCAAGTTGAGCAATTGAAAAAACTGAATGGATTATGAAAGAGGTACACCTCAACTTAAATTGGAATAAATTTCAAATGTGCTAGTTTTTAATATTTTTTAAATCATGTTTAATTTTTTTGAAAATTTGGATGTAAGCCCTTTTGAAACAAAACTCCATCTGTTTGTACATGGAGAAAATACCACACAAAACAAATCATTTATTTTAATCATTTTTCAAAAATGAGTTTGATATAGAAATGTATAGGGCACAATCATATGTTTCAAGGAAACAAAGTCATTTTTTCTCAAAAAGTTGTTTTGTTGCAAAAGGGCTTGTATCCATAATTAAATATGGATACAAGCCCTTTTGCCACCAAACAACAACTGAAGACTGTTCAGATCTAGCGTCACCTTGCAACATACACGGGTACGATGACATTCGTATAAGGTAGATGACGCTAGAACCAGCATCATTTCACAGCATATAATGTGCGGGTTGATGTTGCATACATACAAGGTAATTTATGTTAGTGTATATTTTCCAAAACTACCGTCACCTTGCAGCACAGACGAGCGCCGTGTATTTTGAGTTTATGTTGTTTGAGATTGTCTAGTGTCATCGTCACCTTGCAAAATACGCACGCGTTGTTGATCATACTTTAAACATGCAATAGAATATACTTGTGCTAACTGAAAATAATGGAAAGCTGGGTTTGGTTTCCTAAATGAAGCGAATTTACCACCGAATATTCAACCCCAGTGTATTGCGAACCAAACTATCGATCTATATTGTTTTTGATTGGTTGCAAAGAGACTTATATTCTATATTGTACCTGAGACTAGTCTCAGATAGTACCAATACGACCAGCGAAACTGCTACGTAACTGGTAAGGGTGTAGGTGATTCAGATATGCTGACACTCTCCTCAACCAGAGTTCAACGAAAACCTTTGTCCTCCATATGAAACCTAGAAACCAAGAGAAGAACCCAGATTTTAACAATTGAAGAACCCAATTGGATCGTAAAAGAACAAAGAATATTTAATTCCTTTGTCACTTTAGAGATAGTTATTTTGGTTGTAAGATAACGATTAGAGGTGCCATGTAGAGTACACTTTTAGAACAATTGTTGCTTTTTAAATTGTTACGGACATATTGAAGGTGTATTGATTGGTAACTCATGTTAGAACATCAATTTGACGTCTGATTGCTAAATAAATTGATTTTGATTTTGATTTTGAATTCAAAAAAATACATGAGTAAGTTACCATAGATAATGTAAGTAAAAAAGATGGTAGCACTGAGGTGGTTAATATAAATGAGGACAATCTTTGAGATCAAAATTAGTATGTATATTAGTTTTGGAACGTGCGTTCTTGACAGATTATAATGACAGAAATTGGTGTCAGTAATGAGTTAGGTCACGTCAGAGATATATTAGACTGATTACGAACATGTGACAGATCATTGCGTTGGGAACCGCACGGCATGATTATTATCTATAGAACAATAACGTAGAATGGCATTTGAAATGTGACACACAATACAGCCTAAAGTTTGCCCGCGTCATGATTTGCTTCAACAAATGTAAAATTGCATTTTCCTACGCAAACATACATGGCCCTTTATTGCCGCATTATATATACGGCAAGAGATCTCATGGGCATTTCTAACAAACTCCCTAATATCTGTTCTCAAAAATTATGGTTATCATAATTATACTCATCATAATCTCAGATGTGAAATCCAGACGATCTAGCCTATAATATATAGTATACAAATATTATAAATCAAATTCTACTCACACTTTTTTTACTTTTGTTTATCATTTTTGTCTTATTCAAGTAAGTATTTCGAGATTAAGACATTTGGACTAGTCACGAGTCTTGTTGTTATTTATTACAGTTATAAAAACAAGGTCTCTAATGAAAGGGAACAAAATGCGATTTATCGACAAATTAGAACAAAAATTTCTTTTTTTATATATATAAATCGTTTATGCTTAATACCCTTCGTTCATACACATTGTTCCATAGATAATCATGTTAACATATATATAATGATTATTTTCATAAAATTTCAACATTTCATAGGATATCGTGTACTGTTCGTTATTTTTGGTTCATACGATTTTCTTATTTTTATTCCTGATTTATTATTAAAAATAAATATTGCATATATTTAATAAATTTATTTTGATATTTACATATAGTATTTGTATTTGCATAGTACAGTTTTGCAGGATATATCATCCTCCTTTTTCAACATGTTTATATGTTACTAATAATTTAACACTGTATTAAATCAATATTCTCAAAAAATACGATGATACATGATCAGTCAATTCAAGGGATAAATTCTCCATATATTAAGCTCCTGGACAACACCAGACCACCAAATATTTCTCAACCAGACCACCTTTTCACTTGGTACCTGATAAATACTATATACAAAATTATAATAGCTTATTATCGCTACAAAAGATTAGTATGTCATGTGTCTATCCATGCGGACACTCTTAAATATAATATATTCGTAGTCCATAACAATGTACATCCCCTTCATGATATGCATTACAATTTATCTGCACATATTATATTACTCGTTTTCATAACCTTTCAACAAGTTAATGTACATTATAGTTCCTCCTGTATCCTTACAAAACATAAATGTTATTGAATATGTAGTTTCATATTTGATAAAATAAATGTTAAATAAAATCATTAAAATACTACACATGTTCGCATGTTTACGTATAACGTTGCACCAAGTATTATAATATTGAATTTGCATTCTATGATTCATTTTGTATGTGTGTCATACAATATCACCTTTTATATGCAGATATGTACCTGTATTATTTAATATTTTTAATCATTACATTTTAACATCTTATGTATTATAAGTCTCTGATTTACAGCTCAAAAGAATAACGCTGGTTAAAGTTGGATGCTTCCCATTTTACGGAACTTATTATATTTAAACAACTATTAGTGTCTTCCCCTCCTTGATGATAACCAAATGATACAAGTGTAACTTTAATAAGTCTATTGTAGTTTCGTGATAATATGTTGTTGACCTCAGTCCATACACTCTTTATGTTTTTACAACAATAAAAGAAATGTTCAATATGATACGTGTCACATTTATTATTATGTTCTGTGCCTATTTTGTGGGAAAATATCTTCGTAGGATACATGTTACTAATTATTTTTCCAGTTGAGACCTGGTTCGTTAATCGTCTTTATAATATTATTTCTCCAAATCTCACCTCACCAAAAATTGTTATACGCGAATTTCCCCCAAAACAATTCACAAATTGGTGTCAAATTTATTTTGGCTATCATTACCTTCCGATATACCTATGATGTACACAGTACCAGCGAAATGTTTCCATCATTATCCAAACAATTTACAAATATCTTATTTACACGATTCTCAAATTCTGCGGGTACATCAATTATTGAATGGATAAATAGAGGCCAAAAGGCCTTTTACTACACTAGCAGCCAAAAGTCAAAGGACACTTGGTCACGGTGTCATAATCATCCCATCATTGAACAACTGTGTTGCTAAATCTCTTCTTATTAATAAATTCATGTTTCCTGCAACATCTGCTCATTCCATTCCATGAAATTGAAGAATGTATGCACCTACGTTGAATCCCAATTTCCCATTGAAAATAGCTCATGAATAAGCTCATTATAGCCTATACAATCCAATGGTAGGCAGTGTGTCATTTTTTACTTCCTTTCAAAATAACCTTAGCAATCGTTTCTTAATCGATCCACTCAAGTGAAAACAATCCCAAAAGTGTTTCTAATCTTTAATCTTTCTCAGATATTGAGAATTGATGGCTTTATTCATCTTTAATAATGTAATATTTGGGAGGGAATTTAAAACTTATAACACCATGACTTTCATATTATAATAGAAACCATCCAAATGCCCTATATCTTCTCACTGCACCCACAGTAACTGGGCATACTACCAAGTAATATTCATTTCATCATTACTTAGTATTGTTTTCAAAGCTAATTTTCCTCTTAAATTAACTATATTAAAGAGAACAATTTAATTCACTGAATATTGTTGGAAGTGTTTTCCCTATAATGTATAAAAATTATATTTTAAATTTATTTAAACAAATTTATAAGAACTTTTCATTCTTTTGCAAATCTAGAATACCAAAATGCTCACACAGTAGCTCAATGGGTTCCCAGTGTATTCTGTACATTTGTAGCATGCAGGGTGTCCTTTGACTTTTGGTTGCTAGTGTATAGTCCCTTTCCGACATTGTCCGATCATGGTAACACTTCTCACTGTATTAGCTTTGATAGATCTCTCTATCAATTCCATCTTCGACTCCCAGTTTACAGTTTTTCTACTAGTATACCGTATGGGTTAACTACTACCCCCTAAAAATGTAACATTTTTGATTGGTACATGTTTCCAATTAATCCCCCGATTTCTTTCGTTGATTCTCTACAGGCGCAAATCCATACCGCATCACTCTTTAATTTTGTTAATATGCAGGCCTGACATTTTTAAAATTAATTCGAGTGTTTCTTATTTCTATCCGTGCAGATCCAGATAGTTACCCAAGTCTCTGTGATTCAGACATTTGCTACAAGTTTGTTGGTAATGTTACAACCTGGGAAAATGCGCTCATACAATGTGCCGACATGAATGGCACCCTTATGGCATTTGATGCAGATGGTGAAATGGAGAAATTAGAGAAACACTTTAAAGACAATTATATTGGCGGTATGCTAAATTTGATATACTCTAATTCATGATGTGCTAGTTAGTTGTTTTGATTTAGTGAGAGGATAACAGTTCAATCAGTTTATACCTCTGTAGCTCTTTCTATATTGCTCCTTTATTTAGCCACTTATGTGGAAGGGTTTGCGCTGTTTGGGGACCCAGGGACTATCTTCTTACAATATGTGCATACTGTATCCCTTCAGTATTTGGTTGTAATATTTATATAATTTAAAGGATATTTTAGCTGGCTATCAAATGCCGTAGCTGGCTTTCAAATGCCGTATATATGAATTTGTTCGCTTTTCTCAATCTAAATATATGTGTGATCAACAACGAGCACTCAAAATCGAGTTGGTAAACATTCCGTATTTGGAGTTGCCGTTTGTACGAGTTTCAAGATAACTGAATAACCTTCCGCTTGCAGTTTGTTTTGTCGAATTTGCTTGAGTCTATCCAAAGATACAGGATGTATACAAAATATTTATCTCGTTGAGGATGGTTTAATCCTGGTTGAAATCAATTAAGGACGGTATGATCAATTAGGCAAATCAACTCATATTCTGCCGTATGTACAATGATAATTTACACAGTACAGGTCGATATTACATGAAAGTGTATCACATACTAACAGGAAACGTCGGGGAAATTCTACTTCTTATCATGCTATTGACAAGAGTTTGTTCTGATTTACAACTATAATTTCATCTATCTATGAATGTTTTTTAATACCCTCTTCATCTACAATGGTATAAATGCACTATTGCCATGACGGATAGTGCTTTACTACCACACATTGTTCTACATGCTCTTCTGCTGAAACTTTCTCAAGAAACACTAACCAACATTGAACATTGCACAGAAATATTCTTGCATCAAATGTGTGAATTACGTTAATGATTTGAGCCAGAATTAAAAGGAATACCAAACTTATCTTCGCTATTGTTAATGATATATGATCCGTTGGACCACACGTGCTCTCTTGAAGCTCATATAAACGTCAATTAGTAAAAATACTGATTATTAAATGAGCAAAATAACTATAATAAATATTTTTTCCTAAAAAGTGGCACAACCCGTTTAAAGTGCTCGTGATTGATCACGCATATCGTTGTGTTGCGAAGACCAATTATAAACAAACCACGCGCATTTGGAAACAAGCTTTATTGTTTTTAAGATTATATAAAGATTTAATTACAGCCAAATGCTGACTTATCAAAGAGGGCAGTGACGTGGAACACCAGTACCCTTTTTAGGGGCACCGTGTAAAACATAATCTTGATGTATTGATGAAAAAAGAATTGATACAAAATACAATTGATACGTATTAATAATTTAAGAAATTGATTTCCATCGCTGCAGCAAGCTATATGTGGATTGACTATTGAAATTATGCCGTCTATTTTCAGACTCTGACCTGGACGAAGATCCCGTACGGTTTTGGACACGTGGAAATGACATGGCTTTTCCGAATCACTGGGAATGGGCTTTAACGGGTACCCCAATATCAGAAGAAAAGATCGCAACGCGTTCAAATTCAATTGACAGCTGTCTTGCACTGATCATAGGTGATCGTGGTATAGCAAAACACCTGCAACCACTACTTTGTTCCGAGCAAAATAACTTTATCTGTGAAATACCGAAAGAATGCTTCTATGAAGGTGAGTAAACATTTCATATTTTGAATAGAGGTCTAAAACACCACATGAGATAGGACCTTACATTGTGACAGGATAACTGACCCTTATAAAAGACCTTATTTCTGATTTTATTATCCGATAACTAGGAAAACAAGATCTTTGAATAAAGTTATCAGGTTTGCAGGAACAAATAGTTGAGGTTTTCATTTTTCAAAACCAATGAATGTTACTCACGTTTGACAGTTTCGTGTGTTATGGTCAACACTTCATCAGAATGACTTCTTTTGACCCGCGTTGCTTCCGGTTGAGGGCGCTATTATGATGATCGGTGGGTCGTAGACATGACTTTGAAAAAGGGCCCGTCGTCTCTATTCATGGTGTCGGATGCCTTCCGTCGAGTCCAAATGGCTTCAAGGATGTGTCGTGATTGTGGTTTGTTTGCCTTGCAAAGAATTTTAGCGTTGCAAGAGGGGTGGGGGCAGTGGGCATTCCCCCCTTCCATACGACTTGCACCCCAAATGAAATGACGAAACGCTTTTTATATATACAATAACAGTTGGTTATGCCCCCTCCCCCTTGATCACAGGCAGGCCTGTCCCCACCGTGCCCCTTAAATTGAAGACCCTAGTTACGCGGGCCAGTCTATTACACGGTTCTTTTGTACAGCATGGTCAGCGATTAACCGGAAGCATTACGGGTCCAAGAGGTCATTCTGATGAAGTGTGTAAAGACCATAACACACAATAAGCCTATATTATGTTTTAATTGAAATACGTTTAATTTGGCTTGGTCGGCCGATTTAATTTTACGCTTAGGGTAAGCATATTTTTAATTGAATTGAATAGAAATATACTGACTACTTTCCATATGGGTATAAGTCCTAAGTGGTTTCTGTGGCATTTTGAAAACATACAAGCCGATTGATAAGATTCTAAACCTGCGTAAATAAGCGTCACACTCAAATTACAATTTATATTTATGCGATGATATGTTGAAAGACACATTGAGTGAATCGTAGTATGTAAACTTGGAAGAACCAGCACAAACCTCTTTTATTCATACACCACATGTTAGAAACATATTACAAGGTTAATGAGTCTAGTGTGAACGTGCCATAACCAGCGTCTCCTAGAAAGATATTAGATTTTCATATAGTGTATTCTTATTCATGGACGTAATTTGATCATCAGTAATAACAAGTTGGTTCAAATTCAACTGATATGATAAGTTATGAGCATGTTTACGTATAGGTTGCACACACGTGGGTAACTTGAGGAAACATTCAAGAATATCGATATTTTTTGTAAATTTACCATAAACGCCCAGAAAGCGATTAACATTCGGTTTACATTTAGGATATTCTTATTCATAAATGTAATTTGATCATCCAGTAATAACAAGTTGATACAAATTCAAATGGAATGAACAATTATGAGAATTGTTGGGGTACATGTAACACGCGTGTGTTTTAATTTAATAAACATACAATAACGTTGATGTTATTGTAAATTTGCCATAACCAGCATCACCTAGAAAGAGATTTGAATTTGCTTAAGACATCCTTATTAATGGACGTAATTTGATTATCAGGTATAACAAGTTGGTTGAAATTCAAATGAAATATGAATTATGAGCATCTTTGTGTCCGGTTGCACACACGTGTTTGAATTTAGGAAACATTCACGAATGTTAATGTTAATGTAAACGTGCCATAACCAGCCCCACCCAGAAATAATTGGATTAGCTTATCAGATATTCTTATTTCATATTCATGAACGTAATTTGATCACCAGTTATAGCATGTTGATTCAAATTCAAACGAAATCGTAAGTTGATTCTACTAAATTAGCCTGGTTTTGTAAAAATATAAATTTCTTACGATCATTTGGGGTACAGGTTGGAACCTTAGTTGATTTGGTTATGCCGATTCCAAAAATCAGGGATCAGGGATCATAAAATGAAATTGATGTTTTGTGAGATTATTGATATTATGGAATAAGCATAACGTTACTGCGTATTATGTTTTAACGGTAAACTCATTAGGTTGCCTCGCCAACATCAATCATCACAGGTTAACCCAATATAACACAACAATCGTTATTGTGTAGTAATCATATTAATCACTGGATATTAATTTCGCAAATTGTATGATGTCAAAACGATTCGCTTGAATGATAGGGGCATTATAGACAATCGTTATTTCAATTAGTGTCTCCAACTTGGGTTAGGTGAATAGATATAAATGATAATTTCAACGAAATGACGATATAATGTGATGTATGCGATTGTTGTATTATTTATTGACTGGTATGGACCAAATTGTTTTCAATCTAGTGCACGGGGAGAGCCTGTCATTAGACGAATCAACATTATAATGTTTTATATTTTCAGTTCAGATTAGATTTGTTACGACAAAATCATAATGTATAAGATTACAAGTGTACATTATGTTGCGTTGACCAATCAGAAATCAGAAACTTCTGGACGTATAAAACGTTGAGACGATTTAAAACAGAAAAACACAAATGTTTAGGGTGAAAACAAGACTAGCCAGCTAGGCGAAGATGAATTGGCATAATTAGAAATCTAAAAAAATTAAGCGAAATAAAGAATAACATCTATTGCAACATAACTTAACATAAACATAACAATGAGCATTTATACAGCGCTCTTACACATTATAGTTATACAATGGTAGCACAACACTTAACAAGATAAACACATAACATTATAAAAAGAGTGTAAAACATCACTTACACTATGACGGTGGAATAAGTGAGTTTTAACATCTTCTTAAATTGAGTCAGTGATGAGGCATGCCTGACGTAACGCGCTAAATTGTTCCACAAAAATGGACCGGCGACATAAAATATTTTCTTGGTGGTAAATGTGAGACGAGTTTTTAGGTTTATTAAGGATCCGAGTGTCAGAGGCAGAACGTATGTAATAGTAAAGTCCTTGAGATAAGAAGTAACACATTGATATATATATATATATATATATATATACATTATATATGCAAGTAATCAGCAGTAATTAGCGAGCCGAATGGAAGGAATAAGAATGATACAGCGATCAATAGATGGGAAATATGCAGTGGGATATGGAGGGGGGGGGGGGGATGTATTGATACATCTATTTTATAATGGTCTTCAATTATTATTATTTCAGAGAAAGCATACCAGTGCTTATGTTCACCCGGATACGTAGGTTATCGATGCGAAAAAGGTAACTATCATTTATGTGTGCACATAAAATGAAAACAGGAGGCAAACTGATTTTCAAGGAAAACCAGAGCCGCCCTATTTAAAACAAATGTATGATATTAAAGAGTGACTTTAAAAAGTCACTTGCCAAAAGTCGTATCCAGTTGGTACAGAATAATTGGCTGCAAACTATCTTAATCACTGCAGACTAAATAACATAACCAAATAGTATTTAATGACCTATATACCTTTCTTCATCATATGATATGACAACTAGCAACTCCAGAAACGTGGATTCCAACCAGAGTTGATACTTTAAATGCCAACAAATACATACAATTCTAAAATGTCAATGAAAATGTTAAGGCGAAGAAAACATAATTTCATAAAGTTTTAAATAATAACAAAATATTTTGTGTTTAATTTTTATTTTCACCCATTTCCGTCGGCTCAGCTTCCTATGAGGTGTGTCAAAACAACGAGTGTCCGAATGGAGACAGGTGTTTTAAACGACCTATGGGTCCGACAAAATATGTATGTGAATGCAACGGTATCAATACTATGGGATTCAATTGTACAACCAGGGGTAAGTTATGAGACATTAAAGAATCAATCTCAAATCTACAGTAGAACTTTACATTCTAGAAAATACTTA
The DNA here is from genome assembly GCA_035610835.1 of Ophiura sarsii. Lineage (NCBI taxonomy): Eukaryota > Metazoa > Echinodermata > Ophiuroidea > Amphilepidida > Ophiuridae > Ophiura > Ophiura sarsii. The sequence goes on along the minus strand of CM069441.1, from coordinate 147,636,384 downwards.
ATAAGCGCAATATTAGCTTTCGGACAGATTCTATTCTGTGAAATCAAATCTGTTCACAAAACTTACATACACGAAAAAGAGGTTTCCCGACAAGTTTTTACGCTATTAAATATTAATCTTTTAAATGATCATGATGCTCAAGATGGACACATCTGAATGGCTACCGATTTGCTTTCAATTGCAGGGTGTCTCAGAATGAATTACCTGAATACCGAGAAAATGACTTTATTTGGCCGTTAATGTTTTCGCTATTGTTCATATTACTAGGGATTCTAACATCTGTCTGTAAAATCATTTTGAGACAGCTTGTATTGTATTTCCACTGGCGTATCCAAAGGAGCCGAACATAAAATTCGCGCGCTACGCGCACATGTTTTCAAGGAAGAGATACCGGACAAAATGGTGTGACGTCATTCGAGGGAATGGAGGTCATGCCCCCCCCCCCCCCAAAAAAAAAACACCCTACACCCAACAACAACCCGCCACCACCAGGAAAATCCTGGACACGCCACTGTGTGTTTCAATTAAACACGTTGCGTTTCTAGAATAAACTGCATCAAATATTTGTTTTCAGTTGTCTGAGTACACTCTATTAGATGTCAAATGTTGTTGTTGTATATGAATATTGCAAAGAGAAGTCTGACAATTGCTTAATGTTAACTATGCCAGTTTGCTCTGTATTAGAAAATGAATGTGGTTTGCCTTTTGGGTGTGAGCTACGCGTGCCTATAACGCTTGCCTGTAGTATATCGTCACAATTTCAATGTTTTCAAGTAATGCGAACCAATTTTTAAAGTCAATATGATCATAAAAGTATACATTACTCGGGACATTACTTCAGCTCTTTCCATACTTTACCATGTTTACTTATAATAATAATATGGTTCTCATATTCCACAGCACCCCAAATACAAGGTTAGTTCTGTGGTTTACATATCATGTTTGTCTATCATCAATAACATAATCATCATCGTTCGTAAAGCATTTCAAAGGCGAATTTTTTTCTTCATTTCATTCTTGTTCGTTTCAGGCATGCAGCTATAATCGTATTTATTCACAACTTGTCTTTCCATCATTTCATCCGTAAACTCGGATTCGAATGTCGTCTTTGTTGAATGAATAATCGAATATTAATAGAAAAACAAGCTCGTATATTATATGGTCATGTGTTTTAAACTCGCCACCCTTCCCGTTGCATGTCCAGAGTTTTACATTTTACACCATCTGAGATTCGAATTAGCATATCGCAATATTTACTTGCTCTATTCGATAAAAAGTCTACATTTTCTGAACGGTAATCTCACAAGGAATCCAAATATTCTATTAGAATTTGCATAGGACCTAATGGTAACATGTTGTGATTGAGAATGTTCAAAGAATATAGATTTTCTTTTTTTTTAATTTTATATTTTGATTTAAGCTCAATATTTTTTTTATTCCTATCCCAATCATCATTTTACCGGGCATATTAGTTCCTCATGTAATTTACCTATCAGAACATAATGGTTGTCAAGGGTAACTTGTTGAAATATACTATATTAGGAAGTGAATGAGCACAAACGTTTACATTTCATATTTATTAGAGTTTACACATATATAATTTTTTGGGCTATTCAACCTATCCTGATTTAAACGGCATATTTGAATTCCCCTATTTGAGAGCTTTTCAAAAATGTATAATTTTGCTATCGTCGGTTGTATACCTTTTTTTTGTTATAGTAATGTATGTAAAACCGATGAGGGCAAATTCACTGTGTAGCGAATAGATTCGTGATTACAATTGTTACGTAATAGTTGACACGTTTGTTGAAACAGAAACTTATAGAATATAAAACAATCTATAAAATGAGAGCAAAATCATGTTTGTACCATACAGAGATGAGGAGTTATTGTAAATTGAACGTAGAATTGGGAACATTTTCTATATTCCCCATCGAGATTGTACACAGCTCCACCGCCACCGCCACCGCCACCGCCACCGCCACCGTCGCCACCCCTGACTTTCGAAATATAATCAATCATATCTCAGCCAAACAGTTATAGAAATACCTGATTTATTCACACGATGTAGCTAGATAAATAGGCTTTCAAATGACACCTAAACCATAGCTCTACCACATTAAGTTGTTGAGTTAATAGAGAGATGGGTGATCCGTCACCAAAATGCAACGCCGCCACCCTTTTTGGGTGGTCAGCTCAAAACACATGACCATATTTGTCTCACGTAGGCACTGCTAATCGATCTGGTATATCTTAAGAAATAGTATTTTTTCCCCATGTTAACGCTATATTTAACGATTTTACCTGCTGTACCACGTTATCATGACACCACCTAGGCATATAACAATAATAATTATTACACCTCATAAATATTCATGAGATAATAGGCATAAATACTGCAATTTCATTGGTCAATTTAGCTGGCCACAGTGATAATAAATTGAGCTATTGAAGAAATTGAGCTATTTCCCGTGTGGTAGTTTTGGCTACTTCCCTACAACCTCATCCCCAGAGTCACAGTGAGGTGTAATAAAGCAAATACTACATGGTATGATCGGGGAAATAGGGCACACTATTTTCCCTCGGTACTGGCTACAGGCCTACCACCCCGAACCCGGAGGGTGAGATCGGGAAAATAGATTGCACTATTTCCCCTCTAACCATGTATTATTTGTATACTCCTACACCGATCTGTATACATCACTACCATTAGGGTAAAGTCGCCAGTTTTCTGTCAGCGCCTATTTTCCGTCACTCCGCCCATATCGTGTAATTGCATCGGTCGTCGCCATTTTTAAAGCAATACCGGGCATCAGCAATGTGGTGTTTTTTAGCCGTCAGTTTATATCGACGAGGTCATTTTCATAACACGATTTGGGCGAAAGTGACCGAAAATAGGCGCTGACCGAAAACTGGCGACTTTACCCTATATCATTACTGCATGCACTTTATTGTAATCGTAACGTGTATTCACACATTTTCTTCTTATCAATATACCGCACCTCTTTAACAGACAAAAATGTTGTTTATACTTTTGGTTTTTGGCTCCTCCTCCTCCTCCTCCTCCTCCTCCTCCTCCTCCTCCTCCTCCTCCTCCTCCTCCTCCTCCTCCTCCTCCTCCTCCTCCTCCTCCTCCTCCTCCTCCTCCTCCTCCTCCTCCTCCTCCTCCTCCTCCTCCTCCTCCTCCTCCTCCTCCTCCTCCTCCTCCTCCTCCTCCTCCTCCTCCTCCTCCTCCTCCTCCTCCTCCTCCTCCTCCTCCTCCTCCTCCTCCTCCTCCTCCTCTATCCGTAATATATTGAAATCTTTTAAATCAGAAATAGAGTGAATCTTGTGAAGAGATCACAGTGTTATTTTTGGCCTCTTTTGATATATTACATATTTATCAAACAATCTCTAATACTAAAAAGACTCTCATTTTTGCAGATTATACGAGGGTCAGTCAATAAGTTCTACCTCCTAACTCATAACATCGCTAATATGAATGTCAGCCTAATGAAATTTGTCATGATTATAGCTCTGAATCATAGCTTCACATTTATAGTAAATGATAATTGATACCTGTTTTATTTTTGTTATGATGCGATCAAAGCCAGAGTGAGATTTTGGACAACGGACACGGAAAAGTACCCTAAAAATAAATACATGTTTTTTTCGTTTACTCTCCGTATTACATGATTAGATATAACAGCCCGATTTAAATACTGAAAATAGAAAACAATATATATTTTCTAAATATAATACTGTATTATCATGTATAATCAGATCGTAGGCAATATTAACCTTTGTAGGCTTGGAAATAGTATAATATCAATCCGAATGTAATGCTACGTCTTTAGCAAACTGGAATGCTGCTATTCAGTCAAATGTTCGTTGTTACAAGTCAAGCCACAGTGATGCCTCGAGTGTTAAATCTTAACATGACAGTCACTTTATGAGTTTTCCTTGTATACAACCTTTAGAATAGTCAATCAGGTAGTCAGTATTAGAAAATGTTCTCTTTGAGAGACTTGAAATCTATCCATTAGTCCTGTATAATGAAGATCCCTTTAGTTCTCATGAAAAGTAAATATGACTTTTGCAGCGGTTCTCTTAGGGTAGGGTTTAAATAAATGGCTGTCCTGGCCTGGTTCTGGTTAAATAAAGGCCATTTTCCCACAAGAAATCAGTCACTTTTATTGTTTGTATTCTGTTCAAGAGATATTTGTAATTTAGAACGGTTATAATTAACTGATATGGACGTTTTGTCTATTAGATTTGGTCTATTGAATAGCACTGAGGAGACATTTGGCTGTCTTTTAACCGTTTCCGTCGCACTAAAAGGACGTTTGGTTTTCACTGCATTTCTGGAAAAGTACAACCAGTACTCATACCAATTTACTATGAATTTGTAGCTGAGATTCCATGCTACAATGGTGTAATATTTCATAAGACTGGCTTATATAATAGCAAAGTTATGAGGTAGGACTTATTGAATGACCCTCGTATATAGGAAATTGAAGTAAATCATGTTCAAACAATCTCTGAATTATACGAAATTAAATTTCCTTGGACGCAATAGAGATCGGGTAATATTGTTCATATTTTTTCGCCCCATCCCAAATGGTTGTTCATTTGTTTAAAAACCCAACAGGTTTATAGATGAGTCACTTTTTAAATACCCTGTATGTCAAATTGTTATTTAATTTTTGTCTGTCCGTGGCATTACAAGAATATGTAGCTACTTGTCCATTCGAAAATTAGAGTATGTTACTTTTGATAATTGCTATAACACAATATTCATCTGCTTATGTGAGCTGGCTACTTTATTATAAGATCCTTTTATTTTATTTAACTGTTTATTTGAACCTCCCGGTCTATTCTAATATGATACCAATACGCCCTCCTTCCCGTCCTGCGAATAATTCCCATGCTGGCAATGATTCAAGTATATGTTAGTAATGTCGTTATTGACTGAAATATAGGCCTAGTAATAATAATAATAATAATATTAATGTGGATTTATAATGCGCACTAATCCACCAAAAATGGTGCTCGAGGCGCGATACAAAAATAACTTACATTACAACATACATTTCAAAGTACAACTTAATCTACAATAATTTAACTAAATACAACTTAATAGTATAATAATTATGTCAATAATGATATCATAATTTGTGAGTAGTAAGGAATTTTGTATGGCCTTTTTTGGTCCCAACAGCATATGCTAGTCAAACAAGGTCCACGTGTTATGGAGGGCAATGTACTACTGGTGAATATAAGTCAATCAACTACCCAAACCCCTACCCTAATGACCAAGAGCATCTCTACTTGATCTACATACCTCTTACAAAGACCATTCATTTCGAGGTGATGGACTTGGACTTAGAAATTAAAGGCATCAACCGTAAAGATACTTTGCATTTAGGCTCGGGGTTGAGTTATTCCGTTGATGATATGGTCCAGTTTCGCATAAATAAGACCGGAGATTACACTGTACATGGTGATACAGCCTGGATTTACTTCTCCTCGGACCGAAGTACTCCGACAAATCATAGAGGGTTTCAACTACGATGGGTGTCATATCAAGGCAAGTACAACTGAATCATTGATTTGAACCCGGAAAGTTAAATCGCATAATTCATTATTTTTGGCCATTCTGTCAGGATGCGATATTAATTATGGAGTTGAGAGATATCTGAATTGGAAAAAGTAAGGAACTATTAAAATATTATAGCAAATAATTTTACAACGACATAAAACGGACTGTGCATGCTATGGGCCTTCTCTACAGACGCTGCAGATAGTGTGTCTTGAAAAGTTGTAATGCAATGAACACGACAACTGGGTTGATATCCAAGAGGTTTGGAGCAAATAAATTATAATAAATGATACCTTACAATGGACACATAATCATTGTTATTTGGTTCAAATATTTCTCCATACATTCTCTTATTATTTCAAGCCCTGCTTTCAGACTATATCCTCTTCCAAGTCAGGTGTGATCATTTTGTTGATTAAAAGAAAGAATTATATTCCATTTCAAATACAATTATTATTATTTTCATATTATTGTGCAATTTTATTTCACATAATTTCTTAGAGCCACAACCCCTCCAGGCTGTAGAAAACATCACGTGTGAACATGACACTAGAGTGTTCATCGAGTATGCAGCATATGGACAAATAACACCAGAACGTATCGCCGGCAATACTCTCTGTCTTGATACAGCGTCATTATACAAAGCTACTAAAAGGTAAATGACTTGAAACCCCGGTCTTGGAGAACTGAATTATTTTACAAAATTGTATCTTATGAACTGAATTTTAGGCTACATAACTCAAATTCATAAGATTTTCACACATTTTATGGTTTTTTGGTCGAATTTGGGGTCTAAGGGAACTGCCAATGGACGAAAAGGGGGTATTATGGAACTGCCAGTGGATGAAAAGGGGGTCTTACGGAGCGGCCGAGGAGGCTGAAAAGCGGGTCTTGGCAGCCGCACATACCCATATGGCCAATATACGTGAGTACTCCCCTCCCCCGGGCTTGACACATCACCTGTATACATACAAAACTGATAAAAAGACGAGCGCCATTGCCGTACTGTCATCACATGAAACCTCATGTAACATACATTTTCTAACCGCATTTACCTTAATTACACGAAACTAAATGTCACATAATTCACTAATTTCAGGTGTAATGGATTGAAATCTTGCACCCTACAAGCAGATTTCCGTTCAGATCCATGTCCTATGATTGACAAGACGCTGGACATTCGCTATCAATGTGTAACAGGTAATTACAACCTCATGTATCCACGCGGTACGCGCAAATAGATGATGATAAAATCTAAACCCTTATCATTGTAGGCTGTGAATGGCGGCGATCACGTATTTATATAGAACATTTAGCCTCCGTGAAGCAGCGAAAATACAAAGTTACTATGCATTCTACTCATAAACAATACGCAACATGTATTGGCCATTATTGTCTAGTATTCGTTATAATTAAAGTTTTCATCGAGAAGAACATTTGAAGGAAGGATTGAAGGAAGAATGATTATGATCCGATTAAAAGCTACAAAATCAGTTCGATGTTGGTGAACATCCACGCAGCAAATTATTCCCTTAAAATGCTCGTATAATATTGAGTGTTTTTTCTGGATGCTACTGATATTTGTATCGTTAATGTGTTGAATTGTAGACTACATTTATAGTTATAATGGACTAATTATAAGTTTCGAAAACAAAACAAATAAGCAAGATATTCTACTCCTATCAACAGCAAATGTCACCCATAACTACGACAAGATACTAAGCGTCCCTGTAGACACTCCTGGTACTACCCTTCATTATTGTGATACCAAGGAAGACTCACGCGAGGACTCACGGTTACAATCAGAACACATCAAGCCGGAACAGTTTGACATTCAAGCTTGTCCTGATGGATATGGATCAGAGGGTAAATATAAAATAATAATGATAAATATCGTTCAATCCTCGCCCTCGAAGTAGAATAGAATTGATATTATATTGATATTATATTTCTGGTTCAAATCCCGTCAATATCACATTGGCCTTTCCTTGGGTCTCTTTGGTGAGATAAAATTAATGGTTTCTAAGCTAATATTTAACATCCATTTTTATTCATGTAATCTGTTGACACACTACCAGTAAATCGCAAATGATGCATCTGATGCATTTGACAACATGGGATGAGTAAATTAGCTCATCTTGTGTTTCCAAATCTTAGTTTTAACATATAACCATTACTTTTCAACAGGTTTTGCATCTAGATCGTGCAAAGGTTCCGGTGAATGGGGTGAGCTAGACCTATCATTATGTTCGCTGCAATGGCTAGATGACGTCCTCGATAAGGTAGGTTCACTTATCATGTAGTATCATTTAGCAAACAGTTGACTTAACCAGCACTATATAAAATACTTTAGAAATCATCTTTTTGAATTCAAAATAGCTTGGTCAAATTAACCTTGGGACAGAGATTGGAATTACTATAGACTAGTATCATACGCCATCTTGACAAATCAACTTGCGCCGGACGGCGCCCTTGCTGCTGCTGCGTGCTGACATGTACCTACTATTTCTCCGTTGAAGGATTCGCACAAAACACTCCCAATATAAGTGTTACATTATTTAAAGTCACGTCTCAATACTTTTATTCAGATTGAAAAGGGTAACACACTAGCAGCAGAACTTGCAGAACTTGTGAGCACCAAAACAAATGATTCAACTGTCGAGGCAGGAGAAGACAAACGTGCGCAGGATTTGGCGCAAAGTGTCAACATCTTGGAAAGCCTGGTTGACCTTCAGATATCACAGCTGAATGATACGGGCAAAGAAGAAAGACAAAGTATTATTGAGCGATTCAATAAGGTAGGTGATAGGTGATAAGGAATGCTACATTAACACAATTTATAAAGCTGTATTTACCATACGTTTTGGTAATAAAAAGAGCGTAAAAGTAACAGTTTGTAAGCAGATGAATGTCCTCTTTATAATTCTTGAATTTGAGCTAAAATCATCTGAAAATATATTTTCGCTGATTGGCTACTCGAGCGATATAGTAATTGTATCGGTTACGTCATCTGTTGTTCATATATCGCCAAATGTTGTCATCTTTGAAAATTGGCGGACCTACATGCACTTTCGCTTCTCCATTATGACATACGGTAGTGATTTACGTAAACACCCTCATACCTTCTAAGGCATTCAGCTTCACACCTCCTGTTTTGGCCGTCTCAGTTAGTGGAAAACATTGTGAGGGTCCTCTACAGAAACTATATAACATACGATTAACACGAAGACACAGAGTCAAAGGATTCGTCTTCTCGGAATGAAGGTAATGACACATGTTGTCATGTGAGGGACGCAATGACATATTTATCGTTCTTACTTTTTCTTACATTTTCTTACACAGGCGTTCCTAGAAATTGGAAGTAACCTGCTTGACTTGAGAGAAACAAATGTGTGGATAAAGATTCAGGTAAAGTTTACACAATTTAAAAAGAATCAGTACAAAACAAGCTCAAATATCGATGGATACCACTTCCCCTGATAATATTACGTTGTTGCAACGTTGAAATTAAGTTGCAAGATAGTTTCGAAAACTTTATGATACAACGTTATAAAAACGACATTTTGTGGATGAATGTTCATCACAACGTTTGGTAATTAGTAACGTTCCTACAATGTTAAGGCGCTTAAAATGTGAATGCGTGTTAAATTAACATTTTCTTAAATCGTTGTCTCAATGTTGCATAAACGTTTTTATGAAAAAACCATCCTATTTTGGGGGGATCAAAAAAATGATGTCCATGGCTCTATTTTTCCAACCCAACAAAGTATTTATGAACACTCCCTTGTACAAATAGGAATAAAACTTACATTAGCGTTTTAAGACAGTATCCAATGTAGGCGTCAGCCAATCATTGCGTTTTAAAGTCTAGGGAGTACAGTTTTGTTTTTTTATACATGTATTATATCCGACCTGTTCTTCTTTTTTTTTATAGCCATCAGGAGATGACGATAAACCATCTCTTTCACCTATATCCGTCACTGAGAATTTGCGGCGGTCTGCTACATTGTTGGTGGAAGAGTTGGGTATTAATGACCCTATTCGAAAATATAAATCTGAAAATATCGGTGAGTAAGGGATTTTGTTTTTATCGTTTGACCTTAACATTTATTTGTAATTGATTTTAACTATTTGAAGCAGTCGTGTGATTAGATCATATCGTTAAGGAATAATTTTTCGTGCTACACGCAAATTGTCTTTCATAAATACCTTGGTGGGCGGTTGGAAAAAATGGAGGGGGGGATCAGAAAGAAGAAAAAGGGGGAATCACACAAAAAAATGGGTACTTAATAGGGGGATCAAAAGAAAAAGGCCAATTTCTTTTGGGCGCTTTGCGCTTACAACAAAAATTCACATTTGTCAGCACTTTGCGCAAAAAAGGAACCTACATTTTCACAATTACACGCTTCGTGGGCGGTCGAATCTAATAATGCTCGGTAACTTAGACATACAGGGGGATCAAGAAAAAAATCACCATAAAAGGTGGATCAAGAAAAAAATAACGGTGTTTGGGGGGATCAAGAAAAGAAAAAATGTCCGAGGCTCAAAATGTCCAACCCCACTCACCAAAGTATTTATGAACACTCCCTTAGAAACGGCAAACGATTGCGTCATATTCCAACTCACATCAATCGAACCTGACCACTTCTACGTGTATAATGGTTATTTCCAGTTCTAAAGGTCTACAATTAGTCATCGTGTTTATATATATATAGATCATCTTTATTAAACAACAAAAGAAGATAACATACAATGCCCAGGAACAACTGAGATCCATTCCGATCTCAGGCAGGGATTAGACAAAGACAAACAACTAATAATTAAACACTAGAAATAAAGCAGAAAAAGAAGAAAATAAATACCATGGCGGGAAGTAAAGCAGACTAGATAAATTCATGAACGTTCCACTGAGGTTCATATCTGGCATTAAAAATGGAGTATGAAGAACTTATCGCGGATTTTGTGATATGTTTCTTCATAACAGTGAATGTGGTAGGAGTTTGAAGTTCTTTGGACAAGCGAGTTATTCTGCCTTTATTGTCGGTATCAATAAGCCCTCTTGATCCTACTTCGACAGCGATTAGGGTGCAAGAGAACCCGGCGTCGACAATGTTAATCTTACAAGTACCTACGGGTAATAGAAAAAAATGACCCATCTCTATTTTGGTCTTTCTAGTCTACTTTCAAAGTTGTTTGCCGATCAATGCGAAAAGTTGAAGTTGCATTTATTTTCAATCATTCTTGATTATTGTTCGTTCCAGTCTTGGGTGTAAGCGTGGTCCCATCTTCGTCATCGGGCAATGAGATGACGTCATTTACCTTTAACGAGTTTTCAGACGACAAAGTTAGAGAAGATATGATAACACTACCAATTTTACCGGATTCATCACAAGGTATTTCTGCACAAACTGTTTGCATTTGGTAACTTGTGATAAGAATGTTGAAATGTGTAGGAAATACAACAGATACTAAAGATATCAAGTATTCAAAAAATAAAGTATATAACATTATACAACATAGTAGCTCTTATCTTGTTTATGTTTTTGTTCTTTTAGGCAAAATGCAAACGGTCTTTTTCCTATATAAGACGTTGGGACATTTGTTGAATATTGATGACGACCATATGCAGGTGAAGTGAGTATATAACATTACAAGATCTTCCAATATTTCAAATCAATATCACAAGTCACGTGAGAGAAAACGGCAATATAGATTAACTACTTTACATTAGGCGCGCCTAATCTGAAAAGTCTTGGAAAAATCACGTGTTAGACAATTGGGAATAGACACAACACCTCTCCCATGCAATGTTGTCCCAACATTTAGAGAATAAAGGTATTGTTTTTAGACAAACAATACCTTTATTCTCATTCTTAAACAATCATACTTTAGACATTTATCAAAGAAATAAGTACATTTTATTGTCCACATTTGACAACTTTTACCCCTGCTAGGATCGAATAACCCACAAACATTCCATCCAATCACATGCGATGAGTAAACCATGCGTAAGCGTCGCGGCGCCGGCATAAACGCAGGAAAAGCGCTAAAGACGCGCTGCAGAAGTGCGCGTTATGGAGCAAACCACGCATTGTGAAGGTCGGACGCACTGTTAAGACGTAAGCCCCACCTCCCCGTGTTAAGTTGTCTCATCTAGATGTCGCCGATTTCTCTGAGAACCAATGAGATTGCTTAAACTTTCTTAGCTGTTTAAGAATGGTTGATAGAAGAAGGGAAATAAATAAAAGTCATATACTGAAGACGTCCTATTTATATTTAACTGATACCTATAATCTTATTATAAATCTGGAAATGGTGTGTGTTTGTAAATACGTTATCCTTAGAAGGCCTACTCCGTTAGTTTTGATCAAAGTGTCGCCTAATTTGCATGAAAGACAGAGGAAAATACGGGAAGTGTTATAAAGTATATTCCAGTGAAATTGGTTAAAAATTGGGTCCAAAAACAGCAAAGAACGCTCAAATTTGGCTCAATTTGTTTACAGCAAATGACAACTCATGAACTTATGTTACAACAAATGAATCTCATTTGCTCATCTAGCGGGAACCGAGCATAGCGAGGATATCCCGCTAGTAAACATAATTTAAGGAGAGATCAGGACGATAATGATCTGAACCGAGCTTTCAATGAACGTGGTGTTTGAATAGAGATATCTGTATTTATTTTAAACTATAGCGAACCAGACTTCAGAAGTACAGATGTCTCGACACCATCGGGTAATGTCAGTGTCACAATCAACCCCGGTACTAAACTGTCAACAGCAAGTGACAATGTAACTGACAACCCGACTATTGGACTGCCTACACCTGATTATACTCGAGAAACAACATCAAGGGATGACCTTACTACAGACGAAGTCACTCCAAATCCTTCGGGATTACCTACGGCTAATATTCCTGTGACTAAACGCATCATTTCGCACGTGATATCGGCAACAATTAATACCAATAAGAAAATGGAAGAAGCAGAACAATCCTTAGGAGGAAATGAGGTAGAGTTTACTCTACAACACACAGATGTGAGTATTTTTACTATTAGTTAATATTTATTCGTCAACACGCTCTATTGGTAACAACGCTTGGCTTGAGTCAAGCGTTGATGAAGTACCACAATTTGATATGATTTCCCTTTCAAACTAGATTCGAGGATTGTAAGGGTGTTTTAGTTTAGATTTTGATCACAAAATGTACGGCGGTACATACCTCAACACAAATTTCCATCATAGTATGCAAAAGAAAAATATTTTGTCACCGTTCCTGGGTTTTAAAAATTGAAAAATTTGATAATTGTAGGCCTTCACTCTTATTTTCATTTCATCGTTTTAGATAGTTGAATCTGGTGATATAACCTGTGTGTTTTGGAAGTTCAGCAAGTATGGGTAAGTCTTTATACATACAAAATACATTATCCGTGTTGTCGTGGATGTAATAGAGTTAAGGGAATCCCAACTTTGGTGCTTATTGCACGAATGGTCCAACTGTATAAATGTTTAATAAATCAACCTGTATTGCATGATTTAAGTATGGAAAAGTTACTAACTGTAGTGTGTGTCTTTTAAATGAAAGATCTTTTGTATGGTAAAGTTACTAACTGTAGTGTGTGTCTTTTAAATGAAAGATCTTTTGTATTTTTTATACCAAACCAAGTTCTTCTGTAAGCATCCTGTTAACGGTATTGTTCAATGGGGTATAATGTACACTTTCCTAATCCAGCACGTACACTGAAGACGAATCGAATATCTTGTATCGATTATAATGTGCCCAAGTGCATACTAATATTTAGGCCACACATACCATACTTTACCGACCCCGAACCATATGTTTTCCCTATACAGATCTATGGATGCGGGTAGTTGGTCCACTGAAGGTTGTCGTGTCATAAGCTCAAATGAACATCAAACCCAGTGTGCTTGCACTCATCTCACCAACTTTGCTATTCTCGTAGACCACAAAGGCGCTGAGGTATGGTTGATTTATACATATTGCTCATTACGTCACTCGCTATATATGCCAATATTTCATTTAGAAAAGTAGGAGAATAAAATATTCACACATTTAAAGACTGGAATAGTCAAGTAATAAAAAGGTTTAGCCATTTCTCGAGAAAAGAGAGTCAATGGCTAACATTGGAATCAAATAAATGAATTTGATCTAAAACGTCGAGACCGATTCATATATCATGGGATAAGCGTTTACGACGGGAATTCATACTATCGATAAAGAGATTATTGGCTTTGCCGTCGGACAAGTTTAAAACTGCCACTTATTTTAAATTGCCCGATGTCAAACCCGTTCAACTCTTTACCTATATTATGTATATATATACGGGCGATTCCATAAAAATGTGACGGAGCAAAAAAACTAAAAAATGCTCCAAAAGATTTAATTTTACATTCATGTTGTGGAAAGCCTATGCAAACGTTCAGGAAAAAAAATATTGCAACCATTGACCGTTGTTAACTATGATTTTTTTAAACTTTTCTTACTTCCAAAACGGTAACACGTGTTACCGAAGCAACACTTTTTTGAAAATATTTCCTAATTGATTTGATTTTAATTGATGCCACTTATAATTTTAATCCTACTAGTTAGGCCCTATTTAAAAATAGTAAACAATTTGATAAATTCATAACCACCACTCCACTATAAGCCATCAAAATGTCGTAACGCGTATTACCGAACTCATATTCAGTAAAACGTGCTAAAACCTTAATTTTGTTAGAGTTAGTTATCGCTATTTATGGTTTATATGTTAGTTCCATTGTCAAAGTCAAACTTAATTTTAATTTAGAAATTAAATAAATAATGTAAAGCTAGTAAATTATGGATGGACAAAATGTAACGCGTGTTACCGTAACACGTGTTACCGACTATTTTGCAATTTACAAAAAAGTGAGAACTTAAATTCTTGTTATTATTTTAGTATTATAAACCTTGGGTAGGTACTTGCTCACAGTAGTGACCAATTGATTGCAGGTAGGTTAGTTTAAATACACAAGCAAAACAAAGTTGGGATTTTTTTTAGTGCGTCTTTTTTCGTAACGCGTGTTACCGATATTCAGAGCGGTCTTACATTAACATGAGCTGATATTTCATATTGGTGTTAGCATGAGGATTTAGCCTTAAGTCTTGGGTACTACAATACAAAAGATGTAAACTTCATTCAGACTACTTTTACAGTTATAGAGGGGAGAATAAAGAATGGCGCCCTAAAATGTAACGCGTGTTACCGTGGAATCGCCCATACATGTAATTGCTGTCAGAGAAAAAACCTTTGCGACTATTATCAGAAGTTTCTTATGCCCAATTGGTAACTGACCCCTGACCGGTGTAGGACCAATTTTCAGACACCAAAGATAACCAATGTCCACACATAAAATGTAAATGGATTTTGAATATGCTAAACTCGGTATAACATCCTTGTACTGAGGTCTCCCTCATTAATAATATAGGAAATTCCTCAACAAGTATATGCCATTGTTATAGTCATTAACACATTAAAGGAAATATCTACATACCGCTTCTGACAAAGTGTGGTGATAATATTGTCTCATCAGTAAACAATACCCATTACCATCTTCAATTACAGCTTGATCCTGTACACATAGTGGCGCTTGAAGTAATCACGATAGTTGGGTGCACTATATCAATCATATGCTTGGCAGTATGTATTTTTGCCTTTACCTATTTCAAGTAAGTATAAATATTTTGCATTGCCGGTATTAAAAGAAAGTTATAGTAAAACAATATGGCTGTTACAGGAGCCACATGCAAATTGTTGTCCCATTATAATAAAATGATGGGCTAATTGTGTTTGTCACATTATAATTTAAAAAAAGTATACATCTTGCACATGCCTTAAATGAGCCTTTTTTGAGTGTCACTTTTTAGTTAAAACAATAAATTTGTTACAAAAGCCATGATATAGACTAATTATGACCTGACTTAATATCGGTGGTTTATTATGTGCTTTATAGGAGCCTTCGTAGTACAAGAACAATGATCCATCGCAACCTGTGTATATCACTTACAGTTGCAGAATTGGTGTTCTTGATTGGTGTAGACAAAACGCAAAATAAGGTATGTGTGTTTAATCAAGTGCTTACTTCAAATACTGGTTACTTAATCTAGTTACTGGTTACTTGATCTAGTGCATAGTAAATTGAAAACTTACAACTCAACAGTAATGGGAATTATGAGTGCATTACCCAATTACCATTGTTTACATCGTCTATAGATTGTATGTGCTGTGATTGCGGGCGTACTTCATTACTCTTTTTGTTTACATCGTCTACAGATTGTATGTGCTGTGATTGCGGGCGTACTTCATTACTCCTTTCTGGCGGCATTCTGCTGGATGTTCTTAGAAGCTTTTCAATTCTACAAAATGTTAGTTCTGGTGTTCTCTACGGATTCAAAACATTGGATGTATTATGCCACAGGCTATGGTAAGTTTAGTTGTTGTCGCAATGGTTAATAGGCCAATGATTTGGTGGCTACTGTCGCTATGGTCACTGCAATCTCTATAGTGGAGCGGATATGTAACAAAAAATGGCCAAGATGTTCACTTTTGGAAGGAAGCATGAAAATTGGCACATAGGGGTGTTTAGATGCGCTGATTTCAAAAAACCACGGAACCACATTTTTTGAGCAATAGTGCGGCGGCCATCTTGAATTTCAAAATGGCCGCCATAAATATATAGGAGATTTAGTAAAATTGCTCTAAATCAAATACTTTTGAGATTTATACCCCCAGATTTCACCAATATGTTCTCTATAACATGGTGCACAATTTCAGATGGATTGGTTGTGCCATTTGTACTTTGGTTATTACTTGTTACCATGGAAACCATCAAAAATAGACAATTTTGGGCAAAAATACCTCTAAAATCACTCTTATTTGGAGATTTTTGTCATCTATTCATCATGATATTGCTTTTAGTATCATATGCTATTATACATAATTTGGATGCGAAATTTGCATTTCAATTTTGAGTGGTATCCATGGAAACTTTTTAAATGGCGGTTTGACGAAATATATGTCAAAATCACTTCTTTTTCAACCATTTTCACCAATCAATTGCTGGTAAAACACTATTATAGTGAATCGGGTGTGAATAAGATGTTCACTTTTGGCAGGAAGCATGAAAATTGGCACATAGGGGTGTTTTGATGCGCTGATTTCAAAAAACCACGGAACCACATTTTTTTAGCAATGGTGCGGCGGCCATCTTGAATTTCAAAATGGCCGCCATAAAAATATAGGAGATTTAGTAGTAAAATTGCTCTAAATCAAATACTTTTGAGATTTATACCCCCAGATTTCACCAATATGTCTCAATAACATGGTGCACAATTTTAGATGGATTGGTTGTGCCATTTGTACTTTGGTTATTGCTTGTTACTATGGAAACCATCAAAAACAGACATTTTCAAGGGGAAATACCTCTAAAATTGCTCTAAATCAACTATTTTTGAGATTTATATCCTGATATTTCCCCAATATGTTCTCTATAACATGGTGCATACTTTTAGATAGATTGGTTGTGCCAGTTGTACTTTGTTTATTACTTGTTACCATGGAAACCCTCTAAAATCACTCTTATTTGGAATTTTTTGTCAACTATTCATCAAGATATTGCTTTTAGTAGAGGTGTTTGTATTTGTGATTTATTTTTTGACAACGAAAGAATATACATCGGACATTATTTGCAGCGCAAGTTTCGGAGCATTGTCCATACATTTTCTGATTGAAAATAAAAGTTCATATCTGAGGATCGAGAGGCGGTATATCGTCAGCCTGCTTCGATAATTGCCTAACTCATTTTTTCTAGTTTTGAGAAAACAAAAAAATTGGAAAAGTGAGTTAGGCAGTTATCGAAGCAGGCTGCCGATAATGTTGAATTGCACCATGAATAGTACAGGTGAATTCCAACAGGAGCAGTACATGTTGGATAGAATTAGGTTGGGGAAAGTGAAATGTGGCTTGTTATAGGACCCATTTTAAACATTTTACATAATTATTACAATCTGCCTAACTCACAATGCTGACTTAGGCAGAATTGCAATTGTGCATTTATCAACACTTTTGATTTGTCAATGACTTAGGTATTATTACAGCATGTGCATAATGTAATGAAGTCATAATTTATGCAAAAAACTCAATTTCGCTGAAAAGTGAGTTAGGCAATTATCGAAGCAGGCTGACGATATGCAAAACCCGCAAAAGCATCGATAGCTAGTACACAGAGAGGCAAGAGGGTGCCTAGACTGAAAGATAGTCATCTTTCATGTTTGGTGTCTAGACTGAAAGCTTTGAGTGGTTTTTTAAAAGAGAATCCGGCTAAAAGCTCTGTAAAAACCGGTACTCCTCTCCATTTCTTTAGACGAATACATTAATTCAGAGCCCCAAGTTTTCTGCTTTGTCTTTTAGAAGACAGAATTTCATGTTTTTGTTTCCAATATTGTCAATCTAAAAAATTCACAAGCAAATCGTTTTGCCTAATATGTCATGTACATTAATGTTTGCCTTGGTCTAAACACTCAAAATATATAATAAAAGAAATGTGTATCCTGAATGGAGGTGTGTTTATTGAGCTATAGCTCAAATAGAAAACTGAAGAAGGCAAAAGTTGAATTTACAAAGCAGAAAACTTTGGGCTCTAGGATAATCATTCAAATTATCCTTAAAAAGTAGGATAACATAGAGAGATTAGCCGGCTAAAAAGCGGTGAGAGCTCTGAAGAAACTAGAGCATTTAGCGAGATTATATGGCTAATCGGAAATTGCTACGACCATGTGACGCATCATTGATCATAGATACCAATAAACTGTTGATGATATAATTTGATTGGATTGATTATAGGATAGCGTTGAATTGAGTTGTTGTTCATTTTCATTAGTATTTGAATTCTAGCCTTTTGCTATATCATGGATGTGGCACAGCTGCAATCTTTCTTTCTATTTTTATTCAATCCCTATTATTCCCACCCTGTTTCTTAGACGTGTGTTCCTTCTATGCACCATCATCATGTTCATGCTTTGCTTGTACTTAGAGA
Source organism: Ophiura sarsii (assembly GCA_035610835.1). NCBI lineage: Eukaryota > Metazoa > Echinodermata > Ophiuroidea > Amphilepidida > Ophiuridae > Ophiura > Ophiura sarsii. Next base: position 147,617,727 of record CM069441.1, on the reverse strand, counting down.
ATAAAGGTATTGTTTTTAGACCGTACCCGTGTTATATTGTCTGACATAAATGCGGACGATAGTATTATTTTAAATAGAACAACGACGCCGCAGGCGGAGTTGTTCTATGCCAAAAAATACTACTACCTTTATTCTCATTCTTAAACAATCATACTTAAGACATTATCAAAGAAATAATGCTTGTCCACATTTGACAACTTTTACCCCTGCTAGGACCGAATAGACCATTTCAAATACGAAAATATACGATCAGTTCCGAATGCTTCCGATTAGCCGAGTGATTTGACGCTCGGTTACATGACCTGTCAGCTCACAGGTCATGCCGCTGGTGTTGGTGATAGATTGTATCCCTCACAAAGTTGATGTTGCGGCATTTCAGTAACAAAAAACAGTGAGATAAAAGAGATTTGGGGTAATATTTTCACTTTTTACCATCTGCTCGATACATTTGGAATTTGCCGGTCAACGCCTTTGTTGATACAAAAACAAAAAAGTCTCGTTGCACGTTTTACTTCTCATGTGTGCACGCGTGTATGTAAACATAGTAAATCACTGGGCGGACAACCAACTAGGACAATGCTGTGAATGCGATCAACTGTTGCGAATAACGCACAACGCACCTACTACACGTGACCTGTTTTTCCGAAGATTTCCGATCTCAATTTGAAATGGTCTATAACCCACAAACATTCCATCCAATCCCATACGATGAGTACACCATGCGTAAGCGTCGCGGCGCCGGCATAAACGCAGGAAAGGCGCCAAAGACGCACTGCAGAAGTGCGCGTTATGGAGCAAACCACGCATTGTTAAAACTTAAGCCCCACCTCCCCGTGTTCAATTGTCTCATCTAAATGTCGCCGATTTCTCTAACCTGCGTTCAGCATCAGACACCACCCGTCTAACTGTTCATAAAACCACCAAGCTCCTACAGTCTGCTGAACGTAGGACATTTTATTACACTGCCCCCTCCATCTGGAATGACCTCCCAATTCACATCAGAGAGTCTCCATCTGTAGCCATTTTTAAAAAAGCTCTTAAAACCCATTTGTACAGTAATTAGTTTTGTTTTGTTGAGTATGCTTATTTTTGTTTTGTCATAAAGCGCTACGATCTCGATGTAGCAGCGCTATATAAATACCAATAATGTATGTATGTATGTATGTAAGAACCAATGAAATTGCTTAAACTTTCTTAGCTGTTTAAGAATATAATTTCTTAAGATGGTAGATGGTTGTAGATAGTCTAACATCTCTCTGGTCTAAATGAGTTCTTCACTCTGTCAACACCCAGATGCTGAGCTACTTTGGTCACATCTCAGACGACGCAAGGGTAACAACTTAGAGAAGGTTATTATGCAAGGCATGATTGAAGAGAAGAGAAAGAAAGGCAGACTTTGGTCCTGATGGTTTGACCAAATAAGATCTATGACTCCCTCTCTGTGATTGTTACTCATTTGCTGAAAATCATCATCTGTGGCGCAGTCATCTACGTGGTCACGAGCTGTCAGTCATGACAGGAACCAACCAACCAACCAACCATCCATTTCACCACCTTACTGCAGTAGTCCACAGGAGTAGCTCTAACTACTACTGATCATTGTCTTACTTCCATCTATGGGTAAATTAGGTAGATGTAGGGAATTTGCGGTTTTTAAACCAAATGTGCTGCCTGGTTTTGTACAAAAAGTGCATATGTTTTGCAAAAAAAATGCACACATGCCTGAAAAAAGCACAAGATGGCTGCAACAAAATGTGATGTTCGATGTTTTTATCGCATTTTCCCGATTGCTGGGGTAAATAGTCCTAACTACGGGCTAAATAAGTTTCCCCGGAGCAGAGCTTATCAGCGCTGATCACTCGTATAGCTTGCCAGACCGGGCCAAAATAACCAGTCACTATGTTTGATTATGAGGGCGGATCAGTGCTCCAGCTACGTACACAAGATAATACTTTCTTTATTGTGTTATGCCATTCTTTTCACCACATTCTTAGCTTCCTCTTCCATACATTTCTTGCAGGCTTTTAAGATATTAGCCGTCTTTTGCATGTCTGTAGTAACAGTACAGCTAAAGTTTATTCTCTAGCCAGATTTCTTTTCGCCGAGAATGTTGGCAAACTCAAATCGCATGGCATGCTGAACTATAGATGACCATTCAGCTAAAATTTGAGACGGATGAGGGCAAAAGACGCTAGTGCTACCTTGTCTCAACGTTTAGGGCATCCAGAGAATGATGAAGAACATGAACGCCCATTCAAACAAGTCTTACAATGCAGATAAATCAAACAGATAGAAGATCTTCAACGGGCTGACATGAATGGTGACTATTCCACCACATAAAAATGATCTCTCAAATTCCATCCGATCACCAGCTGCTCAGGACCTGTCAATCCAAATAAATCTTCCCACACTCCCAGACATATCCAGAAAGCCATTCATCAAACACGGCTGCCGCTCTTGACTGTGCAATCAAATCTGAAGCATTCCAAGATGGCAGTGACGTATTGGTAAAAGGTGTCCATAAACACTATATGGAAGTCGATCATATCTACACCACCCTCAAAGCACCCAATCTACTAAAGAAAGGGGACCTCCTCTTATGAGCAACTATTATAGAGGAATATCTCTTCTGTCAACCAAAGTGTACAGCTTTACCGAATTTTAAAAGATCAAGTTGACCCCATTTTGATGAATAAACAGACTGGCATTCGTCATGGCAGAAGCATTGATGTGATGGTTGATGGCAGTATCTCTGACCCTTTTGCTATCTCCACTGGAGTGAAACAGGGTTACATGCTGACTCCATTCCTCGTTGCAATATTTGTAAACTACAATTATTGAAGAAGGCTACATGTGATCTTGACTGCGGAGTTGTGACACATCTACCAACCCTGCCCTGCATGCCGTTTCCGGAACAACGGCACCCTGCCGTTGTTCTAAAACGACCTACATTTTGCAGATGACTTACTACTTGAGACCACAATTCTGTGGGGGCCTCATCATTAATTAGCGTATCCCAAACAAAGTAGATGACTGCCAACTGATGCAGTCCTCACCTAACACTCCAGGTCTATAATTGGGTTCAGCCATGTGGCGGAATTCAGGTATCTTGGGTCTATTATAGCACAGATTTCAGGTATCTGTGGGTCTATTACGGCACAGATTTCAGGTATCTGTAGGTCTATTATGGCATCGGGTGCAAGTGACCTTAAAATACGGAGGACTTAAGCATGGTGTGCATCGGGAAGTTAGAATGCCAATGGAGGAGCCCTCACATAACTATCAAAAGTGAAATTATTCAACACGTGCGCCGCCAGCTGGGAATCCTTGGACATAAATTTCAGCTCCGTCTCCTTGATGAAGAGCCTGCTAGAATGTATGCCACCTACATACCAATTGCAGAAGGTTAGGCTTGCACGACCTGGTCGCCCGAAGGAGACCTGGTCGTCAATGTACATCATATTTGACCTAAATGTATATACAACACGTATGTAATAGTGGACAATGAAAGCATGATTCAAGAATGACTGTGACAGATAATCACTCTTGCTGAAGACTGACGTACATAGAGAAAGCTTCTAGTCGCCTGCTCTTCAGCTGAAGGATCATGATACATGTGGGTGATTCCACGGTAACACGCGTTACATTAAGCGCACCATTCTTTATTCTCCACTCTATAACTGTAAAAGTAATTTGAATGAAGTTTTCATCTTTTGTATTGTAATACCCAAGACTTAAGGCTAGATCCTCATGCTAACACCAATATGAAATTTTGATGGCCTATTGTAGAGTGGTGGTTATGAATTTATCTAATTGTTTACTTTTTTTAAATAGTCAGACTAGTAGAATTAAAATTATAAGTGGCGTAAATTAAAACCAAATCAATAAAGTAAATATTTTCAAAAAAGTGTTGCTCCGGTAACACGTGTTACCATTTTTGGGGTAAGAAAAGTAGAATTTTTTCATAGTAAACATTAGCCAAATGTTGTAACAATTTTTTCCTGAACCTTTGCATGAGCTTTGAACAACATAGAGGTAAAAATAAATCTTTTGGAGCAATTTTCAGTTTTTTTGCTCCGTCACATTTTCCTGGAATGATCGCCCATTATCACAAAAACGATTTTGCCCCTTAACATGATCACAGCATTACGGAAGATTTAAGGCTACAACGGGACAGAAGAATTTTTGCAATGCGAGCACACAATATTTTTTGTGTGAATTAAATTAAATTCGTTATATAGTGGGTGTGGTTTGGGATGTCAGCAGGCAATTTGATTGGTTTTTGGCTAATTATGCCGATATGCCCATACGAGGCAATGGTGTATAGTTTGGGGCAGGGTTTAATTAATTCAAATATTCTTAAACAGCTAAGAAAGTTTAAGCAATCTCATTGGTTCTCAGAGAAATCGGTGACATCTAGATGAGACAACTTAACACGGAGAGGTGGGGCTTACGTTTTAACAGTGCGCCCGACCTTTACAATGCGTGGTTTGCTCCATAACGCGCACTTCTGCAGTGCGTCTTTAGCGCTTTTCCTGCGTTTATGCCGGCGCCGCGACGCTTACGCATGGTTTACTCATCGCATGTGATTGGATGGAATGTTTGTGGTTATTCGATCCTAGCAGGGGTAAAAGTTGTCAAATGTGGACAATAAAGTATGATTGTTTAAGAATGAGAATAAAGGTATTGTTTTTAGACCGTACCCGTGTTATATTGTCTGACATAAATGCGTTCGATAGTAGTATTTTTTGCGTAGAACAACACCGCCTGCGGCGTCGTTGTTCTACTTAAAATATATACTATCGTCCGCATTTATGTCAGACAATATAACACAGGTACGGTCTAAAAACAATACCTTTATTCTCTAAATAATACCTTCAGTGCGTATGATCTCCGCGTTAGCGAGCCCTACACAACGTCGCCGGTGTATGCGTTGTGCGTATAACGCAGCGTTGCCATGTGCGTGTGATTAGAACGGGATTAATGCGAAGCAGGAAGTTGGTAAACAGCTCGCTGGATTCGCCGATTTTATAAAGGGGGAAATTTGTTGTTGTTTGATTAAAATAAATCTAACAAACTGCGTTATTTTATAATAAAAGATCAAAATAACCAATAAACTAAATAAGAATGAGAAAACCACTTAGAAGAGAAGGTTATTATGCAATGCATGATTGAAGAGAAGAGAAAGAAAAGCAGACCTCGGTCCTGATAAATTGACCAACTTAGATCGATTACTGGACTCCCTCTCCATGATTGTTACACTTTTGATGACTTTGGTGTATTATCTGCGCGTCACAAGCTGTTAGTCATGACAGGAACCATCCAACCAACGAATTTTGTTTTTAAATCGAATTTTGATGGTTACTATGACAACAAGTATGGTAAATACAACGCACACAATTAATCCGTTACTAGCTCTGTATACAACTTCATGCATTTTGTACCATACTGAAATATAATATTGAACTGTTGTGTTTAGAAACTAATATAGTGGTTACATTTTGATATTGTTGAAAAAGGAGTGATTTTGACTTTTTGTTCACCAAGCCGCCATTTAAAAGAGTGACTTTGCCCAAAAATGTCTATTTTTGATGGTTTCCATGGTAACAAGTAATAAACAAAGTACAACTGGCACAACCAATCTATCTAAAAGTATGCACCATGTGATACCCATATTGGGGAAATATCAGGATATAAATCTCAAAAATAGTTGATTTAGAGCAATTTTAGAGGTATTTCCCCTTGAAAATGTCTGTTTTTGATGGTTTCCATAGTAACAAGCAATAACCAAAGTACAAATGGCACAACCAATCCATCTAAAATTGTGCACCATGTTATTGAGAACATATTGGTGAAATCTGGGGGTATAAATCTCAAAAGTATTTGATTTAGAGCAATTTTACTAAATCTCCTATATTTTTATGGCGGCCATTTTGAAATTCAAGATGGCCGCCGCACCATTGCTAAAAAAATGTGGTTCCGTGGTTTTTTGAAATCAGCGCATCAAAACACCCCTATGTGCCAATTTTCATGCTTCCTGCCAAAAGTGAACATCTTATTCACATCCGATTCACAATAATAGTGTTTTACCAGCAATTGATTGGTGAAAATGGTTGAAAAAGAAGTGATTTTGACATATATTTCGTCAAACCGCCATTTAAAAAGTTTCCATGGATACCACTCAAAATTGAAATGCAAATTTTTCATCCATATTATGTATAATTGCAGATGATACTAAAAGCAATATCATGATGAATAGATATCAAAAATCTCCAAATAAGAGTGATTTTAGAGACATTTTTGCCCAAAAATGTCTATTTTTGATGGTTTCCATGGTAACAAGTAATAACCAAAGTACAACTGGCACAACAACTCCATCTGAAATTGTGCACCATGTTATAGAGAACATATTGGTGAAATCTGGGGGTATGAATCTCAAAAGTATTTGATTTAGAGCAATTTTACTAAATCTCCTATATTTTTATGGCGGCCATTTTGAAATTCAAGATGGCCGCCGCACCATTGCTCAAAAAATGTGGTTCCGTGGTTTTTTGAAATCAGCGCATCAAAACACCTCTATGTGCCAATTTTCATGCTTCCTTCCAAAAGTGAACATCTTTTTCACATATCCGCTCCACTACTAACATTATTTTAATTCAAAAACTACCTTTCTCATGGGATGGATTATTCTTCGAAACCTAAAGCCTCCTTACTAGGAATGAATAGAGTAATGATTTAAATTTCGGGCGATTTCCTACACGCCTTTCTATTTCAAAGAATGATATGAACGGAAAGTTTTTCAATCAGTTTCAATTCTCTATCCTTTATAGTCATCTTAACCAAGAGACCAAATAACAAAAATTAGTAAGACTAGAGAAAAATCGTCTCTGGTTAGACGATTCATTGTAAAATTATTTCAAAATTGAACAGTTTCCGATTGTAATTGATGTCAAAATGCAATACTTTAAGAATTCACGACAAATCAATGAGAAATCAATGCAATAGATCAATAAAGTTTGTGTTTTTTGTGCAGGTATACCGCTAATCATTGTAGGCGCTACTGCTGGATCCAACTATGAAGGTTATGGCACCGATAAATAGTAAGAATTAGAAGAAACATTCTGGGGATAAATGCATGTATTGTTTAATTGTCACGATGATTTGTTAGATTGGGTAGAAAGTATTAATAACACCTTATTATAAAGTACACCTCTAATACAAGGTTCAAGGGCCAATTGCACCTCAATATTTCCTACATCAGCTTTTGGTTCCAGTACACAAGGTTTATTTAGGAAAGTTAAAAGTTAAATTCTCTAATGAAGATAATTCATGGGAATTCATAAAACTTAAAAATTTAATATCATATGGTTGAACACTGTCAGGGATTTATAATTCTCTAATGAAGATAATTCATGGGAATTCATAAAACTTAAAAATTTAATATCATATGGTTGAACACTGTCAGGGATTTATAATGATAAAGTATAGAATGCTTGTTGTTCGCTCACTTCCTTGGTAAACTATTCAATTGTTAAGACTGTTTACTCGTTTTTCCAAGGGTCTGTTCAGATTATATTGATATTGTTTTCTTTGTGTTTGATATCGTAGTTGTTGGCTGTCAACAGAAGGTCACATGATGCTAAGTTTTACAGGACCACTCGCTACTATTATAGCGGTAAGTTTAAAGTTATTATACAAACATTGACGTTTCACATTCTAGTATCTCAGAAGACATTATTGCAATCTTAAAATAAAAAAACGATGACTAAAAATAGGTCCTGAAAGGAAATCATTAGGGAAGAGCAATGCGATTATGAATTCATACAATGAAGAAAAGAGATAATAATAACTACATATATAGTGTCCATCTCATGCGATGACTACATGATGCTATCAGTTATCGAATACATAGAGCTGCGATGATTCGGTGTGACTTACGATATAGTTATTAGAGTTGTATATCAATGCGGGAATGCATATGACACACATTATTAACCTTCAAACATTAACTAACATTAATATAAAGGGAGAAAACAAGTTCGAATGAAGCTCCTACGATATACTCATTGTTACTTTGTACTTACAATTTTCTACACAGTTGAATCTGGCGCTGTTGTTCATATCACTCTACAAGGCGTACAGCGCTCGATCACGTGTCTGTAAAGATGCTACAACTAAACAAAACCTGGGGTAAGGACATGGTAATGTATAGAATGAAGCTTGGCATAGGCATGCAGATTTTTGAATGAAGCTTGGCAGATTTTTTTAATGTTACCATCAACCTGACATCTACATGACTTGTCACTTTTACAAATACACAAAGAAACTAGGCCAATCACAAGCACTACTTATTCTAAAATCCTATCATTTGACTTTTTGTCGAATAAAACATTTGCATACATAAACAAAATTTAAATGCATTGCCCGTATTAAGCTATGTTACAGTTATATTGTAACAAAGATTAAGTGGTATTTGATCTACAGAAAATAAAACAGTCCATCCTATTATCAGAATATTCAATTGGCTTTTTCCTTCTATAAAAAGTCAGGACGACAGGCAATAGTATTCATCAATAATAAGAAATTATTTGCGATTATTTTCATATAGACCGTGGATCAAAGGTGCGATTTCAATGCTGTTTCTGCTAGGGTGTACTTGGAGTGTTGGGCTGTTTTACCTCAGCAACCAGGTTCTCTTCTTGGCTTACTTGTTTACCATTCTCAACTCACTGCAGGTATGGTGGTACAGGTTTCATATAAATGATTTACCTTAATAATACCGAGGACGTAGCAGATGAATTCTAATACAGTCTGGAACATACTAACATCTTCAATAATAACAATCAATTAATTAATTAGTTCATGTGAGGAGACCATGGCGTGTGCTTAATCATAACGATAAATATGCGATTTTGCAATTATTTTGATAAAAGAATGTAAAACAGGTGAAAAAATCAACAGGTTCGCCACCAGGCAACTTTATAACACTTTTGAATTTCTCCGACGGCAAACCCTTTGCTCTTTTCGCCTCGTACTATGATAACCCGCTGTAAAACCTAGCACTGCAAAAGAATGAAAAATATGAGAGTTACCTCCAATCACATCATCATGCTATATTTTTCTCTCGAAAGGAACGTTCATTTTTTCTATCCTAAATAATACAATGGTTAATGTTTCATTCATTACAAGAAATAACCATGAACGCCCAATTTTGGCAAATAACATGACCATATTTCAGTAATCACATTACAAATAGCAAAACAATAGATTACTTCAACCATAATTATTGTTTTTATTCCAGGGCATGTTCATTTTCCTGTTCTATTGCTTGGGCAATGAGCGCGTAGTGACAGAAATGAGAAAGTTGATTGGCAGACAAGCATGGTTACCACTCTGGTTCAGGGAACGTTATGGACCGAAGCAGAAGTCAGTCACTACAACGGTATGTTACATAAATGCTTTGGCAAAAGTACAATTATTTATTAATATGTTCATATATATAATCAAATTTATGAACATGCTAAAACCAGTGTACATTGTTCAAAAATGATTGTTTGGAATATTGTCTTGTTTATTTGTTTCCATCACAGAGTACAACAGATACAAAGCCGAGACGTGTTAAGAGGGGTAAGTATATCTCATTTTTTTCGTTTCAGTAGATTTACCTTCATATAGGATCTTGGATGTGGAACCTCCAAAATACTCCAATAGAGTTTTGACTGGAGGGTGGAGGTGCGACGGAAGGGAGCAGTTGGAGGATCGGAACGGATAGGGCGGGAAAGGGTTATTCTGAATTTAAATGGTTATTGTTTTCGACGATTTCAGCCTCAGGAGAGTTTGTTACAACCAGTGACAGTCCTCATAAAGAATGAGTTGGCATATGATATAATTTGTCAGTTCTTGGGTGCTTTTGTTTGTATTGATGTGTATGGCCACACCTATTTCTAGATGTGTTCAATCACCTATCGCATAAGTGATAGAGGTTAATCGCCTGTCACATTTAGAAAACTTGTGTGGGTAAGGACCTGTCACACAGACGGAATTTTGCTTAGCTAAAAGTATGTAAGAAAACTCCTCGCTGCGCTCGTCATTACTCGTACTCACACTAAGAAATCGTCTAGGTCTAATACTTCAACATTTCATGAATGAACAAAAGATAAGTGGGTTTTAGAGCTGTATTCGTCCTATCTAGTCCCTATAATTCAGGGCAGTCTTTTGTTTGTGTCATATCGTTAACAAACAACTTTTCAGACCAAGTCATTAGAAAAATTAAAACAGACATAACTGTGGCATGCAAGTTCATTTCATTAATAAATATTTTTTCCTTTAAAACTTATCAAACTTCAACTGAGGAAAACCCCAATATAAACTTTCTCAAACATTGCCTGTGACCTTTTTTGACTTCATTTAAAGGTCACATAATACCCTAAAATTGTTGTATTCTATTAATCATCACATATTTGATCATTTCAGATATACCCACAGTGACATTTGTAGTGGATCCCCCGGTAATGGATGAGAATCCTCGTTCATGGCTCTATTCTACATCTGGAGAGAAATCAATTGGAGCAAACATGGACTATGAATCTCCATATCCTGATGTAGATTATGAATGATTGGAATCATTTTAATTTTCAATAAATTGTTTATTAATTATTCGTTGCGATTTCATAAATTATTGTACTGACATATCAGTGTAAATATATAATTATATAGTATTTATTTTAATTAGCATATATTGCTTGTATTAAAACAACATAAAAACATCTTAGAAATGCTGAAATATTTACAAAGCACATATCATAAATACAACTAGAATTATACTTATACCGGATAATATCAATGTGGTAATTTCAATAATAATGTAACGACTTGAGGAATTTTGTTAAGTGAAAGCATTTCTATATGTTCAAACTGAGGGTTGGGTGCCCTACCTGTAGATGCAGAGGTAGAAAAGCTCATGGAATAGAATGGATATATTCAAGTCATTATCCCATGACTCTATGTAATATAAGGCTTCAAAGTATTATTGTCTCAATAACACCCGGTTGATTTGTAAATGAGGAAAACTTACTTTAAGCCTTATATTTTTTAAGAATTATATATTTTATTATATATTTTAAATTTGTTCTTAGATGCTTTTTTGTTCCAGAGAAGCCTGGTTTCATAGCACATTTCATATTTAATGATATCTCAACAACTTTTACTTAAATTCATCAGCCATATCACATACTGCTGACATTAGTTTTCAAGTAGTAATCATTTTAAGACAGACCTATATCTGTTATACCATATGTTTCAATTAAATTGTGATTAGCATACAAATTTCACCATAATTAAAAAACTGTTTAGGAACATTGATCAAGCAATGAGTATGATTGAAGCCAAATCTGAGCTGTGCATCAAATTCATCTGCCCAATTGAACTCAATGAGTATTGGAACCCATTATGATAATAAACTAGGGGACAAAAGAAACTTATAATTTCTATGCAAGCTAGACACAAATAAATATTCTCTTAATTACTTTACTAAGCACACATCAATAATCAAGAGATTGACTCGAACTGGTTGTTGAATCCAATGTCACAGCAAGAAAAGGAACACAAATTGACCCACATAATTAAGAGAAATGTTATGCTGGGTGATTCTGCATTGGGGTATACTGCCCATGCTGACCATAATAATGAATGCCTACAGCTCTGTTTTGCTGTTGTCTAAAGCCCCTCTGCTCTGGAAGCTTCGATTAGGGAAAATAAAGACTCCATGCCTGACATTTGATTCGGCAAGCTGTTCCATTTAAAAGCTTTCTGCTTCTTCGTGATCGAGGCAATCTCCTGTTTATTGACATGTGCTTAGTAAAGGGGTTAAGTATACCTGTGAACAAATACTGTTCAACTTTTATTTTATGCAGAGAATTTAAATGTGTGTCCTTGCAAATTAGTGAAACGTTTCTTTTCACCAACCACACAGACATTGTAATAAGTGTCTTTTGACCAACCAGACACTGTAACAAGACATTGTGAGAAGTTTCTTTTGACCAACCACAGACACTGTAACAAGACATTGTGATAAGTTTCTTTTGACCAACCACAGACACTGTAACAAGACATTGTGATAAGTTTCTTTTGACCAACCACAGACACTGTAACATGAGACTGTGATAAGTTTCTTTTGACCAACCACAGACACTATAAACAAGACATTGTGATGTCTTTTGACCAACCACTGACACTGTAACATGACATTGTGATAAGTGTCTTTTGACCAACCGCTGATACTGTAACAAGACATTGTGATAAGTTTATTTTGACCAACCAGACACTGTAACATGACATTGTGATAAGTTTCTTTTGACCAACCACTAACACTGTTACAAGACATTGTGATAAGTTTCTTTTGACCAACCACTAACACTGTTACAAGACATTGTGATAAGTTTCTTTTGACCAACCACAGACACTGTATCAAGACATTGTGATAAGTTTCTTTTGACCAACCACAGACAATGTAACAAGACATTGTGATAAGTTTCTTTTGACCAACCACAGACACTGTATCAAGACATTGTGATAAGTTTCTTTTGACCAACCACAGACACTGTAACAAGACATTGTGATAAGTTTCTTTTGACCAACCACAGACACTGTAACAAGACATTGTGATAAGTTTCTTTTGACCAACCACAGACAATGTAACAAGACATTGTGATAAGTTTCTTTTGACCAACCGCAGACACTGTAACAAGACATTGTGATAAGTTTCTTTTGACCAACCACAGACATGTAACAAGACATTGTAATAAGTGTCTTTTGACCAACCACAGACACTGTAACATGACATTGTGATAAGTTTCTTTTGACCAACCACAGACACTGTATCAAGACATTGTGATAAGTTTCTTTTGACCAACCACAGACACTGTAACAAGACATTGTGATAAGTTTCTTTTGACCAACCACAGACACTGTAACATGACATTGTGATAAGTTTCTTTTGACCAACCACAGACACTGTAACAAGACATTGTGAAAAGTTTCTTTTGACCAACCACAGACATTGTAACAATACATTGTTAGTTGGGAGTTAATAAATGGAGACAGAACAACTTGATGCTTTCTTTCAAAATCTTTATTTTCATAATTATTGAATACAATTAATCTAATTAACAGTGAATAGATCGCTTGAATACGTGATTTGTTTACACAATGAACTATTTTTAGTTTTAAAAAGTTTCAATATCATTAATTTTTGCAGAACTGACATAAATTGTACATAAATGTATGTAAATCAACATCTCAGATGATGGATATCCTGATTTAGTGTATCCCAAAAGATAATGGTTCAATTTACATAGTTACAAATGGTCAAAGCTAAAGTAAATCAGTTGTGTAATTTCATCTACGTCTGTTAGTTATGTCCTTGTGCAGGCATGATCAAGAAAGAATACAAAATGAGGTATTTTCACACTGATCAGATGATTGAATTTGGATGATCAATCAGTTGAAAATCAAGGTTTTGCAAGTATTTAAAATGACCGCATCAGACTCCACTTAGTGAAGAACAGTTATCCACAGAACCATTATTGGCTCGGTGTATGGGCTGAAGAGTCAGGACATAACCTAGGACCAGTACAAGTACCATCTTTACAAACTGAATTTATCTCTTTTTGTTGTGCAAATATTTCTTAAATTGAACCAATATTTGTATGGATATGCTATTAGGCTAAATTTAAAAAAATCTTTTGTCTCAAAGCTCTTCAGTTTTTCAAAACCTAATGCGGAATGCGGTGTGTTTTTTGTAAAAGTTTTTTGTAAAAATTCTTGTAAAAGTGACCTTTTGTATTTAAAATGATGTGATCAATGAAAATCTCAAAAATTGGTGACATTTTGGGATTTTTTTGTTTTGAAAAAAAAAGATTTAAAAAAAAAGATTAAAAAACCTGATTTTTAAGATTTTTGTTTTTCTAATGCGCATCAATAAACTAACGCGCGCGGGAGCTTTGAAACAAATTAGTTTTTAATTTATCCTTATAGGCCTACCTATTAAAACACTGCAATATCATTAATTATCACAGCTGTTTGACTGTATTAAAATAGTAGGATTGTAAGACTGTTAACTGGTTGTTCTAACTGTTCACATTTTTCCAAGTTGTCAGATTTTAGTAATGTGTAAATATATATTGAGTATAAATGAGTTTGTATCAGTTGAGCACAGAAGCCATGTTGCACCCATGTGATGAACATAGCCATGTGACATCTCTGTCATACCCATGTGATGCCCACATGTGCATCCATGAACATAGCCATGTTGCACCCATGTGATGAACATAGTCATGTGACATCTCTGTCATACCCATGTGACGCCCAAGTGTGCATCCATATACTGTTCTAAAATCTGTACAGATGACTGGAGTATTCATGTCAACATATCTGTTGATAACTGTCTGAAATTAAATTTGAATTTATTAAATAGAGTGAGAGCAGTCAAACAGCTGTGAATATCATAATGTACCCAAACAAATAAACCAATGTTTCATTTTGTAAAATAAAATATATTGTAGAAACATAACAGAATGATTTCAAGTTTCTTTCTCCTTCATTTAACAAAATCCGACAAGAAGTATAACTTTGTGACAAATGAACACTATTCTTAAAAGAATTGGAATTCATGGCATGTAAAAATAAATATCTTTTAAAACAAATAAATGCAATGCTTAAAGTACACAATACATACCAAATACATTTGCTTAATAACAACTGGCATTAATAATTGGGTGTTTCTATAACAAAAATTAAAACAGGCAAATTATTTTTAAAACACCCAATTACAACAATTATTTCATAACTGAATGCGTAGATACCACACATGATGAACAAAACATAATTCTATCTACATGAGCTTGAAGAAATAAAAATACAATATTTGATCATAATTTCACAACAATGTACGTCTTTATACAGTATAATATACCGTGGATGCATTTACGAATATACTTAAGGTGACAAATGGATTCTGAAATCCCAGGCACAGTTCAATTATCCGTATAGTGGACTAGGATTATAGCCTATCGTATTCCGGGTATAATTTATGACACCCAGAAAACATTGGATATCTAATCAACTCACCTATCTATATATACACCTAACACAAAAGGTTACAGACCAGAGCCCTATTGCATAAAAGATCAGATTCATCTTTAGTAGAGTTATCCTTTTTAAGTTTTCAACTCTTCTTAGGAAGATTGTTTAAGAATTTGTGAATTGATCTTCATGATATAGACCCTAGGTCAAACTTGGCCCTTCTTCATGAAGTTAAATTTAGGAAGAATTCATAAAAATTCTTCTTAACCAGGCTTAAAAAGAGTTCCGAAGGACTCTTCCTAAGTTCACTTAAGATTGGTCCTAACTTGTATGCAATAGGGCCCAGGTGATTTAATGATAGCTAATCTATAATCAGTATCAAAACTGAGATACATTACCAAGAAAATGTCCTCTCTACTATATGACACCTCATTCATAAATATCGAGTGTGGATACTTTCAAAGTTAGGGACCGTTCATTATTTATGGTGGAGGGGGGTTGGGTAAACTATAGGGGGGGTCATGTAACTTTCATATGTTGAAATAGGGGGGGTTATGTAACTTTTTATTCTTGAACAGGGGGGGTTGTGTAAATTTGTTTAAACTATAAAGATGGTGGTGATTGGAGTGATTTTAGAGGCTATTTTGGAGTGTAAATGCCATTTTTTTCTGCGCTTTGCGCATATTTTCTTAAAACCTTTCGACTTCCAAAAACTTTTACTAAGAGACTACTTCTGGACAGCAAATCGACGATATGGTGGAAAAACATCTATATAATCATCAACGGTCGAGACATTAGAGTCACAGGGTGTATAATGTTACAAAATCCATGCAATTTCATGATTTAAAAATGTGATTTATTGCATGCTTTTCACCTCATCTCTGCTTTGCACCAATGCTCACAAAAGTAGAACGTTTCACTGGATTATACGTTTCTGCTCAGAATGTTCTAACTTGTTCGGGTTATAAAGACTCACAAAACCACCCAAAATGTATAAATATGAAGAAGAAAAATTGAACTCGCTAAGCTCGTCATTACTAATTTCACACAATAAAAAGAAGGGCATCATAAAATTATTGGCCGTTCAAATAGGGCACAAACAAAATTTGCCAACGTATCCATGAATAAAATTCCAAAGGTAAAGACAGCCCCTTAAGTATGTGACAAGTTGATTTTTTTCGGGGAGGGGGGGGTTGTGTAAAAAGCTACTGGTTAGCAGTGGGGGGGGAGGGGGTGATGTAATTTTCAGTTTCAGCTGTAGGGAGGGGTTAGGTAATTTTAACATACGAGTCTCGAATTTGTCCCAACGCCCCCCCTCCACCATAAATAATGAACGGTCCCTTATGATGACTTATGTAACCATACCAGCTGAGCACAAAATTCGCATAAAAGTGCGATATCATTGCCTAGTGTGTATTCTGCCGTGACAATTTGTGTGAAATAAATCCCGGCTCACCATTTATCCGTACATTCCTGACCGGTTTCGATAGAACACAGTACAATACAATTTGTTCAATACAAATCAATGACATGCCATACAAAAAAACAACTTTTTACCCGGTAACTGTTGTTTCTAAAAGCATCATAATTTTAAAAATATACAGTCAATTTTTATGGGGAAATTTGCTCGTATAACGTATATCTCAGTTCTTTTAATCTGTTCGCTATCTTAAATTAGCTAACATTAAAGCACCTGTTCTGGAACCTTTTGTGTTAGGTGTAGTTCACTGGACTGTGTCCTCAGATATAAGATAGTATAGAAACTTGTTAGCCACATAATATACACTAAACCAAAAATAATACACTGCCAAACTAGTTTGATGGATATTATACACACATACATACACACCTGCCACTCTATATCTGGTTGAATATAAACACACAGTGGCATTATAATATAGAACTCTCTCTGCTTATTCTCAAGTACTTGCTTTTTAAAGGAAATTTACAGCACATATCTGTCGACAATTTTGTACTCTATATACTATATACATATATTATTTACACTACATAAATGGAGATTATGATCAGCATAATCTAACAATCACAGCTATGATAATATATTTTCATCTACAAATTGTCTTAACCCCATACCTTTCAACGATACAAGATAACAGCATTGAGATACAGCCAAAATCAATGAGTGTTTCGATGAAATTCATACCGCCTTGCACATTATTTTTGATATCTAAATTTTGTAATTAATGAGGTCTCAATAAAAAGCCAAGAGTGATCTTTTGCTAAGTATCAATGTTCTCATCTTCTTTTGCATTTTGTCATTAAATTTACCTTTTTGTACAAGACGAGTCAATTCAAAAGTACATCCATCATGGCCAAGATCCAAATAAATAAATATATTAAGTTCTTAGCCATCCAATCATGCGATCACAATCAAGATAAATTCTCATATCCAATGATCCTGTATAAACAAAGTGCACTGGTCATACCATGGTCTTACATAGGATCAGATATTTTCCAATCCAAGTACAGCGTTGAAAGATACATACATTTCATTTTCATATATACCATTGGGTGTGCGGATGCCATATTTGTACTTTGTCAGGCTGTAAATACATAAAACTATTAGCTCTTATAAATGCTTTAAAGATGTAAAGTTCATAAGCATTTGGTTTACATTCTATTACATTATATCTATCATATCATGAAATTAGAGGGCAATTTACACATCGTGGTTAAATTAGAAATTTCCTCTGTAAATGTAAATATTTACAACCAAAAATACAAATAAGCTTATTTTAACTTGAGTATTTGCATCATATACAATGGATCAACATGGGTGAATTACAGCCTCTTGAATTACACTAGCAAATTAAAACAATGACAATTGGTGACAAAACGGTTGACAATGCATCCTCTATAAAACTCTTGTTCAGAATAATTGTGTTCAAATTTAGCAATTGCAATGTAACAAAAACAATATTATTTCCATAGAACTCCTGAGAAATGCAAAAAAAGAAAATATGGAATGATATTTTAGAAAATTAATTAACATCAAAACTCAAATTTCCTCTATGAATTGTGTTTGAAATATTGCTCTTTAATAATGTCCCAATTGTCATACCAGCTCTGTAATATTCCAGCTGTGATATGTTAATACAGTTAATACATGTAGTTTTGAAATGTAAACATGGGACATATAATAGAGCATTATGGGTTTTGAATAATTATGAATGTGATTTGAAATCTCATACATCATTGGAATGAAATCTTGTAAAATCAAAGATTGTCACAGGTTGAGAATAATTCACTTGTCATATCATTAGGCAGAGAACATCATTTTAAAATGACATCAATTGCAACTGAATTTCTATAAATTCTACTTTAAATGACATGGAAATGTAGCATATAAATGATACAACTTTGGAAAATCAATCAAACTTTGCACTAAAAGTACAAAAATACTTACACCTAAGAAATGATTTAGAAATAACATGACCAATGAATGAATACTTTGCTACTATATTGGGTATTACATTGTAATACAAGTTTTTTATATAAAATAGATAGAAATATTTGTCTTGAATTTGGCACTCTCTCCCGCTAGCAACCATATACTCAAACACTTATGGTAAAATCCTATGGCAGTATGGCCCATTGTATGCATATTTTAAATAACAATATGTGTTCTCTAGGAATCATAATGATACCTAATCCAATGGATCACATTCACATACATAGCTACACTATTATTATACATAACTAGTATGTGTTGTTGGACTTTACCAGGTGAAATGAGAATAATGTTTGCATTTAGAAGTGTTCAGCTACTGTTTTGTTTTGTTCAGCTATGTTTTACGACTTTTAGTATATATAAACAATATATATTTATGCCTTCAATTGATGAACATTTTTACATGGGCAACAATGAATTGGTTGCAAGCAATATTGGTTGCAAGCAGTATTGGTTGCAAGCAGTATTGGTTGCAAGCAATATTGGTTGCAAGCAGTATTGGTTGCAAGCAGTATTGGTTGCAAGCCATATTGGTTGCAAGCAGTATTTGTTGCAAGCAGTATTGGTTGCAAGCAGTATTGGTTGCAAGCAATATTGGTTACAAGCAGTATTGGTTACAAGCAGTATTGGTTGCAAGCAGTATTGGTTGCAAGCAGTATTTGTTGCAAGCAATATTGGTTACAAGCAGTATTGGTTACAAGCAGTATTGGTTACAAGCAGTATTGGTTGCAAGCAGTATTGGTTGCAAGCAGTATTTGTTGCAAGCAGTATTTGTTGCAAGCAGTATTTGTTGCAAGCAGTATTTGTTGCAAGCAATATTGGTTGCACCCAGTATTGAAGGGGGTCAAAAGAATATGATACAACCTAATAAACAATGAAAGGAGAGATCAATTGAATACTGGAATTAACATTTCAGTTCATTTCATTCCCATTCATTCTATTTCTCATCTTATCTTCAACTAACAACATTCATAAATAGTGATGAGAAATTTGACAGGGTTAAAGGTTATATATGTTGGTGATATCCTTGCACCTCTATTCTCCACTTAAAACCCCTCAGATTCTAACTACACTACTACTAATTTCATGACATTTTATTTGTACACTCATGTAGAAGGTTGAATATTATAGACCATTTCAAATCAAGGTTTTCAAAAAATGTAACTGACGATGCGCCTGCATGACTCGGAGTCATGCAGAACACCTTGTTCTAAGGTTGGAATCAGACTCACTTGCAGCTATGTAGCGAATGTAAAAGTGTTATTTTAAGATCTGTGTAAGAGGTTGTTGTTTACTTACACAAAAGTCCTGAGTCATCAAAGTCATCAAAGAAAGGTTTGTGAAATATTTGTAGGACATATAAATTCTTTTTACTACATGATCTTTAAAACAGCAAACAGCCACATATACAAAAATGTAGCTATATCCATGAGGAAAATATTTTGGGTTATCACTCCTTAAGCCACAATTTTAGCCCGAACAGTAGCTACCCGGATAAAAGAAAATCAAGTTTGGGATTACTGTCTGCAAATTTGTCTGCGCATCTTGTCTAATCAGAAGATGTGTTCCACGTGACCTGTATTTCTGAAGTTTTCCGATCTCGAATTGAAATGGTCTATGGTTCATAGCACTATCAAAATATGTTTATTGAATATATCTCATATTATTTTGGTGTCTGTTATCTGAATATGTAGATTAGAAAATATGGCTTGAAAAGCATTCACTAACTAACAAATATTGGCACATTTTTTATTTCAAAAAAATGAAATTAAGAAAGAAGTCAATACTCCTTGAAAATGATGACCTCTATGACATAAAGAGGTGGATGAATCAGACGCTCTGTGCAGTTTTAATTTATTCTAATTGAATTATCAACATTTTACTTGTATAAATCAACATAATTGTATATATCTTACACTATGCACACGTTAAAGCATTGGTGTAAAATATCTACAAATGTATTGATGATTGCATTAAATTTGGTAAAATATCCTGCTATGCATGTAAACAATGTGAGACATTTTTTAAACAAACATTTCAAACACTGTTTCGATCTTAAACCATGCAAGAATTTCAACAGTGCTTTTGAAGCAATCCCCTCAATTAAGTATCCACATGGAATGAATCATAAGGCAGCATTAACTTAACAAAATAAGATTGCTATCTTATGCTTTATAGCTCCCTTATGCCTTATACTATTTATTTGACATGACTGCTGCTGTCTTATATTTGGCCCATAAATTTACATAATACCACAACTTTTTACAAACAATTAAACAACACAAGAAATTGAAAACACTGTTAAATCATTGTTTCTAGTTTGAGTTTTCGATATCCCACCATTTCAACTGGTCCATTATCGATAGCAATAGCTTCCTCTGGTTTAGGTGTCCTTGGAGCCCATGGAGAGCTCAATGCATCAGTGTTCAGTCTTCTGTACATGTTAGGCTCACGTTTCCGCTGCATTATAGGAGAACGTGGCAAATTTGGCAAACTTTGGTTCAAAGCTGCATTGGTATTATTTGGTGGTGGAGGACTGTTGGTAGTTGGACTAGGAGGCAATTTGCGCACTTTCCATGGTGATGATGCAAACACCAAATCAGGCATACTATTGCCTATGTTTATAGTATGAGGCGTGTCTCTTTTCACGTCAGGTAAACCATCTGGGTAACTATCTGTAGTCTGTATACTGTCTGGGTAACCATCTGGAGCCTGTGTACTGTCTGGGTAACCATCTGGAGCCTGTATACTGTCTGGGTAACCATCTGGCAGACTGTGCATTCTAAGGGGTGATTCTTTGAGTAAAGGCTGCTTCTCAAAAGTACTGCTACTCTTGACCTGTGTAGGGGTCACAACAGGGGGTGCTACAACCTCGGTAGAACTATGAGTGCTGCTGCTGGTGTTAGTGATAGACACATCTGGAGGGGTATCCTTTGGACAGGTGCTGTTGGGTCCCCCAGGTGATTGGAGGTCATCAATCTCCAGTCCGATTCCCTCATCAGACAGCCGTTTGTTCTCCAATCCGTTCTCTGCCTTGATTACTAGAGACGTAAACTTGACACCCTGGTACTCCACTGTAAATAGAGATTAAGGATTAAATGGATTAAGTAAGATATAGATTACACTATCTAACGCAAGAAACATTTCACTTCTCAAAGATTACAAAATCAAACTTACACACCCCAAACAACATATTTGGCAACAACAACAACAACAACAACAACATCATTGTAAAACAAAGAAACAGTTCAGGCATGGAAAATTAGAAGACAGATATGAGAGATAAAGAACAACAAGAATGGGGAGGGGGAGATAAACAAGTTAAGTAAAAGTAAGAAAAATAAAAACAGGATAAGTAAGAAAAATAAAAACAGGATAAGTAAGAAAAATGAAAAGAGGATAAAACAAAATAGAATCAGACTTCACAACAACTTAGACTCACATCTCATTCACATAATAGCTAATCATCAATTTCCAAGCTATCACTTGTAATCTACATTTTAATCATCATCTACCCAATCAATACTATATACAATTTGAGTAGATTTACAGATTAACTAGAGATTTTATGATAAACAAGGTCTATTGAAGTGACCCATAAATAGTTGTTCATGAATTTTCCTATAAACATTGTTTATTAAACTCAATTGTTGCATGTCACTTCATTGAAAGCAATCTGAATTCACCACATTAATTATATTATTATGATTATTATTATAATCCTCATAAGCATGGCATTTAATAAGCAATACCTATGAATCTGGGGGAAGTTGTGAATTAAGATCGTGTTAAGCTATATTCAATCATTAATTCCTCCTGATCCCATAATAAATACAGAACTTGGTATGTTTATGTACAAGAAATAACAAAAAGAGGAATAGAAATCTAAAAATGTATCCAATCTAAATTAAACATGTCTAATCTGTCCTCTTTTTTGTTGTAAAAAGATCTCCAATTTCACTAAACTGATTCTGTATATAAGAGCGTTTAAGGCAAGACTAACTTTAGAATAATTCATTTTGATTAACATAATTTCCTGTCATGCATTGCTGCTCTAATCTCTTCTATGTTTCAGCCTGTGTCTCATTTAGAATGACAACAAATGTGAGATAAAAGCCATCATCTAAATCGCCACTTTCTAAGTTTTTGTGATCAATTTTAATTTGTTAATCTCTGTATGCTTTATTGATTAGAATAACCCTGATACAATAATGACAGTTATTATTAAAATATCAGACCTTTAAAAAGTTTCATCTTAAAAAGGCAACACTAGTACTTTTTGTAATTCCTCATATAAGCCTACAGTTATTTCAAATGATCTTCGATACTGTATTGTTATGGAATCAGGAATATCTGATTCAGTGTTATGGGGTATACCAGTCAAGGCCATTGTATTATAATAGCTGAAAAGTTTATGGCTGATTTTGTTTAATTGAGTGAGGGGGGAATTAATAGGTAAAAATATGGTTGGAAGGGAAAGGGTAAGAGGGTTTCATATATATGGGTTTTGGTATAAGTGTATAAAATGTGAAACTACAATTTTGTTTTTACATTTCATATCATAAATCAATCGAGCATGTGTAAGGTTTTATGTCTGTGAATAGAAGAAATGTTTTCAAATATGTTTAACTAACATATTCTTTTGTGTAATGTTTAGCATTTATACACTTTAGTAGTATCAGACCAATCAGAAAGCAGGAAACTAAAATACATGGAGTGCATTGGAAATGCTTAATTGTACTCCGCGTGCACGCCGTATGGGTCGCGCACCACACGCTTTGTTTTATTTTTTAAACAGCACAGGCTCACTGATTTATACTGAGGATGTTAGCTAACTTGTTAAATAGATTAAAAGTAATTTAAAATTGTGAATTTTGATTTGTATAGTGCCATGTATGAATTAGGTCAATACATGCGTATGATTTGTTTCTCTAAAAATTAAAAAAATCAATGTACTTTTCGCAAATGTTAATATGCTCACAATAGCACTCTCCCTGTGGGGTTGTGCCATTATTCACACATCAACATTAGTGTGCATGCATTGATTTGTCTAATTTCGCTCGAAACAACATACACATTTAAACCAACAAATTAATGTGTCATTTAGTGAAGCGTGTCATTTTAGGCATGAGGGTTTGAATTAATTTGACACATTTAAAAACTTGAGGGAATATGGAAAAGCAGTGCTGTTTGTGGTTTAAACTGGGATGGGTTAAGGATTGTCGAGGGAAAGAGGAAGGGAGAGTTAGGACATCAGTATCACCCAATGAAATCACTTGATTTAATCAAATTATTAAATAATTAATCAACTATGGTTCTTTTCATTCATTGACTCAAATTACTTGTATTTGTTATTCTATGCTGAAATATCCTGACACTAAAATATCATATCATAAAGTTATTGTTAATCAAGTTAGTGTACCTGTCAGGATTGAGCGAAGAGATCAAAGAATTGTAAGCAAAAATGGTTTTGTAATGATGGTGGGAGGACAAAAAAAAAAGAATATAACAAATGTCATTATTTCTTGATTATGTTTTGGAAGAGGGGTAAATGAATTGCTTACAATAACTTGTTCTCTAGCTATCCCTTAAACCTGTAACCAGTATTACAATGTAGTATTAGCAGGTTAGTCAGATGCATTAGTGTGTGCTATTATTAATATTTTTATAAAGTTAGCTAAACGGTTAGTTAAAAACTAGCAGCAACAGACCTGGAATTTGAGCAGTCTATTAGCATACGAACTGCAAGCAAAACATGACATGTTAGTACGATCATATTGAAGACATCTTGACAACTTGGGGACATCCCAAATCCTTTGAGGATTTCCTATACATCCTGGGAATATTTCATTTTAAAATAAAAAATGCTTTCATGATTATGAATGTTTTGAGACAATCGCAATGGAACTACGGCACATATTCTCCTGGTGATGGTAAGACACACACGGGTGCACTCCTTATCAGCCCACTGCGTGTGTTTGACAACTCACTACAATTTTTTCGGGAGCCAATCAGAGCGCGAGGTTGACCGGATGTGATGCGCACGACGGATGTCCGTTGCACCATTTTGGGGATGAGGTTGACCTCGCGTACTTTACCCGAGGTCAACCTCATGTGACGTGCGTCCATTATATCCCAAGAATATCAAGGATAGCCTGATTGCAAACATGTGACCCATCTCAAAAATCATTAACCTCTTACACCCGGGATACTCCAAATTCAAGGATATCCCTAGAACACAAGGAAACATTAAAATCCTCATTAGATGGGAAAAACACTTAAAAACCTTAGACAGAGAGCGATAGCGATTTCATTGAAAAAAACCTTGATCAATAAAATGGCAGATGATTTGCACTTAAGAAAAAAGCACTGTTAAACCACTGTTTAAAATTTGAAACAAACAGTTTGTTTAAATTCTTACACAGCCTATTATCCATTGAAGATATTTTAAAATTGTAGTGTTTTAACAGTGTTTCTAATATTGAATCTATTTAGAGAGTAGATGGCAAAATTTAAAAGATGTGCACAATTCTTCACCAAGGTAATGTCAGATAGAGGATTGAGACATTCACACTCATGGAAATTGACATTGGTGACAAATACAAGGTAGATATACCATAATTTGGATTTTTTTTTTATTGATTTGGAAAAGAGTGAATGTTTTTCAATTAAAAAACAAAAACAAAACCACAAAAACAAATTGTGTAATTATAGTTCATCTGCCATTTGATTGATTCAAAACCAAAATAACACAACAGCATGCAAAGCTACACACAAAATCACTATAATATACCTACAAAGCTGACTCAACAACAACAACACATGAAAAATGGGTGGTTTGGTGGATGGGTGGAAAAATGAAACAGAAATAATGATTGGTTGATTTACTTGACCGGTTGTCTCAGGGGCCAATGACATGAAGGATTAGACTGAGGAGTGGAACTGTACGTTGATGTAGGAAGCCGGATGTTGATCGCTATCAGCTGTTCGCCAGCCCCCTGTTTTATTAGAAAGTACTGGGTGAGGTACATCTTGGAAAGTTTTAAACAACACTGATTGTGGAATACCAAAATAGGATGGCAAAACGTATTCTAAATATAAATATATTTCTAAAGCACTTCACTTTTTAAAAGATTTTAACGTTCAAAACACCTAACAAGATTGGGATTACAATTATAAATATAGATAGACTGGTTATACATAAACATACATGTTTATTTGGTAAATGTATGAGAAATGACTGACTATATCAATAATAATAGTAGAAGGGATATAAATAATGATTTTGAGTAAGATTTGTTATAAAATAAATTGAAAAAAACTTTGGATATCATAATACCATTGAAATATAAAAATATGATTGTATGTTATCCAAGTGCTTATTCTTTATAAAAAAATATCAACCAATACATTTCAACCAGTATACTCCATGTCAAATCAAGCTTGGGTGAGTGTGAGCTTGCTGATGTCACATCCTAACTTCCAAATTATATGACCCTTTAAACTCGTATCCTCACAAAATCATTTGAGAGTACTTATAAAATGTAAATGAAATGATTGCTCCTGAATTGTATGACAGATTGCTGGCACATACCTTTAGTAATGGTTAATGTCCCAGCATGCAACACTTTTCCCTAAACTCATACCTACAGGCAAAGTCCAATGAACCACAATGCACATGTGTATACTGAAATAACCCCTTCCCATTTCTGGGTATCAAATATGATACTCAACTACTAGTAGGTCAAGTTATTTTCTTGTGTGTGCCTATGTGTCAATGAATATTGCCCATGGGTATGAGAGTAATAGAAGTTAATAGGATGCCAACATTCTTTATCCCGCATTGACTATTTAAAAGCTTCAAACTATTGCAAATCTTAGTATATAAGAACCGCAAGCAATGGCAAGGATGCAAAAAATATAATTAAAAAAAACACACACAAAAACATCCGCAAATGGAAATAAACCAACTGTTTTTAAATTGCCTAAGTATGTGCACGGTCAAGAATAATTGCCAGAATAATAATGTAATGTTGCCCCTACAATGACCAGAGAAAAATGTCCTATATACTAAATTAATACATTTGACATATACTGAAGGAATTATAACATACACAACAGTACCAAAAACTTGATCTCTGCTAAATATGCTAGTTTAGTGGGAGATTGCAGGCACAACAAACTCTAAGTGGTATAAGTTTTGTATTCATTCTAGCTAATTGTGTCTAACAGTAACACTGCAACATAAATTGCATCTAACAAGGGTGAGATCACAACTATAATATTTGTAATATGTCAGCATCAAGCTCCCCCTTTCTCAATAAAAACATGAAGTTATTGCTCAAAGATTTAATGATCTCATCAGTTACAAATTGAAATATCCTACTTCTAATAAAGAACCCCTTTCTTCTCAAAACCACTATGTTCAATACACTAAACACAACATTGTTAAAACAAGGTAACTCTTGGACTCAAGATTGTCAACCTATGCAGTGTCCATGCGGGAAACCTGGCAATTCTCATATTAGTGCTTGCAAAAATACCTAGTCCCAATTAAGAATGAAAAATAGAGAGAAACTTCATTCTGTAACAGGAAGTAACGGGTGCCAAAAGCATAAACAACAGACAATTAAGTGTGTAAAAACTAAACACAAAATTCTATCTGTAGGGGGAAATTTAACTAGCAAGCTTGGGTAACACAATGCAGTAATAAAGCAAGTACCAGGCATGATGCAATTGACTAAAATACTGGATAAGCCATCCAGTTATTTTCTACCATCTTACCTGAATTTCTATATGATGAAGAAGAGAATTTTCTATCTCGATCATAACTGGTTGACCCTGTTGTAGCACTCATACGTTTTGGATCATCTTTAGCAGCTCGTTTCTATGGGAATACATTATTTAGTAAAGTAATGTTTTAATGGGGTTAGGATAACCTTTCACCTTATTTCAACATGGTTTAATTTCTTGCTTGATTGAAATTATGTTTTATTACTATCTTGCTATATTACTCTTGTCAATTAATTTAACTGATGAAGCTTAATTAAGAGACCCAAAATTCAAATTTAATGGTCGGAAATGTCATTTATGTAAACAAACAATAACAATCCCCATCCCCATATTGGTATTTCTAAGTTAATAGAATATATATAATGTAAACAACAATTATCATTGCTCTCGAAACTGACCTTCAGTTTCCTGTTACTTACCCCATTAGATGAGCTTGACCTTGACTGTGCTTGGTTAGAAGCATAGGATCCACCATACTTATGCTGTATACAATCTGGAATCCAGTCATTATTACGAATATAACGACGGTATTCTTTGCAAACCTGGGAAAAGAAAACAATTATGTTCAATAGTTCACTCCTACACCAGACACATAATCCAAACATTTGCCATACAACCCATCAATAACCATATCGTCGCTATTCTGTCAAAACCTATCTCCATCCGGCCCTTCAGCATGTATAAAGTAATACTTCCTATGTATAATCTTTGGGCAGTTTGCTCTAAACACGTTCAAGGGCCAAAAACATATATCAAACCTTGTAAGTGCTCTTACCCCTGAACATGTATAAAGCAACACTTCCCAGGCATAACCGTTGGGCAGTTTTACCTCATGCAAGCTGAAGGGCCAAAAACATACATGGTTTTGACAGAACTGTGACGATATGGCTCTTATATTTGAACTCTTTCAAAAGTCTAGCTCGCTCCCACATTTCTCCCATGAATTCATGTTTGCTGGCTATTTATACTCCTTTCCCTGTTCTACAATCAGCTGATGAAAAGTACCCCCTCTGTTGATGCTCAAGTAAAAATTCCTATTCATCTGCTCATCGTATATGTTTGCCTTGTGTTTTGCCTTGTTTTGTCTTAATATGTCTTGATGATTACCATTCCTATGTCATAAGCTACTTGTTTGAAACCTTATAACACCCCATGTATAGTCTGTTCACAATATGAATACAGGGAGTTAAAACCAAAGGGTATATAATGTTACTTTTCATGGAGCAATAGTTGCTTACACATTAGGAGGTACTCAAATTGTAATATTCTAATTGCAACTATGGCAATCATTTTGACATCCGGGTAATATCAAAATAGTTATAGTAATGTCTACATGGTATCAATATTTGCTTATGACACTTACCTTGTCATTCATACAGCAATGGAATATAAATATAAATAAGCCTTGGAATGAGTTGGCAATAGTGAAGATATATGCAAATACAATGGAGCTTTCACTGACATACATCAGTCCAAATGCCCATGTCACACCAAGAAGACAGAGAAGCACGAGGGCGCCCCGTAGCCATGATCTATAACGACAGAAATAAAAAGAGACAAATACTAAGAATAAAACTTTAAAACTTGAATTTATTCCTATTATGGAAACTCAGTAAGAAAGGCACATACTTCCAATTTGCTTTGATAATTGTAGGGGTGTCTATGTCAACCAATTTTGAGCTGTGTGTATTGTTACAGAAATTTGTCAAAATTGAATGATGTACTTGAAGTTGATTGCATTTCAAATCAACAGCAGTAATATTCAGGATAGTCAATGTGGTCCTACAGTTGTCTTGAATAAATGTGACCAGTCACGTCAAAAAGGACAAGTTGTCGGCAAACACAGTTTTTAGATAGAGCCAATGTATTTGGTGAAATATATAAAGAAAATAATAGACAAAAATATACTTCTCCAATTCATATCTTGTGATTACAAAGTCCGATTACCTTCAACACGTTATCATTTCAAAGCTTTAAATGTACTCTTTCAAGTCATACCAATAACTCAGAATTGACTTAGTCTGCCAACATATCCATTTTGATGTGACAGGTCACAAATTTGGTTTCAAATTAAAGCTAGTAATTCTGAATGTCAACAAAAAACCTCATTCAAACTTGATTTCTTCCTAGGTTATTGTCACAGGTGAAGGTGCAATCAACAAACAAAGGTAGTGATGGATGTGTATAATGTCTGCATACAATAATTTGAAACATCCTAAATACCATTACTATCCATGTTTAAATTATATAGGGTTAAAGCTAAAATGACTCTGTACAACACACATTTTATACAACTATTTACCATTACAAGAACAACAAAACAACACATCAAATTACTATTAATCGCAGTTAAATCAGTCATAATTAGTCAACTTTTGTGCACTCCCAATGTAGATAAATTGGTCTGGAATGATTTTCATCAAAAATAATTCTCTTCACAACAATATTCATTGTGCAAAACATGCAAACATAGTAAACGACACACCAATACTTGGAATACAATCAAATGTGATATTAGCAAAAGCTTGAAGACACACAACTATCCAAATGTGAAACCAAAAGAGTTAGGCCAAACAAAGAAGAAGGTCTGTCTCAGAAACATTGTGCAAAAAAGCTAGGTGCTGTGCGATTGTTGTTGTTGCTTATCCAAGCTTACGGAGAACTTTTTTAACTTTTTTTTAAAAATCCATTAAAAAAGATTTTTTAAAAAAGGAAAAAAAAGGAAAAAAGAAAGAAAAAAAAGAAAGACGTTTTTTAGCCCCCAGCGCATAGACCTACGCGCCGTAGCTCATTTCACATACCAATGCGGGCGGGCTTCTGAGACAAACCTTCTTCTTTGTTTGGCCTTACTGGTTTGTTATCTTTACTTGGAACAATCCTAATAATGAGCCTAATCAAATGAACATTTAACCTAACTCGATGATTCATGAACAAATATTTTTCTGTGTGCTTAATATTTTGTGCAATTGTGCATTAATGTAGCCATATAGTCATTATTTAACAATACATGGCAATCAAGTTATACTGGATGAGAGATAACAACAAGAAACTGTCTAGTCTATTTTGCTTCTTCAAGACAATAATTGAATAATATCTTTGACATTCGATGTTACTGGCATGAGTTTATACACCCATGTACAAAGACAAACAGTATTCATGTTTGTAAATGCTCCTTTTTAAAATAACATCAGTGTCTTAATTGATCAAAACAGACTAGAGTTAGGTATGTGGATAAGCAAATATTTGAATTCTCTATCATCTTTTCAATATCTTGAGAGGGTATTTCTACTATTTCATTTTGTAATACAGTTATAATTTATTTAGGTACACATTATTCATCAGTGATATCTCAATCATCTAAATAATTTGCTGTCATGTATTTCTGGAAAAGCTATTTCCAATCGATAAACGTTAAATCTGTGTGTCATTTCTAAAGCATCCTCTCTGAAAACTTGTCAGCACTTTTATTCTCAAACTAACAACTCATAGGTACAAATCTTGATCACACAAACTGCTGAATGCTAATAAGAATAATTCAGGGGATGAGATACATTTTAACAGCACTTCAGACACATGGATTATTTCTCGTTGTGAAATATAGTAGATCTTTCATCATTTTTTTAGTCAAGAAAATTGTACATGTTTCATTTTTTTAAAGTTGAAAATAGCCCAATGATTTGCTTAACCTGTCAGAGTAGCCATCCCTTTAATGTAATAAGACTGAGCAGTATGGTTAGCCCAATATCCGGGCCCAATTTAGGATGACATTCCTTTCAGCACATTGTAGTTTAAGGCAGTAGGCTGTTAAGGTTGCTATAGAGATTTGATTATTCCATACATTTAACATGCAGTAAAAGACACATCACCACCGATAGTTAACTGCACATATACACCAGGCTGACATACTAGTGTGTTTCCAGCTAACTTACATTATAGCCTCCAACCTTGTCTCACCCATTCTGCATGGGGTTGACATTAGTAAAGCCATGGGATAATATGCACCAAGAATAAATAAAGAAAACATGATGGGTAAGTAAACATTGAATTAGTTTAACAAAAGAAATAACAAGTTTGGGAATACTTACAGTCTGTAATTTTGTAATGTATAAACGGAAAAATACACAAATAATAAAAGCAGTGTTAAAATAAAACATAGGATAATGAAATTAAGAGTGATGGGGTTGGAAAAGAAGGTACTATAAACAGAGATTTAATCAGCAGTAACAACTAAAACATTTAAGGGAGAAATACATTTGAAAGCTACAGGATGACACTAGGAAAAACATATTTTATAGAAGGGGATTCTTTTAACACAGAAAAATGAACACTTTGCAATTTGCAATGATATTCATTTAAAATGGCATGACTATAGCTAGAGGGATAACAATGGGAACTTGGCGAGCGTGACCTTCAAGCAGTGTGCAATATATTTTGCTATACAAAAAGAAAGTGCATTATCATCTTCACTTTACCCTTAAACAATTGAGCATGCATTTGCACAATTACATTATAAACAATTGCGGGAGAGGTATTGATGTATTTTGAACAGTGATAGTTAAGAGGTTTTGCTTCCATTTGTTTTGGAAATACAAAAATAAATCATGCCTTAAGAAATTAGGAACTGCTAAAAGCACTTAGTCTTGGTACAAATCCTGCTTGTACATTTTGGAAAATTTGCTAATGTAAACAACAGCCTCTTACACGCCTGACACGGTCACTAGGAACGATCTTTTGTATGGTTGAGTATAGCCCAGTGACTGATTTGTTAATTGTATTGCTTTGTTGTCAACGGCAAAAGTTGAAGGTCTGGGGTCACCTATACGTTGCATTACATGGTTTGCCCTGGCCACGTCTTGCATAAAATCAAATAGGAAGAAAGCCTGGGAGGGTATGATTGGATATGGTCTACAGAGTTACAGGACAGAGTTACATGGTATAAATTAGCAACGAGTATTGGGTCAAATCAATCATTTGTTTATAATTTATTCAAAGAATATGCATGACAAATACATAAGCAGTAATGCAATAAATGTAGCAGGTCACATGACATTGCTGGCAGTTGTGTGATTGGTTCAAAGTGCAACTTGACAAATGCAATCAACGGGTTCATAACTCACTTGGGTTGGATACACACAATATTGACTTATAGCGGATTCAAATAAATTATTGGATGCCAGTGATTGGTTCAAAATGCATTCAAATACATTTGATAAGTAAGCACATCTAGCACAGTACTTGGTGGCGTCACACGGCATATAAGCAACTTGGGATTGGTTCAATTTAAAACAAATTTAGACAAATGCAC
Organism: Ophiura sarsii; assembly: GCA_035610835.1. NCBI lineage: Eukaryota > Metazoa > Echinodermata > Ophiuroidea > Amphilepidida > Ophiuridae > Ophiura > Ophiura sarsii. The sequence continues at coordinate 147,585,076 of CM069441.1, read as the reverse complement.
GCCTACAGAGGGCTTACACTATTTCATTGCCCACGGCATCTGGTGCCATGTATGGCTGAGGCACATGTCCATTACTGGAGTAGTTAGCCATGATGAATAAACAAATAGACAAGACAAAACAGGATGGTTAGTAAACAATATGACAACGCCTAACGGTTTGTATTATATTTATGAAAGAAAGTACTTCTGTGTTTACAGCAAATAAATATCAGAAAATATCAATAATAATTACTGTCTGCTATTTTTAGGTGTTTGAAGAAAAAAAAACATTACTTAAAATTCCCTACTTACGTGATTTTCTCTTTAACTGTCTTCTCTTTGGGGTTTGTCTGCATAGTGCTGTGTCTACACATGATGAATATTGCCATAGCCAAGAATACTGTGTTCACCTAGAAAAATTAATTAAAAAGACGCATGTTGTTATGCTTGTTTGGTTACATAATGAATATTCAAAATGCTATTCAAGATAATTACATATGTGAATTTGTTTCAGATCTTTCAAATACAAAGTAACTTACCATTATAACAAGGATAACAGGAGCTACAAATGCCCATATGAAGTTATTATCAACTGCCAACCAACAACTGCAAAGAGATAGAGAAAAAAGAGATTTAGAATTAATTTATCTAAATAACATAACACAGGATTGTTTATTGTACTTTGGCCATTTTTTCGTGAAAAATATGTCGCCATGCCTTCTCTCTCTGATCGTCAACAATGTACAAAGCTTGAAACTTACACAAGACTACAATGATTTGTTTTCCCAATCAGCAACATGATCTACTTACACAACTGTTAACTAGTTTTCTTTTTTTTAATGAAAACATTCTGTCTTCAAATTGGGAATCATAATAATCTTAAATCTAATTGAGTACAAAAATGATTGAGTACAGCACCAAGCATACTAGTTTTATGATAGGTTGAATGACATTGATACATGCTATAGTTTAATCAGTCCCAAATTGGCAAGAAATATTTGATTTTTATCTTTCCGCGTAAAAGTAAAAGTAACACTGTTTTGATCGCACACACGAATCATGCATATGATGCAATTTAGTGAGCCTGTTGCCTTCATGCACGCCCGCGTCCTTCTTATTCATTCGCTGCTGTAAGGATGCTTCACTAATTTGGAGCTGATCAAACTATGTTTATAATACTTACTATTCTTCAGTTCCATAACTGTGGAAATCAATAGCAGCAGACACTCCCACTATGAATAAAGGCACACCTGTATGGAATAAACAGACATTCAATGAATACATAGAGCTGTAGGTACAAACCAATCACATACATTTCACTTATGGTGTTGGAAATAAAACCCTGTTCTACGGGCAAATGGACCTCTCTGGTAGGACAACAGTTGGTCAGGTATTTTTTTGGGATGTTTTTCTCAAAATCGTTGTGATTTTTTTTTTAATTAAAAAAGGGAAATCACGAGGGGTTCGCAGATGGCGGCCCGCGAGCAACATCCGCCCTCCAAGCATTAATGAGTGTCCCTTGAAAAGCTCTAAATAACAAAGAAAGAAAAACAGAAAACCAGGGTAATTTGGCCCCTGAGAATCTCTTTTTAAATCTGTGAACCTCAAGAAAAATAGTTGAGATCCCTTGCGCTCGACTATGAAACTCTAGATGATTGGATTTCAGCCAGAGACATATCAAAACAAGCAGACATGCACCTTTACTTAGTTTTGTGCAATTTTGTTGACTATTACTTAATTCTTACCATATCCAAATGGGTAGTAAAACTTTCTTCTTGAGCTTTCTGCTTCAAATACTTCCACCAGCATGACATATAATTGTATACCCTCTAAACACATCCAACAGAATGAGGCTAAGAAGAAGTAGTGTAGCATTAATGCAATAGCTGTACAAACACCCTGGATATGGAGAGACAAAATAAAACAGTTTTAGAATATTATTTTGTAATTTAGGCAACATAATTCGCTGGCGTAGTGCACATTAGAATATAAGGGAGCACACCACTAAGTCGGTTTTGCGCGGCACTTCCGGCAAAACTTTGACCAAAGGAATGTGCAAAATTGGCATCAATTTTACGGGTAATGATATCAGATTTGCGTTTTATAGATTTTATGGACTATATATTTAATGTTTAGAACAGGAAATTCAATGATTTTAGCTGAAATATAAGTAATGGGCCGATTTACACACATGGTGCATTTAGGCCCATTTTGTCGGGTTTGACAAGAACCGGGGGGGGGGGGGGGGGGCTATTTTTATACACAAAATGTGACCTTTTCAGTTGCTATGTTATAGTTCAACATTATCATTGACTGATCAAAATCAAAATCGGTTGGATTTGACTCAAAATATTGAATTTACTTGAGTGTAGGCCTAGAACGCAGCGTGGAGATAGGATAAATAACCGAAAATAGCAGAATAGTGATTTTTACGCAAAAATGCGGCCTCCGTAATCAGGGCGTACGTATCTCAAAAACGGAGTGTTCAATTGACATAATATTTGGCAACTTTATTCAAAAGTTCATGCTGAACAAGTTGATATCATATGTTTAATGATTTTGACCATAAGTGTTACCTATTATGTTTAATGGGCTTCAGTTCTGTTGAATGAAAATGTTTAAATCTAAAACAAACTTGCTTTATTACACTTTATTTTTTTTCAAAACAAAATTCTTTCCAGTTCAGAACTCAGTTTTTAAAAGAAATCCAAAGCCTTTCACCCTTACTACACAAAATTCACGTAAACCCAAATGTGCATAACTTAAGAAAAAAGTAGGCTGAGTAATAAAAACATTTTGCACCGCAATAGTTGACATTGTGACATTCCTGCCAGCTGCATGAGCATTGATAATGTTTCCTATCCATTAAAGACAGTTATGTCTATTACAATGTTTTATTTCTTCCTCTTTCACCCTATCATTTGCAGCATATGCCATTTCACATATATTTGTGTACATTTTTGCTTTAGGCAATGTTCCAATAGGGCAATTACATTGATAGCAAATACACCCACTATAAAAGTCATCAAATACAGATCCATGATTTCCTTTCAGGGGGAGTGGTGTTACATAATAGAATAATTGGAATATCCTAATTCAGTTTTGAGCTATTCTAATTGTTTTCTGTTTTCCCTTGGAAGCTACATATGGTTGAGATCTTTTGGTGATTTCTACATAGGGAGCAGAGATTATAAATAGAACTGCCCAATATATGGACTGTAAAGCAAGACATCAATTGGGTCTAATGGTTATGTCGACATGTTCATTTCCTCCTACTACATATGACAGATAGCAGACTACTGTTTGTGGTAAGTTCTGGGCATTTGCCCATCTTGTTTTTTTGGAATGGTGACGACATCATCTGTTATTCAATACTTCCTTGGAAAACATTGAACTTTTCATTTATAAGCCTTACGATTAAAGGGATATTCTTTCATTCCTACATTGATACAATGTATTCAATGGACAAGACTCAATTATTGTAGTTCTTATACTTTACAACTTCTTGCCTTAGTGCTGACATCACTTTGCTGGGTCTTTTTCAAACCTATCTATTTTTTCCCCACCCAAAATAAATATTTGAGAGCTGCTCCATTTTTGGGAAATCAGTGACAATTCCAAGTTTAAAAACTCCTTTTTCCTGCTGTACTTCAAAAGCAATATTTCATTTCAAATGTGTTTCCTATTGAATTTGAGTAACTTTTTAGGCCTGTATCCCTTAATCTGTAAGGTAGTATATGCGGAACTCATGGAAGTCTCATTGAATTGCCACACTTATTGCTACATTGGGGAAATGAAATCAATTTAGGTAATTCAGCTGGAGAAGACAAAACACCGGGATAGATACATTGAAGGCAGGTTTAAAATTTGGACTCAATTTGAACCACTTGTTCTTAACTTCCCTAATATATCATATTTCTTTAACTCGCTTGCTTATGGTTTGAGGAATCGACCTCCTATTCAACAAATGGCCTCATGTGTTTCACAGTATGATACCAGCCAAGAAAACAACCTCTGCTATAACTGGTTTAAATATATGGTATAGCTTCCACATACAGGGACCAGTAACTTAGTCTATAAATTGCCTACCTGTTTTGCTGTCTGACTGATCCCAGCTAAGAAAACAATCTCTGCTATAAGAAGACAAAACACTAGGTTTTTATGTATGGTATTTCTGTCATTTTGTATGTTCTTGAAGAAGGAGAATGTTACGAAGGCCATGATGAGACACACAATTGATATCATGAACCCAACGTAGGTGATGACAGACAAGGCAAAGTGATGACCAAGAGAGATCTGTAAGTCAGAGAAATGCAAAAGTAAGACATTAGTGGATCACATTTTTCCAACAGATGGCTTCATTGGATTATATACACACATATACATTTAAATACCTCAAATATTTCTAATATGGTAATTTTTTGTCTTGTTTTAATAATATTGAAAATATACAAGAGCAATGCATTTTGAACCTCTCTTTGGGTTTATGCAACACATCCCTTCATGTTTACTGGTATCATGAAAAGGAACTCTTACATCCCTGAATGAGAACAATGACTATGTGTGTTCTGCAGAAAAATAAAATGTTTGGTCTGATGGTATGTATAATGCCAGTTTGTTCTAGATTTTGTCTTGTCTTGATATTACCCAACACCTTTTTGCTGGGGTGAAATACTAATCATTGAGACCTGTCAGGTGTTGCTACAATGCAGATTACTTGCATTCCTAACTTGGTCATTTAAAGACTACAACCAGCTCTTTTCAACATGTAATCAATATATTTGATGTTATTGCTTTCTGCCTACTTATCATATAGGCATGACTACTCACCTCGACGCCTCTGACATTCATAATGATAGCAAAGTTAGTAAGATGATTACACTCGCATGTTGTATGGGTCTTGTTGGTAGCCACCATTATACACCCTTTATCAGACCATTGTCCACGAGATCTGATGGAAGAGAAAAAATCAATATTTTATGGATATCCAAAGTTTTATATTTTGTTCCAATGTTTATATGTGATAAACTGCTTCTCAACATGTTTGGGATCCAAAGTGCTGAAAATGTCCCTCAAGTGCTGAGGATGGCATCCATGATGTTTATGCAGTACACAATGACTTAGGATTTGGTACTATGACATAGGATAAACATTGGAATGAATAATCTTGCTTTCTTGAAAACTAATCGGATCCCTTCTCCGGAGAGGTTTTTAACATTTCGAGTAATTCAAACAATTATTGACAACAATTTGCTTGGGCCCCAAACTACTAGGTGTCTCACAGTTGACTCCCATTTAACTTGTGAGAGACTGTACAGTTAAATCTGCTAACAGTATAAAGCCACAGGACTTCCCCTCTACATTTTATTTAAATAACAGCCGAATTCAACACTATAATTTTGGTTAGCAAACTTAGAATACATACCCGTTGATGAAATGCCAGAATGCACATGTTGGATCAGAAACATTTTCAGTCTATGAAAGAATAGAGAGAGAAATAAAAAAAATTAAAAAAAAACAAGGTTTATTACATACACATCTTGTAACCAGTATGGCCAAACCCAGAACATTAGTTGTTGAAATAACATGTTCCAGAACTGTAACTGTTGATGAACTGAGTTACATATCAAGATCAATCGATATTACTTAGTTGATCAATCACATTCTAATCAATTGAATGACTTCGTTCAGTTGGTAATTTCTCCCATGGTAAAGAAACATATTTGGCCCATTTTTTCATTGTAACATAGCTACATGAACTAAAAACTTTTTTAGCAATCCTGCTTGCACTAATTCAGCCATGATTAATCAATTTTCTAAAATGAACATCAAATGAGAAAAATGTAAAAATACTCCTCAAGTTCAAAGATTTATGGTTCATCAGGAAGAGAATAAAAACTTCCCTACATGTGTCAGGATAGAGGAAATAGCTATCGTTTGCAATGTCTGGAAATGGCGCAAAATGAAAATGTAGCCTATGACATGCAAAGTTTAAGCGAGCAATACTGCATTTTTGTAAGCTTTATTTAAATATTTATGAACCTGATATATATTGCATGTATTAACTAAATAAAACAACAAATTTAGATTAATTTGAGGATTTACTTATGATTTTTAAAAATAAAAAAAAGTAGACAACATTTTTCTTGTGTCTTAATTGCAGCGAACGAAATTGCAGTCAATTTGTTATGGATTTCCATGCAAAATAACGAGCATAGTTTAAAAGGCATCATATAGTTATCACAAAATGAATGTTTTCCAACCACTGCATACCTGCTTGTGTTCAAATGTGAGTTTAGCTGGTTTCAGTAGTCCCCCTGAGGTTAGTGGATCATTTATAGATGCTGATAGGATGCGTGAATTGACGATGACCTCTGCTATTTCATTAGACATCTTGCTTTGGAACCGGTGTGTTCCAGCTGTTCCAAGTAGCTGCTCTAAATTATTGTAGGCTACGAACACCACCTTAGCTGGACCTGCAATAACAGTAGAAATATAAAGAATTCATTAGTTAACTAAAATAGAGTGTACAGATGTAGACAAGCCGATACCTTAAATCTAAGCCAGCATTTAGGTAGGCTACTTATCTCATTTTTTTAAATTTTTTGATCTCCCTAAATTTGGTGATCAAGAATTACAATCTGATCCATTAAAACCACAGTCATTGAAAAATGTAGTGAAAAGTAGTAACAATAAATATAAAAAATAATAATTTACCCAGATTCAGGCCTGCAATTCCATTTGAAGACAATGTAATACAGTCACATGTTATTCGGGTGTGCAGTCTATAATGGGCCAAGTAATATTTAAAAATCAACACTAAACCAATGTTATATCCCATTTCGTATCTCTAATGGGAACAAGAATTCTATAGAATAGTCTTAATAGCAGTATCAATTGCCTAATAGGAAATAATTAATACCAATCTACAACTTTCATTAGTCATAAACAAACATGACATATGCTTGTAACCAATGTTATAATGGCTCAGGATATCATTTGCAATGCCATGAAAACAGACTTTTCCTCTATTCAGAACCATTTAACTGAACACTGTCTGATGGCTATTGAATACCCAGTTATAGCCTTATCATCTCGCCCAAGTGATGCCATAAATAGCCATTCAAAGCAAACAGTGGCAAAAGTATCACAATGTTTGGCCAAAGGTTCAAGTTTGAAAGAGATAACAATTTAAACTAGAAATTAGAATTTGGATAAAGTCCTGAAAAAATCATTCTTTATTATTTTCAGTCTCATTTGTCAATACTTTTATCATAAAGATAAAAAACACTGAATTTGAGATGTTGGGCTATATCATAAACCGTTTAACAGGAATTACATTTGGCAACACTTTTTCCTATCAATATTCATGACTTTTAGCCTATCCAGTGTTGCCACATAAATACAGTCGTATGGCACATTTTATGATTCAAGTTTCATTACCCTTTCATTCATTTTTGGGAGTATTAGAGTCAAAAGTAGCCCAATTGACAACTAAAGTTAGATTTGGCAACACTTAGTAAACTGTCATCAAGCCTATTCACACATACAAAAGCACAATTTCCTTGCAATGATGCACCAATGTCTATGCACACCGTGCTTCCTCTTTAATGTTTGTCTCCTGAAAGATTGTACGTGGCACTACGAGGGCCTGTGCTCAGATAGTCGTTTTGCTTGGTGACAAACGTAGAGGATAATAAGTGGGTAATCGTTTAAGTTGATGTTGTCACATTTGGATTCGCCATGGCGGCGCAATCATAACAATCTTGTCGAAAACGAGTCGAGTCATCCATGAAAACTATCAAGAGTTGCGCCAAATATATCTAGAACAAAGCATGAAGATCTAATAGTGTGTTCCAAAAATAATCTACAAGTGTGATCATAACATCACATTTATTTTGAGTGTATTGTTGATAATGAGTCGAGTCATCCATGAAAGTTATCAAGAACTGTTAGTGCAGAGCATGAATATACAAACATATGTCATGTGATCTACCGAAACCAGACACAATTGGGCAAGATATCAAAATTGAGTTAGTAATTGATTATTAAAGTAGAGATCTTCGGCTTTACAATGGTACCTTTTTTTTTAATCGGACTTCCCAAAGCGGAGTTAAATCATTTTCAAGTTCGTCTTACAAAACTGAGATATCGTCCTTTAAGGATGTACATGTACTTACAATGTACTTTAAAAAAGAAAGAAAAAGAAAAATTGCATTTCTTTTTTTGTTGGTATGATTTTTTAATCTGAAACTTTCACAATAATGTTATAAACACTGTGAAAATCAATGATATGGCTCATTCCATGAAGTTGGGGCATATTACGTGACATCCAAGTGAAATTTTCAAAATGGATATTTTCCAACTCTTTCTTCTTTTTTAGGTTCTACATTTACCAAAGTCCAATGTAGAACCTTTTTTTTTTAATGTAACATTTGGTATAAAATAACCGCACATGTTCAACAGTTGGATGACATTTCCAAAAATCCTGATGCTACATGGACACCATTTCCCATTTCCATATCATTTTCTAATAAATTAGCTGAAGATGTGGGCCAAGTTTCTATACCTCAATTAACTACTTCGAACCACAAATACATGAAAAGAAACCAGATTTGTCTAGGTTGAACATAACTTAACGAACAAGACATCGTAGATTAACTGTTTTATGTAAAAACTCATTGAAAAGTGACTCTTTATTTTGCAATTTGTATAATGAATTTAAATAAAGTACATATCAATATTTGTTTGATGTAAAGTACTCTATAAACCATGCACATTGATTACATTATAGTCATAAAGAAAGTATATGAAGTATTATTTACCTGTATAATGTTATAAAATGCACTACCGATGCTACATGGACACCGCGTCTTGTAACATTGTTAATAATAAGACTATTCATACTGTTACAATTATTTGAGTGTGAATGGTTTGTCTACTTGTTCATCATATCAAGTAGATACATAGAGTGAATTGCTTGAAATTTATCTAAAGACTGTTCATGTAAAATTTACCTTTTCTGTGTACTTGAGTATTACGATGCTACATGGACACCGTGCCCTAAAATATTTGGAACAGCTTGAACAGGTGCATCTTTTTCAGATCAATAGAGAGGATGTACTATGATGTTAACTTTTTATGTTATAAGCGCACGATAAAATTAATAACATGGATTGTAAAACTACAAATTACACAAAAAGATAACCTGCCATGAAGCATAAAACATAATTACCTATGATATACATACACCATTTCTTACAATTACACAATAACAATACACCATTGATCAGAGAAACTTAAGATGTCCACTGAAACAAACTTCATGCAGTGTTGTTCTTAAAAGTACCCTTTGTGATCTTAGTCTATTTGCTCGTTTCTGATTGAATCATCCTCTATTATTGATAAAGATGATTGAAAAGTTTGATCACTTAAAAAGTCAGTTTGCAAAAAAAATCATTTAATTGCCATGATGGATTTCTTTGGAAAGGTACTAGTTTTTGAAAATGATGGGTTCCTTAATTGTCTTCATCTCCATAAATTCCAGGACGAAAGAACTATCTTCTGAATTAATGTCAAGAACCTGCAAAGCAAAACAAAATAAACCCTATGGCTTAGTATCTTCATGGAACATTGTGTTTTGATATTGGAGTAGATTATTTATTCATGTTGCACTTTTTGTGTTGCAGGAAAATATTTATATTAAAATCATGCTGGAGTATTTTATTTATTATTCATTTAACATGAAAAGAATAGCAAAGGATAGAGAACTTAAATGATTTACAATTATTTGTTTTATTTATAGTAAATAAAACTAAAATAAGGGAATGTTTATTGTGAATTCAGTGAAATGCTAATGGAAATGGTGTCCATGTAGCATTGTGTATTAATATATTTCATTAGATATACATCTCTCATAATATGCCTTTTTTCTGTAAAGTGTAGTAAAATGTAGGCAATGTTTTGAATGTTTTGGGTGATGGATAATTTCGAATGGGGTAATTGATTTAGTCTAATTAGGCAAATTTTATGAAATGCTACATGGATATGGTGTCCATGTAGCATCGTATTGGTAAGCTATATTATTAGCATTAAAAGAGCAAAAACTAATTCATTATTAACTTCAAAGTTTATTAATGATGTGATTCTACAAAAAAATTACAATTTCAACGAACTATAACGATACCCAATGCAAAATATTGCCCATGCTATGCCCGATTCTACATGGACGCCAAATTATTATGGCGTCTGTGACTCAAAATTAATATCATAACATGAAAAGAAATTCTGATTCAGTGTTTCCCTTTCAATAAAAATGCATTAATAAATACAGACATACAAGCAACATTAAGAAATAATTACAATCGCACTTACCATTCACAAAACTATCCAATGTTTACATTTTGATGCTACATAAAAGTCCCGATGCTACCATTGGACACCAGCGACTAAAACCTTGATAAAACTAGCCCACATGTGGCAAATTCCAAAACAAACCTGATAGCTATTGACCTCTATCCTTACAAAAGAAATATGGAATGTTTTATTTATCTCCAGGGGGGGATTCCCACAAATTGCATAGGATGTTTATCACGATGCTACATTTTATGGTAAGGACACCATGCGCACGGCACGGTATACTTTTTCATGAATATATGGAATGGTCTTCATGAAATTTATTCTCATTTGCAATAGTTTTCAATTGATAAATGCTCTTAATTTTGGAAAATAATTTAAAAATGTATGATAGAGAACTACCCCCATTCAGCAATGAAAACTCCCAATGCTACACGTGTATATTTTGTGGACACCGTGTGTAGCATCGGAAAGGCAATTTTCATGTTGCTTGGGTGAAAAATCAGTCCAGCGTGACGAAAAGTTTTGGTCAGTAAACTATGAATACATGTATCTTTTATTAATCAAATCGATTTCCAAGCAATTCTATGATAGTTTTGCTTACATAAAACTCATATTAATTGTTGTGTTTTCCATGTCACGTTTTTTAGCAAAAATAGTCTTGGACACCACCACATTTTTTATTATTTTTTTCTTCAAGGAAGGGTCAATTTTTTTTTTTTTTTCATGGCTCAATACTATTACCTAGTACTGTTTTTGGACACTAACAAAATTTGATATACACATAGAGTAAAACAGTTTATAAGCTGCCTAAAGTACCAAATTCTGCTATTTTAACAAATGCCCCAACTTCATGGAATGAGCCATATACAAGAAACTCAAATTCCCAACAAATCACCCCCAATTAGGTTTTGAGCTATTTCTCAGTTTGGAGCTCTGCCCAATTCCGTCTGGTTTCGGTAGAACACGTCACATATTTTCTAAAAACAGCATGAGCGGTATTATCGTACATATTTAAACATGGTTTTAAGCTAAACATGCGTTTTACTTTGAATTTAAACACATCGTTTGACTAAACGCAATTCTCAAAAATTTGTTTACCTAATACACAAGAATAACTCACTGAAAAGTGTCGAACTTTAAACATGGGTACGGCGCATTTCACTAAACTTGTGTACCAATTGTACGGCTTGAATTATTACTCAACCGTGCAGATTGTGTAGTTTTAAAAATACATGTGCATTTGAGGAATTCGGTCGATATCTATTGTAACCCATATAGGCCACAATAAATTGAATACCTGTATACAGTGAATGCACGAACACACTGGGGACAAGATTTGCGGAGTTTAAAATTGGGTTTTGTTAAACACATCATTTGAGCATGATAAACAAAGATATTGGTCGAGCTATGACTTTTAAAAAATATTGTGCAAGACGCAGTCGAGCACAATATTTTTAAAACTCAAAGCTATACCAATATATTTGTGTTTTATACGAAAAAATCCATCCAATTTCATCATTATTATGCAGTGAGAATCTGACTTGAGAAATAAAAACAAATATAAACACCGTAAAAGTCCGTAGCCTAGCCTACCTTCCCTTCCAAACTGTCCAACATTTCTGGTACAGAATGATGGAACAGAAGCTCCAAAACAAATTCCAACATGATTATTACTATTGCACCTCAAATCTTTATATTTTTCATGGTAAAATGGTAACAAAGTTTCACATGGGACCCTTTTTTGACACGCCCTGTAAATACATATTGAGTGCATGCCAATAAGGCTATCTTGAGGAACACCCTACGTACCTTTTTGTTTGTTGACTTTGGATCAGTTATTCTTTTTAAAAGCCCATGTTGAAAATGTATGTCGTGTAAGGTATCTCTCACCCTAACACTGCATATTTTTCCTTGTGTGAAATGTGTTAACCCCATATTAATGTGGACTGTGGAGATATTTCTTTTCAAAATGCCCCCGGAAGCATCCAATAACCTATAATGTTTACAGATTAATTCTTATGCAATTTCTTTTAATTGCTAAGCTGAATATTTCTTGTGGCTGCGGGTGCTACCAACTTAGATAGTATGTTCCAAAAAGATTATTAAATCCAAAAGTAATATATAAAATGTATTCAAAACATCAAATAGATATCGAATGTACACCAACAGCAGATAACTCATATTGCACAAATGATAGTTTTGAATACATACATTTTTCATTCTAATCATGGTCCCAATGCCAAATGAGTATCCCATTTCAATGAAGTAGTATTGATAAATAACCAGTAAGCAGATTCTGTTTCAAACATAGGTTATAGTTTCTATGATTGCTGGTGCTTGATTACCCATTTCTAGACTCAATGGCCGACTGGCTGGCTATTGGTTGACTGGTAGAGTGATTTGCTTCTTTTTGCTTTCCATCTAACAGATATTTGACTTCACAGACAGTCCAACACTGTTTAAATGATACAATTTATTAAACAATCTATAACCACTTTCTTATCAATCTATACATACCATTTGGACTTCTGTCTTTGACACTCTCCACTGGTATAACAATAGAGTCTGTACCCTGCCACATTTGAGATTCCATGCTATCAGGTCGAGGGAACTGTAATGCAGGGACATCAAGGGTTCGTACATCTTGTACCTCAACTGACAACACTGAAAAAGAATAAAGAAAAGAATAATATGATATCAATGCATTTAGGACTCACATCTGAATTTGTTTATCTGATACAGTATGAAAAACATTTAGGTCGATGTCCATGTAACAGATGTTTTAACATCTGTTAAAACATCAGTCCTAGATCATTCATTGGACAACATTCAAATGTTTAAAAATATTTGAATGTTGTCCAATGAATGATCTAGGACTGATTTGGGTTTATAATCTTTAATATAAGTATTCTTAATGTATCAGAATTAATGCATGATATCATTTAAATTATCTACCTTGTTTGAATTCATCAGGATTTATATGAAAATGCAAAGTGGTGGATATTCTTTTACAAATTAAAAAAATGTACTGACAGTTTTCCACATTTCACAACTTAATTGTCCTCTTCTTTAGGAGAGATGTTTTAAATAAAGTAGCCATCTTCCGGACAAATTGGTGGTGAAACACTGACATATTGGTTTGTTAAAAGAATATCTTTCATTTTGCATCTTCATAATATCAACTCTGATGAACTTACTTAAACAAAGCCCTGGTTTTAAACAGGACAGAATAAGGGATAGAAAACCAATCTCATCACTACAGTCGATCATGTCAAGAATTTAAGGATGTCAGAAAAAGGGTCATATTTTGAGAATTCTAGTTACGGTCTGTAAAGTGTCTGTATATAAAATATGGGTTAACATAATAACCAGCAATCAGTGTGTGTTCTTCAACTGAATCTATATAACAGACGGTTGCTATAAACATGGTTTAATCAGTCAAGTCTCAAATGTCTAATGAATCAATCATCTTGTAGTGCGGAATATGCGTGTTAATCCTGTCCCATCATGAGATGACAAAAAATATCAATGTTAGGCATGACATGGGGAGAGCGCACTCAGGGAGGGGGCACTCACATAGGTGTGGAATATACAGTGCCAAACCAATGGCAGGAAATCAATAGACCATGGGGTTAACATCTACAAAATCCCTACCTATTGGTTCCTTTTGATAAAATGGGATTAATTAGGTTAAGAAACTGAAATAGGTCATGATACCATTGGCACTTCTTTATCATATATATGTCTAACCCCCATGGGTACCAGGCCTCAGGTATATGTTACAGACACAAATTCAGAATCAAACAACCGTAGTAAAGCTTGAGGGTAGTAAGTACTACTCAGCATTTATTGCAATATAGTGAGGATAATATTTTGCTGAAGTGTCCCCTTTTCGATTTGATTGAATATGCGTAAATACCTTTAACACAGATAAAAAGAGTCAATACATGTTTCATCTGAGACTGATCAATGGGAACATTGAGGGGATTTCTATATAGTTCAAAATGTACTTCAAAATTGTACAACACTACGAGTAAGAACTTGACTTGAGAATTTGTTCTGAACTTCTTTTTGACTACAACATTAAGTCAACCCAATTGAACCAAGCTGGAATTTATTATCCAATTCAAAAACCTTGGTAAACCTAATTCCAAATAAATAGACAGTTATGTCTGCAATATATAATTCAACAGCATGTATCAATATAAAAGGATATGTTTTCACATTAAATCGGTCTATTTTTAAAAAGAGATCACTGATTCAAATCCATGTTAAACCAAAATGGAAAGCTTCATCCCCATGTGCATTGTAAAAGGAGATTCATGTTTAACAGCAACATATGTATCACTATGTGAGCTAGTCTATAAACGTATGTTACACTTAGCTATTACATAAATTGATGTCGTAAATACCCCTATTACTTCTTGCAACAAGATCAACACTGATTTGTCTTAGATTTCTATCTATTTAAACCTTCCCTGACATATTTAAATCAATTTGGTAAAAGTAACATGTGATATATATTATATAATAAACCCTCTCAAACACCAAACATAGTCAGCAAAACTTGACTTGTTGCTAGTTCAATGACAGCAGCTAAGCTATATATATAAAACATCGTTACTTTCATTGATTGGTGAATCATTAAAATGTATATGATGGTTTCAAGTAACAAGATTTAAGTCGTATTTCCACACATTATCAACAGGAAGGACTCAACATATACGCCATGGTTTGTCATCATTTCAACAACATTCTTAACTAGTTCATGACATATAGATGCAAATGTCTTTCAGAATGTTAGCATGGTTCTTAGGAATCAAAAAATATCTTAACATGGTTCTAAGGATTTCAAATACATTTCAGTATGGTTTTCTAGAAATTCGATCATCTTTCAGAACGATTCTTCAGAATTCATACAAGTTTCAGAATGGTTCTTCAGAATTCAAACAAGTTTCAGAATGGTTCTTCTGAATTCAAACAAGTTTCAGAAAGGTTCTTCTAAAATTCAAACAAGTTTCAGAATGGTTCTTTAGAATTCAAACAAACAAGTTTTAGAATGGTTCTTCAGAATTCAAACAAGTTTCAGAATGGATCTTCAGAATTCAAACAAGTTTCAGAATGGTTCTTCTGAATTCATACAAGTTTCAGAATGGTTCTTCAGAATTCAAACAAACAAGTTTTAGAATGGATCTTCAGAATTCAAACAAGTTTCAGAATGGTTCTTCAGAATTCAAACAAGTTTCAGAATGGATCTTCAGAATTCAAACAAGTTTCAGAATGGTTCTTCTGAATTCAAACAAGTTTCAGAATGGTTCTTCAGAATTCAAACAAACAAGTTTTAGAATGGATCTTCAGAATTCAAACAAGTTTCAGAATGGTTCTTCAGAATTCAAACAAGTTTCAGAATGGATCTTCAGAATTCAAACAAGTTTCAGAATGGTTCTTCTGAATTCAAACAAGTTTCAGAATGGATCTTCAGAATTCAAACAAGTTTCAGAATGGATCTTCAGAATTCAAACAAGTTTCAGAATGGATCTTCAGAATTCAAACAAGTTTCAGAATGGATCTTCAGAATTCAAACAAGTTTCAGAATGGATCTTCAGAATTCAAACAAGTTTCAGAATGGATCTTCAGAATTCAAACAAGTTTCAGAATGGATCTTCAGAATTCAAACAAGTTTCAGAATGGATCTTCAGAATTCAAACAAACAAGTTTTAGAATGGTTCTTCAGAATTCAAACACACAAGTTTTAGAATGGTTCTTCAGAATTCAAACATGGATCCCAATTAAATGCAATTTTTTCGTTTCGACAGATTTTCTAAATTATTCAATGGTCGTCTAGAATCAAGTATTAAATGCAGAAGCAGACAAACCACTTGGTATGGCATCTGTCAGAAAAAGTTTATGAAATGTGACACGGTATAAGCTACTTAGCAATAGCATCCTAAAATGTTGGCAGATTTCGGTAAATATTTATTTTTCAAACATAAAAAATGTAGCCTTTAAACGTAGTCAATTCACACAGGAAACAAATTGTCATGAGATATTCTCACAAGCTGTAACGCGCGTCATACTCAGCCATTTCCCAGATGAAATGGCCGATTGTAATATTATTTTTAAATGCCATTTGCCTGTGAAGGTTTTCTCAACCAGACTATTTTGTACAATTAATACTTCCTTTGCTTGCATTACCTGTGACTTGTGCTAAATTGACCTGAAGGTGACCAAAGTACCACTACTATTGGTCTGGATGTTTCTAATTTAATGTTGCTACAGGAATGTAATGTTATATAAAGGGGGGATATCACATGGTGTTGTACTAAAGGTTACATATTAACCAGTAACATATCAAAATGTTGCGGAGAATGAGACATTTTCACTGGTCTAATGATAACAACTAATACATCTTACAATTAAATGAGAATGACCGCTAAATGCTATACTGTATGTAATAAATATAAGAGGACCTGTCCTCTTATATTTATTACATTTACTTTCCCAGGCTATTTTTGTGGATAAGCAGTTTGCATTCAGCTTTTACATTATATTATATTCACGATAAAATTCTTTTTGACTCGCTCTGTATTGACCAACTACTCACCAACATTGTCATCTTGACTGCTCACAGAAGTTCCAATAATTAAATTGTCAGCCAATAAGAAGGCACTTTCTTCCAGAGATGTGATCAAATGAGACGCTGTATCTGATTGGCTGGTTTTAGTCAGATCATCCCAGGTAGTTATTGTAGATGTATCAAGCATGGTACTGGTTATGCTAACATAGTTCTGAAAAACAAATACGAAAGGAAAAGATAGCATATATGGACAACCTGATCATAATTGTATTTTCATAATTCTTCTTCTCTTCACATTTGCCTTTTTCATTAAAACATAAAATTTTCATTTTGAAGTGGGAAAGTAAAGGCAACATATGAATAGATTTTTGACCAAGTCATGTGTTTTATGTACGTTTACTGTTAAGACTACTGTTAAGATCTTTCATGGGACAATCCTAATTGACCTTTCGGAGCTAACTTTGCAGCATGAATTATCTCAAACTCAAAGCAGTGGCACAAATTAAAGCTTCTACAGACACAAGGTTGCTGCATATGTTACCCAGAGTAGACATCAGCGAATTAACCCTAACCTCCTACCTACATTTTCCAAGGGAATATTTTTTCAACAACAAAAAGCGCGGACAAAAAGAGTGGCCAAGCCCTGGGCAAGACCTCTCGGTTGAGAGACGAACGCCCTACCAGTGCACCACTGGGGTCAACCATACTTGGCCAACTATGTAACCTGGGGCCATTATTTCATCAAAAAGTTGCCACGCCAGCTTACACAGACAGACTGCACCGTGGCCATTTGTGGCACTGGGGGTGGGTTTATGAAACCATACATAAGTGTATACATACCATTGTTACTTCCTTGGTCTTTGCTACTCTAACCTCCTGATCTAAATCTTCAATTTCTTTCTCTAGTTTCTCCACAGAATTGTCAAGTATCTGTGTGATTTCAATGATATCACCTCCATATAGGTCTTCAGTAGACTCCACACTCAACAAAACAGCCTCTGTTACTTCTGAGGTGGTGGCATCTGTTCCAGCCTGGTATAGTAAAAGATACAATAGAGATTAAATGAGTATAGAATGTTTGGTTCTAAGGGTTCCAGAATGCAAATTCAAGGGATCCACACAAACATGTTCACAGGATCTGAACGATGTACAGTGCCCTATCTCAGTTACTAACAATATAACAATACTGAATCTGGTGAAATAACATAATACTGCATTTTACTTCAATATCTCTTTGCGCCTGCCTATACCAGGATTCAAACATCAGGTAGTTAGATCCTGAAATTATTGAACCCAAATTTAGTCTGTTTGTTCTCTTCACATATAATTTGTCCACTGATTATGAACAAGGGGATTATTGATCATGAACCAAGATGAGGTCTGTTTGTACTTTTCACAATTTTTTCCCTCTGAATATAAATATGGGGATATTGATTATGATAACGTTGTGATCTTTTCCATGTCTACTTAACTACAGCCAAGTCACACAGGTTTACAGTGGGTATACCATGGGGAATGGGGTTACTCCTGACTAAGCAAGGAGGTTAACCCGAACATTATAAATAGCACATCAGACTAAATCATGTGGCAGGAACATTGGAAGTCAATGCTGTTAAAATTAGAAACATCAAATATGCTCCATATGTTGTATTCTATAAGCTGTTACTTTTGTATGTGAAATATGGTTCACTACAGTGTAAGAATATGAATGAACAAAATACTCTTTTATCACATGTCCTGACAGTAAAAAAACCACATAATATACTGCAGTAAATTACATTATTTGTGTACAGCCGCAGCCAAAGGGTGCAGTTGTCTCTCAAAGAAAAAGTTGAGATCTTAATTCCAGCAAAAGGAGTTTTTTGTATGCTTCAAAATGACACCTTTGTGGTTAAGATTGGATACTGCCTCCAGGTGGATACTGCTTTCTGATTTTATGAAGAAAAATTACTATAAAAACATTATTTATTTTCTTTGTTTTTCAATGACTAATTCCATCTATATCTCAAATGCATTTTACCGACAACTGCACCCTTTTGCCATGACAGTACACATTTGTTACCATATTACAAACATAGCTGCCCAACCCCTGTTTAAACCTCTTTATCTTTTGTAAATATCAAGCCCGTCATGGCACTACATTATACATGTTTCCACTTTGACATAATTTTGACTGTTTAACTGCAATATATTCTCAAATCTAGACATGTCCCTTAAGGGTCATCAAAAACTTAATGAGACATATTCAATATCTAAGGGCATGTAATTTTTGGCTTTTTGGCTAGCTTGACACTCATCATTTCTTGTTTTTCTAGATTGTTGCCGGCCTAAAAGATCGGTTCCAGTCATATACAAAGTATACACTTGTCTTTCCAACTGGACACTTGATTAACCCCGGACATATTTATCTTTGTCTATAGCAACTATCTACGCTATTCTTTTTGTTTTTTCAGCAACCAATATCGGATCGTCTATGGATTATACCGTCCAGCCATCTCAACTATTCCTTAAGCCAAGGTCAGTGAAAAGATAACACACAAGTTTTCCTGTAATTCCCATGGCTATCTGACTGAGGAGATCACCGTTGGCTACATAGGCAGTCTGAGGTTATAAAGTCATAGTCAAGCACCTCTGGAAAATTACTGCAGTGGAAGTTGGCAAATCATCATTGTCATTTGTTGCCTAAATTCAACACATCATTACCGATGCTGAAAGTTCAGGGAAAATGAAACAAACATTTAATGGATTCAGAGCCACAATTCTGTCCACGTTTATCAATTGCAGACGATATACAATTATACTGCCTATTAGCATTTGGATTTAATTCAGGGCAAGTACATTACACCCCAAACATATGTATCGCTTTCAAGCTCAAGGAGTGAGAATTTACTATAATCTCAACATTTGTTACTGGTTCATGGCAACTTGTGATATTCAAAGAAATTTAAAATCTAGTGATTGGTAGAGTGTTCTACATCTTAAGGAAAAATACAGGATTGAGAATGTGTGATGGTTTCCTGGACGACAAAGATTTGAAGGACTGTTGATAGTTTCCTAGACAACGAGACTTTTCAGTTCTGTATATTGAGTGATTGCAGATTTCAAAGCATGACAATAACTGTGTAACTGTGCCATTATGCTATCTTTAGACACAATTACACCAACCATAAAACACACTTGTTGCTATCTTATATCTAACAATCCTTTATCTGATCTTTTGAAGCAAATCTTTACAGTTCAAATACAACAGAACCCTACGTGCCGCCTAGACTGGGAGCATCACCACTTTCTCATTAGCACAACCATGAGTAGTAGTAGTCATTGACTCTTGACTCCAATGCTTGTGATCCAGGTTCGATTCCTTGGCCGGCAGAATTGGGTCCCTGCCCTATTGGTTTGCCCATTTTCATCCTACGAATAGTGATTCCCAAACCAACACTGGGATGTTAGGGTAAAAGGACCATTACCCAAATATACTCCCAATGTTTCAAGCTATATCCAGATCCATTGATCATACAAGTCCATTTAGTCTTTTTCAAACTCTTCTGTTGTTGTGCCATATATCAGCCATAGATTCACATTACCAACTTAAGTACAAAACATATAAAAGAATAATCAGAGTACATAAATATTAAATATTACTACCATGATTCATTCATCAACATTGTAGCAATAAACCTCATTATAACAAATGATCTGAATATCAGCCATTGAAAACGCCACAACATTACCCAATCAACTTGATCCTAATTTATGACACTTTTGACATTGACATATTTATGACTTTTCTTCCTTTGGTCATCCTTATCAACGGTCATTGACACCAATAATTCAAACCATTCATCATTAATAACAAACAATAAGATCATCATTAACAGCCTTTTTCCTTTGGAGAATTCACAACAAGACGTGATGGTTTGACTAGGGGCCATTTTAGTCACTGCGAGTACTATCCGGATGCCCAAAGCATGCTTCCTGTCCATCTAATGGCCTTTGGATATTTAAGCACCCCCATCCACCACACACAGAGTATCGTGACGGCATTTGTCTGATTAACCCGACTCGCAGTATTTATGTATTAACCCTAACCTCCTACCCACATTTTCCAAGGTAATTCTTTTCAACGACAAAAATGCGGGCAAAAAGAGTGGCACCGCCACCGGGGCTTGAACCCACAAGCTCTCGGTTGCGAGACGGACGCTCTACCAGTGCGCCACGGGGGCCAACCATACTTGGGCGAGTATATTCACCCAACTATGTAGCCTGGGGCCATTATTTCATCGGAAAAGTGCGCACAGACAGACTTTACCGTGGACATTTGTGGCACTGGGGGTGGTTAGGGTTAAATGTATTGCACTCAGAATATTTTAATTATAAATCTTTACTTTCCAAATTTGTATTTTCTAGCATTTGGTGCTTACTGCTGAACAGGATATGTTACATGTATAGGGTGCCTCAAAATGTTCTAACATCATATCACTGGTAAAATGAACCATGGTGTAAAATTAAAAATATTATAAAAAAAAACATTTGTAGAATTGTTATGTGCCAATCTAAACCATACTAATCTCTCTCTCTTTTTTCAAATTAATATGAGGGCATATTTTGCTACAAATGTGCATTTTTGCTGTGCACAATAAGCCCTTTTATTGTTTGAAAATATGTCTTCTGTAATTTGGCGATACAAGTGGCTGTAACTGTATTCTAGGTCCTGGAATTATGCTTTGCTTTATATCCAAATATGTTTTTATTGTATTTGTTGTACCACACTCCATAGATCAAGTATAGCAACTTTTGGGAAACTTGTGTTACTCATGTAAAACAGTCTTAGACAATTCTGGAACAATTTCCTGAGATTTATTAATTGTTCATGAATTGATTTGCATTTCAAACACCTTTTTTCAGGTGGTAAATATGTCATACTTCATACTTCAATCCCATTGTTGAGTAATACCATTCCAGCCAACAAATTCTTACAATGCCTTTTGGGATTACTTCCCATAAAATTGAATTTCCCGTTGAATTTGGACGCCAGTAATTTCATATTAGTCTCCGCTGTGCTAACTCCGGAACAAGCACCGACGGTCTCAGGATGCATGGGAGTAGACCCAATCATACAAGCCCCAGGCGTTCAATGTATACTATGTACTCATAACATTTTTTCAAAAAAGTTGAAATTGAATACGTTGAATAATAATGTTCTGATCACAATATTAACCTCTCATTGGGTATTCCATAGGTGAGTGGTAACCTTAGAAAGTTATATACATTTCAAGAAAGATTTACTTTATTTCAGTTACTTAAGTATGAGTATGACATTATTGTTGATTCCAGCAGCAGGCACAGCATTTTTGTGCCAATATCAGGATTTAGATTTGATTGCACATGAGACATGTTACCACAAAATGAGCGTTGAGTCGCTACTGTGCATTAGAAGATGCCAAAAATCAATAGAATCAGTCTCTAAGGAATTTTGCAACTTCAATTTGGACGGGGAAAACATGGCGCAATTATGACGTGTTGCATATCGTTTTAAAGCTTGTTTTCTGATCATTTTGAATCTGGACAAACGTGAAAATAAAATTGTCCAACTTTACTCTCATTTTGTGATGACAGGCCTCATATGTACATATGAAGAGGTATTTTGCAAAAGGGCCTACATCCACTTTGGCTCTTATTGAGAAAAAGTCAAAAAACTGTTTCTAAATATTCAAGTTGAGCAATTGAAAAACTGAATGGATTATGAAAGAGGTACACTACATACTAATTGAAATTGAAATAAATTTTAAATGTGCTAGTTTTAATTTTTTTTAAAATCATGTTTACATTTTTTGAAAATTTGGATGTAGGCCCTTTTGCAACAAAACTCCATCTGTTTGTACATAAAGAAAAAATACCACACACAAAAAATCATTTATTTTAATCATTTCAAATAAATAAGTTTGATATTGAAATGTATAGGTCACAATCATATGTTTCAAGGAAATAAAGTCATTTTTTTCAAAAATACCTACATCTCATTGTAAACAGCCATTGAAGTTGTTGTTTTGTTGCAAAAGGGCCTGTATCCCGATTTAATTCTGGACATTTCTATATCAAACTCATTTTTTGAAAAAATGCACCATAGCCCTTTTGCAAAATACCTCTTCAAACACATGAGAGCCACAGGCCTCATGATAGGCAACTGGAATTCGCTCTAACATGCACTGGGTTAAATAGAGCAGATAATGAATTGTTATCCATGCTATGCAGAGGATCTTTAGAAATGAGAGTTCTAAATAGCACCCAGATGTGTGTTTTCATGTTTAAAATAAAATATAGAACTATGCAACCTTATAGACCATATTCACGCAGCAGCCATTTTATAAAATTTGCCACCCAAGCCTCGTTCCTGTTACGTATACCTGCGCCTGCGCGCAGCTGCGTGACTTGCGCGAGGATCCGTACGCCGCGCGCTTTGGTATCACTCTTCTCTTGAGTCTTGCAGTTCTATCGAATAGATAGACCAAACGGGAACGAGGCTTGGGTGGCATATTTTGGAAAATGGCTGCCGCGTGAATAGTCTATTTTACAGGAAGTAGGCTATGATCACCATATGCATGCTCTGTGTATGTAGACTCCATTATTTCATGTCACAACTTTTCAGCCAATCACAAACCTGATTCTGTTAACTTCCATTACCCCACTTTTGCCTGAGACTTAGCCCCTACACCATTGACCCCCTTAGCAGACCTGTCCCCCTCACCACTACTAGCATAGTCTGACAGTATGCACCTGTTTCTATTCTAATTGTCAGGCAACCCTGTAGGAACTAGATTACCCTGTATTTGTACATTTATCAATCATAAGTAATTTGCATCAATATCTGCCAGCTAGCCTCAGTAATCCTCAATATGTCAGGTTGTATTAGACAGCGTGTCATCTGCTATTAGTTAACAAGGATATAGGTGTTAATATTGTGTAAGGTATTGCCATCTCTATTAGCGCGCCTACACAATGAGCTGATTATATTATGAGAAGGGACATAGCAATGTGCAGGTGTACGTATACAGGGTGTCACAATCTTCATTTCAAACTTGTCTTATGATTGTACTTGTGGTAAGTTTAGTAAAACAGAAGGAGTTATCTGTAAAGCATGGTTGTATGAACTGAAGCAAGTCCAGAAATATGATAGTACTATCTGTAGAAAGCTGAAAAGTAGGGTGATACGAAGTATAGTAAGTGCACAGTGGGCCACCAGAAGTAAAGCTGGAAAAGGGGGTCATAATAAGAAGCTGAAACATGGGTCATAGGAAAACTGAAGAAAAGAGGGGTCATCATTACGGAAGCAAGGAAGAAAGGCAAGGTCGTCAGAAATGAAGAAAGCTGATAAGTGGGGTCATAAGAACTGCTTGCAAAATGAAAAGTAGGGTCATAAGAACTGTAAGAACATTGAATGTTTGGTCATAAGAATTGAAGCAAGTTAGAGAGTGGGGTCATAAGAATTGAAGCAAGTCAGAAAGTGGGGTTATAAGAACTGAAACAAGGTAGGTCGAAAAATGTATGCAAACTGAAAAGTAGGTCCCCTATGAAGCCTAACAAGATATGGGACTAAATAGCAGGGGGATGAGGTCTTGAGGGCTGCATACACTTAGATTATTACTATCAGAGCCCTTAACCACCACCCCTGGGAAAGCACCTGGCCAGTGTCATGACAAAACTAAAATTCCACTTCAGAATGCTATCAAATTAATCTTGATGGCCTAATCCCCCTCTATGATAGGTTATTACACAAGCCATTTGTACAACAAGCTAAACAAGCTGGACAACTCTTTTCTAAATTGAATGTGGCAATGTGTTGATAGGATGTTAGCCCTGTATGAAGGAGGTAATGATTCAGCTGAAGAAATATAGGCTGCAATTTCCTGCCTTAGACAGCCACTCAGACAGAGAAAATCTTAACGAGGGTTGGAATAAGTATCACTTTACAATTTCTTTTAGATGAAGAAAGAAAATTGAGGCTTGGTAACTAATTTTCAATTTAAAAATTAAAAATTAATCAAAATTCAGGCTTTAGAATGCAGAAATGTATGTAGTTTTATGTTTGAAACAAATAGGGGTCATCAAAAATATTACGTCAAATAATGAAATACTAGCCATCAGTGGTTACTCAGAGGAAAACAAACTTCAAATCCAAGACAATTCCATGGATTAGTTTATCTAGGCTATACAAAGAATCATGGCATCACAACCTATTTTAAGGTTGGCTAAATTGCATGCATAAGAACCAGGTCTTTGCTTTAACTTTCGAAATTGATGTGACCAAGAGATGATACTATTAATGATACTATCCATGGGTAATTTTGCTTTCAGGCCACCGATGGCCACATATATTTTAAAAGACACATAATCAAGGCTGAATAACCTCTTTTGTTATGTTTGTTTGTAGAACTTTTTGTGGGCCAATCATAATTGCTTGAAGGACCATATTTGGCCTGCAGACTACCAATGAGAACCAAGCATTTCTGTTACAGCACGAGAAAATCATTGAGGAATGAAATATGTGCTGATAACATATCTGAGGCATATCAAGAATAGACTGGATCCCACAGGCCCTCACTTGCAATTTTAAACTGTACTTTGAACATTTTGGTCTGTTTAATGGATGACTGTAAAATGCAGACTACGCAGTAGGAGTCACGAAGTCTTTAAAAGGTGCACTTATCTAGATGTTGTACATATGATAAACATTACAGCTAATAACAAACAAATGATTTCATGGTCGTAAACATCAGTATCGCGGTATTGTATTGCTGGGGTAGTTTGGTTGTAAACATAATCTGCAAGTGAACAGACCATCTTGTAATTACAAAATATGACAATTTAATTTATGGCTATAATTTTAAATGTTCAACATGATACCTGATATGAAGCATTTGCGCCCTACATTATTCACCCTTTTTCACCTTAAGTTCAGACATGGTTATTTATAAAGTATAATGGATTTGAATTACTGAAGTGGTAGGATTTCATGTAACAGTGATAGTCTGTAGTTTCTATAGTATATTCACCGTAAAACCTAACATGATTTGACATTGTAAATCAGGTTTTTAGTGCAAAAAATGGGGTCATAATCCATGTCACAATGAACAGTCTATAGTAACTTACCCTTCGCATTAGAAAGCATTAAAAGTGGGGCACAGGTATGATGTGTGACGTAAAATGAACACAATAGCCAGTCAGTATTTGAGAGACAAATATCAGCCTTATCAGTGAAAAAGTCTGGGTCACTACATATCAACAGCTGGAAATCTCCCCTTGGATCTGACCGCGGGTTACTATCTGTCCAGGCTTATTAACTGACCAGAACTCCGGAGTCGAAGGCATTCATCAGTGAATACAAGTACAAAACCTATTCCAAAATATTAACAACTAGGCTAAGGGTACTAACTGACCTAAGACTAGGCATGTTTGTGTCTCTAACATAGTACTTAGGCTTTAACTGATCCTATGTTAGGACAGTCTGGTGGTGCTTTTTACTTGCACCTCTTTTTCTAGCTCCCCTTCACCTGTAAATAGAAGATATCATGTTCCTGCTCACGTATTTTGCACCTCACAGTACAATTATACTTTCATCAGAAGAAGACTGCACCATACCATGTAGACAGATACTTTTAATGATTCTGCAATTTACAATACATCATAATTAGAGGGTTACCATAAATGTCTCTAGTAACAGATGTCACATTGTCACAAGACATAGGTCCTATGTAATGCACCATACTCTTTACAGATGAGATACATGTCAAGTGTACAAGGAATGACCACTTAACTATGCATCAATTCCTCAAACAAATGTTGATATTATAATTTCAAAGACTGAGTCATAATCTACAAGCCAAGATAATTCAATTTGGTTGTCATTCTTGAAAGTTCAAGTAAAACCAGTACACCATCCAATTTTGAGGTACGGTAAAAACCCGTCAAATTGGGCAGGAGTATCAATGGCATAGTCCTTGCATCATAACTAATCTGAGGATCATCTTTTGTCAGGATCTCCCATCCTTGCACCTGACATCACAGACCATGAAATATTATGTTGTGTTATAATTGATACAAACATTCTCTCTTCCAATCATCAGAAGATGTCCTATCGCATGTCATGGGCTAACCAATTTCCTAGATGACTTATCAAAGAGCTTGGTAAGATAGTATCGACAAACCTGGTTTCAATGAAAACCCTGGGTCTCTCTGTGGAGGATTTCTACTTTTAAATGACAGTTCTATGTGGAGAGAGCTCAAATACAGTGTAATGTGGCGCCACCAGATAGCATTTAACGATGTGAGGGGGTAACCAGAGTAGTGCCCTATACTTTCTTTGTATCAAATATCAAAAAACAAAACTTGCTTTTGCCAATTTTGCTAGGGAGACTAGTAATATGCTAAATGAATTCCCCATCCAATACAAGTTTTTAATTTAGTAGTACCGTTTTACATAGCAAGTGAATCCAATCATTTGAAATAAAATGCCTTGTAAAAGATGTTTCATAGTATTACACAGTTATGTCAATTGACTGTGACATAACAATTTCACTATTATTGCTGAAGAAATGTCCTCAAATAGTAATAGATTTGTACGCATAGCAATTTCCTCAAATGTCAGGCTTTCTCGCGATTTAGACTTTCAAAAAGGTTTGGCATGTTGCAGGAAGCACACTCTATTGACCGCCTCTATATTAGGTGCCGGGGCTTAACATAAAAATGCTATTTCCTTGAGTAATTCAAACAGGTTATGTCCATATATCAGCAATGGTGACTGTGTACAACAGGTTCTATAAGGATACAGTATAGAGAAAGTGTTAGCTAATGCATGGGGCAGTGATCAATTGGTGTGTTCTACTTCCAGCCTCTAGGTGACAGGTGCTTTTCCTTATTTACTTTTATAAATAGGGGAAAACATGGTCTAGTGATTAAGGTGTTTGCCTCTGGTGCCATAGGACCCTAGTTCAGTTTCGTTTCAGGAAACTTGTGTATATTAATCAGGTATTATTCTGGATTAACCAATATAGTGTGGGATTTCACTTTCTTCCCATGTTTCGTTTAGAGGGACAAAGAAACCATAAAATAAGCTTGTCCATCAGAAGGGTATCACGACAGCATTTCCGTGTGAAGTGTAATTTATAAGTTTTGAAAAGAAAAGAGGGGAGGGAATATCTTAATCTACTGCTGTGGAAGTCGCTTTTTGAATATGATTTGGTTTAAACATCACAATTGATATCCTTCAATGTATTCACAAAAAGTCACATAATAATGAACCAACTTGCCGCGTGTGATGGGATCAAGCTAAATCAGTAGTCAAACAGATCTAATATTCAATTCTTTCCATTTTGTATAGGTTATTTGTAAAGCTTCATTTGGCAGAAAACCCAATCTAATTCTAAAGATATTAGCTTCTGAAATTTTTCAAAACAATAGAAAAGAAATGAAATTCTATACTTTGTTTGGTTACATCTCAAAATATTTCTTGACTTCCGACTGATTTTGCTTGATCACATCACACACTATAAGTATAACCACTCTCTCCAAGTAGGAAATTGGAAACTTGCTTAATCTACTGAGCAATAAATGCTTGTAATTCTAGTTGAGACCACTGGCACGGCAATCTAGGATGGTTTTGATATAAAGTTAACATCAGTACACTGTATACCAACTGGTTCCTGGAGGCGGTCATAATAAGAAATTACAATTATGGCAGCTATAAATACCCATTTACACACATAAATATCACTCTTATAAGGATATGATTAAGCAAAAGATCTAAATATATTAATGTCTTTTTAAATTTAATTTCGTACTGAACAGGTGATTTTGTATTTCTAGTCCAGTAGTAATCTAAGTAGGAATCGGTGCAGCTTATTAATGCCAATTCAATTTGGGTGAAATCCCTAGTGAACAGATCGTTTTAAAACTACTTCCATGTATGAAATTATATCTCATTTGATCTACTTGGACTTGAGATTATATCATCAAATCACATCAATCAAATTCAAATTAGCCTTGACAAATCACATGCTTCTAGTAGTCACAGGGTTACCCTATCTAATTCTCACTCTATTATCTTGGTATCCTTACATACATAGTCGAATACCAACCCATGTGAGGACCCGTATTAAAACACGTATAAAAAGTGTATAGAAATTACAGATAATCTGAGGACATTTTATTTTTTTTACCATACATATAGGGACTTTTGTATGGTACATGTATGTGTATTGACGTCTAAGGGAGGACAGGACCATACATGCCTTAGGGGGGTGAGGACCCTCATCCTAAATGTTTTTATGCATAAAAAAAGGAGGACGTCAAAAAAGGTCATCACATTGGTTTTTTGTCCTCACATTGCCGGCTGGTAGGGACAAAGGTCCTCGGATTGGCGGGTTCACCATTACAATAATACTATAGAGCAGGCATACATACATGCACATGTTATATCAGTACACAGTGAGTATATATAGTTTGTTGGCTCATCACATGAATTTTTGTAACACTTAGTGCTGGCTGATAGCAATGTTGATACCGTCTCATTTATCCAATTAGCCAACATGGTGAAATTGTCTATGATGCCAACATAAAAGATTAATTTGGTTCAATCTGAACCCTGACTCAAGTTTCACACAATTATCTAATTAAAAAGAGCCAGTATATTTCCTCTGAATCCATTCCAGCATCAAAAAGATAATGTGGCGAAGCTAGCCATTATGTCAGTAATAAAAACCACAGAAAACACTTTGATGGCAAATAACCTAAATATACACATATTTGTGTTTTTAGAAGAAAAAGAATGACACGCACACTGACCATTGCCAGCTTATCCATTATTACTTGGCAAGCAATCCCTCTGAAAAGTCCTGATACACAACAGAATTTTAAATCAGCTAAACAAGTTACATAACACTCTTATAAGGATTGACATGTTACATATCGTCAGCCTGGTTTGATAATTGCCTAACTCACTTTTCAGCGAAATTGAGTTTTTTGCATAAATCATGACTTCATTACATTTTGCACATGCTGTAATAATATCAAGTCATTGAAAAATCGAAAGTGTTGATAAATGCACAATTGCAATTCTGCCTAAGTCAGCATTGTGAGTTAGGCAGATTGTAATATTTATGTAAAATGTTGTTAAAATGGGTCATATTAACTTGTATTAGGCCTATAACAAGCCACATTTCACTTAAAGGTATACCCCAACCTAATTCTATCCAACAGTTACTGCTCCTGTTGGAATTCACCTGCACTATTCATGTTGCTATTCAACATATCGTCAGCCTGCTTCGATAATTGCCTAACTCACTTTCATACTTTTGTTGTTTTCTAAGAACTAGAAAAAATGAGTTAGGCAATTATCGAAGCAGGCTGATGATATGAGCAGAGAGAGAATCTTTAACATATCAACATTTGTTGCATCTTTTGTCTTGTCCTGTCTTCAGGAGATGTCGATCCCATATCTTGTTTAAATCAATGACCTTCCTTGATGCAGTCTCCCCGGCGGCCATTTTGATCTGCTAGTAGTCGACATAATGTTTCCTTTTGGGATGCTAGTATTCACATCCTTTGATCTGTCTACCATTTGCTATGCTCATCTCTTATACAACATACGCATTGGATGTGACACCACGCTGCCTCACCAATCCAGACATGTTAGACTCAGTCTTTATTTGGTACATTGGGGCGTATCAAAATATTATTTATCTTATGAACTTCTCAAGAAAATGAAAACTTAGCCTTTTGAAATTCAAAAAATTCAAAATATACCACATTTGATGTATTCATCAGATGTGGAAATATAGGAATGGGCTAAGGTAATGGTGCTTATAAGTGCCTTACGTATTAGTCCTAATGTATAAAGACCAGAAGTCACTTTGGAACTAATGTCCCGTTTCCAGGGGGAAAATATAAAAATGTGTCAACATTTAAGAAGTTTAAGAAGTGTACCTATCAAATACATTCAAAGTATAAGATGGGTTCACCGGTATGAGAATAAATAGTTTGATTAGGCATCATGAAAAACCCTGAAATGATTGGGAAAAACCTGAAAAAGCATGTTGAACATTACAACAACTTTGTGCAGCGCTTGGACATTTATTAATTAGGTGTGACGTAGTGCCACTACCTTGCGTCATTAGCATATCAATACAGACCGACCATTCAAAGTTAGCGTACCGGGAAAGGGCCACACAGAAATCACGCGTTGACCTGTAAACTCGTGCATGACCTCAAATCACTTGCATAGGGCTTCGGCATTCAAGCCAGGCGCACATGGTTTTCGACCAAACTGCTTTCGATCATGTAGGATACATCATGAATATTAGAAATAACTAATGGTCAAGGAAACATTTGGTCGGTGACTTTTAGATGATATTGAAGCTTATGATTGACATAAACAATAAATTTAGGTTGTTTTTATGAATGGTGGACTCCC
Organism: Ophiura sarsii; assembly: GCA_035610835.1. Classification (NCBI taxonomy): domain Eukaryota; kingdom Metazoa; phylum Echinodermata; class Ophiuroidea; order Amphilepidida; family Ophiuridae; genus Ophiura; species Ophiura sarsii. The sequence continues at coordinate 147,553,697 of CM069441.1, read as the reverse complement.
GCGGAAATACACACGGTGGTTTTGCCTGGGGAATTCTGGCTTAATTGAAGATGCTCGCAACGCGTGTTATGAATGGGGAATCAGCCTATTTTGGGGTCCGTGATATGAAAAGAACTGCCGAAGATATGTATATTAACGGTTGTGCAAAGTTACTATTTATAAAAAATGTTTATATGATTGGAAAGAAGAGATGTTAAGCTTTGTAAAAATATAGGTTGATTACAGCAAAGGTATAATGTGAATGAGTTGTGAGTTCACAAACTCCGGCATACGTACAAAGCCCCTATACCACGTTAGTGTGATGCTGTGTGTGTATGCTCGGATCAATGCAGGATGCCCTCAACTTATTGTAATGAATGGGCTGAAAAGGCCCACAACGGGCTAATATTAAATGAAATGGTAGGAAAACAAACAAACAAAAAAGAAACTGAATTTAGGTTTAAACCTGAAGATTCTCATGCCTGGGTACGTGTACAGGCTACAGAATTCCTTGATACATCCCACCATGGGCATACTGTTGAGGGAGCCTCATTACCCTTCCCAAAGTATCAAAGAGAAGAAAAGTGAATATTCTTGAGGAAAAACCGAGGGAAAATCTTCAGTAAAGATTCCCTAAAAAGGCCTCTATGGCATGACAAATCAACGGAGGTTCTAATCTAAAGTCAGCAACTATCTAGTGATCCTAAAGAAGGAAATGTTGTCAAGATATGATGGCACAACATGTATTTGCCAAGTAGGATTGATATCATCAGAGATACTGCTGGCGCTTTTCCTTTCAATCCAAATTTACACATGACACATTAGCCAAGGTCACATGTTCATAGATATGCGGATTATGTGGTCAACAACTTTAAATTACAAATTCTACCAAGTGGTGATGAAATGTACTATTCTATTACTATAGAAAAAAAATTGTGTGTATATATTTATTACCCATTATCTTAATTTAATCTGTTTGATGTTTCTTAAAATTATCAATATAAACTTATAAAGCATCCACATCTCATTCATTATGTCCTGTATGCAAAGAGTAGGTTAGGGCGCAGCAAAGACTGGGCACAGAATACCAAAAAAAAACGATAGTTTTATGAACTTTGTTCGTGCACTTTTTAAACAAATGCTAACAATATTTGTGAGTTTGATGTCATAATTAGTTTTATATACAATAACCTTTCAGAAATGAATAAATAAGTCCAAAATTAATATAAATATATCCTGCATGAAGAGTGAAGTTGTTATATATTTTTCCCTCGCACAGGAAAGTAATTCAAATAGGGGTGCTTTGAGTACAGTAGCAAAGACACAAATTTACTCCTGTGAGTGTTCTGTATCAAGTATACCTGTATACACTTCTTACTTGATTTCATCCATAGGTTTGTATATTTATTTAGCAATCAGTATTGTAGCATTTTGCAATCTTTATAAGTATCACTTCATGTCAAGTATATGTTATACAACACGTTTGGCAATCTCATAGGAAGCTATGTGTTCCTATTTTGACATAAAGTTGGATTGAAATTCAAGGTGCATAAAGAAATCAATCAGTTTAAATTAATTTGTTATGTGTTTTTGTATTTATATAAACAAACAATCTAGGTCAAAACATAATCCCAATTGTTTTGGGTCAAACTGTTCTAGTGCCATTAATGAGCATAGACCATGATTTCTTGAAATCCATTCCACTAATTGATTTTCATTATAACTAGAACTCCCTCCTCCACCTATACTTTATTCATCTAATTCTGTGCAGTGACATGAGAGCATATTCCAGCAATTAATGCAAGTGTCTCAATTTGCCTTTGATTAGGCTATATTAACAAAATATTTTGTCTCAAAGCTCCCACGCGCATTAGCCAATTGATGCGCGTTAGAAAAAAAAATCACAAAGTTTCACCAATTTTTCAGATTTTTATTGAGCACATCATTTTATATACAAAAGGTCACTTTTACAAGGATTTCAATATTTTGTTTATTAAAAAATAAGAAAAACCTTAAAAAAACTGCATTCCGCAATAGGTTTTGAAAAACTGAAGAGCTTTGAGACATTTTTTTTTTAATATAGCCTTACGTGGGTATTTCCACATCACATCCTGTGCCAATAACAGTGGGCAAACATGACATTATTGTATGCTTCAATAGCACTGCACAGGGATGATAGATGAACAAAGTGAACATTATACCCCTCCTCGCACATCACCATGGTTATACACTCACCAATTTTGTAATATTCTGTACCCATACAGAGATACAAGCGCTAAGATCAGGACCTGATGCAGGAAACCATCTTGGTACAGGATGCCCAGGAGTTGATTCACAATGCCACACAGCAAAACCTGAAAAAACAACCAAATATACAAATTGGTAATTCAATATCACTTTTTAGCATACACAGAGCATATGATTTAATTTGTTGAAAATGAATTCATATGGTGCCAACATATTTTTAAATAATAAGTCATAAACAGAGACATGGAATTTGATTTGAGTGATGAATCAATTGTTACGTATATAAAAATGGACTTAAAAGTGTTATCATTCACATGGTGTGTACAAATGAGTGACTGAATATTACATTGAACACTACTTGAACATGTCATAGCAGATTTTTCATTCAATACTGTGAATTCAAATCAAACTGCTAACACCAGGGATTCATAAAATTGACACTACTTCATCACACTAAAATTCAATCTTTACTCAAATAATATTATGGTTTTATTAAACAATATTGCCCGCAGGGTTTTATCATACACTAGAATCTTCAAACCTAGTATTGGATTTTTGCATTTTATAACAAACTGAACTCATCTTTCATTCTTTACTCTTCTAGACACTACATACACTCCCTACATAATAACACAATTTGCAAGCCTACACCCAGGAGGCACTTATACACTCATTGTACAAGTCAATTAATTAAACCTAGAAATGATTGAAGTCATTACTAATTATAGTCTGTGTTCCAGACTGATATTTCTTCTTCTAAGCTGTGGCCTATGTCTAAAAGTAGTCCAGTTTTTTGTTAGTAGCCCAGCTTTTGGCAGGCAGCGACACCCGGTTTTTGGCCACGATGCAAGGGTCATTTAGTTCAATTACGCGGCGTAGCCATGGGGTTGGCAACACTGTGTATAGTTTCACCAGTGTTATGATTTTTGGACTGAAAACATGGGGGAAAGTAGCCCAATTTCAGTCTGATCAATGTAAACTTTCTGAAGGCAAGTGTTGCCATAGCACTTACAATGAGCCCAATTGGACTGCAAAGTTGAAGCTTAGATAAGTCGATGAATTGCCCTAAGTATAAGGGAAATGTGATACACAATGGTGAGGTTCCGTATTACTCACAGGAGAAAACAACAAAAGGATTACTGTCACTTAACTGTCAAATTAAGAGGCAATTTCTGACGATAGTTGCATTTTATCAACAAGAATCATGACTAAAAGTGACTCCAGAAAAAGCTCTTCTGAGATGTCTGATGAAAGCAACCACTTTCTACGGAATCACAAGAAGTTCAAGTTTCTTAAAAGACGTACTACAGTGAGAGTAAGAGTGTAGGACGTGAGAGGTTATTTTGGAGTTGTGCCTGTGTACCCAATTAAACAATACAAAACGATTGTCTTTTTAAGGGCATCCAAGCAACAAAACAATAAGGTTGAAGTAATTAGTAGAGTTTGGAATAGTGTTTTAATTATCCCCCTTCCTTTGGTGGTTTTCCTTATGATACCAATACATATAATTCAAAAATGGATGTATGCATAGGGGGTGCATTGGTGAACCAAGTACATGTACATACACTGTAAAAGGGCATCATGTAGAATGCCAATAGGCTGGAGAATGTGTTAAAGAATTGTGATATTAGGATGAATCCGCTGAATTAAACAATTCAACGTCAGCGCGTATCACAGTAACATATGCGTCAGTTGTGAGTCAACAACATGATTTGGATTTGATTGCACAAATGCATATGCTAGAACATAATAATGATATCGCATTCGTATCTAAGTTGGGATAAAGTATAGCATTTCGATGTCTGGTAGCAGTGTCTGCAAGTCCTGTTCTGTTCAAGAGTCAGGTAGCAGTGTCTGCAAGTCCTGTTCTGTTCAAGAGTCTGGTAGCAGTGTCTGTAAGTCCTGTTCTGTTCAAGAGTCAGGTAGCAGTGTCTGTAAGTCCTGTTCTGTTCAAGAGTCTGGTAGCAGTGTCTGCAAGTCTTGGTCTGTTCAAGAGTCTGGTAGCAGTGTCTGCCAGTCCTGTTCTGTTCAAGAGTCTGGTAGCAGTGTCTGTAAGTCTTGTTCGGTTCAAGAGTCTGGTAGCAGTGTCTGCAAGTCCTGTTCTGTTCAAGAGTCTGGTAGCAGTGTCTGTAAGTCCTGTTCTGTTCAAGAGTCTGGTAGCAGTGTCTGTAAGTCCTGTTCTGTTCAAGAAACTGATGACTAAAAGGCAAGCTAGCATATCATATCATATAATTTCACTTGCAAGATTTTGGCATAACTAGGCAGAGTATGATTTGCTATAACTAGGCACCTTGCCTCTATATGACAGGAATCATATATGTTTTATATCAGTATCAATTCATAAGTGGACCAGTAGGATTATAACTATTAAATCAGAGATATGACGCTAGGGTCATTGACTCTTGGACATATTCTGCACTAGTTCTTGGTTTGGTACGTGACTTGGTAGAATTTGAAATTTATATATCACAATTATATAGATAGGCCTTTATCATGAGACTTACTGTGTAAATATGGAAACCAAATATGTTAAATCAAACCGAATTTATATCACATGAAATAAAATTGGGTAAAAAAGTGTTGATATAATATGTCTGTGACCAAGAAATGTGTGTGTGTCTAGGTTTATCATAGACTTTGAGACTCTCAGACTTTGCTTAACAAAATGCTGAAAATGTGTCTCAAATTTACTAAGTTGAGACAGTATGCTATAAATATAAACATAATAGAAATACTTTCCAGTAAAAGCAAGGCTCAAGGCAAAAATGACTTCCAACAGTCTACATCTATTCCATAAGAGTAATTACTATACTATGTTATTCTCTTCTCTTTTTTTTTAAGGACCAAACCAAACAAGACAATGTTGGTAAAACATTAAAAAGACATCTTCAATTACTACTTGTAGTGGATACTTTATACGAGGCTAAAATCAACTTTCAAATTCACTTACTACTCTATCTGAACTTATTTTAGAAAGCTTGACCATTCTCCCTATAAGGACCTCAATGTTATTGTCAAAGTCATAAAAGTATTTATATTTTATGACAACATTTAATCATTTCCAAAGCGGATATCCCAAAAAGTCCGAATCATTGTTTGTGAATGTGTCTAGAAAATACTATGTTTAGCATGTTACCCATAAATCTGGAGTGAGTGGCATGTGGCTATTTGAAATATGACTTATCATTGACTTAACCATTTGATTGCAACAATACTTAACACACCTCATAAATTGACAAGAATAAGTTGCTATTAAGATAATTCCATCTCAAATAAAAGATCACCTAATAACCTCAAAACCTCATTTGGTCCAAAGTTGACTTATGGCGCACATCATCTAATAGGATGTACATAAATGCCCTGTAAAATCCCATACATGGCGCACATCATCTAATAGGATGTACATAAATGCCCTGTAAAATCCCATACATATCCGGGTGGAATATCTATATCCGTATCATAGAAAATCTCTACCCTATACTCTGCAATCCTATGTATGCAACTTTCCTGAATCTATCCCTATTCATTTAGGATGATTCCTTGTTCCAGCCAGTGCCTGTTAGCCATTCCTGTATTTGTCCTATGAACAACCCCAAATGTCTTGAAGATGACAGTCCATATGTCTCCGGTGCCCAGGCTTGTCTAAACATAGGAAGATCCAGGGTGGTATAAGTACCCGAGTCTCTAGACCCTATGTGTGTATCATTCAGGAAGGCCCTAAGAAAAAGTCCGGAGCAAAAGCTTTCTCAAGGTAGAAATACATGTAAAGTAAGGAAAAGTACTTGAATGGGTAATAATTAAATAAACTGCTCAAAATAAAATAAATCTGAAAATGTAAAGCTGATAACTTCAACATTGTTTATTTTAAGACAAAGAATTGAACTTAAGTACTTCTTTCTTTCAGAGAACTCCAGATATTATTGATCCTTATCCTTGCTGCAGACCCTTCCACTGGTCATATTTTGCCAAGCATGAAGATGTGATGACATGATATGACTCCATGAATAGACTTTGTTAAAGCTCTATACATGATTCAATGAGTCTAATATGACAGATTATTTGTAAAATGCATGCCAAGATATGGTGTAAGACTTGCTGTCAGACTACATCTGTTTTATACTGAGGGAGTCATAGGAGAGAGTTAGCCTTGGGACAAGCGTTCTGCAAGACTTGTAAATTATCATCAACTAACACCAAGCACCAAGGGATGTCTATGGCATTCCATGTTGCAAGTACAGAAAACCATAGACGGTCAAATGAGGTCCTACATAGCCAATATGATACATATAAATCTCTATACTGAACTTTGATTGAGTTTTTTATAATAATTTGATAACAAACAATCATGATTTTGATGGTTGATATGAAGGATCTCCAATGCTGTGTTTTAAAGTCAGATTTGATCAAGACCCTTCATAGAAACGTTCTAACACAAAAAGCATTTACACCCTTAATTCCTTAACACAAGCCTAGGTATTACAGTTTGATTTGTTGTTTCAAAGCAAAAACACTTGTTGGAAAGTTGCTGCACATCATCAACGGATTGCTCTACTAACCTTAAGAAATCTAAAATGATACAAACTTGCCCTCTTCTAATCTGAACTAACCACAACCAGGCCTAACTCAACAGTTTTATCAGTGGCCAGGCCGACAAGACTATCAAACCAAATTAACTTGTCAACCAATCCCATTGATCATATGATACATAATTATAGTGATGATGCCTTCAGATTTGCACCGATTACCTAGACAGTATAGCAAGCATGATTGCGTTACTTCATGGATAGAGCAAGTATGCCAAATCTATACACAGAATAGGACAAGTGATGAGAAATGAATGCTGAGAGAGCTTAAACACGGTCTTGATAGTTGGGGTGTACAGGATTGTAAGAGTCTGTTCATTTGATGATTGATATTAATATCAAACATGCCACTCATGACCTGGCAATTTATTTCTACTTTCTCAATATTCTGGAGGATCCTTGATTCAGCCTGTCTTAAATATGTTCATTCTGACCAATTCAATGGCAAATTAAAAATGTGTTGTTTATACCTTAAGAAGTTGAGCTTACTTGATCAATTATTTTGAAGCAACTGTCTCAAATTGAACCATTATGGGCAAATTAAGAAGTTCAGCAAATCCTTAGCAATGTCTATTCACCAAAAGTACACCTTGAGCAATCACTACATACATTATATTATAACATGGAAATAACAGTACCAATGTAATTAGAAACACACTGATTAATTCTGTCCTCATCTAAGCACTCCGCGCAAGAAAGTCATCTAATATTAAAATGATGCTAACTACCGATTAATGAAACACTCTATTATTGCGTTCAAAAGATGTTCCTCATTGTATAGATCATACATGCCGAAACCACTGCCATAAGTCATTTACTATATTGATCTCATAATGCCACCAACCAAAGCCTGGAACTCCTTTATTGACACCGCTCACATGCGTATTGATATGCTTCATCAGTGGGTCACCATCTGTAGGACATTAACTTCCAATTATAATAAAATGCTTGGGCAGTTTGGGAAATAGTTCATCCAATCCTGATATTAATGCTGAAGATCAGAGAAGCGTTAAAGTGCATAGTTTATAGCTAATCATGTTAACCATCACAAATTAGTCATTTGAATGCGAATGCCCTATATCGTAAGATATGTTGAATTTAAAACTAGCCTCACCCTGGTCCGAGGTAATAACTTATCTCTATCAGCAGTACTGTCTATCAGAACAACACAAGACATACAAAGCATCATCAAGCTATTTTTTTTGAAAAACCCTGGGTATACTAAACTAGTAAAACTACTAAAACTTATTATTTAGCGATAACTCACAGAAAATATAAATAGCATACAGTCAGTAACACCTACAGCTTAGATATCACCCAGAGGTATTATAGAAGCGTGGAATTTCTCCTTTAGTATAAGCCTATTAAATCCACTGATAACCCAAGATAACAGTTTTGACCTTTCTATATACTTTGCCTTAAACTCTAGCCCTTGAATAATTGTGCCTTATTACGATAATAGTATAATCCTATCAAATTCCCAAATTATCCAACCACATATAACCCTAGATATCATCTGACCTTTCCAATGCAATGAAGAAAAAAATGTTCTCTGAACACTTGCTGAAATCTTGAATGCCAGGAATAAAAATAATTGCTGTATAAACCAATCAGTTCCCTTAATCTGAATCAATATCAAATAAAAAACATAATAATCATTGACATTTCCCTACAACATTAATCTATGAATTTACAAATTCAAACAAATTAATTTCAATATTTGTCAAAGATTCTGAATACTAATCTGAAGACATTGTGAATATTAACGTAACACCCTAGTGTGGTTTGTAGCAATAAAGCTAGCACTGTAATAGGGGAAAACATGGGACTAATAATGACACAAAAATGGGGGGCGGGGCGGGGGTGCTGCCCATGGGATCGAACCAGTGCTGCTGCCGCAGTCCAGGTATTGTGCATCATAATAAGGGGTCACGCTCCCAAAATAACTTTTCTGAGCCTATATGTACCTTAACTCTAACCTTATCCTGGAACCTACGATTCACAAAGGCAAAAAACAATGTCCACGCGCATGCTATACAGCATTCGATTCGATGACGTCATCAACCAAGCTGATATGTGTGTACGAAATCAGTGCCCAGGCGAGCGTTGGCAGGTTAGCTGATTTGTTAGGGACGTGGTGCAGTGATCGGTGGGACCGCGGGTCGAATCCCAGGGGTTTTGCGGCGATTTTTTCATATATTGTCCTCCCCCTCCCCCGGTTTCCACACAAAAACAAAGCCTGGCTGGTTAGGGTTAAAGTAGTCAATGAAATAGACTGGGGGAATGGGGTCCACCGGCATGGTGCTTCTGAGTAGATTAAGCATGGTTATGGTTATGGAAGAGTCTATTGAGAATAATGCATATTCTGGCAATTTCTTCTGAATATAATGATCATTTGTCATTTTCATTAGATATTTTTTATAAAATGTTCAAATATTTGTAAAATTAAGTTTGACGACATATGCTCTATTACAAAATATGCTCATCATGACAATATCATCAGGCTACACCCTATTACCTATGGATAAGGAAACAAAGAGATGGAATAGATGAAAACTAACAATTGGCTGAGCAAAAAGCTGCTTACAAGTCTATGTCAGTTTGCAATGTTGTGTGAAGTCTGCCGATTTTGTACCGATCAGACTATAAAGATGCAGTACGTGCTGGTACCATCATGGTACCGTCCTACTTAATTTGGGCACCTGCACGCACTGATATCTTCATGTATTACGATCTCCATAATTGCTGCAAGGGATATATGGATGATCACTATGAGGGATAAACACTCAGTAGTGACAAAATCAACACGCTTATTAAATATGATAACATAGAACTGTGAGAATCAATACTTACAATATTTATACTCAATTTATGCTACGTGATGAAACATATCAGGCTTTAATAGGTCACATTTTTTACATGGGGGATAGTGGTGTCATATGCAGCATAGCCTAATCCTACACTACTATGATGGTTTATTACATGAATATCTATTTACGATTACCTGAACACACTTGAGCATTATGTTTTCCCCAAGCAATGTACCAAATTACTCTTTGAAAATGATGGGAATAATGTAATTTATTAACACAATTTTGTTATTGCTTGGAATTTCTGTTGATAAAATTTTGGATTGATATTCAATTAATAGGCTACTGAATTATGTTGTGAGAATCTTAACGGATTCTCGCACCTGAGCTTTACACAAAATTCTAACTCTGGATGATGTATGTTGTAGGAAGCAAGATCTCTATTAATCTCCATCAAAAAGGCACTAGTTATCTCTTAAATAATGTACCTAATTACCCCCATTCTCCCCTATAGCAATAAGGCACACCTTGAAATTGATGTCAAATATTGCAATATGTCGGGCAAGGTAGAAAGGACAGAGCAACTAGAATAAAATGTGCAGGATGGTGTTAACTTTCTAGCTGAAAATCAATACAGAATAATGATTATTGTCTAATGAATAGGACCTGATCTATATTATGATTAATTGAAATCAAGACTAAAGAAACCAATAAGTATATTCTTAGGAGAAATATGGGGTTTTCAGTAGTGTGATGATCTCTTCAAATGTCCTACTTACAAATCAATTTGTCTTTAGAACTTTTTAAACAGTTTAAATCAAACTATGTATATAAGATAAATATTTTAATTTTTTTAATTTTTTAATTTTAAGTTAAAAGTACAAAGATCCAGTGAGTATGCAATGCAGGCTCTTTAATCTGGATTCACCTATGACTATTATGAGTAAAGCCTAACATCTGAAATAAATATTCACAGAGTTCATCAAAACAAATATTTAATAAGTTAGCTCTCAAGATCAAAATGAAATCAACCCAGAAAGCCATCTGTCAACATACACTCATAAACAACTGCTTCTAATAACGCCTTACTTGCTACTTTTTCTGAACGTTAACACTTGCACGCGGCTATTGGTTTTACCATACAAAACAAGATTTTTCAGAAACCTTTCCCATATTTCCAAGGTCTATTTCAAGGAATACTGAACCAATGCTAGGCATGTTTGTACTTTTTTTAATGCATTTCTCATGGTGATTCCAAATATGGTAATGAAATTCAATGATTTTAACATTTTTAAACATTTTGTGAAATATTTGAATGTCGTCTGCAGCCGCCAGCCGCATGGAAAGAGTTAATAGCGACAAAAATTATGATAAAATCACAGAAATATGAAATGTACCCACTGAATTTTAGAATAAGCACAAACCTAAACATTAAACTGAGTACAATCATACCTAGTCATTGTTCTTAAGTTATTGAGATAGACATGTTCAGGTTTACATAGATGGTGCCTTGAATAAGTGGTAAATGGATGTAAATACATTGTACTTTTGGTAGTCTTGATATGTCATTACATATAGATGGATAAAAACAAATGGTATTGGTATGCATTAGATGGATCATAAGAGTTAATTGTCCCAATGCCTTATGATCTGTAACGCTGCTGCTTATTAGTAGCAAATCAGTATTACATTATTACGGTTCTTTGGTGTTAAAACTCGCAATAACCTCTTAGCTAATTAATGAGCCCACACATTCTTGATTAGGCAAAAAAAAGAGATGTTTGGTTGTCCTCAGAGATATATTAACTGTAAAAGAAGAAATGTTAACAGCAATTGTCGAATTTAATGTGTTGAGAAAAATACTTTTAAAAAATAAAAATAAAAAAGCGTCGATTGCGGAGGGCAACCAAATATCTTCTTTTTTTTGGGCCTTATCAAAACATTCATTCATTTAAAGGTGTATGTTCCGATCACTTTATTATTATTTTTCATATCAACATATTTTGATATAAACCCCCCCCCCCCCCCCCCCCCCCCCCCATAGTTGTCTCATTATTTCTGTAAAATCATAGGCGCAAGATATGTTCTATTTAGACGTTACAGGCCAAAAGGTGGTGAACTACCACCAAAGGTGGTTAACCACCCGGCTAATTTGTGGTTGTTTACTACACAATGGGCAAATTTCATGTCACCTTGTGCTTCTAAAATAAGAACCATTGGAGTTATGCAACTCAAACTTTGGATTATAACTATTTTAAGGATGACCCTTTGTGTAGAATAGAAAATATCAAGTTGAAAAATGGGCCAGAAATCGGAACATCTACATGTACCTTTAATCATAAAGTATAATCAAGCCATCTAAACGTGCGCGACAGAACAGCTACTTTCAGTAACAAATTGCCCTGGTTGACATATTTCTAGGGCCATTTCTAGGCTAGATTATACCAAAACAAATATTGGTTTCTATTGATACAGGTAAACAATACCATATTGCACTCTTGTATATTTACAGACAGTTGGGGATTACTGTGTACTTATGTTTAAATGTCAGATACATTACGGTTATGGATCACTCCTGCGTAATCACTCTGCTCAAATCCAGATGTGGGTACAGAGTCACTGCATAATGGGTTGCACTCATGCATGCAAAATTTAAAATCTCCTTATAACCAGATATAGAACTTGTCCTAGTTTCAGAATTGCAGCATATTGCTTTGCTTGGTAATAACTAAAATAAAAAAATATAAGTTTTTATATAGCGCTTTATCAAATTAAGTATGCTCAAAGCGCTTTACATTTATTCCGCTGCTCAGTCATAGAATACAGGCCTTAGATAGTAATTATCCCCAAAACAGCTACCCATTGTACACCTGGGTGGAGAGAAGTAATTGCAGTAAAGTGCCTTACTCAAGAACACAACATGTTGATCACAGGAGGACTCGAACCCACAACCTTTTTGCTTATGAATCTAGTGCTCTATCTGCTGCACCACACATGCCCACTATAGTATAAGAATGATCATAATTCTGCATAATCGCATCTTGTTAATATTATATCGCCTCTTTATTTCTTGATCATTTTTTATTTTGTTATTTTGGAATGATTTTGAATATACCTTTATTTCTTATAATTGCTGATATCAAAGAGTTCGAGAGAAGAAACCCTTAACTTTTTTACTAGATAATCTTTAAAATGTCTGTCTGCAAAGGCTATTTAGAGAACCAAAAATGGTACACTCCTTCTGAAAAAACAATAGTCCCCTCCCCCATTGATAACAGAATATGAAACGAATAGACAATCTTCTCTATCATCTTCACACATAGCCTAAGGCTAAACAACCACTAGGATTGTCTCTAGTAATAAGAGTGTCTAGACAATAGGTCCCTAATGACCAATACTTGAGTGAACTTATACATCATCTAGATAAGTTTATAACAACTTGTAGAATAGTAACAGTACTATACAGGAATCTACCAGGATGTGTAAGAGCTAATTAATCAATGCATTAATCAAGGTATTGATTAATGTATCATTTTCACTAAGATTGAGACATTTCAATTTTGAGAAATCAAGAAAAGTAGGGATAGAAAGGGCAACAACAGAGATCTTAGAACCCTGTTTCAGTAGTGACCCATATTTGTAGCCAAACTACCATATACCCATTTTTTCTTGATATGGTAACATTTCAATGTTGACCTATATTTGAAGCCAAACTACACAATTTTTCTTTAAAATTGTGACATTTTAATCACCTTTCAAAGAAAATAAGAAATCAAGCAGTTTCATTCACCCCTTTACTGACAAGGGGGAAGGATAGGATAATGCAGTACCTGGGTGACACAGTTAGCACCGGGAGTTAGCATTAGTTACAGGTCATCCTATAGTGTACAACTGTACACAATGAATCAAATATAGACTGGCTGCAATATGAAATGTATTATAATCAGACACTGAAGAGACATTAATGACAGAAATGGCAGACAAAATTGATCTGGATCATGACAAATTGAATCTACATATTTCAAAGAAATCATAACTGCATAGGCTGCAATGTATTTTACTTCCCTATAGACCAGCTATCATCAATCAATTTGAGTGCACATATCTAGAATAGGCATCGTATGATACAAATATATACATACAGCACTAGCTCTTGGCACAAATAACTCTAGATTTTAACAAATCTAATTTTCAGGAACAATTGGTGTAACAGTTATTCCCTGTGGTTATGTGACTATAGGTTCAAATCCCACAAATGTTTTTATGTGCATTATGTTTCTTATCTATACCCATCTCAACTAGATCTGATATCCAAATGTCAGATATATATTAAATGTACTCATCAAATTAGTATATGTACAGAAACTTATCCTGACGATTGGACAACATGACCGTATGGGATTGTCCATGAAACTCAGAGTAGTGATAATATTCCGGAAGGTCTATACCTCTGAATTTTTATACGCTCTACCGTTTACGGTATTGAGCACTTTGTTCAATGGCTAGTCTAACCAGAAACGGTTGTCAATACATATTTAAAGTAATAAATATAAATAGAATAATTATGACATTACTTTAACAGTTGATGACACCCACTCATCTTGCACATGATATTAGGCTAAACCAACAAAGGAATTCTTCACAAGTCCCTTGATGTGTATCCTTGTGAATCATACACCATCCTATACCAGGTAGTGTCGGTGCTGGTGAATTCAGTCAGAGCCTGGGGATTATTTCAAGTCTTAACACACAAGCGATATCCCCATGATATTAACTAAAAAAATAAGTTAAGATCAAATTTCAGACAAATATCAGAACAAAATTTTAAAAAGTAGAGCGCACCTGTTCAAAGATAGTTGTCAAATTAGTTCAAATATGTCTCGTCATCTATTAAGAAATAATTTCAAACGGAAATTGACAATCATTACGGAAATGCAATGTTTTTCAAACATTGTCCAAACTGTCAGCAATTTGAGCTTCTGGTATAAAATTTGGTTCTCACGTGAAAGATTATTTTGGATGACTAATATACATATATACGATGGTTGTTGAACTTATAACAACTTTTAAGTTTGCATTTACCAGAAGTCGAATTCACGAAAAATCATTGCTACGTTGTTTTTTGTGTTTAGTTGGCGCTATCAGGATTCTTATAAGTTTACAGCTTTGTATGTAAATGGTTAGAAAGTAATACACATAAGCCCTAGTTCTAGAAAGCCAGTCTCATTTGTACATAAAATGTCAATATGAGCCAGATTCCATACGTTTGTTAGTCAGATGAAAATGAAAGAAATTAGTTGATTGTAGACAATAATAGGAATAACGACGACATATTGTCTGTGAATTTACCAATCAAGTGAAATACATAAACGATTCAAAATATTCTTGTATGTAGGTTAGCCTACATTCAGGGTGAAAACTTATACGCATGGGAGATGATTAGTACGGATAGAAGAGGATAAAGCTACATAGATTGGAAATGGAAAACAATGTACTTTTGAATAAACAAAGTAAAAGCTTTCCAAGCGGGAGACAAGGCCTGTGTCTCTTTGAATCTTTTTGCTGTAACATATTAATTAGTTGATCAATCAATCTAGCTACCCCCTATTGCAAGAGGAAGGACTCTGAATCAATTGTCAATTTTAACTACAAATTCTGGAGGAGCTGTTTTGTGACAACATAGATCAATTTGTACAAGACTGACTGACCTATTTAGACACATAACTACATTACTGTCTGATGCAGTGATTTATACTTGTGGAAACAAATAGGTTCATTTGCTTATATTTGTATCCAAATATTGAGGGAATTCAATGGCTATGTATGGTTGGTTAGCTGCAATTCAATGGTTTTACCATTGATTAATGTCATGACTGGGCACATTTATATCATAACACAAATCTCATTTAGGCAAAACTATACAGTATGAGTAAGACGTCATCAACTATACACACATCATACACCTCAGGATTGACCCGTAGTCAAAGAACTTAAATCAAGATCAGGCTTTCTTAAATTAAAACAATCCATACTGAGGGTGACCTACACGATGAGGCTTTCTTAAATTAAAACAATCTATACTGAGGGTGACCTACACTTTCCACATTTTATTAGGTGCAAAGAAATGAGTAGAGACTGGAATTAGGTAACCTGGACAACTGTGGTTTCCTGAGATGACTGGTTGGAATTAAAGGGCATGATATGGGCCTCACCCCGGGCCTCACAGTTAAGGCACCTTAAGGACTTGTAGATATTTAAGCAAGTACTGTGCTGTTTCACACGTTCACAGTGTTGTTTTCGTTACAGCCGTATTCACATGTGGAGTCTTAAATGCACACTTTACACTCGGAAGTCATTGAAGAACTGCAGAGGCAAAGGTCAGAGTGACCCACTGATTTCTTACTTTGAGAACGTTCCATACAAAAAACATTCAACTCTGTACCGGGTGGTTCAAAAAAAAGTTGACCCAAGTTCAAAGTATTTTTTCAACCACATTTAAAGATTCAGAGAATTTGTGTTTACATAGTCTTAATCAACAGTAAGTTTTGAAATTATCCTGAAAAAATGGCACGTTTAGCTTGTTTGGTTCTTCAGATATGGTTCATTACAGAAAACATGTACAAAACTGACTTGTCCACGGGAGCGTCATTTAGTTGTTGACTTCAACAAAACATCATGCTCTAGTTTCAGAATTGAAAAGCCCGCCCTGACAAAGTATCCCAATCTCTATGCTTATGTGCCATTCACATTCAACAAAGAAACGTACGTAAGAAAGGTACGTAAGTACTAGGTAATGTCAAGCACCAGACAAATGTTTCAGATATCTCCTTTTTCCTTTTTCTCCATTTTTTTACAATTTGTGACCAATCGTGTGTAAGTCCACTTTGTGCATTCCATCTCTACTAAAGGACGCTCCCGTGGACAAGGCAGTTTTGTGCATGCTTTCTGTACTGAACCATATCTGAAGAACCAACCAAGATAAATGTATCATTTTTTCAGGATAATTTCAAAACTTACTGTTGATTAAGACTAAGTAAACACATATTCTCTGAAACTTCAAATGTGGTTAAAAAAATTCCTTTAACTTGTGTCAACTTTTTTTTGAACCACCCGGTATGTGTGCAATGATTGTCTGGATCACTGCCTGCTCTCACAGTTTGTCATCTCTCAGCATTTGTTTATTTTTATCTTCATGAATTTTCTAAAATCTCAAGTTAAACATCATCTGCCTGTGATTCCCTTACAATAAATCTGTATACACTCTTCCTTTAAGTCTACCTAACCAATACTCACAGTCAACTCCTAATTACAGGATTTAGGTCATTCTGATCTCACTTGACCATTTTGTCATCACCTAGACTATCTGAAGTAGCCAGTCATACAATATTTCTTATTTCTAAATTGTGACAATTGAAACCTGCCATATTATTACCAATGTGATAACTTGTTACCAGAAAATCCTTTCCCCTGTTAAGAGTTGACTTTAATCATTGATGCAATTACAAAAACTAGGCATACAAATCTCTAAGGATATGTTCAAATCTAGTGGCAGAGTTGTGGAAAATCTACCTACATGCATATTAATAGGCTTTTTGTGAGGGTTTTTTTATTAGTTGTAGACTATACTTCATTCTCCCCTCTGTGCAGTGATATCAGAGCATATGCCAATGACAAATATACATACATATGAATATGTATGATCCAAGACTAAGACTTCCAAATAACTAATGCATCAATCATTGGAATACGCTTTGATTTGATTTGATTTGATTTGAGATCATTTGGGTTCTACGACCCTGGATAACCCAATAAGCTTATTATATAGCTTATTTCCATTGGGGTTCGTTATGTGTGAACAGATACAGACCGGGATGATCCCCTACTCTTTACGAAAGAGTCTGTAACCTTTTAGCGTGCTCGGGTATTGCTCTTCCGATGCACGGGACCACCATTTCTATGTGACTTCCGAACCACTGGTTTTTGCTGCCATTAGGTAATCGTCACAATCACTTCACTTCACTTCATTTACCAGGCTACCGACACTAACAGCTCCCCAATCTCGCTTGAAATTAGCATACAGTCATATGAGAGTATATAGGCCATGTATAGTAAGTTAACTATAAATTAAATAGACCATAAACAGGTTTTTTGTAATAAAGGGAACTTGCAAACAGCTATAACGGAAAGTGTTTGCATGGATTAGGCCTACATATCGTAACACATATCCTGATTACCTAAATCTTGCCCTAATTTAATTTCCAGATAATCTCTTTAAAGCCGATCTTAACCTATACACTACACCGGTCCAATAAACCCAAAAATAAATCTCATAGAACAATCTCCTACAATATACTTCAATGAACTTCTAAAAATATTACAGTTTATCTTGAAATTAGACGCTATGTTAGCCCAAAGACCATTCAGCTCTTCAAGATAAGACTGATATCTCAGGTTGAATGAACAGTTTAAGCCAACAAAATTACCTGGACGTTGATGTATCATGCTGTTCTCAAGATTTCATCTTAGAAAGCATGTCAGGTATAAGACACTTCCTGTGCTGAGTGGTTAATGAAAAAGTTGGCTAACAAATTCAACTTGATTTTTTGCAATATCGTAATGTTTGTGTTTTTATATAACAACATCAGTACTAGAAATCTGCCATTTTGGGCCCAACCCAACATCATCAAATATATTTCCCCGTAAACAATTATATTCCGATTACGAGTTAGATAGGTAAGGGTGATCTCACATGGGAATATGACAAAGGCAGATTGTAGATTATAAGTGTCCCAATCAATGTCTCAACTTAGAGATGAAGGTCTAGATAGTTAGGGCCTATAGTTATTTTAAAACATTTGTTTTCAAACCACTAAAGTATTGTATATAAGGTTTTATTCTACCTGGCTTAACTTGGCAAAGACCAGAATCACTGTAATCTTGACATTATCCAGTGTCATTTAGAGGATATTATCTTTAAGAAAGGAGATTTCCACTGAACACAATAAACAAATTGGATAACCTGTATAAGTATAAGTATAAGTATAAGGGAGGACTTCTAGAGATCTATATAATAATAGTTACGTTATTTTTATGGAGCCTAGACACTTTAATACCATGGTAGCTTTCAAGTCTGGGTCACAAACAGTGAAAAGGATACTTTGGAATAGGATAGCAATGAATGATCAGTTATTGCTGTTATTGATTCAAATACTGAAGGGTTCATTTTGTTTGGGACACACTGTTTTCAATATAGTTCTTATCATTATACATAGACAGGAACAAGTCAATCAACTAATGAACTTAATCAAGCAGGTGATTAAATATAAAATGAAATATTTCAATTTACGTTTAATTCAAAATATCTATATTGACATTACAGAACAGGAAGCTTTATGATCCTAGGAAGTTGGTTATGGTTTATGGTGTGTTTATGGGACGACTGTATGACCAGTTAAATTTATGCTTAAATAAAGTCTGTTGCCATTTAGCTTGCGGCAAAAAGCGTTGCAAAAATACATGTTAGCCGGCCAATTTGAGGCGGCATAAAGTATCCATATTTATTACTGATAGGCTTTGATGGGGAAAGTTAGAACAAGGACATAAAATATTTTGTTACCTACATAAAAAACAATATTAACCCAAACCCCTGAGGCACCTTTTCCAAAGACATTTTTTTCACGGCCTTAAAGTGAGGGGAAAAAGGGCCCCACGCCCCCAGGGCTCGAACCCCGGACCTCTGGGTTCAGAGGCAGACGATCTACCGCTAGGCCAAGGGAGTCAACCATACTTGGCTCAGTATACCTCGCCAAGTATATACCCTGGGGCCATTATTTCATCGAAAAACTGCCGAACCGGGTGACACAAGCACACCGCATCGTAGTAATTCGTAGTACTCAAGAGTGTTAGGGTTAAAAAAACCACATCTTTTCAATGGGTCCTGCCCAACGGTCCTCGATTTAAGCGGGAGCTGGGAGTTTTTTGACCCCTGGTGGCACAGTTTTAGCTCCCGGTATTTTCAAATTTTGCACAGCAAAGTATAGGACCGGGAGCAACTTTTGTCAGAAAAGTGACAGAGTAGCTCCTGGTCCACATATCCTTAAATCGAGACTTGCTAGGTTAATCAGTTTATTTGTGTATCTGATATTAGCTCTCAAGAGTATTCTTAACCTAATTGTTACGTAGCCAAGCCCTTATTGCTAGATTCAAGTAAATTAACACTTTACACACGATAGGCGACTGCAGACGACAGTTGCAAAAGTTCACAAAATGTTTCAAAAATGTCAAAATATTTACATTTCATTGCGATATTTAGAATCAGCATGAGCAATACATTAACATAAGTACAAACAGTCCTTGTATTGTCTCAGTAATTATAGAGATAGGCTTTGAAAGTTGGGAAAATTGTCTGAAAAGAACTATTTTGCATATGGTATTCATCTAATCACCACATGGAAAGTGTTAAGATGTCGCCTGCTGCGCACCAAGTGTACTGTCTAATTAATTTCCAGGTGGGAACTTCCTAGCCTCATCATATATTAGGGGAGGGAAATTTAAAGGGGTCATCTTTCATATCCTTAATGAACATCTTCCTGTATATACCGTATTCAGGTTAACTTACAACATGCCTGCATTTGTTTGCCCTGGATTATATAATTGAGCTGTTCCAAATGTGCTATTCAAAGCCTGTTCAATGGTTTAGATTCTGCTAAAACCAAAATAGCATAGTAAAACTAAAACCAGTATAAGTAATTCACTAATATCATGATAAGGCGACGATAAAATCAAATCCTGTTATACGGGCTCGGCTGACCTATTTTTAAAATAAATTGGGGGAAATAATTTCATTTTCAAATGAATACCGACCCAAAAATTGCTTCTTTTTTTAGTTTTTACAGATTTGTGTCATTTTGTGTGTCATTTTTAAAGGGGAAGCCTAACCGACCAACACAACCTGTGAGGTTTGTTCGCCCATAGAACAGCTAAAAGGCGGGTTTTTTGTCGTTTAACGGCAACAGCTCATTGACAATGTATCCCTTCTGATATCAGGTATCACCATGATACTATTATTACATACACCATATATTGGGTAAATCCAGAAAGCATTTTATGTTTATTAGCAAATTTCATTAAATCAATTTGCAGTAAAATAGCATCTGCATTCATCACATTTTGCATTTGAACATAACATTTAAGACATAATGCCTAGAATGAAACTGATGCTGCCATTGAATCTACTGCTACCGCTGTTAACAGCTATGCACCATTTAATAGCTGTGTAAAGCTGATATGATCACGCCCAATATTATGAAGGTTGTAACCACTAAACCAATATGATTAGACATTAGAATTGCACTATAGTGATTCTGAATTGGATTTAAACCAAATCTTCATTTCTGGATTATTGAACAACTTTGTATATCTATAGATATTATGACATTTGTAAGAAGTGGGTTATCCTATCCATAACTGCCTGTAAATCTATCTTTATTTGATGATTACAACATGGATTACACTATGTCTCCAATGTTAAGCCTGTATGATTCAATAAGGAATCTGATAGAGGTACAAAGCAGTATCAAAGCATGATACTATTCATGGCTCTTGAGGTCAGTGATCATGATCTCACACTGGTTTGTGAGTCTCACGTCTCACAGTTCAGTAATTGGCTGTGCTACGTTAGGCAAGATTTCAACTATTTATGAGACCTACCATTCCGGAGCATTTACACACAAACGATTAAGAGATATGAATCCAAGGTTTTATGATCATGATCATATTTCTGATCTTCAAATTTGCCATAGATTTGAGGCCATTGTTCTATTCACCCTGATAAGATCAACCATTCAGTTTTATCATTTCATGGTTTTATCAAGATTGATTTGTAGGTTACTAGTCCATTTTACCTACAGGACCCTAAACATTGAGGTACAGATGGGGTACACAAGGTAGTACATGATAAGTTAGTACAGAAAGAGTAAGGCTCTACAGGTCATCAATATGTACACAATTCTTCAATGAAACTGAAGGGAACTGATGCCAACAGTTTTCTCCGACATTCCAATGCTTGAAGTCACATAAAAATGGTGGTCCCGTGCATTGGAAGTGCAATACCCGAGCACGTTAAAAGGTTACAGACTCTTTCGCAAAGAGTAGGGGATCATCCCGGTCTGTAACTGTTCACACATCTAACGGACCCCAATGGAAATAAGCTTCAACGAGGCTTTCTTGGGTTATCCAGGGTCGTAAGGCCCAAATAAATAAATAAATAAATAAAATAAATAAATAAAGAATAGGAGAAGATCTAGGGTTAGGGTTTAGGTTAAGGGTTAGGGTTTAGGGTAAGGGTTATGGCTAGAGTTAGGGTTTGGTTTAGGATTAGGTTAGGAATAGTGTTTATTCCGTAGGGTGAGATGAGGGCAAACTCAAACACAACCGTGGACCTGACATTGGATTGGACAGTCACTAGGAAGACTAGAAAAGCCCCTTGTGGGAATAGGCATCCACTGATAAAGATTTACAAGGGAAAACCAATTATTTCAGTGGATGCAGTATTGCGCTCAAACTGATTTTAATAACTAAATTCAAATATTACTTATCTAATTAAAAGATAAAGAATTTGTAACTTAATTTGCATAAATATCTATAGATATTCTACTTGCCCTGTAGGCTATATAGATCTCATGGATAGACATGGCACATGGATGTGCGCATGGCCTGCAATCCCAGGAATCCACCTGTTGGTTTGTGTTCTGCCATATTGCTAATGACTTAATCTTCATTTTAAACCCTAAGGCTATCAAGCTTCATTGACATGTAATGTGTATGATACGATATTATTACATACCCCTAGGGCTAGGCTGTGGGGGTGAATCAAATTTGCAGGCTGGAAGGATATCCATGTTTGTGTCATAGCCTCAGGGAGCAGTGAAGGGGGTCATTCACTCAGTAATTTGATGTTCATAATGCTAATATAGTGACACTTTGAGTTTGGGATCAATGGAAGGGGATCTATGTTTCAGACAAAGATTAATTATATCTTAAGCATTCACGCAATATTTCATGTTCATAATATAACTTTAATCCAGCAATGCTTATACTTTAATAGCATTAATGTATGGGGGATTCATGTTCAGAAATTGGTCTGCCTCAAGTGCTATATGCTACTTAGTTGGGTACCCAAACATTCAATGATCTTATGTTCATGTTCACTATCTATATTGTTCACTTTCTATATTGGTGTTAAGACTATTTTGAGAGATCATTAGTATTGATGTAATAGTTAAATTCAATACAAAGTCAGGCATTCTTCCTACACTAGCACATGAATCAAAAGATGGAAAAAGCCTGGGGTGCTCAGTGGTCATTACAAGAGGGGTATCATGCGTGTCCAAGAAATCACGTAATTAGGGTGGTTTTTCAAGGTGGGGCACGTTACGTACGTAATGTGAATAGGGTATCAAAACAAGCCAAATTAAGAAAAAGGGTATACTTTTTACATCATTGGCTTTCGTATTTAGGGTACTTAGTTGCTCCATGAGGATTATAAATAGCCATGATACAAGGGCGAGATATATTTCTCAAATTGTACCCTTCGCAAGTGTTCTGATAGATGAGCTCGGCATTTGTTTCATAATACCTTTAGCTTATTAGGGAAGGACAAAAAGGGTTAGAAATGTGTCATACGCGGTAAGAGGTTGAAACTATACAAATTACTTGCTTAGGGTATCAAAATATTTTGAGTACTTGTTTAGGGTATCAAAATATTTTGAGTACTTGTTTAGGGTATTGGAAATACTGATATTACTTGCTTAGGGTAAAATACTGCGCCATACTTGTTTAGGGGTGCTTTTTCACATTAACACGATTACGTATTTAGGGTACTTTTTGAAAGTCCTTGGACGCGCATGATACCCCCTTGTAATGACCACTGAGCACCCCGACCCACTTCTCAAGTCAAAAGATGGATAGTTTGTCTACAGGCTGTATCAAAAACATTTGTACCGTGGTCTGATCAGTTTTTCAGAATTTGTTTTGATATGTTACGAACCATTTAGACCATTTTGCTTCTATGCAAAATTATTGAAGTTTCATCTTTTCTAAGAATTTTGATTTACGACAATCGAACATTTTTTTCAGAATTTACAAGCTTTTAAAGGAATATTGGTGTTTTTATCATTTTCATCGAAACGTTAGATCTGAAGCGCACAATTCAAAGTTCCTCCTGACTGCACTCATATATTCACTACTTATAAAGAGTTTGTGCAGTGAACCTATTCAATTTGCGTTGCTGCGAGTAAAACCATGATTACGTCGATCTTCATTTGAATGACAATAGCGGTCAGAAACAACAGCCAATTATCTTCAGATTATCAGATCGATAAGTTGACATAATTCCCTATTTATTAAAATCAAAAATATTGTATTTATCAGAGATTTTATATTTGTAATGCTTTTTTGAAAATGGAACATATCAGAGTACAAATCATTTTGATACAGCCTGTACATCTTTTTTTATTCCACCTATAATTTTGCTGAAACCAAATTCAATTTGATCTGCACCTCATCAATATCTTGTGAACTCCATGACCACTTTACAATGACCTTTCACTATGAACCTCTGACCAGCAAGTCAGGAAACAGACAACAGCCACACAGCCAGCAATTCACCACAACAAGGGAAAACTCATATCTCCAGGGAGTAAACAAATTTATATTCATTACGTTCAATTTTCCCCCTTAAACGAAACTGCAACACCTCCAAATGATTAAATTCCCTATTATAATGTGTGAATAGTTTCACTCTAATCCCAATTTGATAAGGATCAAATGAGCAATAGATAAGTCTTCTATGGCAGGGTACAGCTTGACTATCTGTGGGCAGGCTCTCTAAATGACTCCGTGTTCCATGACGTCCTTGTTGGCTCATGGTCATCTTAACTATAACTATTAGTATTTTTGACTGTTGCGTTGTACGTTATGTTCAACTTAAAGGTACTGTGAATATGTGTTTCCCAGGCAAAATGGCTATTAATTACAAATCTAGACAATCAGGACACAAGTCATTGTAAGGCAGTTTTAACTTTTATGATGTGCATGTATAAGCAAATTTGTAAAAAAAAAGAAAAACTGAACTCAACAAATTCCATGAATTTCTTGATAATATATCCATGCACAAATTTATGCTAAGACACGTATGTTGATCGAAATCGAAATGGAAGACGTTAATTACGTAGTCTCTGTACAGTGTTACAATGACTGCACCAGATTGTCATGGATCATCCGTTGTTTTGATAACTAATTACTTGGTGTCAACCTGTCAAATGATGTTGTACAATGGATGGTACTCATCAAACCTACAAGTTCTTGGTCATTGGGCTCCGTCGCTGTGTAAAATGTTTTAATTAATTCATTAAAAAGATAAGCACTATCGCTTCTCTGTAACGCTACACTATCTGGAATGCTGTTAACAAGCCCCACTGGGACACAGCCACATAGTTGAAAGTTTAACTTTCTAACCTCTCTGCAATGCGCATTTGCCGTAAGTCACGTCTTGCCTATTTTATGCCTTGATTTGTTATCTAATTTAACTAAAAGTTATTGAAGTCTGTGGATAGGGTACCAAATGTTGTATAGTCAGTCGGATTAGATAGTACAAAGATGCTACTTCTGGGAATTTATTTTGTATGTCGATTTGTTTCCAACTTTCTAAAACACAAAATTGTTACAATACATATCGATGTAGCCTCTATGTAGGGAGGTGGGGATAAGTCTGGTATTGGTGTCTGCACAATGGCTTCCATCAAATGAAATTGGAGAGTGAAATTTTATAAATCATACTTGATCAAAAATAAATATCATGTTAAATCAAAAGATACTAATGTTTAATCAAAAGATACTAATGTTTAATCAAAAAATACTAATGTTTATAAAAGCTTATTACTTCAAGCCAAACAAAATGTTATCAAATAACAGTAAGTTTTCAATAAGGAATGTTACACCATGATATTGTTCCCATCGCATCAAGAGAGTCATAATTTGATACTGTGAATTAAATGGTTAAAATGTGAAAGTATCGTAAAATAGACAAATATTAAATGGTATGTAGATTACAGGATGTTTAAATGACTAACTTGTATTGTCTTTTTAATATGGTAAGGAGTATAATTTCCTCTTCCCATCATGCAACAATGAACTTGATTATTCTTTGACTTGCCTTTCCAATATAATTATGGATCAATTTAGTTTTTGTTGGGCCAGTATATGTAGTCAAAGCATGTTGTCTGGTGGTTAACAAAACATTTTGAAGATGTCCAGGTAACATCAGAAAATTATCTACAAATTAGGGTTGATAAAAACCATTAAGATCCCAGTCCATTAACCTGTCTATATGATTGTGCAGTGATGCCAAAGTATAAATAAGTGATGGACATAAAATGGTTGTGTGTTTAGATAAGTCATTTGATAGTATCAATACATATACATGTACACCCCCACATGAATGTGAGTCACCATCATAGTTCAAAAGCTGCTATCACTGGTATACATTTTGATGATACTGCAAAGAAGTTGATATGGTAAATGGAGTTAGCTGGGCGACCCTTGGTACTGGGTGGAAAGAGTTGAAATCAGATTTGAGTAAAACATGAATGTTTCAAAACCTTTCATCAGCAAAACCTACCATGCTTAGTGTCTACTAGTGTCCAATTAGTTTGACTCGCACGGTCAACCAAAGAAGACCAGATTTTCCCCTGTAGCGCCTCTCTAATATCGCAATATAGCAAGTAACTACTCCACAGGTGACTGTTTCATATCCTATAGATTAATGTCTAGACTTATAAATACTGTACAAACATATAGGTAAGTATTATCATACTATTCCATCATTTACAGTGTGATCTGGTCAAAATCAGCAAGCCTTTTGACATCAATCTGATATACAATATGATAGGTACAACTGTTCAAAAATATGCAGCACACATTTATATCAGACAAACACGTAGATTATGTGTCATTTGTGTCACTACACATCTGCATCCATAGAAAAGAGACAGAGGTTGCATAAATTCTGCCATTTTTCACTAATCAGACTATCGTACCATATAGAAAATTCACTAAATGATGACAGCATTGTTGGCAGTTAGCACATACCTGAAAATGTTCAGTACTATTGCATGAACTTCGACATGGTATAATGTCCCCGGATAATGTCAATGGTGAAAGTTTCATCCTAGCGTTCATGTACTGCAATACAAACTTTGCACATGATCTTAACCTCTGATAATTATAGGTTGAATAACCCTGACCGGCCTTAATCCCAAGATCTCAGACATCAATCCATGTTCAGAAATCATACCCAGAAATCATGAGTTCCTGACACTGGTACAACTAACATGGGTCATTGATCTTCCTGTTTCTTCAGAGTTCACTGTTTGAGCATGACTGTGTATTATTATATTCAACATTGGCTTGGGCCTCTCAAATTATAGTATCATTACAATAGAATGCCCAACAGTCGATCTATCCAATAGAATCCATTCCATATTCAAATACCTAAATTTACAATGTACTTCATTATACCTGAAAATCAGACCTTTCCAATGTGAAACAATGCAACTCAATTTATTTAAGTATTTAAGCCAGAATGACGTACCTCTCCCATCTACAACCTACAATCCCCTCTATTCAAATAGTTCATAGTGGTCACACAATATGTTCCATAATATTACCATGTTCTATTTCACTCTAACATACAATGACATCATCACAATCCAGCACCTGTTGATTTGATTGACGTTACACCCCAGGATTTGAGGGAGGATTAAACCATGAATCAGTGCGCTTTCAAGTTTAAGCCTCTAAACAGACAAATATGATGATAACACTCCGTGACATGTCCGACATGTACAAGTATTACGTATGTAAATATAGCAGCGGCCATGTCAGGTTTCCTTAGTACGATCCTTGTCCTTTCACCAATGTTCCCATGTTAACACTATTGGAATGAACCAGGTGAGTTTGAAAACAGTTGTTGCTTCTGCTATTTCCTAAAAATACCCTCCAATGAAATCCACACAATTAAACCATGTATGAAACGAACAGACACACATGGGGTCACAGTGAGTGATAATATCACAGTTCTCAAGTACAAAGTTCCATGATCATGTACATATAAAGAACATACCAGGTGAATATGAGATCATCAACAAAGGTGGATGACTATACAAGTGATGTAATTATTATCAGCCTGTTGGGTGTAGCCCAAGGGATGATTATGTAATCGGCTTGGGAGGTACTTTGCGGGGAAGTTTACGTGCACAATTGCGTCAGTCATAGAAATTATGTGACTTTCAAATTTGGCTGGATGTCTCATTGAATTGTTATGTAACAAATAGTCAATAAAACAATCCGTAATTTCAAAGATAAAAAATAATTCTTTGCAACTAATATCAGTTCGGGCGGTTGGGATGCATTTAAGATAGGTATCGGTACACATCTTTGGGCTAACCGGGAAAGAAGTGAACCAAGCTTTCTAGATATTTACCAAGTTCCATGTTTTGTATGTACACATGAATTACAAAACAATTACACTTTGGGCAGACCAAGATACACACTGGTGAAATATCACTGATGATATGCCTCATTCGTAAGTACACAGTTTCTTAGCTTATGTAAGAATGGGATCATGTCAATTATACATTGTATGAATCATTGATACCCAGAAAACAAGTGGATAAATATGAGTGGTTACACTCATGTACAGGTCAGTGAACCTGTACCATATGAATGAGACATTTATGGAAGTCCTTTCTTAAAATGATGTGAAAGGTCAATGGGTGTCTCTTTTCTCATTCGCCAACCAGTCACTATCTTTCCTCAAAGTTTTTTGAAGTTCCTTAAATCCACCAAAACGGGCAAAAATGAAAACATTTGAGGGTTAATTAGTAGCCATAATGGGATCAATGGATAAGTAAGTGTTCGGGTTTCAAACAAGTACATCATGAAACATTTTTGTGGATGTAACATGAAACTAGATTACACAAGATGACAGATTTAGTACAAACTTACCCCGAATCATAAGACCTTTAAATCAGAAATAAGGGAAAGTGAAAAGAAAAAATATATCGGCAGTTTATATCTGGATTTAAGTCTCACTACAAAGTTCAATCTTTACCTGGCGTGTGTGAGTTAGTACTGGGAAATCCATGGCTTAGCTATCCAGTGACACAGCTATTACAGTAGTCAAGATAAAGTGTTGATGTAATGTCATGAGGGACACTATACACCAGGGATATAATACCCAGCCACCAGTGGGTAGCAGTGGGTAGGGGAAGGCTTTGATACCATGGGATTTGGTTTAGGTATTGACAAACAACTACTTCTGGGCATGATGAGCGCAGATTTGCTTCATAGAGGTGAAATGTTTGCGTTGCCTTTAATATCACATGTGTTGCTTATTTATATATCAAAATGTAACATTGAAAAATACACATTTTGAATATTCTCCACAAGAGTATATAGTGAGAAATGAAACACTAAATCATAATAAGTTAATCAAGATTATTTAAACACTAGTGACGCTTTAAAATAAACCCCACAAATATAACCACTTTACGGTAGATTGAAAAAAATGGACACAAGAGTGTTGTGTTAGTAATTCCCTGAGTTGGTTGAGAAACGGAAGTATTACATTGCCTAATATGTTCTGCTACTGAATGGGTAATTGCTGATTATACCGGTTTAAGAGCCAGCCTCTATCATCGGTTTAAGATACTGTGTACATGAAGTTTCAACAGGGCATTGAGTTGTTTGAAGTATTATCCTTCATCACAAGATATATTTAGGGTTACATTTCAGCACATGTTTGTGATTAAAGCCTTAGAAATGTGGGGTTTCATATGCCATTTAATGAGCGGTCAATGACATTATTAAATGGTTTCCTTACAGCACTTAGTTCATAATCCAGTTTGGAGAGTACTTTACATCTAGGTGACATTCAATCCTCATGTTATCCTTTCAGTTTAACTCCATACAACTTACCACTTTTAACAACACAATAGTGATAAAGTATAGTTTATACCCCCAGGTAGGTGTGTATGCATCAGTTACACTACAATAAGTGTGACATGATAACCAAATGATGCTCTTCATTCCATCACACAAACTTGAATAACCAATTATCTTCGGTGTACAGTAAAGTGAGCAAATTGATGGGGTAATTCCAATCCTCTATAGTCAGATTCAGAATCCATTAGACCATAACTTCATAAACATGATACTTGCATGGTGATCAATAAGTCCTCCGTTGCAGTGTCATTCACTTGAATTATATTTTGGCGGCTACGCAAACATAAACAGACAAGCCCTCATAAAAGTTTGATGCTGCACGCAAACGCTCGTCAGGCCAAGCTCGCGTAAAAAGTTCAGGAAATGGATCAAATACCCACTTGCATCCTTGTTTAGATCTCCAGAAGAGAGTAGAAGGGTTCTTTTAGAACAGCTACAGGTAGATTGCACAGAGGGTTGTGATTCAAACCATACCTGTTGTTCTTGATATCAGTGATGCCGGGGTTTGTGGCCTATCTTACCTGTTGTTCCTTCAGGGCATAGTTGCCTTGATGTCATCATTGCCGGTGTTTGTGGCCAGCTTATCCCTCTTTCCATTACCGCATCACACATCTGCATCTGTGTGGTAGATGGGGCTGATGGGTAACAAAAAAGGAAAACATCAACAATTCATCTGTATTTTCAGACACATGATTGTGTTTGGAGATAATCAGAGGTACAATGTACATGTAGGACTATTTGTCAGTTGATCTCATCATTGTAATCAATATGATTATATGGCTTTGTATATTTTTGTTTGCAAATTTTCTTGCCTTTAGTTGGTTTGTTTGTACTACAGCACTCACCTCTAGGTTCGGTAACCATCTTTGTTGTCGGTCTAGCGCCCTCGGTTGTTATTTGAATAGTTTGCGCTGTTGTTTCCACCGGTAGCGGTGGTTGCGCCGTTTTTAATCGTGTGGTTGGAGTCTTGAATGTAGTGCTAGCCACCACAGTAGGTCCTTTGGATGGCGTAGTAGGTACAACTTCCTGTGCCGTTGTAGTAGGTGGTTTAATTGTTGTAGTTGGCGGTGGTGCTGTAGCTAAAAATGAATAACGTTGATATTTAAATGACGTATACCATAAAAGATTATAATTTAGTTGGAATTGTTTAGATGTATTGACTTAAAATTTCCCCTAACAAGATGAGATTTTGACACACAAAATTAATTGAAAGGATTCTAATTTGATATTAAGAAGTGTATAATGTACAATGGATCAATTGGGGCAATCTTAACATCTTTATATATTAAACACTGAATAATAAAATAAAATTGAACGAAAACTGTTTAATTAACCTACAAGTCTACAAAATGAAACATGTCCTAAAGTGTATGGAATGTCAAAAGTCAAAAATAATCCTGATTGAAAATAAGTCCAATTTGGAAGAGAATGATAGCACACATTGCATAAATCAGTCTTTATTTTATTTTTGCTCAAAAATACTATAAATGAAGGCAAAAGAGGACCAAAATGAAACATGACTAATATCAGTGTAAATAATCATAAAAGAGTCACATTTACACAACATTCTTGAACATTTCAGAACCAAATGTATGACACTTTTTGTTAGGGTAAAACCACATCCATAGGAGAATGTACCATACATTTGGTGGAAACAAATCATGCACTTGGGATTTTAAAAAAGGTCTTTGGCAGGTATTGAATCATATTCTAACACTTGAAATCCCCCAAAATAAACTACTAAGTTGTTCTATGAACTGTTAAACCATCCAAACTAAAGTGCAAACTAATTAATGATGGAATGGATGATATCATGCAACTAGCCTGGCTTATACTAGTCAGACTTGGATTAAGAGTTACTAACCCTGATTAAAATCAGCTAAACTGAACAACTAACTTGGTTAGGCTGCTAAAGTAGTAGTAGAAGTAGTAATACTAGTAATAATTTCATGACAAGTTTTGGTTAGAGTGTCAAAGCTGGTTAAAATGTTTGGTTATGTAAAAAGTCTAGTAATACGGCCAAAGATTCTAGTAACACTGCCCATTAATTTCAGTTAGAATTTCAATCACATTCTAAACAGCCTTTGAGACTATGGAAACACTATGTGCTTTCATGCACTTTGAATGTAATTGCTATTAATTATTAAATTGTGTTAAGAGGGTTAATTGTTATTAATTTGAGAATCCAGTCCAAGTATACCTCATCCTCCGCAGTATGTCAGCCTTGAGTTGTGAGGGATTCGTTATGTATGATCTGTGTACGCTATAAGCTACAATATCGGTGATATTACTTGAACATTTTCAATGTTGATCAATTTGTTGTAAATTAGGTATGCTATAGTCAAGTCAGATAGCATTCTTTACATTGGTACACTATCTCGACGGCAGTACACACCATTATGCACGGAAGAAGACAATCTCAAATAATCAATACAATGGTTTGATTATACCAAGCACTCATTGCATCGTCTGGTGTCCCATGAGGAACAAAAATAATTAAAAATGCATCCCATGTTTTTGTTGGGTTTCTTTCTTCAAAAAATAAGACCATTGGTAAGCCCTAATAGTCTTCTATCAAATACACTTTATTCCATTAAATTTCACCACCCAACTGCCTACATTTGTAGATATGATCAATTCAGTAAATAGAGTGATGATCCAAATTTGGCCACATTTGAACAAGAATTGGACCTTCAATTGAAAAAACCTGCATTTGCGAAAAGAGCGCTTTTCAGAGCCACCAATTTCACAAGTAGGAAAGAGGCACCTACTCTCAAATCATTGGGCAAGGGGCAGCCCAAATGATGATAATATATAGAGAAGTTGCAATCTGTATGTTCTACTCACAATAATTTGGTCCTGAAAAAGTTGGGATTGATTCAAATTATTGATTAAGAATATTCTCAAACACGTCGGCCTATGTGTATGAGAATACCAATCTTATGACCTACTTTATTGAGAACTGGGGTTAAAGACTCCTAAATTCCAAGTGATGTAAATTGTAGGTGCTTTATGACCATGCACAATGAGTGAATGTGAGCATGCCTAAATGACAAACCAAATGACAATTAAATGAAACATCATACCACATATCTTCCTATAATAGTAATTCATCTGTGCTGCTTAGAACTATTGTTAAAAAATGCCTGCTATCACCTAACTTATATGCAAAGAAATAAGGGTATATCCGAAGATGTTGATAAAAACCAGAAATACACAAAATTACCACCACCACCATCACAAAAAATATGGAAATAAATAGAGAAGAGAAACGGGATCTCCCGCACAATTAACATCAAGAGTGATGACTGAATCACTCATACTTACTCGTGGGTGCGACAACACACTCAAACTGTACTTCCAAGTACTTATAGGTACCGATGCACGGATCCCCAAAAAGAGTAGAGGACACTCGAATGGAACATGACGCCTTGTTGTTACACCTGAGGTTAATAGATGCAAAACATGCATGATACAAACACTTCAGATTATAAGCCACTAAAACTAATCAACTGAACAGCAAGTTGGTGGACAATGGACTGGGTTTGGTCTAACCCTGTCCAGCCAATCTTGGGCAATGGTTAACAGATGGTGACGTCACCACACTTGACTATCACCTCAAAGGAACCTGCAAGGTTTGGGAAAGATGGATGGATGTGAGCTGTTGAACTGAATTAATTTGACATGCAGGGATTGTAGGGAAGGGGTTAGGGCATGAATCTAAAAATTATGGAGAGTTAAATGTTATGATTAGATTTTTCTAGAACAAGTTAGCAGTTTTATTGTTATCTTAGTAAAGTAAGCTGTTGTTGAAGCAGTTATTAGAGAAATCGTAATCCAAATTAATACATAACTTTCATTTCTGCTGTAAAAACAAAAATATTATTTGAAGCAATTGCATTGCAACCTTACAATGTAGATTCCTTACTGTAACATCATAATGAATACTATTATTACATTTCCTCTCGTTAAGCCTAGTGGCACCGATGCCCACTTGGTTTTAAATTATTACTATTCAATTGATTTAATGACAAATGTAATTGTAAACATAGCACCAAGGAGACTACTCGTCTGGACGTGATAATTAGATTTCAAAGCTCACCAAGATTATATTGCCAAATAATTGCTTCTTAGTGTTCATGGGGTAAATTAGTTGCACACTTTCATCCTTATGAATTATTTGTATATTATACGGGTTGTTGAAGCTGCAAATCTTTATCTTCAAATTTTTACAATTCTGATCAACATCCAACTTTTCAGGATTAGGAAAAGTTTGATCCAACTCCACATATGGCAATATTTATACAGGTACAAGATCCTTATTTGAAATCATGTGGTGGTGAAATATACACAGTGAAGTGCTTCTCTTTGGTTATCTAAACAAGTTCCAGATAGCCAATGTGCCGATAAGTGCACATGAATGAATACATAATTATACACTTTCAATACAGGTCAAGTGATTTCAAATAAAATCTTATTCAAATTCTTAAATGTGGTGATGTTATTGTTAGTCAGTGTGATAGTTTCTTACAGCCATGCAGCTAGGTATGGTTTATCTAGCACTGTCTACTTGCCATGGTAGTAAAACATGGTACAAAAAATAAAGTACCAATTTGTAAGTCAGCGCATGGAATGGTTGGTGAGATATCGTCAATCCATGCACAGGTGTTGGGTGTGGTTTCCAAGCAGGTTGCCATGGCAACAACCTACCATACTTACATGTACTAGGGTTCTTACACCAGAGATCAACCTCAAGAAACTTAAAGGTTCCCGGACATGGGTCGGTACCGCCAAAGACATCCGTCTTGACCGGGATGGAACACGAATGACGATTGTTGCAGCTATAGTTGGGAACAGTTGGAACATGATGGGGCATTAATTACTCAATTTCAATTATTGATTTTGGTACATTTTGTTGCGCTTATTACAGAATTTCTACTAAAAATCAATGGTAAATTATAAGTTCTGTCACTCCTGAGGATGTTGATACAAAGTAGAGTAGTAATTACTCCATTTCAAGTCATGAATATTCAATAATTAACACTAAGATACTAGTAATTTCAGAATACAACTTTTTGTTCAACAGGATTACAATTTCTCAACATGAAATATAGGGGTACTTATTATATGAATATAAAATGACAAACTACATATATATACGAAACTTTAAAAAGTAATATTCATTCATTTATAGTTAATTGGGGTGAATATGTAGGCATTCTGCATTCTATATGGGTCTATAGTCTATATCTATGGACATTACCAACATTTGAATGAAATTTAGATTTTAGAAGTACATGTAGTAACAGAACCAGAATTTGGAGGATGAGGAGGGGGGTTGAGGAGCATCTTACTGCATAATTATGATAAATATGAGATGTTATCAACAGTAACCAGGGAGTTTTTATATTAAAATGTCCATAACAATATAGATACCATGAATGAAAGTAATAGTGTTCAACTTCTTCCCACTTTTCTTCCATGGAATAATTCTACATGTAATAGTGTTGGTTTATGGCCTGGTATGGCAATATCACATTAATAACTATGGCCTGGTATGGTAATAACACATTAATAACTAGTAGATCAACAAATGCATTCCATATTCATATCATTAAAACTACCTGAGAACTAATCCAATTCCTACATCAAGTATATATCAGTGTCTTACAAGCATTGGTGGTTGACATGCATATATGTTAAGGTAAGAAGACATGGTATTCATGCCAAACATACTAACATTATCAGAACAAATTCAAACAATAGAATTATTATCCCTGGGTGGAATCAGGATAAAACTACCAGGGAAACAAATTGGCAGAATTTAGGAGGGGAAATCGGCACTGCCGGCAGCAGGTTTTGAACCCGGGTCCACCATGGGAGTCCTAACATTCAAGGCATAGTAGTGTACCCCAAGTGGGAAAATGTTGAAGGAAATCTGATCCAACAATGCTGATAGTAATGTAATTTTTTTTAACTACACCCTTTTTTTCATCGACACAAAATCACAGCATTAATACAGTTCTGGTTTAAAGATTAGGTTATCATAAGAACTTTATATGGAGCTATCAACAAAATAACAGCAATCATGGTTTCCAAATTGGATTCTCAGAAATTGTTGCATTATTTTATCGAAGTGGGTTTTCAAAAAAAAGCATTTGACTTCTATAACTGTATATCCAAACGATCTATCATTAATGTGTCTGCTTATCAAACTTCATAAAACTTGAATAGAGTTCTGATAGGAAAACTAGTGTTTAACGTTGGGAAAATGCGGAAATTGTCATCATCATCATAATCAAATTAGAGAAGATGCTTCAATACAATCTAAATTTCGAGTATGAGTTAAGGTTTGAGGGTAGGAATCATAACATTATCAGGAATAAGCTTTAGAGGCAGGGATATGATTCTTAAAAATGATTGAAAAAGAGCATTATTATTAGGGTACAAGGAATAAAGCCAATCAGTTTTCGGAGCATGCCCAGAGGGTTGGGTGTGTCAAAGGTAGAGCAGGGCCTTCTGCCATGGACAATGAGGGAAAATAGTTCTGGTTAACGAAAAAGGAATATGATTTTAATCGATAGGGCTGTTAAGGATATCATGGGTTAAGCTGAAATATTTTAGGACATCTGTCTGATGAGCCACACTTTAGATACTTTGGCTTTCTCAATGAATACCCACCCAACCAGTCTTGTTGCTGACTGGATAGGTAGAGTGGACATGTAGGTCTATTAAAGTGTCTCAGATAAATATAAAGATAATTTCAGTTGAAATTTGTAGGAAGACCTTATATATAATAAAGAACTATATCAAAAGCGTAAGCAAACACATAATTTAAGGTAAAACAATAGACAACAAATATATATAATATAAAATACTAATGTGTATAACTTGGTGGAAAACGACAGAATGACTTAATGGCAAGTTATAAGGGTGTGACTGTGAGTGACTGATACTATTTTACACAGTCAAGTTATAGCAAGATGTGGGTAACTCAACATACATTGTACAGCATGTCCCAAAAAACTGGGTTCAAAAGTTTGCGAGCTTATAAAAAGTAGGAAACATGGATAGTTTATATTTAGGGATATCAAACATAATATACTTGACCTTAATTGGTTAAACTCTGTTATTAATCCAATATAAACCTTTTGAAATACAAAGATTTCAATAGAGCGTGGTCAAAACCCATTTGTCCCACTTTTCAAGGACCACCCCCCCTCCCCGATCCCGATGTGTTGCAATTGCGCATTGTTTTGACTTCATCCAAGTTTTGCCTTTGCATTCATTCTTTACAAAGACTTGGGCAGTAAACAAAATTATCTTGGTCATATTGCAATAATACAAGTTCATTATTTACATGTACATAAACATTAAAAAAAAAGTTCTTTGTTATAGTCCAAGTTATTGTTAAGTTCTTTCGGAGAATAAACCCAATGGCCGGGAATAATGCACATAGCGCACAGTTTCATGGTTTATTCCTTAAATCGGGACAAATGGGTTCTGACCACGCTATATCAAATCTTTGTATTTCAAAAAGTTTACATTGGATTGGTCTCCGAATTCACCCAATTAAGGTCACATATATTTTGTTTGATATCCTTAAACATAAATATCCATGATTCCTACTTATATCATTATAAGCTCGCAAACTTTTGAACCCAGTTTTTTGGGACATGCTGTATACTTGAGGCAAGTAATATATGATTGTCACATATGCATATCTGCCCCTTTTTATGACTTGATAATGGTGACATTTTCAAAAACAACCTTTTCCAGACCTGATGTGGGAGTTCACCACAGCATCACCTTTTATCAACTAATGACACACCTCACTTAATTTAAAACTTGATTATTATAACTTGCTATTAAGTCAAATCCAAAAGTGAAAAGAAATAAGATCCAACTACCTAACATACCCATTCGAGCCAGTGCAACCGCAGCTTGTCAAAAGAAGAGTCAATGCATACTACATAAGCTAGTGTAACTAAAGAATACCCTGTATACTAACTATACCAAATTGGGATTTTAACTAGTGCACCTGGTATTATGGAGTTGTTCCATGGTAAAACTGGTATGGAATTCGGACAAACTATGAAACACCCTTCTTATATTTTGGTCTTAGATGACAACAAAAAAAACCCTGTTCTACGGGCCCGACCGACCCATTTTTAGAAATCTGTGGGAATATTTCATGTGCAAACGAATACTAACCAAACAAATGTTCGGCTCGTTAAAATACGGCAACATTGTTACCAATATTTTTTATGTAGTACATGTACAGTTATTTTGAAGGGGTTTTTTTATTTAAAAAAAATAAAAATAAAAACCTTATTGGGTATTATAGAGTTACAGATAGAACAATCATAGATTCTATAATATAGTTGCATTAGAGAGAAGTGAAATTCTGCAGCTTTATTTAATTGAACTCAATATAGAAATAATGAGCTTTATCACACAGAGCCAGTAATTGATCCTCGCAGATTATCATTCAAAGATTTGTGCCCAGTCATTAAACATGGGAAGATGTGTGATCAAATGTCAACAACAGTTCCAACACAATTTTTACCTTTTTAGCAAGACCAGCAATTATACGCTGTGCTATTTATCTAAGATTTGTTAAGGAGTGATCATCAACTGAAGAAGAATTTCTGGATCTATGTGATAAAGCTAAAATAGGCACAGGATAGAAAGTTTACAACATTAGTATTAAAGTAGTAAAACTGGCAAGATATCCATCATAATGCACAATAATGTCCTTTAAAATCCATAACCTACACCTACCCGTTTAACCTTAAGCAGCAGTTGCATGTGAGTGGAAGAGATTTAATTCTATTTAGTGTTGTGTGATGCAACTTTCTTCCAACTTCCCAGTATTTTTTATATGAATCTCAATAGATCTGTACTCTCAACCCAAGACAAATTCAGACAACATCATTTTCCATAGGTCAAAGTTCATCATTCTTGTAATTAAAATACTGTATCATATGTTTTGATTAATTCCCTCGACCTTTCCATCCTCCAGATCTGCAAATGTGTCTTGTTTTGAAAACTTGTCCAACTTCAGTCGGAGCTG
Organism: Ophiura sarsii; assembly: GCA_035610835.1. Taxonomy (NCBI): domain Eukaryota; kingdom Metazoa; phylum Echinodermata; class Ophiuroidea; order Amphilepidida; family Ophiuridae; genus Ophiura; species Ophiura sarsii. The sequence continues at coordinate 147,514,938 of CM069441.1, read as the reverse complement.
ATCTCAATTTGAAAACCAAGGGAAGAAGCGATTTTATCTTAAAAGTAACACAACATCGACAATGAGCAATACTAGCACGTCCATGAGTAATTTGCTGAATGCGTGAACAATTACCTGTTTTACTGTGCAACATTTTACAACTGCTTTAGCATTATGTATTTAACATTTGAGAACAGAATAATAAATCATAAATAAGAAAAGTGTAATTGGGACTCACAAAATGAGGCAAATAAAAGCACCTAATAAGTAGCCAGTTACCAAACAATAACCATATGATATAGAATAAGCAATGTCTCATTTGCATGAATAATCAATAATCACAAATCATAAATGTCTTGATATTACAATTATTCACACAAAGAGCCATGTTTGAATATGATACTGTAAAAGTGGGTATTGTTGCCCAAAATGTTCACATTTCGATTAGTTTTCAACGTCTCAGCTGTAGATAAATGTAGATTTGTTGACAACTTTAAGCTTATTGTCTCATTCTGCCTTTGAAAAAGATTCCAACAGGATCGAAAGCTCAGGCCCTTTACCTTAAGCTTCTTTACACATTAGAATATGTTGTCATGGTTTTTCAAAAAAACCACTTTTACAGCCATAATAGCTTTGTGCAGAGTTGAAAAAGTCACAGATTTGCCATTTTGAGTTTCCAAAATTTAGGGCATTTGTGAAGAAAATGGAGGATGGGTTTCGAAGTTATTATTTGTCATGATGTTTTACAAAAATACTGTGCACTTAGTTTGCTTTGAAAACATCTTGAAGTCAGTAAACAGTTTCTAGATTTAGATTAATACATGGATTGTTGGTATTAATTCTTTTAAAATCTTGGCTAGAATTGCTTAATTTGATGTCAAGTTGTTTTTTAAATGGATGACAGACACTTTTTCCTTCAAAGGGAAATACAACACAAGTCAAAGATTCATTGTTTATCAAATACTTTTCAAGACAAATATGGGACTTTCCCTTGCGCAAAGAATATACCAATTAGAAACAATGTTCACCAATTAACCGCATCGACGCCCATCTTTGCACAAAAAGTATTAAATCCTGAATATAGCGAACTGTTTTATTACCCCTGTGTCATCATAGAATTCATAGACAATGGCTGATTTCCCTTTGATTTGAAGACTATGTGCTCAGGTTTTCCAGGGCTAAATATAAATATTTCAAAACAACAATCTTCTTTAAGTACAAGGTAATTTGTTACTTTACATCAAATGAAACATTTCAAGTCATAAGAGAGGAGTGCAAAATCTGATTTATAATAATTATGATTATAATAAATTTGTAATGCATTTCCTCAAACTGGACTCAACTAAAGCCCGGGGGGGGGGGGGGTACTCGGATTTGGTTTGGTCGGGGGTGTGCCGCTGGAGATTCAAAACCCATACCCATTTTAAGGGGTGATTTTGGAAAAATTGGTACCCATTTTTAGGGGTTTTGCTTCATTTTAGACCAAATTTTCGCAAGTTATCGGGAAAATAGACCTAATTTTTGCAAATTTTCGCGAAAATATACAAAAATTTCGTGTTATTAGGGATTTCCAGCACAAAACCATACCCCATGTTTAGCAATTTTGTGCCCAAAAAGCTACCCATTAGAGCGGCACATCCCTGTATACCGTCTTAGGCGAGTGAACCCCCGGGAACTAAAGACTGTAAATTCACCAGGGAATGCAGGAAACACAGAGATTGCAGGCACTATAACCAAAATATATTTTAATTATAATGTACTACTGCAATAGGATTATCTCAATAAGGATATTACACATATAAATAATATCTTAACCACCTGTACACATCATAGAGTAATTATGATGATATCTATCTGTATTGTATAGTATCATAGCGTTATAGTGGAAAGATGCATATCACAGGTGTGTGTTTTCCAGCCTAGTGTATCATCTCTAATAAGCGTAACCCATTGTAATAAATGATCACTCCTATTTTCACCTAAGAAAAGGAATATGTTCATGTATAATTTGAATTCCAAAGAGATTCCATGACAAGTAAATGGTTATATGAGTTAAGTGTTCGCAATATGAAACATATTAACTTGAAATTCATAATTATTCAAAAATTAAAATACTTTTTCACAAAACACTGTACAATAATTAAATAAATATTCACATTTTCCAACAAGCCTCCCTATTTTAACCTAAATTTCACTTCTTCAAAAGGGCATTTGATAGACAACACATGTTAAGTGGTTATGTCATTTATATTCTGTCAATTTTTCAAACCTACCCAATTCCTGAAATAATATTCAAACCTAAAAGTTGTAAGAAGTTCTGATTGACTCATTGCGTATATCGACCATTCGGTATCATCTTGTGATTACGTACCTATTTAGTCTTCCCTCCTGTACACTACTTAACTACTTCCTTTATTTCATGCTTTATTGAAGAGAGCTCAATAAAAACAGTAAATTAAATATAGATTGTTTCTATCGTAGAGATTGACCACTTCCCATTGCAAAGTTTGTAACCTACACAAAGTCCATCCATGCCGTCAGAGGATCAACTTGGCTTTTTTGAATAAGTATAAAAGCAAATGTCAAATGAATTGCTTTGAAATTCAAACAATAATTTCATACTATAACTATTTGTGATAGATATTTTAATACCATATGTGATAATCCTTATAAAGAACATATCGAGGGTTGAGCGCCAGAAGGCCGTAACTCAAGAAATGCTATTTTGAGATAATCGACTTTCAAATATTTGGTACTCATTACAATACACTGTAGCACCCAACTTATAACTCTAATTTTAGTCAAATTCAGAGTGTTTATGAGTTATCTCTTTATGGTTCTGAAGATCCAGGTTATATGGATTATTTTTGTACCAAAATATTGATTTGCCCAAAAGTTGAGTTACGGCCTTCTGGCGCTCAACCCTCGATACAGTATCAACACAACTCATTAGAAATTTAGTTTAATTTTGCCAATTAAAATTATCCACTTTTGTGTGTGAGTATGATATATGGAACAGCTGTTGAAAGTAATTATATGTTCTCAATATACATTTCATACTACCACAAACTCTAATAATTTTTTTTCTTCTTTATTCAACAGCGTGATTTCAATTAAATTAATCCTGGGGTGAAATTGAATACCAAGGATATTACTAGCATTAAATTGGTTTATATTTGTAAGCTTTTTACAATTTGAGAGGTAGTTTTCTTTTGGTTGGATGTAGAGTTAGAACAAGAGTCAGCATAAAACTAGATATCTAATATCAAAGATGAATGTAATGACAATGATTAATATTTTATTTTTAGTGCAGATTAGGGATTTATTTAAGATTTATTTAAAATATATTTTTAAATATTTTTAACATTTACGATTAATATTTTATTTTTAGTGCAGATTAGGGATTTATTTAAGATTTATTTAAAATATATTTTTAAATATTTTTAACATTTATAATCAGGACTAGTCAGGACCCATTTATAACATGCAGGAGAAACCCTTTCTTAAACAAAAGGGGTTGCTTTCTCAAAGGGGGTGTTTTGCATGTATTTGCTATAATACCTTGTGGTAAACCTACATGCCTGTCAGTCAACTGTCTTCATGTAAATAGATGACTTCTATCATTTTATTCTCTGTGGACTCACTTTCAATTCTAATTTATCAAAAAGATATATTGACGTCATGGCAACGAGACAATGATATCATAATTTGTCGCTATTCCTGATGGGCTGGCCACCACAAGTTTTTCATGGTGGTATTTCGCGCAGAGTGACACAAGACAAATAAATAGCTAATCATGTACAGTTTTTTGAATGAACCATTAAAAGTTTTTAAGAAAGATGGAGATTCGATTAGGTGGTAATTTGAAGAAAAAAATCTTATCTGCTGGAGATATTCGCATACAACTCCATGTACTTATGTCTTACCTATAGAAATGTTTTCCTAAGTGTTATTACTGAATAAACAAACAACTCCACTAACTCTGTATAAAGAAGTTCTCTGTTACATTCCCTATTTGCTATCATCATCCCCAATTTCAACCCTATCTAGTGACCTATATTGCAGAATGATTTCAAATTCTGACCTGATTATGTTCTAGCATCTCCTACATGTACATGTCAGATCACCAGTATTCTGCTATAGGAGGTCAATTAGACTGTGTATGTGGTATTGAGAATATGACAGACATCAAATACAATACATAAACCATTATTTATATTCTACCTTCAATAATCTTTCCTGAAATAGAAAACCTATATCATCATGACAAACCATAAAATCCAGAACTGCTAGGAATTTCCATAACACAATTCTATGGAATTTCCCAAAAGTAACCATGATCACCTCAATGAAAAAATTGAATACCAGGAACTGATGGGAATTTCCATCACAATTCTATGAAATTTCCCATAAGTAACCATGATACTTACATCTGTGAGACGATGTCAAAAGACACTCCTTCTGACCGGCAATCAGTGTCATCTATGGGACCATAGCCAACACAGGTCTCTGTATCTGTTCTCCCAAAATTAGCCCATTCCACTACAATAAGTTGTCCTGGTGGGCATCTCAGGTCCATGGTTCGCCCCTCACACACACTAGTATAGAATAAGTTGCCTTCTTGTCGCTTTGGTCTATCTTCAAACCCATCTTTTGCGTTACTTTTATCTGGTGCAATACCTCCTGTATTGTGGACATAATTATATAATACTAATAGTAACAATCTATATGCTGAAAATATGCTATCCTAAAAAGATTGTGATATCCTTAAACACATCTTGGTTATCCAACCACGGTTATCCAACCATTAATTGGTTTTAAAGGAAGCAAAATGGACAACAAGATTCTCTATCTGCTCATTGAAATTCCTGGATGCGAATTCTAACATCTCATGCACACAAGAGCTTGAATTAGGAACATGTTTTCCAAGCCTCCATGCAAATGTACTCTTTCCAAATTGCCTTGCAATAGATGGCCTTGCATAAATCTTTAGATTGAGAGTTGAGATCCTCATCCCTTCTAAGGCTGAAAGCTCAGACTACACTAAATCCAATCCTTACTAATGATCTCTTCTTGGAAAAAGCAATCAATTGAATGAAACCAACTGAATGAAATATATTCAAATGAAAGTGAATGTACAAATGCTTCACAAATGAATCCCAACATTATCTAAACTCACCCAATACACTTATGATGCATAGAGATAGTACAATTACGATTTGCAGGACAGCTGGTTGGATACAGCAATGAATCCTGTCCTTACTCCCCATGCTGGATATCTTGTAATACAGTCCAATATTCCAAGAATTATTTGTATTGACTTTATGCCCAATGTAGAAATTGTTAATGAATCAGTGTCCTACTGGTAAATCTGAAATGAGAGGAAAAAATCACAAAAATTGTTTAATATTCCGCTTTTAGTGAAATACTTTGTAACTATGATACATCAGTTTACACGAGCCACACACAGTATTACATCATCATATGTAATCCACAATGAAATATAATGAATACTGCCTCTTCTTTTTAAAACCTCAATTTTCAAAGTTGGCACAATCTCAGCTATCCACCTTCTTTTTATCGGTAAGGGTTTGTCATCAGGATATTGAAAACCTTGATACCAGTTCCCAGACATTGACCACTGATCTCAAGTGACTAGTAGCCAACCAATAACTATTACATGTACATGGTAACAGGTAATGTAAACCATTTGTAGGCATGTGTTGATATTCACAATGTTAAATATAGATTTCCATTTGGAACATTTAATTAATTCATGATTATTTTCAGAATGTTCAATTTTTTACCGAACACACTGTACAACCCTGGCCAGGTGTTTGGGGTCTCTTGTCTCTACCACATACCTATGTGAGACAAACCTAATATAGCTACCCATAGCTACATCCTCAATGTTTATCCTTACTGCTGGCTTATGTCCCTTGACTGAAAACCCAGGGGCCTATTGCATGACGATTGACGTGGATTTGCAGCTTAGTTAATTGTTATTGAAAATAAGAAACAGAAACAAATAAAACAAACAAACAAAACAAATTTCAAGATATATCTAAATCTCAGTGGAAAACATAGGTGGACAACTTTTGTTGAAACAACAAACAAACAATACAAACAAACAAAAACCAAGACCACCAACACCATACTAATTACAATATTACATAACCCCTTTCATTATCCATGTATGTAGCTCTCTGTTCAATTAACAAATAAGAAATTCATTCATACCCAGCTCTGTATGGTCTAAATCCATAACCCAAAATGTATCAACAAAAAAACATAAAACGTTCTCCATTCATCCCCCCCCCCACTCAGTTAAGAAAGTTACGCCCCTGAACCTAATTAACCCCTTTACACCTGTACATCCCTACCCCCTAGGTAAAACAAAGGCACTCAAGCATCTTAAACCCCCTCACCTGAGACAGACACACGCATCAATGCATGAAAACCTGGCACCACACATAACCACCATAGAGGCGTCATATAGACTTCCTTATGAAGGGTGTAACTTCCCCTTATGCAACAGGTGGGCTGCAGGATGTATGCTAAGGTTTACACACCTGGTGAACACAGGGTTGCCTCATCAAGAAGTGAAAATGAATTGGATTATGGAATGGAGCAAGAGTAACTGGGGACTAACAAAATGTTTGAAATTTGTTTAGAAATTAAGAACTCTTTGTACTCCTGACTTGGTTGGTCCATGAAAGAGGTACACAGGCATTGGATAGCATCAGTGGTGGCGGAAGCAAGAACAATTTAGAGGTGTGGCAACTCCAAAATTTGTTTTATGTTGTAATGTAATGTTGAAACATGTAGAAGCGCAAAGTGCACAAACATTTTCAGGTTTGGTCTAGAATTTTTTCATGGAGCCATTTTTTTGTGAACTTGAAGCTTAAATTATGAAACGTTAAAACTATGTTTTTGAGAATCACACATATAATGGGCAATTTTAACACTGAAGTGGTCCATATGATGTTAAAAACACATCACCTGTATTTTAAGGAGGGACTTCCCTCCTCCTCCCCCCTACCCCCCCCCCCCCCCCCCCAAAAAAAATAATAATAAAAAAAAATAAAAATAAAAAAATAAAAAAAATAATAATACACGTCCTACATGTACATGTACATGTACTTTTATATTGTGAAGTGGCTGCAATGTACCTCACGCAATAGGACAGCCGGCATTAGGGTGTTAACAGGGAGGGTACTACTCATGTCTACAGGAAGGATTTCAGGAATTGAGTTACCTCTCCCTGTCACCATGGATAAACAACAATTATAACTGGCTATGAAATCATGCCGGGTATAAATAGGACTCGTGAGAGATGCGGTGTGCACGCAAGTGGGTGGAAATTTCAAAATTCCATAAACATGTAGATTACAGATGTACAAATGAATGTCTACAGGAGTCAATCAGGTATAATGTTGTAATCATCCTCGTGAACAAAAACAGGGATTAAGGGCGCTTGTTTCGAACACAACTTGGGTCCATGCTGCTAAATGCATCAAAATCGCCAATTTCAGAGAATAAAGGTGTCTTTTCCAACCTGAATCCGCGCTAAGGGTTGCTTGGGCCGATAGTCATTATTCATCATTGTAATAATAGCCCAAAATGGTAAGTCCAAGACAAATTTGCCAACAAAACTGAATGAGACCATTACTTCATACGTTCATTTCAGTTTAAACTCCATCTTGAGGACTGTACACGTATCCTTTGCTATGAGTATAATTCGAGCTACATGTATAATCCTTGTAAGGGTCACTTTATCCTTCTTTGAGAATCTTCTTTGAGAAAGGGTTGTTTTTGAGAGGGGATTCATATGGATGATAACAACTTATACTGTAAAAGATGAAATTTTCGCGGTGGCTTATTTACGCACTTTTCGCACAAAATATTTTTCCGCAAAAAATTATAACACACGAAAATATAGTTTTCAACATTCATGCAATGCATTCAGAAGGTCACCCTAGAAAAAAACCAATTAGCGAAATGTCTATGATATCAAAATGCGCGAAAATATCTTTACACAAAAATATTGGCTTTTACAGTATACATGAGTGTCCCCCCCCCCCCCCCCTTTGCAACTGTAGGCCCAGCCTTAAAACAATGGTCACATCCTATAAAATATGGAGGGAGAATGGGCCCAAACAAATAATTTAAAACCAGCAGTTTACTGGGATGTAAATAATACAACCCACCTGGGTCGGTAAGAACAAATGTTTTCAGCCCACAGAATGTTTTATTGGTTCAGATCCCTATGTTATGATTATAGAATATCAATATTTTCTTTAAAGGCGGCTTTTGAAAAATTATAAAGCCATACATTTTGAACTTTTTGATATTAAAAGCCTATCTCCAATTTAAATTGGACAGATGGGATTTTCAAATAAAATTCAACTGAAACAATTTATTTTGTGTGGCATCTGGGTCCAATAAAATCCACCTGCAAACCAATTAAATTGCTTTATATAAATTTAGTAGCAATTTCCCACAAGATGTTATGGGTTAAATTGTTTGGATAAAAGCATAATGGCAAAACAACAGATGGCTTGTTGAATAATAATATTATTGGAATAGGCAAAACCATAGATCTATGGCAAAACTCTCTTGATTATTCCAATGACTCAAATCTACAATATATGCACTACAAGAATAATGTTAGAAAATATTGGATATTAAGCCCATTAATCCACAGTCTTTGTTGATGTTTTTGTATCTCAAGAAGCTAAATTGCTTTACCATCAAAACAATTTGAACACAATAATTTGTATTACCCTGCTGATTGCTACATGTATTTGGCATACCCAACCATTCCTGCTCTAATTAATCTTTTTACAGATCTTTCCCTTCAACATTCAACAAATTCAACATTTATATATAGACTTTTTTGCCTAGGGCCTTTTACGAAAATCTGCAGAGAAAAAATGTCTATTCAATGGTATTAAAAGACTATATCATAGCACTTAATCCACTGATGTTATCTAGTTTTGAATTGCAATTACCTTTGTAAAATTGTTCCCAGGCTCTGATATCATATTGTACTACCAGCTGTACTGTTTAAATACAAATAAAATACTTCCAAGCTCAAATTGACCCATATTTTACGGAGAAGAGTAACTAAACAGATTTTCTGAACCTCACAAAATGTCACACTGTCCTGACCAGGTCATGACAGGCCTAGGGCAGAGCAAATGCCCAATTAACAAATAATAATAAACATATTAACACCACCAATCCACCATGCTAGACTGCCATTACTACAAGTACTCCATTGCTGGTGTACATGTATGTTGTATGTGCAAAAGATTATCAAAGCGTTTTAATTAGATTTGAAGCTTAATTACTGGCTTGATGTGTGTACAAAATGTATGAATTGGGTCACATTTTGGAAGGTCATAGTTTGTATTCTTTGTTTTTGTTTGAGTTATACTGTTTATAATACAGACCTGGCATTCTGTTTCATTAAAAACAATATTTTTAGAGAAAAAGAGAAAAAAGAATGCAATCAGACAACAGTGATTTTAGTAGGGTAAGACTTGAAGTTTTTGACTGAAAGGGTTATTTTCTATGCGTTGTGGCATATTGATCTTGTATTCCTTATACAGACCTACAAATAACAAACATACATATTAAAGGGGCACGGAGAGATACGTATTGGAGTGCGCCCTCAATTTTCCTGGAAATCTTTTGTTTGCACCTCAGTAATATATTCATAGGCATTACTAATGGACCATTTGAAACCGTTTACCCTAATTCGCCATCTATTGTGTAAAATCTTGCGATTTGGTATTTCGATGTAGATCACATCAAATTTATTAGCATCACTCGCCACATAAATTGCTTCAGCCGAATTTCTATCTAGCGCCATCATTCAACCCTTTTCCCATAAATTGTTACACTTTAGGGTTCCTACATGTATACCTTATCTATTGAAACAATTCATATTTTCCAAATTTCATTTTTCGCGACAATTTTTCAATGCCTCTTTAAAATTTCTTGCAAACCTTTGGTAACACCATGCAAGGCACAAAATGGGATAACAGCAGAATTGATGGAACCACAGATGGTACATCACTATCCTGTACAATGTATGTGTAGCAACAAGTCTGTGACCATTCACTTTATTATAAAACTGACATACAATGTTCTTTGACATTGCGGTGGCTATTTATGCTGGCTCAAGATCAAGGGTTAATTTACACTGTTATTGATTCTATCAACACTTGCCACTAACATGATCCTCTACTACCCTGTATGACATAGGTTACTGTGACATATCTAATCCCTATTATTTAACCTTATTAGAAGGGTTTCCCTTGCTAGCTTTACCTCTCACCCCTAGTTACATCCCTGTGATCGCCCCCTATCCTATGTATTTTTAGAGCTCTGCCATGGGGAGGGGGGGGGTTCATTTTGGGCATACATGTAAGGATACTGTTGGTCTGACAGTGACGAGAGCACCCCAATCTCACACTCTGCCATATTATGTACTAGTTTAATCAGTGACAGTTAACTGTCACTGGTTTAATTAACCCCATGAGAACTACCGGCCGATTGGTCGAAAGATGGATACATCATTTATTGCACCAATGAGAGATATTGTTTAAATAATTGTATCCCTGATAAAGATTGGGGTGAAATAGTTTAAAAGCTGTATCGTAATTGGCTATTCAAATGAGTATATCTTGTAAAAACCAATCAGAAGCGTTGTTAGATAGACAGGTAGACCCCAGGGGGTTAAGCAAATCCATTCATTACAGAGACTGAATTGTCTGGTGATAGTTGTGCAATTGATTGTTTGTATCGCTACAATATGAATTGTCCAAAATAAAAGTAGACTGCCTAAAGCGAGACCAAGTGAGGTGATTCTGTCTACACGTTTTATATTTCACAATGCTCTAGGTCCAGTACGTTTAATTCACACACATTGTTCAATGCTAAATTTAGCGTTTAAAGGTTTAGTTACAAGTACTTGTATTAATTGGAAAATAAACCCCATTGATTAAAATACACAAATATCAAATGTATCATGGGAAGACATTTTGGGTTTTTTGGTGTAAAGTACCTTTAATATTGTAGGCTTCTCCCTCAGCTAGCGCAGTAGGTCTATGGTATCGTAGAATACTTCATTGAAATTGACTTATCACTAATATTAATCGTTCATTTCTAAATCTACCAATTCTTTTCTTCTATTTATGCATTAGATTACAATCTTATTATTTACACATTATTGTTAGGTCATTGATGGTACATGTACGACGCTCAAATGACCCTGCCTTTAGATAAAGGTCTGACCAGCTGACCCCATCCATTTGCGCATAACTTTTGTATTAGCAGGCAACCTCTACCAACACAGTTTGCCCCTATATAATTGGCTTCTTGCAGAGTTCAGGGGATACGGTATACCCTACACATAATTGGCGCTTCCAGTTTAGTGGCTAACGATTTGCCACAATTGCCAGGATCCATGCCGATTGCATAGTTACCAGGGGCCATGTTATTGGTTTATCCAAGGCATTCCACACCGCGGTCGGTAACTAAGGGTTACACGACAACGGTGAGAGGGCACATGCACATGCCTTCATATTTAAGAAATGTGCGTTGAGTGAGAGGCAACTACATGCGGATTTATTGGATATTATATAAATGAGTTGGCAATTTTCTTAATCACATGAATCTGAAAATGTCTTTATGATTTATTGACTTCTGATATACAGGGTGTCCCAGAAAACCTGCAACTTATTTTGGCGGGGCTCTAGTTTCACCTTTGAACATCGGAATGCAGCGATGTTTGCACTTTTTGAAATCTGTAGAATGTTTTCTGTTTATCTGTGAAAAAATAATTACGATTGCTAGTTTTGTTTTCAAATAAGATGTGGTCAAAGGAAGGTATGTGTGGAACACGTTCAACCGATTTGGCGATAATCGATGACAAATCCAATAATGTCCTAAATATTGTGCGTGAAGTCTTAGGGAACGTACATTGTTTTCACATGCTAATGATTAATGTTATAAAACGTTATTGCTATGAAGAAATAAAAATAAACATACATGTGTATTGCCTAAATATAAATGTTAAAACGATGGCAGTTTTCTTCTCGCTGATGAAAGAGTTGTGACATACTGTGCGTCTGAAAGCTCGAACCAAGTTCAGAAAGCTTTCCAAATAAAATACCCGAGGAGAAAAATCTCATACCGTTCAATTATTTAGAGGAAATGTTAACAAATATTAACATTTGGACTTTATAGCAACTATAGACTGATGGATAGTTCAGGTCGCCGTCGAACAGCTAGTGAGAACCATTTCGAAGAAAACTGAGGTTTGCCACGCTCTGAAAAATGAACCGATTATATCAGCACAGATATCAAGTCCTGATCCAATGTTACGATTTCTACAACCAGTCTTTTTATTTCATTAATTTTAATAAACGTTGATTGTTAAATTTTAGGAGAATGTAATTTTAATTAACAAACCAAATGATGAAAGAGAGTGCGCTCCAAAGTGATTCACCCCGGGGATTCACCGGGCTCCGTAGCGGTAACATCGGTTTTATCCAAATCGGTTGAACGTGTTCCAGGCATACCTGCCTTTGATCGCGTCTCATTTGAAAACCAAATAAGCAATCGTAATTATTTTTTCAAAGGTAAGCGGAGAACATTCCACAGACTTCAAAAAGTGCAAATATCGCTGCAATCTGATGTTTAAAAGAGAAACTAGAGCCCTGCCAAAATAAGTTGCAAGTTTTCTGGGACACCCTGTATGTATGTAGAATACTGTAAAAGCAGAAATATTGTTTTCAACATTCATGCAGTGCATCCAGAAGGTCGCCTGCGAAAATACCAATTTACGAAATGTCTATGATATCAAAATGAGCGAAAATATTTTTACGCGAAAATATTGGTTTTACAGTAGTAGCTTAGGTACCTTTTCTTCAAATAAATGTAGGGATAGGGAATTTGCCCTTTTAAAAAGTGCTCACTAGATGTGCTGCCTAATTTTGGAAAAAGTGCTTCTGGGGCAAAAGTTGCTTTTTGAAGCAAAAGGTGCTTTTTTATTTTTTGCACAAAAATATGCCATGCGTTTGCACAAAAATATGTCATGCGTCTATGTTGCACTTTCGCAATTAATTGTCAAAACAATCATTTTTCATTAACCCTAACCCTAGAACGTGGCAGTGGGATGGAACGAAGAACAGGGGGAGGGGGTTAAATAAAAAATGGGGAAAATTATGTCCGCCGGCCCCGGGAATTGAATCCGGGTCGGCCGCGTGACAGGCGAGATATACTACCACTCAGCCACGGGGGGAGGGCTTCACAGGCTAAAAAATCGGAGACCATATATACCCGTAGTTTAGTGCTACAGGAGATAGAACTTGTGCGCGCGCAAGCCAAGTGGTGCTGGCTGTGAGGTGACTGTGAGACGTAGTAGCGTTAGGGTTCAAAACTAAATTCAAACTAAACAAGGTCTAGAATAAACACTTCCACTGTAACACAGTTTGTTGACATTTTGTAAATATACATAATTTTTGAAAATTTAGACAATCTTTGAAAAAATGTGCCATGGGATGAAAAAAGCGTTTTTGTGCGATTTTGAACTACAGCGACTTTCCCCTACATAAAAGAAATAATTTTCTAGGGGGAAAAATGTCACAACATTCATTATACAATACATGTACATGTACTGTACACCATCTGACTCACATTGTTCTAACTTTTATCTAAATCAATTATTTGTCTTTTTAACTGCCATGTGTTAAATTTAAAACAATAAAATAAAATAATGGTAGTATTACAATATTGTAATAACTTAAATGCACAAGGGTTATGACTGAAGTAAATTGTGCATAAAAAGTGATTGTTGTGAGGCAAAATGGGGATGACTTTATAGTTTGGGGGAGAGAGCAGCTCTTCAATGGGGCTGGTTAAATATAAATACATTTTAACCCTTACACCACCAAATCCTACAGAAGCACCGCACCAATGCACCCCCAAAATTTTAATTTTTGGAACGCAACCCGTAGCGAGATGCACAATCACCTGGACTTTGGCGTCGCGGACCGGGTTCAATTCTCATGCACCACTTTTTCTGTCCTGATTTATCCCATGTTTCGCTGTGTTAGCTTGATCATGCAACAAACCTCCCGAAGCACCGCGCTGGACAGCTGGTGGACCCCTATTCCCCAGTCTATCTCATTAAACAATCACGCAAAGGAACGCGACCCCCATAACGTGATGCACGTTCGATTCCCGGTGGCGGCACACCATTATCTCTATCATGATTTGTCCTATGATCATGGTTAGATTGATTGCCACCACCCCCACCCCAATAGGTTAGGGTTAATATATGGAGGTACCAAATGAGTCCATGTTTACCATTGCCAATATTGGATTTGACCTGCACTTTTGTATTGACTGAATGGTAAGTCTACAAATTAAACATGTGTTTTTTCTATGGAAAGGTTGATTTCAATCACCCATATGCCCAACTAAAAATTTACCAATTTAATATGACTTGTTCACCCCTCCTACAGGATGTAGTTGGGGCTAGTCAAAAAATATTTGACAATTTAAAAACTTAGGACACAAATGTTATTGTTACATATTCATACACTCTTATTAGTAGTGTCGAAACCAATCAGAAAAAAATGTGAAGCGGACCCAAAAAAGGAAGCGGTAGGGGATGCTAAACACGATAAATAAAAAAGAAATTTGCCTATAAAAGTATGCACTTTAATACAGTATTGGCTTGGCATTTAAACTTGATCATGAACGAAATGATTAGCCTTATACACAAAGAACATAGTTCAACTTTTTGCATTACATGTCACCATGTACAGGCCTGTGTAAGCTTGATACCACTAAAGACACATACTTCATAATTTAATCAGGCTGCAATGTTATCACAATGTTATCCCACTCATTAAGCCATCAAGGTTAATGCCCATAAAGTAAATACAGTTTTAAGTCCCAAGTGTAACCCAAGTACAAAACCAAATACCACTAATTAGATCTACCAAAGTGCAGGCTTAACAATTTTACCATATTTTATTGGTGGGAGTACAAAATTTGGGTCTATATCGCCCTATGCATGGAAGTAACAGCCCTATGAAAGACTATATACACATGCATGAATGAACCAAAACAGAAACGGTTGATACATTGTACAGTACACGTGTATTCATGCACAAATTAAGGTGGTTATTGGCATTGCGCGGTCTGCTACACTGAAATCAATTTCATTGTCTGTTGTTATATTCTTGAACTTGTATAGAATTAACTTTGGTCACTGCAGCCTAAAATAGTGAATTATCTAGGAAAACCATCGGTCTGTTCTCAATGTCGGAGTATGGAGCAGCAGCAGCAAATGCTTACCTTTACAATTTAATTGACGTCCTTCTGGTAAATCTGGTCATGAAATAATCTCAGGGATGATATGTATGGAAAAAAATCATGTGTGTGAATAATTTTGATTATTTTCCCAGCATTGAACACACTTTTTGCCCTTTCACTCTTTTTGGTATAAACATGCCTTTTGTAGATTTCCAAACAGACAGACATGTTATGACAGTGGGTCAGGGGATGAGAGGTTAGCTCTCAAAACAACCTCGTTCTACCATGGAAGTTACTATCATGGTTCTACACAAAGACTCTTTACTGTATACACACACAGGGGTACATGTATATTGGGGTAGGTGTTTGCCGTAGCCCAAACTGCTTGTACCACTATCCTATTCCTAATGTCAGTGAATATTACAAACACTTCAATTTCTTTCGTTCAAAAGAAATTTGTTAGGTTAAACATCTATTTTCAGTATTGGACTACCCTGCTTATCAAACAGAGTAGAATACCATATTTAAGCACAGCAGCATCCATGCTTTATTTTGGCATGAGTTTCCTAATCCTATGTCCAATGAAATGTTATTTCCTTTATAACTCCAAACCCATATCAGGGTGTATTTAATTTTAAAACCTCAGATTTGAGCTCACTGGCAATAATATGGTTAATAATGTCACATCGCCACTTATTGACTTTCCATATTGCTAGAATTACATCTCGAACAACAACAAATCAAATCTTACGTCATACTGTTGTGTTAAAACGATTTTCTATACATGTCGGTTTAGGGAAGAATGTTACAAATTAGCACTAATTTCACTCACTCTGTAGCAATTTCACAGGGTCTATGTGTAACTAATACTTATGCTACTCTGCTATATTACGGTATCTATTGAAACTACGATGTGACTAATTCAATTTACATAATAGATTATAGAGTAAATAAATGTTATCTCATTACGAATGTTAAAAAACATGGGCGGCAGGATTATTTAGGGTTATGTATCAAGAGATAACACCCCACCATGACTATATTATATATGACGAATCTTGGTCAAGAATGCCAAATGAAATATTTATAAGTATTTTCTGATCTCCAAATAAATGGCAGTGACAGAAAGCTGGTTGACACATAGGGCCTATTTACAAACCTATAATAATTGCAGTCTTTACATTTATTTCACCATGCATATAATAGCAAAGCAATGATAAATATTTACACATAGAATAGATATTCACTCATCATGCAATGATAATAAACTGATGATAGATATCACTGTACTACAACACCCAGATCATTACAAACACAACCCTACCATCTGTGTCTTGGGCAAATCCTGGTATACAATCTACTGGTGTGTGACTGGCAGGCGTACGCGATATCAATAGGCATAAAATCCAATGCTGTATAGTTGGTTCTGTCATAACACACTGTAGGAATAGTATCCATATTTTAAATCCATGATATAAATCCACTGAGTAGCAACTAGTATTGTTAAATATTAAGGCGGTAAATCCAGATACTATCACCAAAACAAGAGATGACCGTAGAGCTAGGCAGCAGGCAGTATCAATCCAGTGTGTTCAATGAATGCATGTGTATAATTGCTATTGAGAAACAGAGTATGATTCATCGCCAATATTGATCATAAAAGCTAGCTGCTATTAACAAACACGCTAGCAAAGTTCTATTGCCCATGCTCACTGTGTGGTGGAGTATGACAGCACAGATGTGTGAGTGAGCCCTCACTTCAACACAAACAATATACACCCACATATCCAGACTGGGAATACCTCTATACAAAATGGCATAATCCTCATACAGGCTTTGTGAATGGTTGACCGGCTGGTGGGTATAGACTTGATTCAAGTCAGTGGTAAACTTTTTATAGGTTGTAATAAAATCATTACTTCCTGATAACTTTATTAATACCAATATAGCTTTCCTAATAGCTAATTGAATTATGTTAATTGCTATGGTATCTATCTATATCTATATGAGGAACATAAGATATTATTACTTAAACAAGGGGCCCATGTCGATGATGGGTTGATATGACCTAAATAATAATAATAGTCGGTTTTTATATAGCGCTTTACACCGTGTGGAACACCGTCTCAAAGCGCTTTACATTGGCTAATTATCCATGATATACCATAAAATATTCAGTCATTTTTAGCACTTTATCCCTGATGTCTCATGAAAAATTGTAAAATATACAACTAAATGTTTGGTAGGCGAATCTACCAAGATATGGGTGGGTGGGGATTTTAGAGGGCAGGTTTAAGCATGGGTATTTGGGGCTGATATTTGGCTCTAAAACTATTTTTAAAGATGTTATATTTAGCCCTCGAGAAGTATGGAATGTTAACTCCAATTCCACTCTTTCAGGCTTTAGCAATAAAAAGTTAAACATTTCAACAACAAAAAAGTATTAAAGCTAAGACCGCAAATGGGAGAGAGACCTGGCTGTATTAAATGGTCTTTGACAGTAAAATTGAGACTCACTTTTGTTACCATGAAGTCATAAGGGACCTTACCAGTGGAGAAAACACCATGGAAAATGTCACCATTAAAGGATACTCATAAAAGACACTATACAAATAGTCTTTGCAACAATTCAGAATATTGGAAGATGGTATTAAACTGTTTGTTACCTGGAGAAGAGGATATTTTTATCCAAAATGATGTTTGCATTCAAAAGCACCAAGCTTTGAAAAATACTTAAACAGCACCTAGCTTTGAAAAATACTAAGACTAAAGAGTGTCCAGGAAACAGGGAGATGTTTGACAATTCCCTGCAGGAAAGGTGAGGAGCACCAAGCTTTGTCATAATACTCAAAGGGTACCAAGCTTTAACCAAAAAAATACTCATACTTATAGAGCTCTGAAAATACCTGATGGAAATAAAGATGCTTTAAATTGATAATGATAGGATAATAATATGTCTCTCACAGTAAACTACACAGCTCACCTTTTGAATATATCTGATATTCCTAGTCACATCAAGGAGTTATAATAAATAACTCCTTGGCCACATCAATCTGGGTCAGTGCATCAATCACATCTCTCTGATCACACTATCATCATTTGTAAAAGAAAGTTTCAGTGATGCATTCAGGGTCAGTTTGAGACAAGACTATCCCTCCTTCACCTCAATAAGGTGACTCGATTGAGGTCATCTTTGTATGGGTCCAAGTAGGTCCAATGGTATTGATTGCTCACCAGCAGTGCATTTCCTAGACACAAATAAAAGAAATCAAATAATTAGTGTTTAGTTAACAAAAGATCAAGTGCCTCATTCATCTATATGAATAGTGTTATGGCAAATTTATCCTTGATGTGTTTTAAGGTGAGCAGAGGATAATCATTTAATCAGGATGATTCTACAAAGGGCACCTAAGCCATACTCATTACTCTGAATTTAAATCCATAAATATAATTGTTGCATTAAGAAATAAGGATGTCATATTGTCATTACTCCACATTTTGGTAACTTTTATCATGCTTTTATCAAATCCTTCCAAAGAAAAAGAATAAAAAACAAAGAAAAGAACAAGAAAAACAGAAAGAGAGGGGGAGTGAATGAAAAAGACAAAATACAAGAACAAAACATGTTACCGTAAAACATAAAACAGTACATTTACAAAGGTGACATTTTCATGATGTAACTGATATGGAAACCAAATCCAAAGAGATTGCCTAAACCTGAGATGAAAATAGATATATTTGTCTCAGCCAACATAATATTATTTATATTATATAATATTAAATATTTCCACTTCCTCAGCTCGCCATCAATGTCCGATTAGTGGGTAAATCAGGCGGTTCGTCTTCAAGGAGTATTATGTGCTCACTAGATCAAAACTAATTCACACTGATTTACTCCAATGTCGCCCACATGTCTGATGGGGTGCTAAGTATTATAAATGATGTCATTTTTATTGCAAATAGTATTTTATCAAAATAAACACCCAGTTAGATTTCAAGTACCGTATTATCCCTATTAAGCGCCCATGGCGGTTAGCAAAGTCATTTTGGGTGGGCGCTTATTATATTACCTTTTTTTAAACTCATTTATCGTTGAGACTGTCGAATTCGGCAAGGTTGCGAAGACATTTTTTCGGTAAACATACCAATAATGTTTTAGCTCATAGAAAAAAAAGAAAGTATGATTTTTCAATCACAATCCATGAATAGTTGTGAAAGACAAATCGCTAACGATTTGTTACAAGTTTGTTTAAAACTGCGTAAGAAAAAACCAAAAAATTACCCGTAAATGCCATCAATATTTATCTAATTTTCATGTGGGTGGCCATCTTTGCTTTTCATTTGTGGTGAAAATACAACACTACGCATATTCGTACGCATATTCATTAAAATCTTTGTCGCAATAATTTTTGGTGGTGCCCGTTTATGAACAAATGAATGGCACAATGAATGACTACGATACACGGAACTGTTGCACTAGTGGAATTACCACGTGCGATTAAAACGGGACTAAATTAAAATCTAAAAAAATGTCTGCTAGCGGGTACACTCGCCGGTCGCTGTACAGGCAGTGGTATCAGCGCTACTGTACACGTATCAGTAGCCAAGTGCCTAGTGGGATCGGGGAGAGATGGCGGCGATCTAACCATGGCTTTTACTGGTACTGCTTTACTGAAGGACACCGTGAAGAATGTTGTTGTACAGTGCTACGGTAATTGAAAAGGTGGGCGCTTATAAGAGATTGTTTGTTGTTAGTCATTGAGAAAAACAGGGGTGGGCGCTTATAAGGTCCTGGGCGCTTAATAGGGATAATACGGTAGGTTTGATTCTTACTCTAACCCTCAGCTACGCTAAATCCAACAAAATCCAACAGAGCACCGCGCCGTCCGACCCCCATTCCGCGGTCTATCCCATTGCGCAACATAAGGCTCTGACCAGTTACTTTTGAGAGCATGATCCCCGTAGCGTGATGCACAATCACCTGGACTTTGGCTGTGGCAGCCCTGTTCAATTCCCGGGGGTGGGATAAACCATATGTTGTGTAATAATTTGTCCTGTTAGCTTTATTGCTACAAAACACTTTAGGGTTAGGGTTATGACAAAAATACCCGCTAACATGCAAATGCTAAGTGATATTGTTATTTCACATGTTTTTGGAGGTTTGTGAGATCATATGTCAATGAGTATAATAATTGAGCGTAACAGCAGAGGGCAGAGTTCAGCGATTCCAGGAAAGGTGAAAATTGTTAAAATAGCCCTTTTACCATTTCACCAGGAAAATGTAACCAATGTAAAAATATTACTATTTTCTGCTTGCAATCAAACTGTAGTTTCCACTGTGGATTTCCTTTCAGAAAGAGTTTCCACATTGTTGTACATTGAAATGAATAAGTTAGATTAAATAGTGCTTAAACTATTCATACAAGAAACATTAGTAAAATTTACATTTACCAATTTTGTCATGAAACCACAGTAATATTTTTAATTAAAAAACAAAAAGGTAAAACAAAACAAAATGACCGACCACCTGACTGACCAGACCTCAACATTATTGGCACTTGAGGGGCAGGCAACACACACACTTTATCTGACAATTGAACAGAGTTTTAAATAAGGCCAAAAAATATGTTGTGTTGCCCTCACGTGCCAAAAATTTAAAATTTTCCTTCTTTTTTTTCTTTCTTTTTTCATAATTTTTTTTTGGGGGGGGGGGGCTTGAATTATATATGGTTTATGTCAAGACAAAATTGGTATAGGCCCATATAATCATGTCAATTTAACATTAAGACACTTTAAATCAAATTTAAATCGATTTTAGGGTCTGTTTGTTTGTTTGTTTGTTTGTTTGTCGGTCGCTGAGGGCAACACAACTTTTTTGTTATTGTTGGCCTAAGTGGAGTAGCTACACGATACTCTCAATGTTTTCCATAGATTTTGAACAACTCATATGCAGTGAATGATCCAAATGGAGGGTATTCTATTATTTAGCCAAGCAATTTGTTATTTTTGGAAGTTTTCATGGCATTATCGTAACTTCGTAAGTTAGCAATTATGTCGTGTGCCATTTTGGCGCCATTATTTCATTGTTACAACAATAGCCTCAATGTTCGTTGCAAATTTTCATTGTAAATTGTAATAAATGTCATAAATAATCCTGATATTATTTATTGGGTAACTTGCAATTTCGATAGTGTTATAAGTTTAGCAAAACATTATTTTACTTGTCTATAAATAATTCATGGTATTATGACTATGAGACGAAAACGTGGCATATGCTTGCACAAAGACCAACAAAAAAAAGGTGTAATGTTGTCCTCGACCGCCCGCTTGTCAGATTTAGGGACGCTCCGATTTTTTGTTTGTTTTTTTTTACAATTTTTTAAGATTTTTTTGTTAACAGCTTAAATAGCATTGAATATTAAACAAAGTGTTTATAACATAAATGTACGACTCTTTGTGTGATTTCAACTTCTTGTTGGCTGAACTTTGAGCTTCAGCTAGTATAAGAAAATCAATTTTAAAAAATAATTTTAAAAAGCCCCCCCCCCCCCTCTCTGAGAGCTGTGGAGGACAACATAACTCTTCTTTCTTTTTTTGGTCTGGGGTTAGTTGAATGCAACCTAAATACCCCAGTATTGAAGAGTTAGATGCATGCTTATTGTTTTAAGTTTCATACATTTTCATAAAACGTATGTTTCATAAAATATGTATTGACAACCGTTTCTGGTTAGACTAGCCATTGAACAAAGTGCTCAATACCGTAAACGGTAGAGCGTATAAAAATTCAGAGGTATAGACCTTCCGGAATATTATCGCTACTCTGAGTTTTATGGACAATCCTAAAATATATGTTTATAAAAAGTTGAACACAGGTTTAAGTTATGCTAGTAATTAATTTGGTTTATGTCTATCAAAAATATGTTAAACACAAGTTAAGGTTTCAATGTGTTTAAATGCATACACAAATTACGGCCAATGTCACAATTTAAAGGCGATAGAGCTACATGGATCATGAGTAGGGCTGTCATCGACATGGACTATGTCGACATTATGTCGATATCGGCTATTATCCCGACATGTCAATATCAATATTGGGATGTCAATATAATTGACATTAAATCATCTGTAATGATTTGAGAAAATATAACCGGCAAAGTGATTTTTATAAATGACAATCGGCAAGAGTTGTGAAAAAACCCAATATCCAACGATAGCAAACCGTTAAAAGTAATCACGCTAGTTCCCCCTCACCACTTGCTCCATCACATATTTTGCAAAGCCATATTTCGACTAGGAAGTATTACACTAAAAGATTTTTAACTTGTGTACATTGACTTTAAATAGCAATATTTTTGATCTGCGGTAATATTCTATACTATCGCGGACATTAATTTGCGGGGACAATCGGCTTGGTATTTGGATCATAATATGTCGACATCATGTCGATATCGATATTCTAAAATAGTAGCATGTCGACATGAAAAAAAGATCTCGATAACAGCACTAATCATGAGTGTCAGCGGTTTAGCGATGAAATAGTAGATGTTGCAAATTGGAAAAATAATTTTACTACTACTATATATATATAGAAAATTGGCTTTGAGTAAATCATTGCTATGAGATATTTAATAAACATATTTTGTACATGTACTCTATTTAGCTTACATGCAGCCATTCCCCCATTAAGTTTCATACTGTAACAGATCTAGATTTTTACCTTCAAAAAGAAAAAACATAAAACCCTTTAACCTAATACAGGGGCGAGTCAATATATTCAGGTCTCGTTTGCAAAAAATCAACAACAAAAAATGTCTTGTCAAAAATGTGATAGATAGACCAAATGTACATGTTTTTTTGTTTAATCTCTGATAAATGAAATGATATTGCATGCCAAGTATTGAGATATATTATGATATTATTCAGTATTACACAAACATATTCATAACAATGGAGTATGCACTAGGTAAGTTATTAAAGCAAGATGAGGTCTGTTTTACTCTCATCAAACTTCTCTCATATCAAATTCGATTACAATAATAAGTTGTCTGCTTCTAACTATTCCACAATTATTTAATTTCTTATGGATATCAGATATCCTGTATGCAGCATTTTGACGGAGTTCTCTAAACATTTGGAAACTGTAAACAGAAGCTCCGTTGGAATTGCAAAATACTTCTGGTCTTTATATGGTATATCCACGAAACATGTTAACCAAGTGAAACATAATTATGAATGTCAATTGTATTGTATCTTGCTTAAAGGCATATTATGTGATCTTTTCCAGAGAGCGCCCTCTATTCATGATTTATTTTTGAAAGTAGACTTTCTTGCAGATTTACATTTCTGATCATAAATCGTACATACATTCCAAGTTACAGAGCGATACGATTCCTAATTACCTCAAAATCATGGTTTTAGAGTGAATTTAGACTAGAATAAAATAAGTTGTCGGATTTCCGACAGTTTATTTTCACTCTAAAACCATGATTTTGAAGTAATTAAAAATCGTATCGCCCTGTAACTTGGAATGTATGTACAATTTATGATCAGAAATGTAAATCTGCAAGAAAATCTGCTTTCAATTTTTTTTTTAATGTTGAGGGCGTTCCCTGGAAAGATCACATAATATACCTTTAAGATTTCTTTGTTACTCAAACATCTGTTTGGATATGTTTTTGAACTAGGCCTATTCAAAAACATTATTGTAAATACAATAGAAACTATTTTCCTATTGTAAACGTTGCTATTACAAACACGCCATTGATTGACTTATTCAAAAGGCACGCGTTAAACATTTACATTCATAGGGGTCCATTGGACATGTTGGAACAGATTGAATTTCACAGAATTTGGGAAATGCACATATCTCCTGTTTCGAATAACCAACTTGAATGAAATAAAATTTAGGTAATAGTTAACATTGCATTCTTGTTGTGCATTCCATTAAATGTATTAATTTTTATATTTTAACTGGTTTGAAAAATCGGTGAAATATGGACCTGAATATTGACTCACCCTGTACTGGCAGAACTAGGGACACCTTTTTAAAAAGATTTACACAATATGAAAACAAATCTTCATTTTTCCTTAGTATATTTTTTTTATTAAAGGTAGATGACCCGATCACATTCCGATTTTCAACTTGAAGTTTTCTATTCTACATGAAAGGTCATCCTTAAAAAAGTCGTGTTCCAAAGTTTGAGTTGCATAGCTCTAGTGGTTCTTATTTTAGACGCACAAGATGCTGTGAACTGTACTCATTGAGTAGTACACAAACTATATCGGTGGTATACCACCATTCGCGGTAATTCAACGTTATTTCATCGATTTCTCCGTAATTATACCGATTTAGGCCGTCAAATTTCAGTATGATGATGAGAAAAATACGAGCTTTCATATGATATGAAAATCTCCGTATGTTTGAAATAATTCTGTGTTACGAAAATGTGATCGGGTCATCTACCTTTAAATGAAGTCATGTAAATGACCAAACCACATGTGTGTAAACATCAAGAACAATATTTAGTTTTTCTATATTATGTGCCACTCTCAGTGATAGCAAAAACAAATGTCACAACGCTCTCAACGAATCCTGAGGTATAACATTTTCAGATATAGATCATCAAAGTTAATGCCCCATTTTATTGGAATACCATATTTTTGTTGGAAGAAATTATAGGACCCATAAAGAAAAAACAGTTCAAAATCTATTGCATAAGTCTAGGAAGTTTTAAAAATGTTTTCATGCTTTCATTTAGTTAATCATATTCTTGGGTATAAATTGACCCATTTGTATTGACCCATTTGTACAGATTTTAATGGGGGGTAAGCTTTAGAATACCCTACCATTTTATTCCTCACTGTGTAAGTGTATGGGTCGTTCTTTAAAAGTCCCAATTGAAGTCATGCAGTGGTAGGGTATACTAAAGGAACTCCGGATTTTGAGCTGGATTTACCAATTTACCCCCATTCCTATAACAAGACGATAGGACTATAAACCTGGAAAGGGGTAGATTTGAATGTTCTTTATAATAGCAGGTTTCCTGAAATAGATTTTAAAGAGGAACGATACATCTATTTGCAAGTATGCAAATATTATACACTGGAATATAAATATGATAGTCTCTAGCTAGCTAACATCCAGTGTTGTAGCTAGGCCAGATTGAGTGTCAGCTCATTTTATAGATGGCGAGCGGAGTGAGTGTAGCGAACGGAGAACAGCAGATCATGGCATGGGTTCCAGTGGCTCGCTTTAAGGTTTTTAGGTTTTTCTAAATGCATTTTGAGGGATTCCTGCCAGGTAATTTCCTATTTTATGAGGCTGTTTAATGCTTTTATCCATGTAAAGGTGTTGTAATTGTTTTTTACTTTTTGAGTGCCAGTCGGTCAGCGTGAGTGACGGCTACACTTGACCGGAGCCGACCGGCATACTACAACCCTGCCTTCAGTTACCTGCCTTACGACTCATTACAACATGTGCACTGATATCCGTTGACTATATTAAACATTGTTAAACACCTGTTTTCCTCTACTAGTACTAGTACTAATTTCGAACATTCTCCTCTTGGAAAAATGTGCAAGATAAAAAATTGTGGTTTTGGTCGTGGCCCAACTGCTACTAATCAGTATCGCCTATAGGTAATGTGACACAGCAGAAACAGACCCTTAGTGTATTCATTTCATGTTTCCTGCACATAGAGGTTAATGACAGAAAGACATGACAGATTTTGTACAAAAGAATCAAATAATATTGATCCTTCCCCGTCTGATATACAGATTCTATAAAAAGAACAACTTGTTTTTAGCAATAATTTATCAATGAACCATGTCTCTAGACATCTAGGTCAATTCCTCTTTTATTAACAATATTTTTAACATCATTACAATGTTTTAATGACATAATTTCAGACAAATTGGCATTGGTGAAATGGAGTATGTCAAATTGAGTGAGTTTTTTGTGTGATGTAACTCGTTGAAATGTTTAATGACATGATTTCAGAGAAAATGGCGTCGGTGAAATGGAGTATGCCAAATTGAGAGAGTTTTTGTGTGATTAAACTTCAAAAGTGAGTGTAACCCACTATAAGGGGAATCTCCCCCCCCCCCCCCCTTCCTTCCTGCAAATATGAACAATGGCAAAATTAGTATTGATTTGGAGCAAGTTAAAGTGCATTTGTCCCAAATTCATATTGTCTGCAAATATTCGTTAAAAATAGCATGATAGAGATGAGAAGCATTCTGAAACCCTGTTCATGATTTTATTTTATTTTATTTTATTCAGCACATTATCATCTAACAAGTATTGCACACGATAGACATATAAAACGTCAAAATACAGATAAGCGTACATTTACAGCAAAACATACAATTATAAACTGCTAAGGATAACCCTTTTAAAGCTAAAAAACTTATTTCCAAAGGGGTCCTTATAAATACAAAAAGAAGAGTAATATATATACAGACATAAAACTAGACATGCATGTGATCCATAAGGTGAGCTTTAGCATCTTTTTTAAAAATTGAATTCAGTGAGATGGTTTTAATGTTTTCAGGAAGCCTATTCCAGTCTTTGATAGCATTATAATAAGAAGAGGCAGAACTGGGGGGGGGGGGGGGGGTCTTAATCTTTGGAACATGGAAATTATAATCACTCCCCTTGTATTATAATGATGTAAACTCGACAGTTTGATAAATTTATCTTTCATATAATTTGGACAGGTATCATTAAATATGTTAAAAACATGGTTTAAACGAAGCTGCACAGCTTTGGGTACTGATATTCGATATGTTCAATGTTTGGAAATCTGTATGATTAATATGATACATGGAATCCTTATAAGGATAAATCTGATGAATTAGTTTTGAGCACATTGCATGAACATGATACGTAGATGCCACCATACCATGATGAGATAGAGTAATCAAATAGGCATAACACAAGAGCTGATCAAATAATTTTCTTAATGTTTTTGGTTTAAAAAATGTGCCTGTCTGAATAGGAATTTCAGAAGAGAATTGACCTTTTTTACTATGTTGAGAGCAATTTGTTCACTATCAAGATATTGGTTTAGTTCAAGACCAAGGTAAATCACAGATTTGTTTGACTTAATAACTTGACCATCACAGAGAACAATAGAAAAATCAGTATGATTGTTTAGCTTGCGCCTCGTCCCAAAGAGAATCATTTCAGTTTTGCCTGTATGTAATGACAACTTGTTTTCAATCAACCACTTGTTGCAACTTTCTAGGTTTGTGCGAAGAGCATTGGCGATTTTCTGAAGATCTTCATCGGAGGATATCAGAGCACTATCATTAGCATATTGCAACATCAAGCAGTTTATAGAATTAGGCATGACATAAACATAGCATAAAAATAAAAGAGGCCCCAATATACTGCCTTGAGGAACACCGCATGTTATGGCAAGAGGGTCAGATTCAACACCTTTAATATTCACAATCTGCTTTCTGTCGGAAAGATAAGAGTGGAACCAAGTGGTAGATTGAACTCCCATAGCGGACAGTTTGTTGCACAAAATCTGGTGGTCTACACTGTCGAATGCCTTTCGGATATCCAATAAAATCATACCAGTGTAGTAGCCAGAAGCAGTTTGCCTTCTAATAATATGATCTTGTAAATGAATATGAATGTCATTGCTTGCCCCAACAAACATTCTTGCCTTCTTCTCTGTCACTCCCCCTCCTCTCCCAACCATACCTGCTCAAAAAGATTAGCTATGCATCTAAGCCCTGACCCATGATCCTACACGTCATGGAAAATCTTACCCGCTAAAAATCTTTCAGATCAAACATTCACTCACGCTCCAAGAAAAATGTAGAAACAGCTTTTATCCAACATGTTCAATTCAGGCACTGCTGCTAAACTTGAACCCACCTTCTGTTTCGTCATCACTTGGTATTGCAAAATATTTCCCTTGAGAATCCTAGTGTAAATAAGCCATGATCTGACCTATGCCATGTACAATGTGTCTGTCATGTAGGCCATTGCCAATGTTAACAGCTGCTTGTAACAGTGTTGCCAGATTATCCATCACAATTGGACTAATTTGTACCCCAAATTGGAATCGGATCTATCAGTATCAAGGGGGAAGCAAGGAAGAAAAGAGCAGAATTGAGAAGGAAAGCCGGACCTGGCGGAGCAGGATTCATATCTTAATTTTGAACCATATTACAATGACAAAAGTAAGCTATCAACATGATAAATATCAATTCTTTAAATTTAAAACCATGGGTGTTGATTTTACGCAGACATCACTTGGGCTACTTTAAACCCAGATTTTTTCTGCAAAAAGGATGCCTGGCAAAACTTGGGGTAAAATATTAAAGGCTGTTTTATTTCAATTTGAGTATTTAAATAATTATTATAAGATAAAACATTACCATATGGAAAGGCTGCAGATGATTCATTCTTGAACGGTTTCTCTCGTTAGCAGACATTTGGTGAATACATAGCTGTCAAATAAACAAAACATAGAGACAAACTGTGAATATCTAGTTATGAATAATGAAATCTTGCTTGTCAGCAAACCCCTCATAAGCAAATCCGGTCTATCATCAATAGGCATACCGTCATGTAATATCAACTTGTTGAACGCTTTATTAGATGTGATCTTTCAAACTTGACACAAAATACCAACATGTTGAGTAATACAATGTGCAATCAACATGGTGTTTTTTCTTTGCTGATATACTGCTCAACACCCATTTGCTGAGGGGTCAGGGGTCACTTGAGCTAGGACATGGTGGGGGTGGTGTGGCACTTAGATGGTTGGTTTTGCTTGCTTTGTTTCTTGGATCTGTATAGGTGATTCAGGGGGAAAAGATGCTCCCTCCCTCACCATTAATAACATTTACAGGAACTGAAAAAATGAAGGACGCCGTCGCGAAAAATGTTGTTGTACAGCTACGTGCTACGGTAATTGAAAAGGTGGGCGCTTATAAGGGATTGTTTGTTGGTAGTCATTGAGAAAAACGGGAATGGGCGCTTATAAGGGCATGGACGCTTAATAGGAATAATACGGTAATTGTCTTGTTGATAACAACATTCAAATATGAAAGCTATTCCATTTCCCATTTACTTGATCCCTAAATTATCCCTTGCGTGCGATTCAAGACTTCATACAGTAAAACCCCAAGTGTTTAAATGTCTATTGATGACAAGGGTAAATCATAAAACAATCTCATATTTTCCGTGCCAAGTCTAGTCATATAAATTTCATTTCCAGTGTATTATCTATCTAGTCTTTTTTATGTTTCCCAATAGTCTGCAGGTCATAATGTGTTCATAGTTTATTAGTCACAGTTGAATGTTGGCCAAATATGGACTTGAAAAAACATAATTGATAAGTGGTTCTTCATCTCCTAGGTTGACTCCTACAAAAGGTAACTTTTTAGGTTCATCCAAAGTGCACAATATTGGCAAGGCAGAAAGAAGTTGGAGGAATCGTTGCATTCCCATATTGCCTATAACTAGGTACTGTACACATTTACAAACGTTTAACCATAAATACTGGATGGTTTAACTGACAGTAAAAAGTAATGCCTTTAGGGATGCTACATGTGTATTCGTAGAAATTTCTTAGTCACAGGTTTGCATCCTAAATACAGGGTGTCTCAAAAAAAAGTGCACCATGTGAAACATGAATTTCTGGCTATGACAAATATAAAAATTGTTTGCGAAATACTAATAATCATCTTCAGCAATCTTTAATGTGCCATAAGAAAAAAATTCTATCCATTTTGGAGCTTCCGTTATCAAATTATGGCAAATCTACCCAGGCATGTTCAAATACAGCTTTGGCACTTTTCATGTGAAGAGAGCTCTTTTGCAGAATCGTCATTCAGTGTGTCATTGAACATAATCAACAAATCAATAATAATCTACCTACTAAATGTTGATAGTTAGTTGAATTGAACAGAAAAACATATTTTCATCCATATAATCCATGACATACCATCAATTATTTGAATTTTAGATGGTATTTTAAACAATACATAGACATATCCTATTATTATCGTCAGAATCACAAAGGCAGTTTTTTGGGTTGAAAGTCATTTTCTTGTTCAAAAGTGGCCAAAGTGGGATGCGCACTCTTGTTACTCAATTGATCATAGTTAGGTGGTGAAATTCAATGGGATGAAGTGTATTTGATAGAACACTAATAGGGCTTACCGACAGTCTGTTTGCGTTAAACAAAAAGACATGGGATGTATTTTAATTAATTTTCTAACTCATGGTGCACTTTTTATGAGACACCATGTATGATACATGAAACTCTAGTAATATATCAAAATTAAGCTAATGAAAGCCCAATGTAAGATTCCTGTCGTCCTCCACTCACTTCATTCTTTTTACACTCTAGTTTATAATTGTCCCCATCGTGCTCCTCAAACAATTTTAAGTGTCTTTAAATTCTTGATTTTGTATTTCTATACATTAATCTATAGCTGTTTCTATATATATGATATAAGCACACTTCCATGTTCACTTTACGAAGAGCCAAAAAGCATGAATACTGATGTACAAACGTATTGTGACAATGAATAATTTTAGCGTATTAATCATAGTGTGTTTTTATCACAGATGCACTTTTTTTATAAATATAATAATAATAATATCATTACATAACTAATGTAATGTAATAATGATATCATTACTTTAGTTAACAAAAATGTTATTTGTTATCAAAATTACCTAACATCCTCTCAATTTCTCTTTGTATTTGACTGCACCCGTTTATCAGACTACAATCAAGGGAAAAAAGGTTGGCACACTTATTACGGAAAAACCCGCCCCTCTCCCCGGAGGCAATGTTGATCCGAGTCATATTATCAGAAGCCATGGTAGGTCCCCCAACATTGATTGATGGGGGATGGGGAAGGATATAAGAAAGGGGGAGACTTTTGCTTTCTATTAAACAGTGCTATGTCCCAAGTCTGATCTCAATTGCGAGCACAGGGATATTTGTAATAAGTTGCGTCAAGTGTGCCAACTATTAGTTTCCTTGATTGTCTGAGCGAAATCCTAAATTCACCATCTGGGATTGTTTTTTTGGCTATAACTTTAGAACCAAATGCCCAATGCTAATGAGATTTTGCACGATTATTGTAGGGTATATTGTCAACATTCCCAAAAAGTTACAAGTATCAATTACGTCATTTAGGGATTGGTCAGTCAATACTTAGGCAACATAAACGTCAAAACATGTTATTTTTACAATTTATTTTCATGGATGTGAAACAAAATGTTGAAGAACAATTGAGGACCCTAGATCTAAAAGAGGGTTAAGTCACAATCTTGTGAAATTGTAGTTAGTATCAGTTTTCTGCTACAAAGAGGATCTCTGCACCCTCTGTTCAAATGTTAAAGTTAAGCCATGCGTTAAAGCTGTGTAAGAATCCATGGGAGGTCAAACCCGAGTGGGTCAAGTCCACACATGGACACAATGAAACCCAGTTTTTGCCATTTTTCTCAATGTGACTTAACCCTCTTTTAGCACTAGGGTCCTCAATTAGAGTTCGTATATGTATTAATTGATTTCTAATCAACATTTGATAGACGGCATATAAAGTCAGACAAAAGTGTATTAGGGACTGGCCATTAATTACTAAGGCTGTCTCTGTATATTAAATGTGTGCGACTATAGGTCTATAATAGGCCTTGCAATTGTTATAGTTCATGCAAACATTACTATCATGACACGATGCTGCCATGTTATGTTCCTAGCATTAAAATATATAATCATGGAAAATAATCATAATTACATTTATTTACAAAATAAATAAAGCCACATAAACAGAATGGCTAATACAAACAAAGATAAAAGACGAAAAGTCACTTTGTGTATTAGGGACTGGTCATTATTTACTAACGCTGTCTCTGTATGTTAATTGTGTGCGACTATAGGTGTATAATAGGCCTTGTCATTGTTATAGTTCATGCAAACATTACTATCTTCAGAAGATGATACGTTATGTTCTTAGCATTCAAATATGAAATTATGGAAAATAAATAAAGTCACATATATCAAATAATGCGCCATGAAGACAAAACTCTAAGATAACGTGCCGATTATTTAAAAAATGGACTTTATGATCGTTTAGAAATAAGCTTAGAGGCACACACAAGAAGAAGAAAAAGCTTGGGCAAGGATTCGAACCTGGGGCCGCGGCGTGGAAGTCTCATATCTTAACCACTACACCAACCGGGCGTGTGTGCATGTTGTAATTGAATTATACGCTATCAATACACGTGCATTGTTATTGCAGCGGTGAATCATTGCAACGGTACACCATTACAACTCATCAAATTTCTCATTATTATGATATGCAAAACTTTTTTTCTCAATGGATTAGTGTTTAGTGGACAATGTGAAACTCATAGGCTATCTTTTAGAAGAAATGAATCGCATCTTCGGTATGTTTCAACGGTTCACCCCTGCTGAAATAAAACATATATGACTATAGATTTATATTATTTCAGCAATGGTACACCGTTGAAAGGTAGGTATGCAGTGCTTAATCTTTGCTTAAAAAGGGTCTATATGAACGGTATTTGTCCTCTAATCCCTTATCCATTGAAAAATCAGTTCTGTAGTTCGTAACAATGACACATTTGATGATTTCTTATTGTGAACCGATGATATTGATTCACCATTGCGATGACAATACAAGAGCATTGATAGCGTATAATTCAGTTACAATATGCACACACGCCCGGTTGGTGTAGTGGTTAACATATGTCCCGGGTTCAAATCCTTGTCTAAGCTTCTATTCGATAATGATTTATTTGTTGCTTCTTTTTTCTAACAATCATGATTTGCATTATTTGTTTATAATCAGCACTATCATTGTGTCTTCTATTTCTTGAATAATCATAATGTCCTTGATTTTGGTACCGAAAGAGTGCAGATGTACTCATTCTTATAAATGGGCGTAATGGCTTGACAACTTTGATTTATTGTCAAAACAAAACAGGCATATTTCATGTTGGGTCTATATTTTTAAGTTATATAGCCACTGGTATTAAGATATAAAGATATAGATACTGGTCTTGAGATATATATAAACGACAGGAAGATGTTTTCTCAACGTTTAGCTGATGATATATGAGGTCGAGCATCCATCTGAATTTAAATAACTGGTCATGTCTATAGTTTCACTGCCATTTTAAGTGAAAAATATACCTCCGTATTTAAAAGTGACCGGTCCCTAAAAGTATGTTGACGCATATTGTTTGAACACGTGACCAGTGTTATAACCTATCTGTCCTCCAAATCTGGTGAAGAAATCTTTGTTTAATCTCATGTTATAGCCAAAAGACTTAACACAGATGATTTCTTTAGCAAATGACTCGGACAATCAAGGAAAAAAAGGTTGGCACACTTTGTCTTAATTACGGAAAAACCTGCCCCTCTCCCCGGAGGCAATGTTGATCCGAGTCATATTATCAGAAGCCATGGTAGGTCCCCCAACATTGATTGATGGGGGATGGGGAAGGATATAAGAAAGGGGGAGACTTTTGCTTTCTATTAAACAGTGCTATGTCCCAAGTCTGATCTCAATTGCGAGCACAGGGATATTTGTAATAAGTTGCGTCAAGTGTGCCAACTAAACAACTATTATTTTCCTTGATTGTAGTTCAAAACAGGTTTTGATTCATTCTCAGCGATTGAATTTGTGGCCGATTGTCACCATTATTAATATTAGATTATAAATAGTAATAATACATAGCCCTTAGTTGCCCTTTGGGCCTTCAGATAAATATGATTTGCAACTCTGCTGCTAATATTATCACTGAGGAATACCTAGCCCCTGAGTCATGGAAAAAATAATACAAATAATAGTACAGTTTACATAGTTCAAAACCAGTAGCCTATTGGCTGTCTGTAGAACAGGTGTGCTAGAGCCTAGAGGCAACTTATTTCCAAATTTCATATTAGCGATCTCTGAATTCTAATACTGAAATTGCTTTCTTTAAAAAAATATTATATTAAGATGCATAAGGGACGCACCATTAGATACTCAGGGGGGGGGGGGGCATGGAAGTTTTGTTTTTTTAAACTTTGCCCGCTATCCAGGGAAAGAAAAAAAACTTTGCCCACCAACCAGGAAGAAAAAAAGAAGATGACCCACTGCCGAGTAAAAAAAAAAGAAGATGACTCACTCGAATCACCCAACTTAATGTACAGAAAAACCTAAAAAAAACCACTTTGCCGCCTTCGGCCAAAAAACCAAAAAAAAATGTCGCCTACTTCGGTGACGAAAAAACAAAATTCTGCTCGACCCCAACTTCCATGCCCCCCACCCTGAAAATCAAATGATGCATCCCTAATCTTATCCGCATCATTGCCTTCACTGCCAACAGACAGCCGTCGGAAACCAACCTATTCATTCTTTCTTGTGGTAAAAATGTTCTCAATTTTGGAAGAACAATGTTTTAGGGATTTTTAATTTAGATGTCTTAATTTTCCAGAAAAAAATATATGCTCATTTTGAATAATTAAAAATGATATATGAAAACATTTCAGCAATCTATTCCAACATTTGAAAACCATTGGTGATGAACTGATGATAGTGCCAACCACTGGATGGTTAATATGTAATGGTTAATATGCATAAACCACTGGCCAGATAATATGCATGACCAAGTTCAAATATCCATGCAATAAAAACAGCATTATGGGAAATAATCTAACATCTTTAATCTGAATTATATGTTTATCAAAGTGTCAATAGAATGACAATACCTTTGAACAATCATTGAACAAACCAACACCACACATGCACACTCTCATGGTTTTGTTGTAGTTTTTACCTATTTCATAATATGCTAAAACACTATTAAACCACACAAACTAGTGTTGATGATTCTTTTGATATGGTTACCTAGGTAACTATTCAAAAGAAAAGTAAACATCAAATCTTTGAAAACACGCACACAGTATCTGTTTTCAAGTTGATGCGTGGGGTGCAACTTGTAGCTGAATGATGTAGCAAGGAATATTCACAAGGTTTTGCTAAATCCATAAGTAGGCCTACTATATTTGTGTGTATGGGTGGAATGTGGAGGGTAGTGGAAAGACAGGAGGCTAGAGGATTTCCGGCAATCAAATTTGACTGCAAAGTTATCATGTAGCTCTTCAGCAACTGGATAACAATGATGACAGTACATGCAATCAAGGCATTAATGTGTAAAGTCTTTGAGTTGCATTGGTCAGATTACACGTAACACAATAGCAATTAACCAATGGTGATGCCAGAGGAGGGACAATTGGCAATTATGTGCTCGCTGCCCCATATTATGTGTATGCAAATGTAATAAGCTGTCAAAATTATGTGTTTATTTATTTCATGAACAGTGCAGCAAACATTGCCAGGCAATCTGTGAAATTATGTAAAATAAAGCTGTGGTCTGAGTGGGATTGTTTATTTTTGTGCATGACCAACTTCCAGAAAAATAGAGGCAAAATCTGAAGTTATAAACACATATTTGTGGTCATATTATAGTCAATAGAAATCACTGACCCATATGCTAGGTATAGGTAGGTATTAACATGCACAGGTAGTCCATCAGCCAGAGACCCTTTGCACCTATATGAAAGGCAAACAGCAATCGTTCAGCATTTTGTGTCTTCAACTAGCTATGTGGCTCTTGGTCGTCTAATCATACTTATGATTATCATTAAATGACGCCAATGCAACGGACACCCTAAACATTACAAACAAACAATTTTTTACCATTAACATAATAGTCCATCCTAGAAGGACTCCATCCTAGAAGGACTAATCTTATATTGACCCTGGAAGTCTCATTTGAGATAACAAATCTAGGATAATCTGTGGGATAATCTCCAATTTGTAATGCATGCCCTTCACCACATCCAGTATCATGAAAATCTCAAGACTCTGTTAAGCCAATTGACAGTTAAGGTAGCTATATCAGCTATTACACCACTGCAGAAAAACAACTATTATGCCAAATGAATTATATCTATACTTTTAATTTTGAGACCACATTAAAGAAAAGTCTTTGCTCTACCTATTTGAGAACTTTCGGATTAATTTGGATATTTCTTATGTTTTTCTTTATTTTTAGAAAATTCCCTAAATTTCTGGACATTTGAATATTTTCAGCCAAGTAGGAAACTGCTATGGGTCTGTCACTTTGGGGGATAGTTGAAACATATTACCTAAATTCTCTAGCCAGTTTTGTGAATAAAGTGTTCACCTTTTGAGAAAATTATTTTTTTAGGGATTTTTTAAAGGGAAAAGTTCAAATTGACACAAAAAATACTAGAAACACTTAAATGGAAAAAGCTGGTGTGAAAATCTTCTAAATTGAATTACCTTTCATATGACACCTTGTTTGTTGAAATAGGAGCTATATTTCTCTTTAAAAATATTCAAAGTTTGACTATTTAGTGTTTCTAGAACGAAACTGAAGAAAAACCTTGTGTTGCAATTTGTGGTGGGTCATTCATTAGATTTACTAGACTACCAGTAAGTATCCAGTAAGTATCCAGTAAGTAAGTATCCAGTAAGTAAGTATCCAGAAAGTATCCAGAAAGTATCCAGAAAGTATCCAGAAAGTATCCAGAAAGTATCCAGAAAGTATCCAGAAAGTATCCAGAAAGTATCCAAGATGTCGCACTTTATGCAGGGATCAATGTGCAGCTTGAACCTACCCTCCTCAAGCGTTCACCAGTATTCACCGTTCTTCAGGATACATTAGGTCAAGATTAGGTCTATCCTGCAATTTGTAGGGTGAAGATTCACCTTAGTGCACCATGTTCGTTCAATAATAATATGTGGGAGAAGTTGAAATATAGGTGAAGATTCACCATAGATTCACCTGTCCAATGTATACATTAGTTCAAGATTCACCTCTCCAAAAATATTGCTAGGCAAAGATTAGGCGTCTTATCTTTGACTAACCTTGAGGAGGGTAGGTTCAAGATGCACATTGATGCCTGCATTAAATTCCTGACAGTGATTTTTAACATTGAATTTTTACACATTTGGCAAACCCATAGGCTACTGTGATTAAACTTAAAATTTCATTTGGATAGAACCAGATCAAATAAAACCCTTTTGTCCTGCAATATTTGGGCCCTAATCAAGCATAAAATCTGCATAATTCTAAATACAATTTAAAGCCAATGAGGCATATTGCAGAACAACACCTTTTCAGACAACCAACCTACATTTAGATTGAGTACATTTTGAAACACAACAGTGCAGGAAGTAAATAATAAGTCAATATTCCTAAAACAATTTGGGTTGGATGGGTTGGATCCATGCTTGGTGTAATTCCTAAACCCTAACCCTACTACACCACACGGCAACAGATTCTTTTTCAGACCCCCAAAATTCACCAGAAATGTCCCCCCGCTCCCCCCCCCCCCCCCCCCCCCCCCCGGGATTTGAACCCCAGACTTCCTGCACTAAAGCCCAGCTGCCAATCTACTACACCACGGCTCCAATATACCTCGGCTCAGTATATTCACCTCGTTATATAGTCTGGGTCCATTTTGGAGCCCAAAAACTTGCATGCGGGGTTATAAAAACAGGCTGGCCGTGTTGTTGCCGTGTGGTGTAGTAGGGTTAGGGTTAATTAAATCAATTCATCAATAAACTATTTATTTCTTTATCTTAAAATAATGAAATCTATGAGTGCCATTCAGCTTGGGGCAAATACACTCCATACTTGCATACCAAATTTTAGTTTTTGGCTCACAGCAAATTTTAAAAATCATTGGAAAACATCAAATGGACAGAGTTCTCTGTTACTTTTTTACCAGGTCAAAATCAAAGGTGTTTATAGGTGCTCATTTTGAAAATTGCCATATTATTGCTTGAAAAGTGCAAAATACTCTTGCGACACTCCTTTCACATGTACAAATGCGAAATATTTTATTATGTCCTATGCTGGATTGTGTTTTGTGTAGGTGCATGATGGCCTCCAACTATACAGATATCTAAATGCTACAAGCATAGAGGGTTTTCAAAGTTATTCTTGACATTTAACAAAAAATGATTTGAAGCAAAAGGTTTTCAGAATATCCTTTCGATCAAAGATTTCAACAACAAAAATACCAATGGGAATCGGCACACTACAAAGTACAATGAATGATTTAACAACAGGACTTCATAATGCGGGGTAATAAAGACTTATTACAGCTCCACAACCGCAGAACCAATAATATGGCAACTGCATAGTCAAACTTGTTTTTATTTTTGATGAATCATTCCCTTTTGATTCAATCATTCCCTTTTGATTCAAGGTCATTTCCATTTTTTGGTATACACCTGGCTGATAATTAGCTTCCAAACTTTTAACGAAGCACATAATTACGTAACATGCATGAAATACAGCTAACCAATGTGCACCTGTGTGATAGCAACCTGGTTGCAATGCTCTCTTGACGGTTTGTAGTGCGATTTAACGGTTTCTGGAGACCAATATTATGATAACCATGGTAGCTACTGTGTACTTCATGATAGGTCGGAATTTGTTGTGTTCTTAGACAATTTACATATTATAAATCTGACAATTTGATGCAAATTTTGAATTAGAATACCAGTTATTCTGTAACATGCTTGCTCTTGTATCCCAATGCTGTCACGGCCCATATGCAAAGATTTCTCTACAAATTAACCAAGCGAACATATTAATAAATCTATTTTCACCAAATCTGACTAAGGAAATTTGGGATTCAATTACTGTATAAGTGGAAATGTTTGTGATACATTTATTTTCACGCTATTTGCGTTAAGTTTAGCTAGCATAAAAAATATATATATTAATTTTGTACTGTAGCACCAAATATTTTTTATGCAAAATAATAAACACACCTAAAATGTCAAAAGGATGGCAAAGTGCGAAAATTTAGTATATAGATGTGCGAAAATGCCTACTTATTCAGTACATAAAATATACCATTTGTGCATGACTGAAATATCAACTTAACTACTTTTGACTTGAATTAAGATCTGTATCTGTATTGATTTCAATCAATGCCCAATTTTGTGTAGATTGTAAACAGAGAATCTTTTATCTGTAAAGTACTTGAAAATACCTGCTTCAATTTCGACCAATTTTTTAAAATTGACATCCTTGTAATGACTAAATAACGATCATTAATTGTTAATGGCCATTTAAAGGGGCATTGAAAGATACGTATGGGAGTGCGCCCTCAATCGTTCTGGAAATCAGGGTTTTCTTTACCTGCGTAATACTTAGGGATATACTAACTACCATCTGAAATAGTTTACCTTATAATTCGCCGTTTATCATGTAAAATGTCACGATTCGGTAATTTCAATGTAGATCATGTCGAAATTATCAGCATCACTCACCACATTAATTGTTTCAACCAAATGTTGATCTAGCCCATCATTCAACCGTTTTCCATAAATCATTACACTTCAGGGTACTTACATACCTTATCTTTTCAAACAATTCATTTGTTTCCAAATTTCATTTTTCTCTGCAATATCGCAATGCCCCTTTAAAGAAGTTCCAACAATTACAGTTTTTTACTAAAATATTGCAACTTAAATTGCATTGACATTTGACTAAAAGTTTTGGTTTTATTTTACTAAATATGTGGTATTTCAACTGTTGCAAACTTTTGTAATCCTTATAGAGGGACAATTTCATATATATGTAGAAATTTCATTTTTAAAACAACAGCAATCATAACTTGACCCAAAAATCAAGGAGAATTAACAGCACAACAAAGTGTTTGAATTTTCCCATGGGCTACAATACCGCCAATTTTTGTCAACGCTGAACAATAAGATGAGACATCGTTAGGTGTCTTGTGCTCGGCTGACTACTTATTGCAGTGATCTGTAGAGGATAAGCATTGATCTGTATAGTTCTCCAATAGCCTTGGGTATCATCTTTAACAGATTGGCCTCAAAATATCTTCTCTACCCTAATCCATATCACCTCAGGTTGATGTTAGCATGCATTCTACTGATCGCAACATAACATTGAACGCTAACTTCCCGCAGTATAATGTATCTGCACCCACATGATCAAATAATGTAGGCCCTAAAGTGGGAATGCTGGGCCAGGAGCGGATCCAGGCTTTTTCAATAGGGGGGGGGCGTGCCCTGCGATTTTGTATACACATTTTTGCACGTTTTGACATGTTTTTACACGCTTTTTACATAATTTTTAACGTTTCCGCCCTGTAAAAAAGGCGTCGTGTCAAAAATAAGGGGGGGGGGCCCCTAAATCCGCCCCTGTGGGCCTATGAATAAATTGCATGCTGACATCCCCTTTCACCTTCAAGGACTCAACATAGTAACCAGGGTTTCTTCACAATTTTTTCTACACCAAAGGGCCTGTGATACATAGGGAGGAGCAGAAAGGTAGTGCAATGCTTGTGAACTTACGCATGAGATGAGTCTTTCATGATGGAAAACTTTAATCGACTTTCAAACGAACTTGGATATGTCCTAAAGGCTTATCTGAAATTTTGTGAACTAATGAAATTAATACTGAAATATCAAGTATTATAATAAATAAAACATTAAAAAGAAAGTAAAGGAACCTCTTTTATCATCAAATTATGTAATTTATCTATAGACCATTTTTACATTGTCAATCTGAAGGACAATTATTAAGTCTTCAAGAGCAAACAGGGTATCATAACTTACACCCAAAATAGTGCATTTCATTGATCAAATTCAAAAAAAAGTGTGTACTTTCATTATGGCACAATTTTTATTTGTATATTACGGAGTGGTTTATCTGCCTGGAAGTCTTGTTTAGAACACAGATAACAGGGTGACATCTTGTTTGTTGCTCTAGGTGAAATAAATGAGGGTATAATTAACAAGGAGTCTTTAACCTGTAATCATTGTACAAGGCATGAAACCTCAACCCCTAATATGACAGCGATGGCTCCATAATTTATACACTTCATATCCTCTACCTGCGGCCTGCAACGGTCAGCAACTTGTGGGTCTCACTTGACCATGCCGGCTATGAGACTATCCTGTGATGGATCCGGACACAGTATGGATTGGTCAATTAATATTTCACTAGTATGGTATCAGTAGGGCAAATTTCTTGAAAACTGGGAAGGAGAGAATGAAGGACCCAAAATTGCACAAAAAAAGTAGCTAAAAAGAACAAAAAGTGTTGAAATTAGCCAAATTAGTGGAAAACACTCCCCCTCCGGATTTGCATAATAGTGGGAAGTATATATAGTGAATGGAAGCAAATGTGTGTGTGGGTGACCATATCAATGTTCTAACCTAATTTCAAACCTACTGACACAGTTGCTAAAGTCATAAATACTGAGCATTGAGCATTCAATCTACGGGGTGAGTAAAAAAAGTGTACTCAACTTAAAATCTGTGCAAAAATTTCACAGATTTTTTTATTGATGCAGACGGGTTCCTCATTAGCTTTCTAAAGAATTTTTTTCTCTTATAAGATCTATTGAATTTCAGTATTGAAAACGGTCAACACTCAAGTCCGAGCTGAGTCCGATTATCACAAAAACCAAATGTGTTGTTGTTGTTGCTAAATTTGTGTGATAATTACATTGTTTTGTCATTATTTCGCATTTAATATTTGAAAAACTAACTAAGAATGTTTGATTTGTCTTTATTAGTTACCTATTGTGTACCATACATGAATCCATTTGTTCATTAATATCAAGCATTATTGAGTAAAATATTCAATTTTTTTGTTCGGTTTCAAAATGCAGTCACAAAACCAAAATAGTCATATCTGGTTAACGATACCATGAAATGTCATGATTCTTTTTCCTGATGATAGTGAATAAATGCATCTATTACCGCATACATTGTTTGCCTTCATATTCTGATAACAACTTTGTTTAATAATTAGTTTACTTTGGGTACACTTTTTTACTCAACCTGTATATATATTCTTGCCAAATTCTTGCCAAACCTTTCCCTCTAAGCTCAGTTTTTATAGTCTGCTGCTTACTACTCGTCAGGGGGTGATGGTCTTGGCGGCATTGCTCATAGGCTTGCCAAACTCTAGGGCTATGCCTTTTATAGTATAGTAGACTGCCTGGCATCCTTCAGGATCTCTGGTCATTGCAGCAGGCAACATATGGCTACAACACATATGCCCAGCTCTAATAATAACCACACACACAGCAACGAAAAAACCTCAATCAAATTATCGTAGAAATGAATTCCATTCCTTTATCTATATGCAGACATAAATTTACCATAATTTATAACATCTTTATGCAGACATAACTTTACCATACTTGGTGAGATTTCATAGACAGATTTTAACCGCCCACCTCATACCAAATCATTAAATTAAATAAATAAACTAAACAAATATCAATCTTTTTGCAGAGGAAATAACCATAACCAATGGTGTGTAAGGATATTAAATAGGCCATCTACCTGACCATGTCACAGATGGCTGCATTTTAATTAGACTTCATACAGAGCCAAACTCATAATTGGTTCCTATATCGCAGGGATGTGCGTCAATGACCGATAGCACCAGCAGCTTAGGATTTTAATAGGCCAATTTGGCAGTAGTCTATAAGAAAGAATATTGCAATATTGAAGTATGCTTCAGCAGGATAGCATTAACCCTGATTGGGAGTGAATGACCCCAAATTAAATGTTCATCCTTCATATTGGGACTTTTTGAAAACTCAGTGGTGAAATTAGACCCAACTTTTGAACCTGTAGCCTATGGTCGCTACATGTCAAATATATTTTTCTATCAACTGTAACTTATGGTCTCAGGACATCACTAAGTGTATTCCAGTGG
This sequence comes from Ophiura sarsii, assembly GCA_035610835.1. Lineage (NCBI taxonomy): Eukaryota > Metazoa > Echinodermata > Ophiuroidea > Amphilepidida > Ophiuridae > Ophiura > Ophiura sarsii. Next base: position 147,471,803 of record CM069441.1, on the reverse strand, counting down.
TAGCTTTTAATTGCATGAGTGAATCTAACGTACTACATACTCATGCAATCACAACTAATCGCAGACAAATCATGCCACTTACGCATAAATGCTGACAATCTGACATCGCTGCTATGAAGTATATGAACAGAGCAGGTATTAAGCACAAAGACGAACCTATAAGCTCAAAAGAAAAATACCTAGCAAATGCACTTATGCATACAAAAGACACTCCATCCAGCTCTAAGACTAGGATACTAGTCTCAGATTCATGGCTTCTTCTGCACCTCTGGTATTTCTTTTCAGGCTCTATATGAAGAGCTTTGTTGCAAAAGGGCTATGGTGCATTTTTTTCAAAAATGAGTTTGATATAGAAATGTATAGGGAAAAATCACATGTTTCAAGGAAACAAAGTCATTTTTTTCAAAAAGACCTACATCTCATTGTAAACAGCCATTGAAATTGTTGTTTTGTTGCAAAAGGGCCTGTATCCAGAATTAAATCGGGATACAGGCCCTTTTGCAACAAAACAACAACTTCAATGGCTGTTTACAATGAGATGTAGGTATTTTTGAAAAAAATGACTTTATTTCCTTGAAACATATGAGTGTGACCTATACATTTCTATATCAAACTTACTTTTTTAAAAGATTAAAATAAATGATTTTTTTTGTGTGGTATTTTTTCTCTATGTGCAAACAGATGGAGTTTTTGTTGCAAAAAGGCCTACATCCAAATTTTCAAACAATGTAAACATGATTTAAAAAAAAATTAAAACTAGCACATTTGAAATTTATTTCAATTTAAATTAGTATGTATTGTACCTCTTTCATAATCCATTCAGTTTTTCAATTGCTCAACTTGAATATTTAGAAACAGTTTTTGACTTTTTCTCAATAAGAGCCAAAGTGGATGTAGGCCCTTTTGCAAAATACCTCTTCATATGTATAGATCAAAGCATAGGCTAACACAGAGTCTCATACTTCATGCTACTTTAGTACTGATCACACAATACAGTGTAACCAACCCATCTGTTTCAATGTATCAATATCAAACACCTTAGTTGCATGAAGTGATACAAGATAGAAAGTGAGATGCAATATCCACATAGAAAGTGCATCTGCTATTGTTAATTACATCAGATGCTAGAAGTGTCACAATGTCTAAGGGATCCAAATATAATACCATAACGTCATATAGGAGAGGCCTGATGTCTCATCTGTCAATATGTAAACCTAAACACCTCTATGAAATTGCAAAATCCACTCTGACACTGTTCTTGTTAAACTAAGAGATGATGTGAAAGTGAGGACTATTGGTGGCAGGTTTGGTGAAAACCTAGGGGCTTCAATACAAACCAGGGCTGAAAAAAAAATCTACATTCCTGGGAACATGAGATTATTTATTTTTTCTTCATGTATAAATATTTCCCTTCAAATTCTTATTTCTTTATTTTAATATCTAAAATTTCCCTCCAAAGTCAAAATTCCCAAGCTCCTCGCATTTTCCAGCCATGGTACCAAAAAAGTCAATAATGCTTGATTATATTATGTGCTTGTAAGAAAATGGTTAAAATGTGTTAATGTATGAGAATTTTTTTGAATAATGTAAAAAAAAATAGTTTCAAAGGAACATTTCAATTTCAATACCGATACTGAATATATTTAATGTCATAACATAACTGTTAAATGCAGGCCCCAACCTGATCTTTCTTGATGCAGCAGTATCTTATCATCACTACCTTCATGAAAACATATCAACTCTGACACCTTTATGGTATCAGATAAGTTGTGGATTGAAAGTGAAAGTAACGTCAGATAGATATAGGCTATCACTTTTAATAAGATAGATGATCTTCTACAAGAAACTGAAGCAATGCGATAATATGATATTTTATACAGTACAGATATCACTTACTACACGAATGTGAGCAACCTATCAGACAAGTCAATTATGTGACACGCCATATTGAAATTGAGAGATTGAATGTGACACACTATTAAATGTTTCATGTCAAATGAGGTTTTGGAAGGGATGAGAATAACTTGGGGCAAGTATACTTCAGGCAAGTTTGGTAGCTGGCCCATCTCCATAGACACAACAATATACCTGCTGAATTTGTGAGGTCTTAAACCTGCTATGATTAGTTGTAGGTTTTTGAGCCAATCAGAGACAGAAAGCAATCATGTTCCAACTTTGTATGTGTAATTTTTTTCATATGTTTTTAAAAAGAATAAAGAGGAGTCGTCCAAAACTGATAAAAATTAAATAAAAGGGGAAGGGAAAAGAGAACTATAGTTTAATTAGTTCCAAATTGGCAAGAAATATTCAGATTTTATCTCTCCGCACACAAAAGTTATCTAAGAGTACGCACACGTTTATGGTCACGCGCACATGCTTTGGCTACACGCACGCGTCACATATATGATGCACAGTGCACGCTTGTTGACTTCATGCACCCACATCCTTCTGTATTCGCTCGCTGCTGTAACGAGGCTTCGCGACGTTGGAACTGATCAGACTATAGATGGAGAGGGTGAAAAGGGGTCATCAGGAAAGCACAAAACCATTTTCCACTTTGAGTCCTGGAGTAGTGCTTAGAGCAAACCTGCTGTTTTTGGAGGTACATTTTATTATTGAATGATCTACAAAAAAGATGTTATGTGAAAGAGTGTGGACAGAGAGGAGCGTGCGCCTAATGAAATCAAAAGTGGTTTCTGGAAAGGGTGGAAGGGAGAAGATAGATGGCATATTAAACTGCATTGCATTTAGTCTATTGAAAAGATGTACTTGTAGGCTGAAAATTCAGTTATCTGTAGATCCAATGCAATTTTATGACACAAAATTAATTTAAATTTATATCACATCATGGAAGTCATTGTTCAACCCCAACATAGTCTATGCTACTTCTGTATATATAACATGTAGACCGTATTTCAATCTATAGGTGTATCATCATAGCAACATACTATTTCTGCAAATGAAAAATGTTGCTACTTCTGGAATGAAACTTTCATTAACGGTGGATGTGTACAATAAAAAATACTGACCTAATGTTGCATGATACCTGATATTACACCTTAAAATTGTTCCATATTCCATTACTAATTACAATGGAATCCAGTCTAGATTAAATCTGCGGAAATGCGCTAATTTATCAGCGGAAGCGGTATCGTTAATTTCATCATCAACAACCTCCAGATATTTCCATGTAACGGCATCGTTTGTCGGGTCAAACCGATGTGACATCATGGCGACACCTACCCTCTGGTGTATAAGTATGACACTGAGTAGATCATGTAACAAACACAATAAGGTCATCAAAATGTCAGATTTATAAAGCGAAACCTACGATAACATGCAGGATTAATCATCCCTTAAATTGTAACTATTGTCAAAACAATTAAGTGAAAGGTGGGGTGTTGAAATGTTGCAGCATTTGATAAATCGGGAAAATAAGGTAAGAAAGTCAAGGTCTATTGCAAAGAAAAATAGTCAACCATTCAACCATATGTTTTGAGACAAATAAACATTTCATAGTAGGTCCTAAACTTAACTTAATGATCCGGGATTTCTGGGAGATTAAAAATGGGAATAACCATGAATATGTGCAATAAAGTCCCCTTGTATGATTTATGCAAAAAAGATCTACTTTTCCAAGAAAGTTATCAATTATTCCATAAAAAATTTGTCAGCAACTGCTTTCACCATAAATATAACTTTTAAATTAATTTCTTTTCAAAAAGGCCCTTTTCATAATATTAATGCAATGCACCTTTCTCGTTTTTACAACACATGAATTTTTGGATCTAAAAAACATTAAGAAAACAGAATCCATTCCATTTCCTGTCATTACGCAAAACCTACGAATTTGTGGGAGGGCGCAATGGAGCTTCATGTTGTTGTAAAATTGATTACAATTTTGCGAAGGTGGACGGATGGATGATGCATTGCATGGTCAGAACTTGATAGTCCCGTGCTGTGGACATGACACGCTGTGGTGTGGCTGAAATGCCAATTAACCCATCCCATGATACAGAGGAAAATGCAGAGGTTTGGGCAAGAAAATGGCATCTGCAATAGCTCCCATATTCTAAATTGTTTACCGCTAATAAACCATATAGGTGCAGCAAGCTGAGAAATTGTCCCAAGAAAATTGAAGGAAAACGTGCATACTGTATGATTGCTCAATAAGTCCAAATCTCACAAAATATCCAAAAATCGGCCAAATCTTAATGCATCCCATTACAGCGTATACAGTACCATGATTTCAAGTCCTGCAAAAAAACTCATACAGCAGCAATTTGTTGATAGCCACCATATAATGCACCCCGCTGCGCTATCATGGTGGGAAACGATAACCCAATACGTCATAGCACATACCTAATGCGTGAGTTTATTTCTGGCTACTGTACCAGTAACCGATGCCGAAATTGGAAGGCCAACATTGGCCAATCAAAAACAACATCCCTTGATTATACTTTACTTCTTGGTTATAATCAATTATGTGGATGAGATTCAAGGAGCATAGTTATGTTCCTTATGAATGCCCCACTGCTCTCTTTTCTAATGACTCCCATTGTATCTAAAACCAAAGACTAACTTGAAGGGCATTGAGAGATTGCCGAGAAAAATGAAATTTGGAAAAAAATGAATTGTTTCAATAGATAAGGTACGTAGAAACCCGGAAGTGTAATAATTTAAGGAAAATAGTTGAATGATGGCGCTAGATACAAATTCGGTTGAAGCAATTCACGTGGTGAGTGGTGCTGATAATTTTGATGTGATTTACATCAAAATTACCCAATCGTGACATTTTACACGATAGACGGCCAATTAAGGTAAACGGTTTCAGATGTTAGTTAGTATATGCCCAAGTATTACGTAGGTTCAAAAAACTTGATTTCCAGGAAAATTGAGGGCGCACTCCTATACGTATCTCTCAATGCCCCTTCTCTTCAAAGTCTTCGCTAAAACAAAAAAATACACATTGCATATTAGGTCTGAATAAATTCAAACCAATATTGGTTAGATGAATGTTTTAAAACTTTCATAGCCTTAGCTGAATGTTTTGAAACTTTCATAGCCTTAGCTGAATGTTTTAAAAATGTCATTACCTTAGCTAAATGTTTTTAAAACTTTCATAACCTTAGCTGAATGTTTTAAAGCTTTCATAACCATAGCTGAATATTTTGAAACTTTCATAACCTTAGCTGAATGTTTTAAACTTTCATAGCCTTAGCTGAATGTTTTAAAACTTTCATAGCCTTAGCTGAATGTTTTAAAACTTTCATAACCTTAGCTGAATGTTTTAAAACTTTCATAGCCTTAGCTGAATGTTTTAAAACTTTGGTAACCTTAGCTGAATGATTTAAAGCTTTCATAACCATAACTGAATATTTTAAAACTTTCATAACCATAGCTGAATGTTTTAAACTTTTGTAACCTTAGCTGAATGTTTTAAAACTTTCATAACCTTAGCTGAATGTTTTAAAACTCTGTTATACCCTTCACAGAGGTATTCATAGTGCATGATTTTTAAGAACGACGCATACTACCGATGTAGGTGTGTAGGGGTATAACAGAATTATGCCAAACATTCATAACCATAGCTGAATGTTTAAAAACTTTCGTAACCTTAGCTGAATGTTTTAAAACTTTCATAACCATAGCTGAATGTTTTAAAACTTTCGTAACCTTAGCTGAATGATTTAAAACTTTCATAACTTTAGCTGAATGTTTTAAAACTTTCATAACCTTAGCTGAATGATTTAAAACTGTCATAACCTTAGCTGAATGTTTTAAAACTTTCATAACCTTAGCTGAATGATTTAAAACTTTCATAACCATAGCTGAATGTTTTAAAACTTTTGTAACTTAGCTGAATGTTTAAAACTTTCATAACCATAGCTGAATGTTTTAAAACTTTCGTAACTTAGCTGAATGTTTTAAAACTTTCATAACCATAGCTGAATGTTTTAAAACTTTTGTAACTTAGCTGAATGTTTAAAACTTTCATAATCATAGCTGAATGTTATAAAACTTTCGTAACTTAGCTGAATGTTTTAAAACTTTCATAACCTTAGCTGAATGTTTTAAAACTTTCATAACCTTAGCTGAATGTTTAAAAACTTTTGTAACCTTGGCTGAATGTTTTAAAACTTTCATAATCTTAGCTGAATGTTTTAAAACTTTCATAACCTTAGCTGAATGTTTTAAAACTGTCATAACTTTAGCTGAATGTTTTAAAACTTTCATAACCTTAGCTGAATGTTTAAACACTTTTGTAACCTTGGCTGAATGTTTTAAAACTTTCATTAACTTAGCTGAATGTTTTAAAATGTTCATAACCAAGTAGATTCATCAACCCTGATAGCGGAAGTGTGAACCAAACACGTACCCTATGCCACGAACATGCCTTGGAGATTATTGGTTACCATGACAAGAGATTCTTATTATGAGCATACTCATGAACTTGATGGACTTGGTGGTTGATCAGGCTTGATGTACCACAAACCATATGTTTTTGTATTTGATAATATTACAAATTATATGTATGGTTCATTCATCTATAGGTATTAGTTCACTATTCCATCTACCCAACCCAATGATGTGTCAGTCCTTCCTACTGGGAGAAGAACAAAAATAAATAGAAAATAAAAACATAACTACAACCAAAATAGTTAATTATTAAGGTAATATGCGAAGAAGTGGCAATTATGCAAGGGGGTTGACAAATACAATGTTAAAATAAGAAAGAATTAAATTTGAACTGAATTTAATCCTATACCAAAGATTTGTCTTTTGCCTTCTAAAAATACTTTGACTGTAAATGCACAAAGTAAAAAAGGGTTAGAAAGCAAATAGATTCCGACATGAAAGTGACATATAATGTGTAATGCCATTGAAAGTTGACCCAATGATGAACTAACCAGATATGGTTTCAATTTATACAAATGGAGAAATAGAAATGTATTATATGCACATACCCCTATGACTAAATGCACACATTTGTGTAAAGTTTTTGAAAATATCACATATTTCTAAAACAGGGCATCATAGCTTCATGGACAGGGATATGCAATTTGTCTTTGAATGAGGCGATTTCAAATTACAAGGCAAATGAGGTGGGAGCCTTTACTCCCGAAAATGTTGAGTGTGGGTGGCAATTTATTTACAATATCCAATCTGTTGGTGAAAAAATATATATATTGGTCACATGAAACATGTATACACTCTGAGTGATTGATTACATGTTTATATAAGGTGACAGAACTTAATCTGTAAATAAAATCTTGATAAATCTGTGGTTCATAACATTAATGCCTTGATAACATGGAGCATGTATTTAGTGATTAGTTTACAATGCTATCATTACGTTCTGTAAATTTGTTTTTCTAATAGATTTTCTTTTCCTTTTGGGTTGATATGTGATTTTCTCTACGGGTATAGTTCAAAGCAAAAAGTGTTGCATGTTTTTTTTGATACACTCTATATGTATTTTTATGTATGTAAATTGATGGTGGATTTTTAACATTAGCGTGACTATTTGAATCAGCAGGGTGGACCAAAGCTTCAGCATTGCATGGTGTGCTTATTTGTTGGAGTCTATTTTTCAAGCCTAATAAGTTAACTTTACCAACAAAATATTACACATTACTGTCACCTTGGTTTAGGCCCGGGGGGGGGGGGGGGGGGTACTCGGATTTGGTTTGGTCGGGGTGTGCCGCTGGAGATTCAAAACCCATACCCATTTTTAGGGGTGATTTTGGAAAAATCGGTACCCATTTTTAGGGATTTTGCTTCATTTTAGACCAAATTTTCGCAATTTATCGGAAAAATAGACCTATTTTTTTGCAATTTTTCGCGAAAATAGACCTAATTTTGGCAAATTTTCGCGAAAATAGACAAAAATTTCGTGAAAATAGACCCATTTGCAAAAAGTGACCCCATTATTAGGGATTTCCAGCACAAAATCATACCCCATGTTTAGGGATTTTGTGCCCAAAAAGCTACCCATTAGAGCGGCACACCCCCGTATACCGTCTTAGTTGAGTACCCACCCCCCCCCCCCCCCCCCCCCCCCCCCCCGGGGGTTTAGGGTTGGAGTAAGGTTTAGAACTGTTAGGTATGTTGGACAATAATTTAGCCATAACAACCAAACCATACACTTGTCAAATTTAATCATTACAAAATTTCTATAAATGTATAATTTAAAGCGAAAAGAAGGAGGCATAATAAAAAAAAATCCTTTGCGCCATACAGTGACACCGAGTGCATAATGTTTCAAATCATGTGTGACGCGATCAATCAGAATGAGTCATATGTCGGGAATATTGATTTTGAATTACAGGTATAAAGAAGTGACAAATTCTTGTGTTTTACTTTGTTTTCTCAGTTTGTAAATTGTCTGTAACTTAAAACCTAGAAGTTTGATTTAATTGGGGTTTGGACCATACTGTAGCATTGTACACTTGCTTTTAAATGATGGACCAATATCAAAATTCAAAACTGCCGACATGTGACTCATTTCGCTTGATCACGTCACATTTACTTTATGTATGATTGAGTCACAATATATTACAGAAATGACTCAACTCATTTAAGACCATCAGGAAACTAGTCTTGCAACACTAGGTTACTCCAGTACTGTCACTGGTTACTCGGAAGCTCATTATATCATAGGCCTATATACTCATAATGGACTATCCTCAAAACATAATTTCTTAGATAATAATACAAATCAAGAATGTACATTCATTCATCAGGCTAGCTTATAATGAGATCTACCATGTACCACCCATGTTTTGACCTACAATTCTGATTTGATCCGTGCCCAGAACTCAGATTGTACTACTAGAAGATCAGTTTATGGATTTGAGACAGTCTGTATATTCAACTATGTTTTCATAACTTCCCACGCTCTCCCCTGGTGCTACACCACGGCTCATAATACCCCATCCAAAGACGCAAATAACTTTGGTAATTTATTTTTATATCAAACTTGGTGGGATAAGTTTAAATTTGTAAATTTCAAATTGGATGCACCGCTAGGTTTAAAGATAATACAATATTGAATAACAGGCAACTTTGAAGTTGTTGCATTTATCTTTAAAATGTTTCCAAGGTCATGCACCAATGTATTTACAGGATTTGATTCATCATTCGGAATCTTTGTTCTGGCTCAAAATGTATGGTTGCCATTCATTTTAAGATGCTTCTTGTAAACTCTAAAACAAATTACCTCATCATGATAACCCTAACCCAGGTTTAGGTTTTTTTACCAGGATCACAATTTTGGAAGAGAAAACACCAACTAAATCGCCAGGGACCAGCCAGGGAATCAATCCGGGGACCCTCCGGACATCAGCCCGTCATCCCATCCCGCCCGTCATCCCATCCCGCCCGTCATCCCATCCCGCCCGTCATCCCATCCCGCCCGTCATCCCATCCCGCCCGTCATCCCATCCCGCCCGTCATCCCATCCCGCCCGTCATCCCATCCCGCCCGTCATCCCATCCCGCCCGTCATCCCATCCCGCCCGTCATCCCATCCCGCCCGTCATCCCATCCCGCCCGTCATCCCATCCCACCCGTCATCCCTTCCACTAAGCCACGACCTGTGCTCAATATATAGGCTCAGTTGATAACGTTATCGAAACCGTCCGCAGGTGCGCTTGGAGGGTTAATGTATTATGTGCTCTATAAGAATAGTATTATTATTGTTATTTATTATTTTATTATGAATGCATTATTTAGTGTCTGTGTCTGCCATCTTTTCAGAAGGATTGGGACAGGGAGTTAAGTGCACATTGATATCATAATCAATAATGAATATTTCAATAGTTGTTTTCATAAAGCCATTAATCTTCTCCAACTATCCTCCATACTACATGTACCAAATATTACAAGGTATAAATATAAGCTGGATTTCAAAATTCAATTTTGGATTATACGCTTCATTTTGAAAAATAATCAAAACACAAGTTGAGGGAGCGGCAGGCAGTTTTGGGTGGGACCTATTCCTCATACAGAATTTGTGACTTAACTTTGTCAAAATGTAAATCTTTAGAGTCTAAAAAAGAAAGGTGCTACGAGTGAATCCAAGCAGGATTTTTTTAGGGGGGGCGTATTTTTTGGAAAAGGTACATTGGTACCCAAAAAATCGTAAAAGGTTGCCCCCAATTTTTTTTTAGTCATCTCAGACAATTTTGAGAGGGGGAGGGGGGGGTTAGGACATGTTTTAGTCCAAAACGGCCCGAAAAAAACGCTCTACACAATGGGAAATGGGGCGTTTTTTCGGAAAATTTGTGTGGTTGGGGGGGGGGGGGGGGGGGGGGGGGGTGGGGGGCGTTTTCACAAAAAAAGGTACATTATTACCAAAAAAAGGTACATTGGTACCAAAAAAGGTACATTGGTACCAAAAAAAGGTACATTGGTACCAAAGAAAGGTACATTGGTACAAAAAAAAGGTACATTGGTACAAAAAAAAGGTACATTGGTGCAAAAAAAAGGTACATTGGTACAAAAAAAAGGACTTTTGTCAGATTTGGCCCCCCCCCCCCCCCCCCCCCGCCTAGTTATGGGCCTGAGAATCTACCCTCACAAGTGCTAATATTAGAGATTTTTCCCCAAGTTAAGTTGCACACAATGAAGTATGTGAGTTCCTTTGTAAAATACCAGACATAAATGAAAAAGTAGAGAAAAGATACCTGATTTGCCTGAACTCAACAACAAAACTACTTTTCATTCATACACTTTGAACAATTGAAAAGGGTTCTTAAAGGGTCTATGTTTCACCTTAGTTGAACTATTTTGGATATCCCCAAATACAGCAATACAAATAACAGCTGGAAATAACACATCAATGTACTATACCATGTTCAGAGGCTTCCTATTTGCCAATTACATTCTGCAGTTTAAAATTCAAGTTGCATGACTTTAAAATTTACAATAGCTTACACTAGAAAATTGATGATCAACAGCAGCTTAGAAAATGATTTACAGTTTAGAATGCTATATCAAAATATTCTCTCTGCACATAAATTTTAATGTTGAAATTCATTTTGTTTGCCTATTTTTCCTTTTTGATGATGAAGTTTTAAAAAACTTCATTTTCAACATATCTGCCCATGGTAGGTACATTTGGCATTGGATGGGTAAAATGTGCCCAACTGGCAGGTAACTTTTGTTAGCTCTTAAATACAAAAAGATTTCTCTATCTATCTACTTGTAAAATTGGGAAACTATCCTGCCAGGCTGGTAACTTTAGAAGCTTCCTGACTGAATGGCTGGTACCATACAGGATTGACAGTTGACTGTCACTGGATACAGGTAGAACTGATATCGGTCGCTGATGTCGGAGATGTCCCGTTCAAAATCAGTGTACTAAATTAAGATAAGATCCAGCCTTAGTATAATCAAGGCATCTGTGTAAAGTCTTTGGTATAATATAGTACATTGCCAACTCCATTTACGAATCTTACAAATACCATTCTCTTCGGTCTGGGATATTCAGAACAACCAATTAAACATCAAGCAAACAAAATAAACCAACCTTTAACTGAAAACATTATAGCAGACTGCGGACATACCAAATGTATTACTCATACACATGTCAAAGGATAAACATACAATTCTGTCATACTGGATGTAAAGAAAGAATAATAATGAACATGAAATAGTATTCCCTATAGAAGCTGTGTACACAATACACATAATAGATGCCACCCAAGGCAATAGTATTTATTTTTTCTGAAGTTCAGTGTCAATCAATGTGTCTGCAAAACGGAGCTCTATGTGCCGCTTTACTAAATCTGAGACAAATTTATATCCTGATTTTCTGGCACAGTGCTTAGGCCAAACTAATTAAATAGTTCGTCTCAAAGCTCCCGCGCGCGTTAGAAATATTGGCTTTTTCCCCCCCCCCCCCTCCCCCCCCCCCCCCCCCCCCCCCCCCCCGTTTTGTTGCTCTTTTTTTTCTTGCTTTTTTTTTCTTGCTTTTTTTTTAGTTAAAAATTAAAAACAAACACAAAGTTAAATTTTCCTTTGCAGATGTGACTTTTATTTGTCTTCCATTTCATATCTTCATTTGTCTGATGGTTTAAGATGATCTTGGTGTGGGAAAGCACACTGGTATTGCCACAATAGCGTATTTTACTCTTGTCATCCTGCAGTCAGGAGAAATTTAAAAAAATGAAATTTAAAAAAAGCAAGAAAAAACCCCATTCCGCATTAGGTTTTCAACTTTGGGAGAGCTTTGAGACAAACTATTTAATTAGTTTGGCCTTACAAAAAGTTGGGTATGTGTGGGGAACAACAAAAAGTTGGGTATGTGTGGGGAACATAAACAAACTGTGAATCTGTAGCCCCTTTTTACTTTCATCACTAAAACAGCCCCATTTAATAGCTCTACTTGAAGGCCCACTGAACTTATTTTGGAAGTGCAGTAATCCTATGTTTGCTTATAAATTACTCATTTGTAGTTATAAGTAATTATATCATGACCTCTAGACTAAATCCGATTACAGTATATATACCTGGTTTAATTTTACAGACCAGGTAATAACTAGTTACTTGCATACAGAACAGTAGTCTTTGTCCAAGACACCTCACAAATGTATCTGTTGAATGCCAAGCGAAGCAAGGCGTGAGGCCGAGAGGAGTGAGCCGTGTTTGTGCAAATAGCTATTCTACTGTGTAAGCATTATGTGGCGATCAAACAATGTTGTCATCGTAACACAGGATTAGCTCAGACTAATTCTATTGATGACAAAGTTTAAAGATAGCACTTGATATCGATGTCATCTCTCCCTCTCCCGATAAATCGTGACTTCATTATCAACCAACCAGCAAGCTCAATTTTTCTGGGATAAATCTTCCGTAAAACATACCACAAAGATTTTTTGCGGAAAGGCGTTTGTATTAGATTATTTTTACAGAGGGTGCTCAAACTGTTTTAAAGGTGCTCACACACGACACATCACCACAGCACCTCGATGAACGGCTAACAGAACAGCAGGTTGCATACACTGTGGTACCACCTGAATTGGAAGGAATGGGTACTAACGTCGCCTTGCATTAACGGTAGAAGAAGGGAGATTCTAAGAAATCCAAATTGGATGATTTGAAGACAAATACTTTTTATCACTTACATGTACCTCCAAACTAACCTGGCACTTGTGATCAAAATCCAGTTACTCTAACCTAAACGCTGTGTCTATCATTCAAATTTATTCCAAAATTGTGTCGGTAATTGCAGAGAAGGCCTTATATAGACTATTCTTAAACAGCTAAGAAAGTTTAAGCAATCTCATTGGTTCTCAGAGAAATCGGCGACATCTAGATGAGACAATAGAACACGGGGATGTGGGGCTTACGTTTTAACAGCGCGCCCGACCTTCACAATGCGTGGTTTGCTCCATAACGCGCAATTCTGCAGTGCGTCTTTAGCGCTTTTCCTGCGTTTATGCCGGCGCTGCGACGCTTACGCATGGTTTACTCATCGCATGTGATTGGATGGAATGTTTGTGGGCTATTCGATCCTAGCAGGGGTAAAAGTTGTCAAATGTGGACAATAAAATGTACTTATTTCTTTGATAAATGTCTAAAGTATGATTGTTTAAGAATGAGAATAAAGGTATTGTTTTTAGACCGTACCCGTGTTATATTGTCCGACATAAATGCGTTCGATAGTATTATTTTTTGCGTAGAACAACTCCGCCTTCGGCGTCGTTGTTCTACTTAAAATAATACTATCGTCCGCATTTATGTCAGACAATATAACACGGGTACGGTCTAAAAACAATAGCTTTATTCTCTAATAATAGATAGATAGAGCACAGTTACCAAGGAAACATAAAAATGAAAAATTGTATTAAAAATGTATCTATTAATTTGCGGATGTTTTATAGAATTATATATTTATTATGATCCAACTCTGTTAATTTAAACATTATGTTTATTGCATGTGGAGAATAAAATAGTTTCCTATGGAAATGAACAATAATCAGAAATAGTTAGTATGGCGGAGAATCATCCTCTAAACCTGGCACAAATTAAGAATCTTTTAAATTTTGGTGAGCAATCTGCCATACTTTTGGTCAATTCTCAATTACAACTGTAAATGAATAAATACAGTATACTGTATGAAAACGTGGACATTTTCGCTTGACATATATTTTCGTACATTTCACGCTCGAAGCAGCTATTGCGAAAATAATAACACATGAATGTATTTATTTTTGCTTATAGGTCAATGTGATAAAGCTACAAATAGCTAATTTAATAACACTCGAAACAGTTTAAAATTGGCAAAGCGCGACAAATTCATTGCACAATCATTTACACTTTACGGTATGTTTGCGCAATTAATTTCATACTCTGACCACATTCTATTATTTTGTTCAATATTGAGTAAGATACTGTGAACGTGGACATTTTCGCGCTACATTCATTTGTGCGCTTTTCACGCTCCAAGCAGCTACCGTGAAAATAAAAACATTAAAATATGTTTATTTTGTATGGAAGTCTGTATGTAATGAACTTTCAAATCGCGAATTTAAAAACAAACGAAATGGCTGAAAATCAGCAAAGCGCGAAAATGTAATCGCGCAAAAGAAAAGGGTACCGGTAAGGATCAGTACAAAGGTACGCCTCTCAACTTTAAAACAGAATAAGGCATAATTTGCTGTTAGCCCGGTAAGTAGATCAATTCACATTGCCAATGACATTCTCTGCGATAATAAGGAGTTGATTGACAGGAACCATTCTTACTCTCAATCACTATATAGATCAATCGGATAATAAAAAAAACCTTGTTATATTACCCTTCGGAAATTAGAACATTTTGGGGTTTTAAACAGTCAGTATTATTTTATTCATTTTGCATCGAAATACTGTGCTTGCTACAAACTGTTTCAAAAGGCAACTCTAGATATTCCCAATATCTATTTAGCCTTATATGATGGAGAAACTATATGATTCTTCATGACCTACATTTATGAAATTCTGGCTTTATTTGAAACAAAAATATAAAAAAGGTATCTTGTGTAGCTATGAAGGGTCATTATGATGTAGATCCATCGAGGTGCTCCAAATTAAAGAGGAATGCATAGAGTACTAATATATCATCATTATACCATTGTCACCATCATTCATTGGCGTACGCAACTACTAGCAAATGTCTGTAATCATCACAAACTGACAAGTGCCATAGTTCTTTCATCAAAAAGAAGGGATCACACCTCAGCTCTCTCCGAGGGCATACCCTGCAAAGTAAAGGACCTTTCAAAAAAAGATACCCATGTTATGATTTGGTGCGCTATCGGAGCATAATGCCTGATAGCCGTGAATCCAGGATGCAATGGGACGTGTGTACGTGTATCCTGGATATCACCTATATAAATGTATGGGGCCAGCCACCTACCTGGCGCCATTATACACAATTATCAACCCTATTTTATATGCCCTAGAAGTATCATCAATTTCATGGCATGTGTTACAGCTTCCTTACCTTAAGGTGTTCAAGTGACAGACAAAATGTAATCTGCTTATACCAAACCAGGAACATGTAGATGTGGGGCAACAAACTGGGTGTATGGTATCAGATTCAAGAATGGTATTGAAATAATCAACATCATGTGGGGATACTTGACTGTTAGTGTTAGGCTAAAAAATTGAAAATATGACATGTTATTGTTATGTCAAAAACCAGGTACAAGACATGGAATAGAAGCAAGACTTCAAATCAGTTGAAAGAGCCAATTTGAAGGTTTAAATGATGCCTTGTCTGACTTTTAAAGCTTGATATATGATTTCAAGAAGCAGAAGCAATTGCTATTATTTCCTTTAAATTTCACTAACTTTATAAGAACTATATTGTTGCCAACAACCAGTCATTTTTTATATGACTAGTGCAAGTACTGCTACAATATATAAGGTACAGGTTCATCTCAGAGAGTATAGGATATGAAATGAAACACTATGACAGACTAAGTATTTAAGGGAAAAACCCCAAAACAGTTTTGTTATTTAAAATAACATAAGGGTACAAGTTCATCTCAGAAGGTAGAGGATATTATATGAAACATTACTCCATGATCCCATTCATAGACATGAAAGATCAAGTGTTGCATTGCCAGATATAACCTGTCACATCATTGAACAGAAAACCCAAGCAGTCAGGATATGCATATCGTGCCAACAGTTCATTTCATACGGTACAGGATCACTGTGGTACAGGATATAACATGAAACATACTCCATGATCCTATCTACTGATATCTGCAAAGCCTGTTACATCAGACAGGAGAAAACATGTTATGTACCTACTGCCCTGGCCTACTGCCCCCAACTCCCAACCCCCTCAAGTTCAACCTATGACTATCATTAGGGGGAATTGTACCCATTTTCAAGGGAATTTAAAGGTGTTTCAGGGGGATTTAAGATGGGTTTTTTTATCTTATTCATGGCATCAGTCAGGAATCAAAACCAAATTAGTATAAAAATAGCCACATTTTTATTTCACAGGCTATGCAATGCTTTCAGGAACAGATAACCAGGCAAAATTATTGTTTGAAATTACCTAAATACAATATTCACTCTCATAAAAGCCCCTCTGATATAAGACCCTTATATTTATTTCAATACACATTAGGCTAAGCTCCCAAATTTTCTGCTTTGTAACTGTTGAATTCCGCGTTTTTCCCCTTTGTAAATTTTGCATTTGTCTGTGATGTAATTTTTCCAAAGAAAGCTTAACATTTACGATGTTTACACTCGGCGGCATGGGAACAAGACTAGCATCAAAAATTACGTCATGATTTCAACAATCTCATAATTGCGCAGATCATCCGCCATTTTTTAATTTTAAACCGACAGATAGAGTTATGTGCATGTACGTGTAAATTAATGGGTTTTTTTTTAACTCTGACGATCAAAAACAAAATATAAACTGCCGATAGTTGAGGATTTTTAAGATCGATAGAGACGAATTGTAGATTTAGATCTTGTTTGTTTTGTTATATTACGTATCGTTTTTTAATATTTATATTGTTTAATTCAAGACATGGAGAAAATTTCCCTTCAAATTCTTATGTATTTCTTTATTTATATACATAAAATTTGGCCAGTAAGAAAATACAGTATGGGATTTTAATATCATACAGGCCTATATTCAGGCCTGGAAATAGCACCCGCCCGCCTGCCCATAGCGGGTTTACTTTAGTGTCGGCGCCGGGTGAAGATTTAAAAGTACCTGACCGACTGGCATGTACAATTTTATAAATTCAGTGTAACTGTAAGAGTAATACACTGGCTGGAGGAATTTCTGTGAGGCAGATATTTTTGTGAGTTAACCTGCTAGACTGACTGGTTGAAAAAATATGAAGTTCCAGATCTGGATATCAATATTCTTTTAAAATATGGAAAGGCAAATATTTTGCTAGCTTGGCTATTATTAAAGCCATACCTGGGCCATTATACTGAAGACTCCAAGTTGTAAAGAGATACAATACAGGAAGAGATTGGTTCCTATAGGAGGTCATCCAGGGGCTGTGCCTCTTTGAACTCTATCAAAGGGGAGAAGGGGGTAATAACAACAATGGAATTCTTACCACAGAGGTTGATCTCTTTCTCAGGCACAAAGCAATGACTATAACTCATCAATTTAAGTTGAAAAGCTTTGAACAGACTTCACTCGAAGTAAAAGCTGTTCTGTAACATCATTCTATAGCCTAAAACGCCAAGATTTAACTTTTTTACGATTTAGTAATTTTGTATTGAGCTTGAGCCGGAATGACGGGACCAGAAAAAGTGATCTAGTCGTGAGCCATTGCTATGATGACGTCAAAATATTGTCTTCTTAAACGAAAATCATATGTGACACTATTATTGATGCTATCGCCAAAACAGTGCTTGGTCATCAACTGATAATTGTACCAAGTACGGTTAACATAAAGGAAATTACAGCTTTAAATAGAAAATAAAAATCAATAGTTTGACAGGTCAGGGTTGGGCAATCGAATTTTGGAAATCATGGGTAAATGCAAAATGCATAATGCTAAATTCTTGATACATACTAGTTGTATAGGCTGTATAAAGGATGGAATATTAAAAAAAAAAGATATTCACATGTAAACAGATGTTATTTATTATTGGCGAACACAGATAAACAGGGCTCAAATTACTCGAAGGCATTGAAGGCAATTGCCTTCGATGCCCCACCTAGTTGCCTTGATGCCCTAAATTTCTGGCTGTTTTCACTCCATTCAAAAGTACATAATTGCCTTGGAGAAAGTTGGTGCCTTAAATTGCATGCCCTTTTCATTTCTTATTTTGAGGCCTGCAGATAAAGTCTCAAGGATCTAAGTTTGTAATTGACAGACTATTATACAATAGCAATATGATACTCCTGTTTTTCTCTCTTTTATTAATTTTAATATTAATTATGTATACGTTTAAATTTAAAGCTTAGAATTGTCCTCTTTCAGCGGATATTGAATATATCGAATATATTTAGATTTGAATTTTGCTTCAAAGTGAACCTTTTGATGTGATGGGGTCACAAATAATTCTACTCTATGCCTTTTGAGGAGCTTCAGTTTACAACAAACAATTGTTTTATTTTATATTCATTTCTTTTTCTTCTATTAGGCCTTACTTATATCATGGATTTTATAAAACATTGAGTTTGCATTAAATACCTGACAGATCAATTATAGGCAGAGATAAGATTTCAATCTCCCTGGAGTTTCAATACTTAAATCTAAATCCTGTGCCTGCCACAGCCAAGCTTTTACTAATCCCAAATGTTGTAGACCGGAGAATGGACTAACGATACCTGTGCAGATTGCACAGTGTAATGGCTGTCTGCTTGGATAAACTCAGATTTCCATCAAACGTGATACATCCTGATGCAATTTGCACCACATTGATTTAGAAAGATTTGCGTTTTAAAGTAGTCAAATATATATCACCATAAGAAAAATGAGATTAGAATTCAGAGCTGAAAATGGTTGTAAAACATGAAAAAATACACCAGGTCAAATTGGGGCAAAATGGCTCAAATTGGGCTTAACAAAAATGCTGAAATCACCTGAAAGGCTGAACATTTTCAGGTCTGATGCTCCAGAATATATCATTTTTGATCATAGAACAGACAGGAGTAACAATGTTCCCTGCAAGCATTTCTAAGGTTACTTTGCTAGTTGTTTTAATTTGCAAGATATAGATTATTTAAAAATGTTACAACTGATAAGACCTATTCAGGTTTTCTATTTTTGATTGCGGTTTGAGAACCAGGTTAATCTTGACCAATACAATGCATTCAATATAATCTGATCGATCCCTGTGTTCTAGTTTCTCGCCTAATTTGTTTTGTACTAGAAGTGCAAGTTTGTGTCAATATGTGACTGAATAGAGGATGTGACTTTTCTTCTTTACTTGTGAATAAAATAAAGCCAAATCATTTCACCAATTTCATACTCTAGCGGAAACAAACCACAAATCCATCAACCTGAGAGTCAATTGGCAATTTTACATGAGTAAATCACATCTTGCTTCTAGTTTGTCTTGCAAGCAAAGGTTCTCCTGGTTCCTTTAGGATACCTATTAACAAAACCCTGACCGACGTGCTTTGTTGTGTTTGTTCAGTAGTTTTCCCTCCTTCCTCTGTTAAATTACCCTATCCCTATCGCTTCCCTTTCCCCCTCCTACAGAATATCCAATTACACAGAAAAAAATAAACATATTTGCCACTACTACTACTAAGTACTACCACTTCTAGTATTTAGATCACTTGTTCAATTAAAAATTGGCAGACTATTAATGGGGCATTAAGAGATGTGGTGGAGACAGCGCCCTCAATTACAAAAATATATGATAAAAACTGGGATTTGAATATTTTTACAATTGTATTACATGTATGAGCTTACACCTATAAGGATTAAGAAAAATCAGCCCTCTTTGTACAACAAAACATCGATTCAAAAATGCTGGTAGAGCCGCAACCAGCATTTTACATGGTTAAGGGTAGTATTCCAACATATTTAAAACATTGTTTTAATCAAGTTTTGCTGGGTTTTTTTACAGTAGAAACAACATTAATGGCAATTTTTAATGTTTATGTTGAATTCTGAAGTAATAAATTAAAATTAAAAAAATTCAACATGACATTGTGTCCCTTTAATAGGACATGGCAGTCCCAGATTTGATTTCACAAAAAAATGTTCTGAAGCCGTAACCTATGGTCCCATGATAGCAAATCCTACAAAAAGTAGCCAGTGGATTCACTGTCATCATTCAAGATATACAGTTGGTACATGAGTTTTAGTTGAACGTGCGTTAAACTAACCGCATACACCCATGTTTAAAGTTAGGCGCTTTTCAGTTACACAGGTGTTTAAGTGAAACAAATATTCGAAAATTGCGTTTAATTAAATGATGTGTTTTAACTTAAAGTCAAAGATAAACACATGTTTAGCTTAAAACTGTGTTTAAATATGTACCAGTTACAGGCCTATGTGTCTGTAACACAAACAAGTTCTTGAAGTGGCAAAATTTGGCACCTTTAGGCTAAGTTAGTGTTGCTAACTATGGATTATCCTCAATCTGGACATTCCATCACAAATCCTTTCCTTTTCCTTTTGTTATTCTTAACTTTTGTCAATGAAATATTTACTTGGTGTCTAGAACCTAACTGTGAACAGTTATAATAGATGCAATCAGGCATACATTAGACCTTACATCCTATGGCTGCCTGGTGTTATAATTTGGTAGAGTACATAAATACTGGGTTTAGAAGCAGGAAACTTTCCTGCTTAAAAGCCTAGCATAGTACAAAGAGCAGCCAATGGACAACGGCTTTTTGCTTTTATAGCTAATCCAATCATCTATTATAGCAGTGAAAGTTAATTCATAACTGTCACTGATTATAGGCTATTTCCTCTACCAATATGTACTCTATTGTTTCCTTTATTGCATCAATATTGGATTAACAAGTGGAGACTTCCTATCACTAATCCATCACCCATTTACCATTTTTAATAATAAGCTTTTTCACACCATCATTGTGGAGACTAATCAGCCGTTTCAAAACGTGCAAGACATTTGATCAACTGGTCATTGGATTCACATTAGGTAATTAAAGTGTCATGCTGCAGTGCTCAATTAATTTCATTAAAGTAGCTTTTGTATAATCATGAACTTGCATTGAGTATAGCTAATTACTGTACTATACAAAACATTGCAAATCCTATAGACTGTTTGATGATGTCGTAATCAATTTCGTTCAATCTACTCCAAATTATTTATTTAATTATAAATTAGGGGGCTTTTTAACAGGTTTTATATTCGACTGTGCACACTCACCATTCTTATTCTGATTCTGACTGTAGCCTGCAATTCCAGGACATTTTATTACTATATTTTGGTATTTACTATTACTGTAAAACAAGTTAATTTCGCGAATGGCTCAAATTCGCGAAATTACATTGCCGCGAATTGATGTGTGTGAAGATGACAGTAGCAGTAGAAATTTGAAATTCGCGAAACTAAGTTACCGCGAAAGTAGTGATGATTAGCAATTCGCGAAAAAAAGTTAACTTGTTTTACAGTAGTACCCAACTAGCTGCCCAATGGGAACACCATACAAACAAATATACAAACAAACAAACAGGTACTGTAAAAGACAATATTTTTGGGTAAAGATATTTTCTCGCATTTTGATATCATAGACATTTCCCGAATTGTTTTTTTCGCGGGAGACTGTCTGGATGCATTGGATGAATGTTGAAAACAATATTTTTGTGTGTTACCATTTTCGCAGCAAAATATTTTGCGCGAAAAGCGCGAAAATAAAACCACCGCAACAATTTCAGCTTTTACAGTAATCAAATGTAAAATAATAACAATAATTAAAAATACTGTACGTTTCTTTTCACCTGGGTAAATCTTTCCTGTCATGAAGATGTTAATATATGTACTATCAAATCTGTAAACAACAATACAAGCAGGAACATTTTACAATCAAACTGCATGAAATTGTATCGTATTCACTTCATAACTGTGGAGGAAGGGCTAGTCATGTAAGACTGAAAATGGGTGGCAAAAAATGTGGAAAGATATGGGTCAAAATATGATATATTGCTTAATTGAAAAAAGTCACATTCTTGAAGACAAATATTATACATACTATACATACTGTTATACTGTACACAGCGCCCTATCTCGGGCACTAGCGGTACAGTGCCCCTGAAACCTAGGGACATGAGTTTTTGTGTACACAGACCGGGATGACCCCCTTCTCTTTACGAAGGAATCCGTGACTTTTTAACGTGCTCGGATTTTTGCTCTTCCGATGCACGAGACCACCATTTCTACGTGACTTCTGAACCACGAGGCAATTGAGACTAAGTACCTTGCCCAAGGATACAAACAGGTTGGCCGTAGTGGGGCTCGAACTCACAACCTTTGCATCGTGAGACCTGCTGTCTAACCACTAGACCACACACAGCCATGATAGGCATAAATATCATATTTTATGTGACAAATATAAGTCTAAGAAACAGGTTATGTGAAGTGGGATAATGATCTAAACAATCCAAAATCAAAGAAAGAAGTGATGAATGTCCAAAAAGGTCAACATTGTAACTACCTTTAGGAGATGGGAGAATACTAAAAGAAATAAAGAAACCCACATATAGTCAAGATCTGTGAGAAACCCTACTCAACACACCCCTTCCTTTTTTTCAGAAAAAAAAGGAATAACACTGTTGATATGAAAGTAAATTGGACAAAATATGTCAAGTATTCTGTTGAGGCAGGTGAAAGGCTTTCATATGAATTAACCTTGTCACCTAAGTTTGTCTATATTATAGGGATTGGCTGAATGTTGAGTTAGAAATAAAGGAGTTAAGGCACTAGTGAGTTGATCACGATATACATGGAGTTAAGAAAAGTCCATAACCTTTTGAAGCAAGTTCCAATTAGACCATTGTTCCGAGTGGTAATGAGTTGCAACAAGGGGAAAGAGTGTAATTCATTACATTATGCTTTGAAAAATTACAACTAGATATTAATGTCAGTTTTAAGGACCAGCAAACAAAGTATTCTGACATTACTACGCAGAGGAAGACAAACAGATCATAATACTTGGGTGGCTACGTTACATCAAAGGAGGTGAGTAAGTTACAAGTGGAATGCAGTCAATGTAGGGGAATGCAGTAATATAAGGTGTGGTAGCTTACAACAAGATGTGGAAAAATACTAAACGAGATTAGAATACTAGTATACAAAATTTTAATGACAATTGTTTGATTATGAACTAAAAACTTACCTCACAAACCATTTCATATTTAAATAAAACCTTGTTGTCATAATAAACATATCTAAATCACTATGCGTTGAAGGATGCACTTCCGTAACTCATCCAACATTACAATTAGCACATTTGTATCCAAAATAAACTAGCAAAAATGCAACATTTTGAAACTAGCCGATGTGTAACTCTTCAATGGAACAGACTTGTCTGATTCATTCATATATGTAGGGGATTTCCATGTGACATGTATAATATCCTGACACTAGCCTATATTATTGGTAGTTATGTCAGACTAAACCACAAAGACCATCCTTTTAATTGTATGGCCTAAATTTTTAATCAGGTCACAATTATCTGTAATAAAATAATTGTTAGAGTGACATCGCACTTATAATAATAGTTGTGGATACAGTATTGTAATTCATGAATTCATTTTTATGTTCAAGAAATCTACAGATTTTTTTTAAATGAAATTTATCACATGACCAGGCTAATTATTACTCGGTGGAGAAATGAAGCTAATTAGCATATGCCTCCAATTTGGATCCCATTTTCATCTTTCTAGTAAACAGATGACCCATCCATTCTTAAAGGGAGATACGTATGGGAGTGCGCCCTCACTTATCCTGGAAATCAGTTTTTTTGCATCAAAGTAATACTTAGGCATAAATTACTAACTACCATCTAAAACAGTTTACCAACATTCGCCGTTTATCATATAAAATTTCATGATTTTCTTAGTTTCGATATGATTATATCGAAACTAAGGTGCTGAATTCGGAAGTTATGCTAAGTTTTACTCACGGACTTTCGCGGCAAATCTCAACCCGAAAGTGCCGTTATTTGCTTAGTTTGGCATGAAGGCGATGTCGGAATTGTATGATATTTTGGATTTGGGCTATGTTGATGATTATCTTTACGTTATTTGCTCATTTAGTATATCGATACATCTCTCAATGCCCCTTTAAAACTCATTTGTAAATATAAATTTGCATCCATTAGTAATTAAACCACACATTTTACAAGTAAACAGATGACCAATTCTTGAAACTCATAATTTGTAAATATAAATTTGTATTCTTCCCCTAGAAATTTAGCAAATTTTTGATAAACAATATACTTTCAATTTCTCATCTAAAATATGGACAATTTTTCGTTATTTTGGTTCTTGTTTAAACCGTACTTCCATGTTTAATCATATAGGTCCATTTTTCTTCGAACTATATTCTAACTATGGCAATTGTTTAGGTCCATTTCCATTTTGTTGTTATAAACTGTGATATCTGTTAGCATCATCGGAAACCAAAGACTGGAAACATCCCTGAACAAAACCCAGCAACACTGATATGTCAGACATGTAAGGTGATCGAAAGGTCAACGTTGTATTCACGCCCAAGGCAAAAACGACTCAAATATTGGAACTTTACTTGACAAAGATCAAAAACACTTGTCTGTGTAAGGATAGAATAGTAAGCATATGCATGTATGACATTTGCATCTGTACACCATAGGTTGCAAAGGGGTGGAAAGTTTCCGGGTCAAGCATTTTCAAGGGCCTCAGAATGTTTTTCTAAATTATAAATGTTTACAATTAGTCCTGTGCTTTTAAAAATCAGGGTTTGTTAATGACAATATTGAGAGAGAATAATGACTTTTCTTCATCCCCATCCCATCTATACCTGACCCAAACTTTTTAAAGCAAACCTGATTTTCCCAGCCTGCAAGTTATTTTCGAAGACCAGACAGGGGAAATTCTGGGTTTCGGAATACCCCACAGGGCACTAAGAGCGTGTTTCTACTGAGCGACTTCACAGTAATTAACGGTACCAACCAACCTTTTCTAACGGCAAAACCTGCAAAAAGCAGCTTTGATAACAGTAATTACCGCTAACTTGCCCAATAGAAACATCAACCCGATAAATCTTATCGCTAAGTTCTCATGACCTGGAAGTGCGTACTTTAACGTGTTTCAATGTAAAAGAAAACTGGTCTGAACTCTTCGCATGTCATCGCCGTCGTATTCAAACGCGATGTGAGACCTACTTTCCGAAATTGAATTCAACTAGAATTCAAGTGTAATTTGTTTGTTTAAATTGTTTGTATGTTTACATGGTCGATTGGTGTGGCACGCTTGATTCCTTCAAAATTATTTTAATAAAATACACCTAAAAATTGGGGCTTTTTATCAATAATAATGTTAACTTCAAACAATGAATGCAGGGGTGTATGCACCAACGTTTGTGTATGCACTGGTATCACTCGCAAATAGAAACGGGGATGATTAAAATATTTAACGGTAAACAGGTAAATACCATTTTTCAAATAACGATAACTATTTTTCAGTGCCTCAATAGAAACATGCTCTACAATGTGGTTGCTTACCTATCCTAAATGAACGAGTGTGCCTTTAACATTCTGTCACCAGAACTTGCTACAGCACTTTAAATTGGGCCTAGTGATCCTAGGGAAATCAGGGGAAATAATTGACAAACACAAACCCGGGGGGGGGGGGGCACTCAACTTTTTGTTGGGTAGGGGTGTGTCGCCCAGGGTCTCAAAAAGGGGGGCTACAGAACTGAACTGAGTGGATTTTATGACGAAAAATAGGGTCTTAGGAACTGATTTTTTTCCAAAAAATAGGTCTTGAGAACTGGCCTATAGTTCAATTTTCGATTTATTTTGGTTTAAGAACGCACATTTTTTGAAGAATTGGGGCTTTGGAACACAAAATTGGGGCTTTGGAACGCAAAATTTCGCCATTTTTGAATTGTCAATAAAATTGGGGTCTTAAGAACTGATGCAGGCTCAAAAGGGGGTCATAAGAACTAGCAGCAGAGGGTGAAAAGGGGGGTCTTCAGCGCGGCACATACCTATACCCTTTTCAAATGTCAGTGCCCCCCCCCCGGGACACAAACGAAGGTAGATTATTAGGGTACAGGTTTGTCAGTTTGGGTACAGTTTTGTCAGTTTGTGTACAGTGAGAAAGAAAGAAAAAATTGAAAACTAAAGGACAAAACAATTTTGATATTGTTTTTTCATTTTTATGTTGTTTGCATCCCAAATTCCAGAATGAGTCAACCCTCTTATTCCTCTTTAATATGCAAAAATCCATTATAATTCTTCTGAAATGAAATGGATGTGTTCCCTCTATTTAACTTCAAGTATTTGTCCTTGTTTGTGAATTGTATTGTTGTTGTTGTTGTTGTTGTTACGTTGTTGTTATTACCAAATCCACATCCTAACACCCCCTCATCCATAATAATCACAATAATTACAGCTTAACAATCAATCATGCATATAATAGCAATCAGGCAGGGTTGCCAAATTTCAAATACCTGTGTTGCCTGATAATGTTGGTAAGAAGTAACCCAATTCGGTGGTGAAAAGTAGCAGCTGCAACATTTGTCTAATCAACAGGAGTGGTGGTATCAAATCAAATTTTAAATGCACTCATAAAATCCCTATAACTAGAAACATGGAAAGCGTGAAATGCTTTTGTTGGTAAATATGCAAATTTAGTGTACAGTACATCTTTTAAGGTGGCTAACTCGGCTACGGTGACCGGCAATGATTTGCTTCAAAATAACAGAGGATGTGTATATTGATGAGAAAAGATGATATGCCAAGTTTGAATTTTTTCCAAAAAGCCGTTTTTGATTTACGGAATTTTTCGTTATTTGAAAACCCATTGACTTAATACAGGAGGCGTAGCCGAATTCCCAAATACTGCCAAATTTCAGAAAACACATAGTTTTGTTAATATTTTTTCTCTTCTTTAAAATCAATGTATGCTAAATACTTTTATTTTATTTTGATGCCAAAACACCAAGGTATAACACATTTTTTTCTCCTCCACAACTGAGTGGTGATTGATGGTTTATTCACTGGGAATGTTAGTACTTTTTCACTATTTTCTAGAAACACTATATTGCCAAACTTTGTGAATTTCTGCAGAAAAAACTACTTGTTCAATTTGCACAAACAAGGTTTCATATTAAAGGTAATTAAGTTTAGAAAGTAATCTCGTGAGTTTTTACTAATTAAGTGTTTCTAGAACTTTTTACAGCCTTTTGAAAATTTCCCTAAAATCAAAATTGAAAAAAATATTTTTTTCAAAAAGTAAACACTGTATTTGCAAAAACTCACGAGAGAATTTAGTTAATATGCTTATAAATTTATTCCCAAAGTTTCATGGCCATAGCACTTTTCGTTTAGTCTACAGAAATTCCAGAAGGTGAAAATTTAGGGAATTTTCAAAAAATAAAGAAAAACATAAGAAATTTCAAAAATGATCCGAAAGTCCTGAAATAGGTAGAGGAAAGACTTATCTTTACTGTGGTCTCAGTATAAAGAGTATAGATATAATTGATTTGGTTTTGCAGCAGTTTTTCTGTAGTGGTGTAGGAGCCGAGTTAGCTACCTTAAGGTCTAAATTTTATTGTCATCGCAGCCAACCGGCTGAATTGTAAATACATGACAAATTAATAAATACATTATTAAACAATGCAACGTCCAGGCAGCAGCTATATCAGCGCTAAGTTGTGAAATAAACCAACATGAACAAACATACATAACACTTATATAGTAACCCCATAAATCATAAATAAATATTCCGAGTTATGTACAGAGCGACACGACTCCCAACTACTTCAAAATCATAGTTTTTAAGGGTCAAAAATAGATTGTCCGCTAGAAGACAGTTTATTTTCACTCTATTTTCACTCTAAAAACCATGATCCTGAAGCAATCAGGAATCATATAGCTGTGGAGACGCGGATCTCAGGTTGGTATACTCTATTTGGCTTCCTCTGGACAGTGACGTATAAACTTGTGTATCTTCCGCCTTTCAATCCTAGTGTGTATATGCCAGTGCCTCGAGTAGGCGCGCGCGTTATGTGCTGCAATTAGGGGAATACGCAGTTACGTCTCTGTCTCGTGATGATAGACAAATAGACTATAGCAGTTCTCAGATTGAAAGCAGTCTTGGGCTCATATAGGGTAGTCCTATACCCAACTACTGATAGACAGTGGTATTGCCAAAACATGTTGATTACCAACATAAGCTTAGCAAACCTTACATGCATTACATGCTAACAATACAAATCAGACTGGTATAATTGGATGTAATATGGTCACAAATCACAATTGAAATCCCGTTATTGCCAATTAGTGGTTGAATTAATGACCGCAATATCCATCAATATGCACAGATTTCAATTTCAATTCCGCATGAATCAACATGCGAGACGTTATAATAAATTGTATTATTACTAAATCACAAAGACTTTGTGCAATGTTGAAATGTACAAGAGTTTAAAAAACTGGGTCATTGCAATTCATGAGAGTTAAATATTTTAATTTCGGAGGATACAATAATAGTAATATAGTGGTAATCATTTTTATTGACATTAAAAATAGAGGGCGACATAGCTGGTGAGGTCTAGTAATATTTACATTCAATGCTCAAATCAGGCCTCGAAATAGGAAACAAAATAACAAAGGGTCCCTTGCACACATTCAAAGGGACCTACATTTTTCTTGAAAGCCCAAAAACATTTGAAATTTAACATAAACAGGGCTACTTTTGGATTCAGGACTTCTGAATAACAATGTAACATGCATTACAGCATATGTGAATATTTGTTTCATTTTTCTAGTCTTTCTTAAAAAGTTACATGAATCCTGTAGCATAAAATTAGCATTACATTATTGAAATAGAAATGCTGATGACATCATGTCATATAACCGATAGACAGGTCCTTGCCAATAGCAATTACTTCCATTTCAAATAGATCCAGAAAATTGAGTTTTTGCCTTTGATTTTTTCGGGTCCAGAGCCCGGGTCCAGAGGACTCTTCTGATAGAAATGGGTATGTGCCATTCTTATTTCTAGACCTGGCTCAAATATCTATCTTTAAAAACAGTTATTATAGCAAAAAAATAAAAATGTTTATCTAAAAAATCAATCATTTATTTATGTTGTCGTCTACGCTTTCCAGCTCTTTTGCCATTGCGCGGCAAACACCGCTTTCCAGGTCCGTCGATCATTGGTCTGTGTCATAAACTCTGGGCTGACATCCCTCTTGATTTGTGATGCCCATTGGCTTTGGTCTGCCCACTGGTCATTTGGTCTTTCGATTGAATTCTGTTAGGCTGAGTTCACATAGGAGTATACTATTCGGGTATACGGTGCACGTTTTGCAGGGCACGCGTATAGCTTAAATCGAAACAATGTAATTTCATAATACCGGGTCACATAAGACGGCACTATTCGAAAAGGCCGTATACCTGCGTATAGTGTAGTATAGTATAGTATACCGGGAATCGTGCGTGTTCGATTTTCGTGCACCGTATACCGTCCTGTTTGGATGTGGCGGGCTGCAATTCGTGTGTACAGGCGTTCCGAATTTCCCCTATCACGATTTATAAACAATTTATTGCGTATAATAGGGTAAGTTAGAACAATAGGAAAATAGGACGCCTTTGTACTATACTTTTTCGGAATCCTTGTGCTCAGCCGAACAATTTGGTGTGCCATTTGAATTTTTGGCCCAGTATGGCGGCCATTTTGGATTTTTTTGCTATAAAAGAACGTTCCCGTCACTTTCGAGAAATGCATGGGACCTCATTTTCTTTTAAAATGGTTCTAGTTGATAAGTTCACTAAGAAACTAAGGCAATGACTCTACTACGAGTAGGGCTCGCGTGCTACCCTATGTGACTCGCTGTGCCCGTATAGCGTATAGCTAATACCGAATAGCGTATAGCGAATACCGTATACCGTATACTCCTATGTGAACCCAGCCTTAGAGCTTGATGGACTGGGTTTTTTCCTGGCAAACTGCATATATGTCCTAGCCAATTATTTATTTGGTCTTTTCTTGTTTGGGATTAGTCAATCCATCCAATGTTGGGCCTTAATAACAATTTCTTAAACTCTAGTTAATGTTGCCCCACCCATAACCCTAACTCCCCGGGCATGTTTGGGGAATGAAACAACCAGGGGAGAAAAATGGGTCAAATCTTTGGGGAAATCAGGCAACTTAAAGTTATTCTTTGCCATTGATAACTCTCCGGATCGTTGCGTTAAAATCATCTAGAAACGTTTGAACCAATAAACCTAAAGGCATGCATCCTGCATGCATTACATTTGATGAATCTTCACTGGTGGTGTGTGTTAGGGTGAAAACGTGGTGGCCTCTGTGCTAGTCGGCACCTTCAATGAAAGTAATTTTATAAGCCATTCAATTTGCACTTCTGATATTTATCTTGTATTTAATATTGGTCATTTGGCCATAGCAAGTAGTGAATGTCCAAAGGGCACTTTACTTAAGAGTAATCTATCGTGATATGGGTTACTAATTTATACTGACCTACATGTATGTATATGAAATGGACCACAAAGTGTAATACAATTTGTTAACTAATTTAGCTATGTACCCCCCACACACACATAATTATAAGACAGGGCTAGTTAGTCCTAGGTAGGTATGCACAAAGACATGGGTCAAATGTTTGAGAAAAAATATCCTCGGACATGATTCCCAATTCACCCAAATCGCTTTTTTTTTAAATAATGAATCAGCCATTTGGGGGGAAATGTTGAAAAAACCTTACCCTACTTAAGGGCAGTGTCAACCCGGCACTTGTTTCAGAAATTGAATTTCATATTTCTCTATTATTTTATACTTTTATATGTATTCTATCATTACCATCATAAGTTACTAACCGGAAGCGATTATTTCCCGTTCTTTTGGGTGATTTAAAATAGTTGTTTTGTTAAGTTTGAGTCAGGAAAAGGCGCATGGTTATCTGGCGGGAAATTAAGCGGAGTTCCGCGCTTTTCAAATGCTGCGACAGCTGTTCGATCATTGCGTCGCGCGCTGAATCTTCCCGTGCGTAATACTAGACGCGCCGCTTAATATCCGCGACGAAGAAGCGAAAACAAAAGAGCGCAAAACAATGCCTAAAAATGTAAACAAAGGCCAATCTTACGATCATTTGAATTTCAGTTTTCTTCCAATTTCTTCACATTGTGACAATATAAATTGAATATGATAGTTTATTTTGATTGTTCATAATAGTATACTCGCCTTTTAGGTCACACGCCCGTGTATTCCGAGAACATTTAGCTTTAAATGGTGGAAAATGTAAATATTTTTACTAAATCAATGTTTTCTAGAAGTTCAAATTTGAAGGAATTTTAAGAATTTTCAGACAACATAACTAAAAATATATCAAACTATCAGGTAAGCTTTTACTACCATTGTGTAGAGGACTTTCAGCGCTAGGAGGCAATTTTTTATTTTTTCGATTATCGATTTTAAACTCAAAATATGCATCCATTTCTAGCGAAATGTATGCAAAAAAACACGACTTTTACACTTTTCCGATGGTTTTAGCAATATTTCCAAAACTAAGCCTTATTTTGGAAAAAGAAAAAATTGCTTCCTAGACAAAATTGTCTTGTTTACAAAAATGTATATTTTTTGGTTCATTTCTCAAAATTTAGTTTATTTGGTATCACATTGATATCACCATCGGATTCCTTATCAAATTTCCTTTCTATAAATGTATACTTTATGTACTTTTATAAAATATTCTCAAACAAAAGTTGATCATCAAAATAATAAGGTTGACACTTCCCTTAATGGGTTGGATTTGGGCTACAACGGCTATGTTTGTTTTTCTACACCATGCATGTATTTATTCACAAGCTATTTAAGCCAATTAATGAATTGTTATGGCAATATCTCCAAGAAATTTATAATACTCATAATAATGATTTGGCTTCGTTATTCCATACTGCTGAGAATTGAAAGTGTAATAAATGTTACAACCGGTTTTGTTATTTTGGGAATATTAGGCAAAATAAAAATAAAAACATGTTTAGCATCGGGACTTTTTTTTCAAAAAAGTGCCCTTTTTATTTTATTTTTTTCCCAACTTTTAGTACAAAATCGCCCTGGTAAGCGATAAACTTTGCGAACCTGAAAAAGGAGGAGGTCCTTTTTAATCTGTTTTATTTCATGGTTCTGAGGGGTTGGTCACTATAAAACTTGTGTAAAATGCATAAGAAAAATACAAACCTGTTACAAACATCTTGAACTCTGAAACCCCTGAACAAAAAAGTGATGACTGAAATAAAGAGAGAGAAAAAGAAAATTGAAGCGGAAGCGGGAGGGGACGCTAAACAGGTTTTTTTTTTTTTTTTTGCCTAATAGGTTTTTTTATGATTATTTTATTACATTTGCATTTGCGTGGTATCGCTTCACTTACAACAGAGACTCGTAAAACAGCCAATTTACAATAAATCCAAAACTGTTCAACAAATTTGAGCATTTCCATCTGAACAATACAACAATATAATGCTACATGGTGCATTGATTGATTTTAAACAAAGCATCAAGTACAGTCATAAATGCCTTCTGGCTATGCGCCAACGAACAACAAACTACAGTATTTAAAGCAATGTACACACACTTCTAAATCAGATAACAAAATGGTAGATTAACACATTGCTTCAACACTTGTTTGTGCTTTCTTTAATTTTCTAGGTTGTTCTTATTAAAAACAACCTTTTAAGTTGTGCCACAGCATTGTGAACAACTTGTGATTGCTCACAATTGTTTAATAATAAGTGTCTCAATCTGATTTCCTTTCCCATTTAAATATTAAGAAAACATCAATAAATACCCAAATCCAAAATTGTATGTGAATACTGAATATACCCATATTGAAACGGCTGCGTTCATGATGTACTGCACCCATAGACCATGCAAAACCAGACTACGCTGTAGGGCATGAATAGCTAAGGCACTGGGGAAAAAACATTCTACGGGCAAACGAACCTCTCAAAAAATCGCGAGCTCAATAACCAACTGTACACACGTATCTGGCAAATTTGGTGCATTTTCGATCATTTTTTTTTTTTTTTAAATAAAAAATGTGTAACGAATTTTCCAAAATTTAAAAACAAATAACAATATACCCTTCTGGCTATTTCATAGCCAGGGGGATAAAAATTGGAAAGAAATGGGTTGGGCCAAGCGTGGTCGGGCCTGTAGAACAGAGTGGGGTCTTTTGTGGCCTAATGAAGATATTTTATTTTATATCTCAAAAATTGCTTCAAGAAGAATGGAAGATGTACATTCTTAGATAAACAAGGCTTCCAGTGGTATATATTTCAACCGCTTCTGGTATTATTATTTTCGGTGGGAGGGGAGGGGGTGGGGCTGCCTATCATATTGAGCTTACATAAACCTATAAACACAGTAGGAATACTGTTGTCCTGCCTTGACTGTAATAGGGAGTGTGAAAACACACACATTTCATGAATACCATACCACAAAACACACCCACCTAGTGTTTGGTTACAGTTAGTGCTATCTTCAGTAGATGTATGCACATTGAACTATAACTACTAAAGCAAAAATCCTGTGCCTTTCAAAATAGATCAGACAATAATACACAAAATTAAACATTGTATTTAGTTTATCATTACTAAAGGATTGTATTGGTATTTTAATTCCTTATTTTTTTTGTACACAAAAGGTATATTGAAGTCTGCTATTCCTAAAACACAACATCCTGTATTGGTCCAAATGAAATAAAACATTATCTCTATAGATTTAGTTTGTCATTGCAAATAGTTTTATTGGCATTTGATTGCATCTTCATCAGTCAATGACCTTCAAATAATGCCTGCATCACACATTTGCAGTCAATTTAAATTAAATCACAAGGCTATTAATGGCTCATTACATCATCACCATCTCCATTCAATATTGTCATAGCGGATAATTCAGTAGACCAATTCCATTTCACAGATGTATTTGAGCATAAAATAATAATGATCATTATACATACTGTGGTGAGTTAGGGGATGATTTACATTATCATTGTTCATAAATGAATTTCTCTAATATAGTAAATTATCCTTTTATTTGGACTGTAGTATAGGCCAGGTTAAATTTTAAATAGGTTTTCCTTTAGTACCTTACCAACAGGGATATTAAATGAATTACAGAGCACTTTCATATTGGAGCAACCAGAAAGTGTGTGATCTTATTGCATTATTTGTTTTTCAAAGTCATTGTCCTCACCCCTGTTTAAATCTCATCTCAATTTGAATCACACATTTGTAGACGTTGTAATCAAATTCAAGAGCTATTCTTGCACATTACATCATCTTCATCTACATACAATCATCTTCCAGCGTGTCACTCTCAGTGTTGCCAAACCTCTAATCCAAAATACCCAAATTCAGCCAGATATGTAATGAAAATAAACCATATTTGTGGTGGAATGCAGCCCAAATGGTGAAGAATAAGCTATTTTTCTTCGACATAAAGGACAAACATCTTCCAGAGTACCAATTCATCTACGGTAATCAATATCTGTAATGCATGCAAAATTAGCTCAATTTGGGCTCTAACTGCTTGGGCAACACTACTCCTCCCTGGAAGCAGCATCACGTCTTACTCATTTCTAAGAATAGCCACTCAAGATTTCAATAGAAGAAAACGAACAAGCGCGTTGAGATTTATCATCACACAAATAAAATCGTGCTCCGTGTGCAATGCGCAGGTGTCTCGTGCATCATTTCTTGGAATAGACTAATAATATTTCAAACAAGGGCTTCGCAACACAAAGGGTAAATTCTGTCTTGTGAAGCACACTTAAATTAAAGGCCGCAAATAATATTAGTGTAATGCTATGAGTGTGAGTCATGCATTATCCGTGTGATGTTCAAATTTGCTCTGTAAAGCGACACTTACTGTAATTGAACTTGTTGTGAACTGCATTCCCGTTTATTTTTTATTTTTACGGGCATTTGTAAAAATATGTTTCTATCATCTTACCCAGTAAACAACATGTGGTAATAATAAAACAGCAGAAATACAATAGTTATGCAGATCATTTAATTAGCTTTCCCGGTATTTAATAAAAACACTTCAATTGCAGATGAACATTCTCTAGTCTGAAACATTTATAGCTCAGCTTATCCTAAGGAAAAATCACAATTCCCCAAATTACTAAAAACTATTTCATTTATATCTTTTTTTTCTTTTTTTATCTTTCAATTATTATCTTCATTTTATTTTCAGTACGGTATATGATCTGTGGAAGATAGCCTGTTTAAAATGTGAACAAAATGTAATGCACTTGAATGGAAAGTGTTCAAAAACAACTTCAAAAGTTCAAACGCTTACAGAATCTCAAACTGTATCAAAAATAATTTATTTACATGAATAATTGTAGCCTATGGATATTAAATGGCCACAGAACAAAATCATGTAAAGCTTTAAAAACAATCACACATACAATTTACAAAAATCAAAGCACAAAGCTCACAGTAAATAGCTGCAATATTTATATGGAATGGTTGCTATGGGAGTCATTTTTCACACCAAATATTAAGTTACCTTCACCTGACCGAGTCACAACAATTACCAATTTCAACCTATTGAGCCGTGAAATTGAACATTTTGAGCTTGAACAGTTCTACAAAAATGTAATTATTTGTAAAGTTAGCTCTTTATCAATAAATAACATTTTGTTGTAACTTTCATTTTTAAGTGATTTCTGGAGTTCATATACTCTACCACGCAATATGCGCCCTACCACTGCATGTCTTCAATGGGGATGTTTAGAGAAAGACCCACACTAATACACAGCGAGGAATACAAATGGTAGGGTACTCTAAAATCTCCTCAGCTAATTTATTTTTCTTTTCAAAGTTGAATTGAACCATTAAGAGGGCGGTATCTTATTCAAGCCTGGAAATAGCACCTGCCCACCTGCCCATAGCCGTAGCAGGTAGCTTTTGTGTCGAGTGGGTAAGGATACAAAAGTACCAGCCCAATATTTTTTTGGTGGATTTTTTGTGGGTTTTTTTTCACTAATGTGTGTAATTCATGGTGAATTTTCAACAATTTTGAACATTTTCAAAACATTTCAACATTTTTTTTAAATCAAAAATTGAATTTAAAAAAAAAGAAAAAATTTAAAAAATGGGTTGGTCGGGCCTGTAGAACAGGGTGGTTTGTTTTTCATGGCCTAAACAAGTAATATGTATAATTTAAACCTCTTACCAAGTATGATACATTTCAAAACCTTGTTTTTCCTTCTCTGTAAGTATACAATATTTGTATAAAATATAAATAGAGTTGCTTCAGTCCAATAGTATTTTCAAGCAGGTTATGTGTTAATCAACCCTAGAACCATGAAATAAAAAGATTTTACAAAGGCCTTGAATCCGCTTCAAGTTACAATACCAATAACGCATGTGCTGATAATGGCGATTTCGCATTGTTTATTAAAATGAAGGGAAACAAATGCATTCATTTTCCTTTCCAAAAGTTAGGACGACCAATTATTCTCTACATATCCTCTGGAGCGCTCAGAACTTCTATACGAGGGGGTATCAAAAAGTTCTTGAAATCACCCAGAAGTGAAGGAGTCAGAAACTTTTTGTTGTTATGTGACCCTTCAGACATCTTTAAAAAGTCCCTGTGCAAAGTCACACATCTCTACCACTATTTATCACCTGTCCATAGACCGCCATTGTAGAGATCCTCAGATTGACTGCCATTGATTGATTGTTCCATGATTATTTTTTATTTGAAAATTTAAGCATTACTAGATGGTTTCCCCTAATCTTTGAATGGGCCAAAGTTACCCCACATGGGTGTAACATTGACCCACTTGCGGAAAACTTGTTCAAACCTACTTGGATGATAAGATATTTTAAACTGTTTTAATAAGTATGGTTTCTTAAGGGGGCTGTTAACCCTCAGCATAGCCTCAGTAAAACTGCTGTAACTCCTTTATTATTCATTTAATCTATATAAAACAAATAAAAAGTATACATTTTTATGCAGAAATGAATCTAACCATAATTAAGAAATTGACCATTTTGGAGAAAATTATAAAAAAAACATTTTTTTACCCATTTTATAGGTTCTGCAAAGATAACTCAAAATATATTTTGTCAAATGTTGTCATACTAGTTTTATTATATTCCTAATACAATTCCCTAGGAACAGGTTTTTCCAATATTACGCATTCTTAATATTTAAAAATATTAATGGTTTTAAAATACCAGGACTTTAAAAATGATGATTTTCAACTTAAATCATATTTTCACAACACCGATTTTCCTCAAACAGGAGATTTTCATATCATATGAAAGCTCGTATTTTTCTGATTAACATTGAAATTTGACGGTCCAAATCGGTATGATTAGGGAGAAATCGATGAAATAACGTCAAATTACCGCGAAAGGTGGTTAACCACCAAATAGTTTGTGTACTACTCAATGGGCACATTTCACAGCATCTTGTTCGTCTAAAATAAGAACCATGAGTTATGCAACTCAAACTTTGGAATACGACTTTTTAAGGATGACCTTTCATGTAGAATAGAAAACTTCAAGTTGAAAATCGGAACATCTACCTTTAATGGTTTCTATTTTACATGAAAGGTCATCCTTAAAATTGTCCCATTCCAAAGTTTGAGTTGCATAACTCCAACGGTTCTATTTTTAGAAACACAAGGTCACAAAATATTAGCCCATTGATTGAGTAGTATACAAACTGGTTGGTGGTTAACCACCTTTGGCAGTAATTCACCACATTTCAGCCTATAATTACTAAATGGAACATTTCTGGCCCCTAAGATTTTACAGACATAATGAGAAAAATATGGGGATTCTTCTGATATCAAAATATCTTGATGTGAAAAAAAAATCATAGCCCAAAAAAAGTGATCGGCACATACACCTTTAACTCGTTATGCGTCTGTCAGTTGCAACCCCGGCCCCCTCCCCCCTACCCGGACATAGCGGGGACTTGACCGGGGCTGTAATATTGATATTTGTAACGGCCCGGTACAGCCCCGGGTACCGCCCGGCAGGGCGGGGGACATTGTTTTGTTACGGCCCCGGTCAAGTCCCCGCCCCTTGACCCCGGGCACAACGCATGAGTCCCCGGGTACGCCCGGCCCTGGTTGGCGATAGGACTACGCTGTACTTTAAGAAGAAAAATGTAGCCACGACACTGTTTAACCAAATGTTTTATGAGCCAGGAATTCATCCATAATTTGTTATGAAACAAAGATCCCATCGTGCGAAGAAAAAACAGGTAAATTCACTATTTTGACAAAAACATTCCACTTTTACGGATAAATAAAACATTCCTCTTTAAAATGAGACCAAATATAGCCAATTTCATTGAGGCAATCTACCATTATCGCGAATTTAAAATGGTCCTTCAAAAATGAAAATATTAAGAAGCTACGTTCCGCGCACGGGTCATGCTATACTGACTGCATGCGAGTTGAAAAAATGACGAATGCAAAGCTTAAGCTTTCATCTCGGCGTTTCCCTCGCAAAGTCCCCGGGTAGTTTTCCCGGCCCATTTTAGCGTCAAAATGTCCCCGGGTACGCCTCGGGTATACCCCGGGTATCCCCCGCATAGTCCCCGGGTAGTTTTCCTGGCCCATTTTAGCGTCAAAATGGCCCCGGGTACGCCCCGGGTATGCGGGGACATGATTTTTGTCAATCCCGGGTCAAGTCCCCGCTACATCCCGGCTATTGCCCGGGTAGGGGGGGGGGGCGGGGTTGCTACTGACAGACGCATTACCTGACATAGACGCATTAATGCGTCAAAACAACCTTTTTACGTTTTACCCTATAACTGGTTAACAAAACATCGGAAGTATGGCAAACTATACCTTTTTGGAATCCTTGTGCTCAGCCGAACAATTTGGTATGCCATTATAGTGTAATTGAAGGCATTTGAATTTTTGTGCCCCCTGTATGGCGGCCATTTTGGATTTTGGGCTTACGGTATATTTGTCGTGCTGATCGTACACGATTCTGGTCGTTGCGCCATAAGGCTTGTATAATGTAATTTCCAGTTTCCCGTTTCCCTACCGACCCAACTTTTCAGTTTTACCAAACCTTTCATTATTTTGTGCAAAATTACATTTTCTGACAAACTTGAATACAAATCAAAACTTTTAGTGGCTCAAAATACCAGGCATATCTTTCTGTTGATTTTAAGGGATTTTTATGGCAGTGGTGTCATGATAACCCACTACAGCAAATTTGGTATCAAAATGTTCAGAATTATAAAGCATTTTGAAGGGCTCAAGTAGTATAGTTTTCATACAGGACTACTAAATATTTGTAAAAAAAGATGTTACAAAAATTGCATGCTGGGTAACGGTTACCATGGCAACCGCCACGATCGTCCGGTATCGTTGACATTTTCACAGAAGTGTCCGGCCATTCATAAGCTTTCAGAATATATATAGTTTTACTACCTTACAGAGTCTCATATTCAAATTATAAGTTGATATTTACATGCATGTGCAAATTCACAATTTCTTCAAAAATTAATTTGTCAGGGAAATAGTTAAACAATTGATATGAATTGAAGGGTAGAATATGACAATTTTGGTAGGGATGTTCATATCATTGACTATAGAGGGCGACATATTTGACCAAAATATGTAGAAAACTCATGTTTACCTCTTTTAAATTCAGCGGAAAAGTATGAAACTGCTGGGATGTATTCACTGATGTATAAATAACCCCACACAAGCAACTAGACATCATGAAAGTAAACCCTTAATTTACCTAAAATGGTTTTAAAATGTGCATACTTAAACTACTTTTGGTTATAACTTTTTTATTATTCAGCCTGCAGACAAGGTTGAACCATCATTTTTTATTGTAAAGTACTTTGTTTCCATGTATTCCATTTTCAAAGAGATAATTTTATTTTCAAAATTTTATGAACATGCCTAATTTTGGTGTGGAAGCGCTACTTTTGGATTAACTATAAATACTGGCAGCGGGCATACTTAGCTGGCCTACTTAACGGGCACTTTAGCTGGCATATTTGCCAGTGCACTGGCAAATTTGCCAGGGCTGGACAATTTGGCCACCTGCTAGGACTGGACTAATCTATTCTATTTCTATAAAGCTTTAACTTTAATATATAAAACTACTACAACAATGACTGCATGAGTCTATGATTATTTAAATAGTCCTTCTCCTGTTCCCGTGTGTATTACTTGTATTCGTCTAAATTATATAGTAATGCCTATGCTAGTGCCTACCTCTCACAATGTTGACGCAATCCTTTGAGCAAATTTTCCTCAAATGTGTCAAGTTTTCATACTTCAATCCATGAATGCGCTATATAGTCACATGGGTCAAGTCAGGTCAAGTGGACTCAACTTTTTCTGGTTCTGGTTCATTTAAAAAAGTCAACAAAACAAATTAAATATGCACACAATGGCTAACATCAGGTCGGAAAAGATCGGGAAATCTGAGAAAGAAAACCTTTTTTTTAAATCCATGCAGTTTATTCAGTTCAAAAGTCTATTCAAAAGTTATTTTGATTCGACCCCTCTAATCAAACACCCCTATCGATGCGAATGGAAGTTTTTAGCCGCGTTTCACCTGATACTGATCGGACTAGTCCATATATAATTTCTGGGGGTGTTAAATAAACTTTCAACGTACACTAACAGGTGAGCAGAGGGCGCTACGGTGCTAAGTAGAGCAAGAACAGGTGGAGTAGGATTCAATTTTGAATGTTGGCAGTATTATCTTTGGGGAAATAGCGAATATTACACACACCATTTTAAATCGAATTAAGAGGTCTATCTATTACAAGTTCAGATTAATCCTAATGCTATATTAGAAGAATCATAGTTTTTTTATGAAGTGGATTTATAAGAATCAACTGGCTATTTCAGATTTATTTGCGAATTCATAATATTGTTTTCTTATTGATTATCCTCTACATGCTGAAAACTTAAAACACCGCAAACCGGGGGATCACTCAGCATAATTAGTTAGTTATGAAGAGGTGCTTTTTAGGAAATTCCCTTGACACGTTTATTAGTTTAGTATATTGTACAAAATCAAAATGACCAGTCGCATCAAAAAGGACATGTTGTCGGCAAACACAGTTTTGAGATAGAGGCATGCCATAGTTGGTGAAATATTAATAAAATAATAGAAAAAACCATGCTTCTCCAAATCATATCTTGTGATTCCAATGTCTTATTACCTTCAACATGGTATCATTTCAAAGCTTAAAATGTGCTTTTTCAACAAGTTAATTTTGACGTGACGGGTAATGTGGTGAGTGAGTGTATTTAAATGAAGTATCCACGATATTTTAAATGTTTTTGTTGCCTCCAGATTTCTAAGTTCAGCCACAGTTTCCCGAATCCAAATGGGCAAAGACTACTTGCAACACCTTTCCTGCGAGTGACGCCTTTTATTTTAAGGGAAGGAAGGTTAGGCGTTTTATAATTGTGTAACGCCTAGGCAGGCGTAGCCAGAGGGTGGCGATGGGGGCGATCGCCCCCCCCCCCCCCCTCCCCCCATATTGACGTCGTGTCGGTTGAGATTGGCACTGTCGGTTCATTTGACCAGAGGAATCATGGAATTATGATGGTCAAAAGTACACAGATGAAAAAATTTCGCGCGCTACGGGCGCATATGTTACCCCAAAATGCAATATTCGTTGAAACAAGCTTGTTTAGAGCCAAAATGTATATCAATCGTGCCAAAAATAGGTGTAAAGTCAAAAAAATTAGCGCGCTACGCGCGCATATCTTGACTAATAACAATCTTGTCGGTTCATTTTATTTCTCGCACCCCCAATATCAATAACCTAGCTGCGCCACCCACTGCCTAGAGATGTCAAGCAGAAGGACTCAAGGAAGTCACTCTTTAACTTTAGTGAGTACTGTAATAAAAGTATACAGTTTTGGAAAGAAAATGGATCAGAGAATCCAAATTTGGCATCAATTTTGACATTTTTTGGTCAAAAATTCAAAAATTATTAGATTAGGTCGAAAATTAGAAATTTCCCTTGTTACCACATTTCATCCCAACCTTCCTCCCCTACGTCAAATCACTAACCACCACAGCAGGCGCGTACGCAGAGGGTGTTTTGGGTGTGAAACGCTCCCCTTGGGTCTGTCCTAAAAAATAAAAAAGGGGAAAGGAGAGGAAAAAAGAGAAGGGAAAGGAGAGGAAAAAGAGAAGGGAGAGAGGAAAAGAGAAGGGAAAGGACAAGGGAAAAGAGAAGGGGAGACTTTGGGACAGCGGAGACAGGGATTGTTTACATTGCTTAGACGACTGGCGAACTAGACAAAGTGGGGTAAAATTCCAACGCCTGTTTTTTTTCAACACTTAGGGCTTTTATCAGCACGTGTGTGTGAACCGTGAAGTCTAGGGCGAGTGGAACCCTGGGGGGAACCAGTGGCGTAGTCATGGGGGGGGGCGAGGGGGTGACCGCCACCCCCACCTCCAACTTGACTGTCGTGTCGGTTAAGATTGGCACTGTCGGTTCATTTGACAAGAGGAATCGTGGAATTATGATGGTCAAAAGCAGGACGCTCTAATTATATATCCTGGGTCAAAAGTACACAGATGGAATTTTGTTCGCGCGCGCATG
Organism: Ophiura sarsii; assembly: GCA_035610835.1. Taxonomy (NCBI): domain Eukaryota; kingdom Metazoa; phylum Echinodermata; class Ophiuroidea; order Amphilepidida; family Ophiuridae; genus Ophiura; species Ophiura sarsii. The sequence goes on along the minus strand of CM069441.1, from coordinate 147,429,010 downwards.
TGTTCCCAAAATGCAATATTTGTTGATACAAGCTTGTTTAGAGCTAAAGTGTACCCCAATCATAGCAAAAATAAGTGTAAAGTTGAAAATGTTCGCACGCTACGCGCGAATTTCGTTAGTCAGACAATCTTGTCGGTTCACTTACATTTCTTTCCCCCCCCCCCCCCAATATGAAGAACCTATACCTACGCCACTGAGGGGAACCCTGGCTGCCCTCCTTGTTTGTAGGGGAAGGTGGGGTAATGACGGACGCGGGGTAATCGCGGACAAGGCTGTATCTAAAGGCAGGTGAAAGAAGGTGGTATTTTGCCACCCTATGATGTTAGGTGCCTCTCCATTGAAATCACACAAAACCTAAATGGGATGGTTGTCTCGCAAATTCTCGCGAGAATTACAAAAATCACTTTTTGGGCAAGTTGATATTTTGGTGCATTAATTTCTCTTTGAAACTGGTATTTCTACATCAAGGAAAACAAAGTCTTATTATTTTTTTATGTAATGTATGATACCTTCTGATAAAAAAGAAATGAATTCGGAGTCACAATGATGAGCATAATAATAAGAGAGGATGTGCCCATACATTGTACATGGATTGGGGTAATCCCGGACATGTACCGTTTCCATGGTAACCAATATGGGCGTGGTCAATTTAACATCATAAATCGGTAATAGTTGTTGACCATATAAATATGTGACATTGTTCTTTGATTTCTGCTACACTTTTAAAAAGGGTATTTTTTAACTCCCATTGAAATGCTATATTCCAATAGAAAGAGAACTGCCATTGATAAATACGGTCCGGGATTACCCCCAGAGCCTTCACCGTGTAACGGGTTTTTGAGACACCAAATGTTACACGGTGTCGGTAAAATTGCCATGTATTCAATTATTACTTCTCAGTAATTTGCTTATGAAAAATGTGTTTAACACTTCAAAACTAGTTTGTTATTGATCATTTAGCCTACAGATAACACTAAACAAAACACCATATTGTTAATATTTTGACCCTGTCTATATATGTCACACTTTTTTGCCAAAATTGTAGGACATTTTGCCGAATTTTCACCACTAACAAAAATAAGAAAAAATGTTGATATAATATACATGTTGTGGGTGGGGGGGGGGGGGGGGGGGGGGGGGGGGGGGGGGGGGGTTAGGACATGTTTTAGTCCAAAACGGCCCAAAAAAACGCTTTACACAATGGGAAATGGGCCGTTTTTCGGAAAATTGGGAAATTGGGGTGGGTGGGGGGTGGGGGGTGGGGGGGGGGCGTTTTCACACAAAAAAGGTATATTAATAACAAAAAAGGTACATTGGTACCAAAAAGAGGTACATTGGTACCCAAAAAAGGTACATTGGTACAAAAAAAAGGTACATTGGTACAAAAAAAGGACTTTTTTCAGCGTCCCCCCCCCCCCCCCGCCCCCCCCCCCCCCCCCCCCTAGTTACGGGCCTGGCTGGTACCATCTAAGTGGTGCGCAGTACAACCGCCCTCCGAGCTATACTCGGACAGGGGGTGTCTGTCTGGGGGGGGGGGGGTTGTGCCCCCCTCAGAGTAGAGTTTCAATTTTCGAACTCATTTCATGCGATCTGGTGTTTATTTATGACCACTTGTATTGAAAAGCCATCACTTCATTTTTAATAAATATTTTGTTTTTTATCAATGCACGAAAGAAGTTGAGCATATACTGATATATTCTTGATTTATTCTTGATTAATATAAGTATAGATGGTCCCCCTCAGAATTGGAGATTTGTTTACATTTTAGAACTCATTGGTGTGATCTGGTGTAGGCCTATACTTTTGACAAAACATTTATCGAAAAGCCACCTCTTCATTTCAAATGAATATTTTGTTTTTTATCAATGCACAAAAGAAGTTGAGCATATACTGCTATATTCTTGATTTAAGTATAGATTGTTTAAAAGCTTAAACAGGGGGGGGGGGGGGGGGGTCTGAGGGTGTGTGCCCTCGCCCCTTCAAAATTGGGGAAATGTTCAATTTTCGAACTCATTTGGTGCGATCTGGTTGGTGTACATACTTTTGACCAACATTTTATCGAAACGCCACCTCTTCATTTCCAATAAATATTTTGTTTTTATCAATGCAAGAAAGAAGTTGAGCATATATATATATACTGATATATATTTCTTCAGCATTTGACACTGTTTGGAGAAATGGTCTAATATACAAACTCATTAATGCTGGTATAGATGGCAATTTCCTTAGAACTATACATAATATGTATTCTTCCGTTTCTTTTGCTGTCAAATGTGTTGATAAAATAACTGCTTCTTTTAACTCTTCAGTTGGTGTAAAACAAGGTTGTGTTTTAAGCCCTTTGCTTTTTAATATGTATCTTCGTGATCTTCCTTCGATTTTTGATAATACTTGTAATCCTGTTACTGTAAATAATAATCCATTGAGTTGTCTAATGTATGCAGATGACTTGATAATTATGTCTAGTTCCGCTGATGGTCTTCAAAATGCTATCACCAAATTAAACGATTTCTGCTTGAAATGGAAGCTGAAAATTAACTATAACAAAACTAAAATCATGACTTTCAACAAAGGTGGTCGACTTATTTCCAGGAATACATTCACTTGTGGTGAGTCTGTTATTGAACTATGTAATCAGTATAACTATCTTGGTATTTTGTTCACACCATCTGGCTCTTTTACAAAATCCATTGATAATTTGAAAGATAAAGCTTTAAAGGCTTTTTTCAAAATTAGAGAGAATTTGTATGGTAGTTCAAGTAAATGTAGTATGAAATTATTCAATACATTAATTAGACCCATTCTTTGTTATGGTTGTGAAGTCTGGGCTCCTTTCTTACTTAAGGGTTTAAAGACTGGTAATTTGATTGATATTTGTGATAAATTAAGTGTTGAAAATATTCATATCAAGTCATGTAAACTCATTTTAGGTGTTAATCGTAAAACAACCAATAATGCTGTTCGAGCCGAATTAGGTAGTTACCCAGTATTTTTGTTCATGCTGGCCCTTGCATTAAAATACTGGTGGAAATTGAATAATGATTGTTTGTTAGGTTCGTCATCTCTAGTTGTTCAATCTTTGATTGACAATAGAACGTTCCATAGTAATAATAACTATTTCAGTTGGAGCTCTGGCATTGGAAATATTTGTAAACTTGTTGGTGACATGGAAATTTGGCACAAACCTAATATTCTTAGGAAAAATTCAATCATGTCCATGGTTAGCACAACAATTCAGTCTGTGTATGTTAATGAATGGTTACAGCGTATCTCCAATGCCCAGCCAAAACTTCGTACCTATTGTAAATTCAAATCAACTTTCCAATGTGAAAATTATCTTCATATTCTAAATAGATCCCAAAGATCATTATTCTGTAAATTACGTATCAGTGCCCATAATCTTCGAATTGAAACTGGGCGTCACTCAATTCCAAGAATACCTCCTGAAAATAGAATTTGTCAGTTGTGTACCCAAAATAAGGTCGAGGACGAGTTTCACTTTATTATGAAGTGTACGGCATATAATCGTCCTCGCAGTACACTATTATCATCTCTTCAGGGATGTTTAAATATTGATATTAATTCGGAGGAGTATGATACTTTTATCAATATTATGTGTGCTTCTGATTTCGATATTGTTAAAATAATTGCTAAATATGTTAATGCTGCGTTTGATATTCGTTCTATGGTGCAGCAACATTAATTTGTCTCATGCATGATATGTAAATTGTATTCATGAACTGAAGCGCATATGCGCATTGTACTCTCTGTTATGTATGTTTTCTACATTGTGTGCTTTTTGACTATACCTGTATGTTGGGTTTTGTATGTCAATAAAATTGAATTGAATTATACGGTATTTTCTTGATTTTAAGTATAGATTGTTTAAAAGGTCGAACCCATTTGGTGCGATTTGGTGAGTACTTTTGACAAATTTTATTGAAAAGCAATCACTTTTATTTCACAGCACACTCTCAGAAAAAAAGGTTCGAAGTCTGTCCTCTATTTAGAACCCTCAATGGTTCTTGAATGGAACCAAAAATGGCTCTTCAGACACCTTGCAGAATCATTTTTAGTCGTATGAAGAGGTATTTTGCAAAAGGGCTATGGTGCATTTTTTCAAAAAATGAGTTTGATATAGAAATGTATAGGGAAAAATCATATGTTTCAAGGAAACAACGTCATTTTTTTCAAAAAGACCTACATCTCATTGTAAACAGCCATTGAAATTGTTGTTTTGTTGCAAAAGGGCCTGTATCCAGAATTAAATCGGGATACAGGCCCTTTTGCAACAACACAACAACTTCAATGGCTGTTTACAATGAGATGTAGGTATTTTTGAAAAAAAATGACTTTATTTCCTTGAAACATATGATTGTGACCTATACATTTCAATATCAAACTTATTTATTTGAAATGATTAAAATAAACGATTTTGTGTGTGTTTTTTTTCTTCTTTATGTACAAACAGATGGAGTTTTGTTGCAAAAGGGCCTACATCCAAATTTTCAAAAAATGTAAACATGATTTAAAAAAAAATTAAAACTAGCACATTTAAAATTTATTTCAATTTCAATTAGTATGTATAGTGTACCTCTTTCATAATCCAATCAGTTTTTCAATTGCTCAACTTGAATATTTAGAAACAGTTTTTTGACTTTTTCTCAATAAGAGCCAAAGTGGATGTAGGTCCTTTTGCAAAATACCTCTTTATATAGAACCATAAAAGGTTCTCAAAAGGGTTTTTAATTTTGAAAGAACCTTTTTTGAAGGTTCTATGAGGAACCTATCTCTTGAACCTTCGAAAAAGGTGCTTGACAATTTGAGAACCATTTGGAGAACCAATAAAGGTTCTAAAGAGACCAAAAATGGTTCTGTAAGGTGTCTGAAGACCCAATTTTGGTTACTCAAGAACCATTTAGGGTTCTAAATAGAGGACAAAAAAGGGTTCTTTAATTTCTTAGAGTGCAGCTACTGTTTCAGTTTGCCTTGGCCATCACTTACACTATATGAAAAACAGGGGTCTGATTACATTGACCACCCCCGGGTCAATAAATGTGGGGATATATCCCCACCCCACCCCCACCCTGGATTTCCGCTCTTTCCCCCTTAACGCCATTAATTTATGGGTCCACTTCAAAGGTGCTTGATGGACGAGCCCTGGGGACGAGTATAGTAGCCGTTTGGTAGAGTGTCCTGTGCGCTAACCTTTCAATCTCTAGAAAGAAAAGAAATGATTTAACAAGGTGTTTTAAAGGTATATTATGTGATCTTTCCAGGGAACGCCCTCAACATCGACAAAAATTGAAAGCAGATTTTCTTGCAGATTTACATTTTTGATCATAAATCGTACATACATTCCAAGTTACAGGGAGATACGATTCTTAATTACTTCAAAATCATGGTTTTAGAGTTAAAATAAACTGTCGGGATAACACGACAGTTTATTTTCACTCTAAATTCACTCTAAAACCATGATTTTGAGGTAATTAGGAATCGTATCGCTCTGTAACTTGGAATGTATGTACGATTTATGATCAGAAATGTAAATCTGCAAGAAAATCTACTTTCTAAAAAATATATTGAATAGAGGGCAAAGATCTGGGAAAGATCACATAATATGCCTTTAATGCGCACTTTGTGAAGTACCACAGTATATGGAACGCCAGAGCGGCCATAAATCATCCAGTTTGTCACCCACACGTGTACCGAGTTTAGCCCACTACACATCGAGATTCACCCGGGGATTCACCTCACTCAGTACCGAGAATAGCGCACACTCACCGAGATTTGCGCGCACTACTCATCGAGAATTATGAGTTTCAGTTTATGAATTTGTGTTTTGAGGTTTTAAAGATTCGCGTTTATATTTTCAAGTTTTTATTTTAGGAGTTTCGAGTTAATATTTACCAGACTTGAGTTAATAATTTCGAATTTTATTTTCGGAGCTACGAGATATTTTCCAGATTTGAGTTTATAATTTCGAGTTAGTTAGTTTATTAAATTTAAAATTTTGATTCTCTAAGATTTGAATTTTTCTATTTTTCGAGTTTCGAGTTTCGTCTTTATAATTTCAGGTTTTGAGTTTATAGGAACGATTTTCTTTAATTTTTGAGTGTCAAGATTTGAGTTGAGTTTCAATTTTCAGAGTTTCGCGTTTATAATTGGAAGTTTCGAGTTTATAATTTAAGGTTTATAAATTTGAGTTTTGAGTTAATATTTTCCTGATTCGATTTTTTTTTTTTGAGCGTCGAGTTTTGAGTTTATTATTTTCGAGTTTCGCACTTTTAACTTCAAGTTTCGAGTTTATAATTTGTTTCTCCTTTTTTTTGAGTTTCGAGTTAATAATGTGGAGTTTCGAGTTTTTTTATTTTTAAATTTGAGTTCTGAGTTTCAGAGTTTCGAGAATTTATTATACATTTGCGTTTCGAGCCATGCCACTACATGCCATCATGCCCCCCATGCCACCACAATCCCTTTACCATCGAAATCCCCCACCCCTTCCCCACCACAAACCCCTTCACTTCCCATCCCCACCACAAACCCCCTCTCCTTCCCAACCTCACCACAAACCCCACCCATTCACATAACCCCTCCCCACTACAAAACCCCTCCCCACTGCATAGTTTTTATTCATACATTCATGCATATTGTACATCAGTGGCTGCGGAAACACACATATTTAGGGGAGCGGGGGCAAACCCAAGTTTTGTTTTATAATGTTGAGGCCAGCCCTTGGTTTTATTATCAACTTGAGCCACTGTTTGCTACATAATACAAGGCATACCGATACAAAAATGATCGAGTTAAAATGGATTGTATATACTTAAAATGGGCAATACTTAATCATTTTCAATGGAAATTCTTATTTTAAAAACAGTTACAGTGTGGCTTTGATAGAGGATTTGACATCTTACATAACGAATGCACGCTTATTTAAATTCCAACAATATGTGCTAGACGGTGATGTAACCAGTCGTGGATGAACTAATTGCTAGTAACAAAAACAAAGCTATATAATTATATAAATCAGAGAGGAAAATGCATAAAGTTGCGCAGAATTGACACATTTCCCAAAGATGCTGTAAATTGCTGTAAGTTGACATGCAGCTTCATACAATTTTTGGTAATTTTGCGCATTTCTCGACAGCGTACTGCAATTTCTTTTGGTCAGGACATTTTGTTTTTGCGCATTTTAATGCAAACGTGTGCGTATTTTAGGCAACTTTTTAGACTTTAAGAAACTTGCTTCAACTAAGTGCAACTTTGGATTATTGCAGGGAAATGTTAAGTGCACTTTGGCATTTTTACCGATTAGGCGTAATTAACGACATCTTCCTCTCTGACATGAGGCCTAGGGACCATGGGACGGGTTAATGATCCTGGTAACCTATTCCGTCGAGATCATGACATAAGTATTGGTTAGAGTTCAGTTAGCGGTTCACCACTGTCGTCTAACTTGGTGTCAGCAACAAATGCGGGGTTATCAAACGTGTTGTCAGATTTATCTCTGTGGAAGAAAAAAAAGAAACGATATTAATTTGAATATTGCTGAAATAAGATATTTTAAATGGCACCAGCAATAAATATGAATCTAGAAGCAAGTTACATTTACCAAACAATTAATTTCGCGTATTTCTTTGTTCGCTGGGTTGCATTCTAACACCTCCGAGTTTGTTGATAAATGTTGGTCCATCAAATAATAAGGCTTATCGACTAATGTACCGTGATTATTATTTCATACAAATTTACCCAGACCATGACACGAAGAAAAGTTTCAAGATATTTACCCGGTTTGTTCTGTGACGAGTTTATCGAGAGCTCCTATAGCGTCTGCCTCGTCATGAGCACCCCCTTGTAAAAGCTCTGGTGGTGGAGGCGGTAGATCGTTCGCTGGTGTTAAGGTAGCATCGTCGTAAGTTGGCGGTATCTATAGAAGGGTATTGGATACATCCATACAATTGGGTTAGAATAAAGAAATTGCTACATTGGAAAAAAGTGGGATTATAAGTATTGATTTTTGACGTTGCCACCTATAGACCTAAGCAGTTATTTCTTCCATACGTCACCCAGCGCCATCTATTTGTATGCATGCTAGGTATTCTATTCAAACGTTATCGTGGAATGATGTCCACATAAAAGAACGCAATACTTTGCTGATTGTATCTCTAGTGAAAGACACTTGCCAGCATAACGTTGATTTTCCCATCCTGCGTCCCCATGGAAGACGCGCAGGTCTGGTTTGAAAGAGATCAAATGTATAAGCTATCCAAATGCTGTTGTAATTGTGCTTTGGATGAGAGAGTATGAGATGCTCTGCTGTTGTATTTGTGCTCCAATTATTGTGATTTAAGAGATTGGAGATGTTCTGAGACCTACTCTTTCGAAACCAGGATAGAAAATAAAGTAAGTCTGGAGCGATATCACACAAGTCTTGAATCTGTTTTGACACTACTTTGTGAAGTAGTCGTGAAATTGTGAATAAAGACCTTTAATGAAATGTTGCTAACAGGCAAATCGTATAACAACGGTTTTAATTAAGTCATAGTCAACAAAAATCATGTTTTTGGACTCGATTACGTCATTTTCTTGAAAATGTGGAACAAACATGTTTACATATTTATTTAATTAATTGTCATTGTTCTGTGCGAAAACAACTCGGTCCCGATATCTCCCACAGAGGTGTATGTCAGTGAGTAGCCTACATGATATTTTAAATAAATCTAACATTGCTGATGAACTCGTACACACCTGGTTCTCCGTTGAGACCTCAACATCTGCCGCTACGGTACCTGCGTTATCGGTAACTGCGTTATCGGTAACTGCGTTATCGGTAACTGCGTTATCGGTAACTGCGTTATCGGTCACTGCGTTATCGGTCACTGCGTTATCGGTCACTGCGTTATCGGGTTCCAATGTACCTTCGGTAACGTTGGAGTCAGTGTTGTTGTTGTCCTCTTTCTTCTCATCAGGTTTGTCTAGAAATCCGGTTTCAATTAAAATATCCTTGTAGGTAACCTGTAATATGAATATATATGCTTGAATATTATCATTCGACAAATAACTACTTAAAATTCTGTGAATGTAAGTAAACCCTTATCGTAAAATGTCGACATCTTGATACTAGTCTCGCCCTCGTTTCTGATTAAACAGGAGATAATTGAAGGCCTTAATTAGTACTCTAATATAAGGATAACACAAACGTGTCGGTCTATCCATTGCATATTACATATATTAACAATTCTAGGATACCGTATATTATTAAATCCAAAAGGTTCTTGTATGATAGTTACTATAACATCTCTGTTCTCTGGACATTCTTTAAAATTTTATTTAGAGTATGGTGGCTCTACACGTAGGTTGCCACTGGCCTACTATATAAATTTGGTTCTAATAGAATCTCCAAAGGATTGCCCCTTTTCAGAGCCACCATCTCTGTTCCGTGGAAAGCGGCAAGCCATCCGAACGGCTCTTTTCAGAACCACCAATTGTTTCAAAAGTAGGAAAGGGCACCTACTCTCAAATCATCGGGCATGGGGCAACCCAAATGATGATAACAAGAGCAGTGGCAATCTCTATGTTTTGTTCAATATTATAATAATTTGGTCCTGAAGAAGTCAGAGCTAATCCTGATGAAAGCTTGACAGATTAAAACTTGTCCGACGGTGAACCCGTTAAACTTTTAACTTCTATTATGAATACCCGTCGTAAAAGCCTATCTCACAATTTTCTTCACAATATTAATAAAAGAAGAAAAAAACTTGAATCACAAAATTACTCACTTAGATTAAGTAAAAATATTACAATTATATGTTTAAGATACCTGTGTCGACATATCTATTTCTTCCACTGGATGTTCATCGTGATGGCTAACAAAGATCTGTTTTGTTTCTGTGATAATGTCTGATTGTGACACCTGCGTACATGTCTCAGTATTATCCTTTGACCCGGTTTTATGCGCATTGCCATTCATTTTTGGCTCATCCTGCATTTCCACATCTGAGAGCAACTTATCTCTGTAAAGCATAGGTTGAAAATTATGTTAAAAGTTCTTTTAAATAAAATTGGCATAAGGCCATAGGGACATACTGCTAAGGGATTAGGCGACTCTCGATAAAAAAAGAGTATTTTGTTGCGGCTTTTAAGTCTTGGTATTGCACAGTTGAAAAACATGGGAGGTAGCTAGGAAAGTGGCTTGGGTTCATTTTAGAGCGAATCGAATAGAAAAGTGGATATTAACGTAGAAAGTGGGTACGTTTTAATAATTATCAGTTAAATCTATAGCCAAAAATGTAGAGTGATGCTGACTGATGTATATATTATCCCAACTGTGTGTGTGTGTGCAAATTTTAGAATTGGAAAGTTTTCACGGTCAGCTCAGAAGGTACAGTACTGGTGAAGGGTATTTGGGTATAGTCGATGCCATTCTACACCATGTTTTGTGCTACTTCTAAATCATTTCCTTTAAAACTATTTGCATATAACCACAGTGTAGCACTACTTCCACCGGAAAGGGATTTTCTCAAATCTGCACCCACCCAGCCATAGGCCTATATCACTCCAGAGATTTATACAAATTGTAACTTACTCTACATCCGTTCCCCTGTTCCTGTACAACGCGAATCCAACAATGCATATTACTAGTAATGCTACACCACCAACTAATATAACAGCGAGAACCCATCCCTCAAGCGACTCATCAGTCACAGGCTGTGGAGTAACATCGGCCGCGCCTCGCTGGAAATCATAGCCTAGCTCTTCTGATATTTGATCGGCATTCTCTATCAGCATTAAATCTAACTGTGGAATATATGCAACAATAATTTAATCAATATAAGTCGGCGGGAACCAGGGTGAAAGAAACTGACCAGCATGTGCCAGTGTGAGACTTTCTGGTCCCCTTGCTCTGAGCGTCCTTGCTACGATATCAACAACATCAAAGAATCTATTTTTGTCCTCTCATCTTACTTAGGGTAACCTTGAAGCATCTCTCACGAACTAAAGGATTCCCGTATTTGAACTTTACATATTTTAGCTATACAGAGAAGATAAATCCTTCTATTGGTTCATCAAATGCTCACTCAAGGACCTTATATGGAGGTTCAAATGAGAAGTTCTTTATAGAACCATCCAAAACGGTTCATGCAAATATGTAGACCCAAGAGACTGAACTGCATAACGATTAAGGAACGTGTTTTTTTTAAAGAAACCGGTAAGGGTTCTCCTGAGTGTATAGGCCGAGGACTCTCATAGGACTCCTTATATCACGACACCGGCATTCGTAAGTTACTGACCTGTTCTGCATCGAGTACCAGCATTGAGCTAGACGATGGGTGAGTAACATAGAATGAAACAATAGTATCTGTCCCTTCCAAATCCAAAATGGCTGCGATCTCCGGTTCGTTATAACCTCGAATCTCGTGCACTACCACATCCTTTGAACTGAAATTTACACATTTAAACAAAAATACGTATTTAGTTGACGAATAGCTTACCAGGAAGGATAGCACTACATTTAACATTAACATTCACACTATGAACTGTTGTTTGGTAGAATATAAAACTAGAATACTTGGAACTATAACAGCATTCTCATGAAATTAGAATGAGAAGGCTTTCTCATTACTATAGTTACTGAATCAAGTACATAGCCTGAATAAATATGTTTGTGTTGATACCCTCACACCGATACAACACATGGAAAAACACATGGAAAGTACAATCGCACAAATTTTTGCTCTTATAGAAATGTGTTTACCTAAAATGTATTACCAATGTTGATATGTTGAAATATAGGGGAAGGGTCATGCTGGTATATTAACCTTTAGATGTGCTTACTAAATTGAATGTTACGTTTCTTGATACTGAAACTATAAATATAGCGGCATTGTAATTCAAATATATCGACTTACCCTACTTGTACACCTCCTATTTCACAGTTCTCCGCATTACTACTGCAGAAATCATTGACATTGTTGGCGATTGTAGATTGGAACTTATTTTGCTCTTCGCTATCAAACTATAAAAATGAAATATATACACGTTGTATTAGTTTAAGAGTTATTTTCTTAACGTTGGATAAAACCAGAGCTACCAACACCACAATCATGACAATCACAATCTTACAATCATGAAGATTTGGCACAGGAATCATGAAGATTATAAAGAATCCTATGGGCAAGCAATTACGGAAATCAGGAAGATTGATCAATTTATTCATTTTAACAAGGGAATACCAATCCATTTTCAGGAAGTCTTCTGCGGAATCAAGAAGGGTTGACTGCTCTGTAAAACCACTTCGAAGTTTTGCCACTTGATGACTACGAATAACAGTCACCACATACATTACCATATTATGATTAACAGAGAAGGTAATGTAAATGTCTACATGTATCATGTGTATACAGGCGCAGAATTATACACAAATAACCCTTGGTCGGGAAAGTACTGGTTGTGTGCTTGTTTAGGTCAATATCACACTCAGGATAAGGTTCCGTTGCATTTGTCGTGGTCTTTTGTAAAATACAATTTTGTCAATAATTTAGACAATTGGTTAAAATAATCGTTGATTTTTGAAAAATGGTAAAAAGGTAGGTGTTCCGATTGATGGGGGTCCGATTTTCAACTTGATGTTTTCTATTCTACATGAAGGGTAATCATTAAAATAGTTGTGTTCGAAAGTTTGAGTTGCATAACTCCAATGGTTCTAGAATTACAAGGTGACATGGAATATGCTCATTGAGAAGTACACAAACTGGTCGGGTTAACCACCTTTGGCAGTAATTCACTGATTTTGGCCTATGACGTATAAATGGAACATATCGTGCGGCAATTTTGTTTACAGAAAAAATCTGTTGATAGGCAAAAAAGCTAAAGTGATCGGAACATCCACCTTTAACATGTTTAATAGGTTTGCGTCTTCAAGATCCTCAAGTACTTGAATTTATGATCTCACTATCCTAGTCAGAAAACATATTGTCAAGATCGTTAAAGCAATAACACTATGACTGGAGCTCACAGTCCTTGGAACCTATTTTACAGGTCTTACCTCTAATGGTGGGAATTCCAACGTAACAGTGACACTACCAAGCTCTATCAAGATTGGATCGACCTTCTTTGTTGGTTCAACCATAGACGTTGTCATACGCGTAGTGATAGGTTTATGGGTGTTGGTGACCGTTCTCATTGTAGGTAAACGGGTAGTGATAGGCTCAATACTAGGCTTGGGTGTAGAGCTCACTGGCGGAGTGATAAATAGCGAAGGTGACGGTGGGGGAGGCGGCGGAGGAGTAGGGATCATTGTAGGCTCTGTAGGCTTAGGTGGGGTTGGACTAGGAATTCTAACAGTTGTGAATGGGGTCGGTAGTTTTGTTGGAGTTGGGTCTGTAGTTGGGGTAGGTCTTGTTGTAGGTGGGGTTGATCCAGGAAATATTGATGGGGCGGGTGGGGAGGGTGGAGGGGGAGTGGGGACCATGGGCGTAGTTGGTGGTTCAGCAGTTGTCACTTCAATTGTGATCATGTCAGCAGTTGTGATCTCAGCTCCTGCAAGAAGGAGACAGAAAGATACAATAGACTAAGTGATAATACAGCTATGCCCGCCTAAATGTAAATTCTCAGATTCTCGCTTAAGTTATGTGTCTGAAATATATACTTTTTACATATTGTAATATATCTGTATTATTGTAAAGCAGAATTTCACATGGGATGAAAGCCATGACGTCCCATGCTAGGCCTAGGCTAAACCTCATTAAAGTTGAAATATGAAATGAAATATGATCATTTTTAAACATTTATAACATTATGAATATAGTGAATGAAATGATTGGACAACCTGTGAACTTACTTGGTGGAATTTGACAATACTCCCCTGTGTAGCCATTGCTACAAATACATGTACTTTCATGACAAAATCCACCATTCAAACATTCTGGCAAACATACTGTGGGATCTGTGAACATATAATACATACAGACAAAATGGATATACAGACAAAGAGCAAGCAGAGGCAAGCTGGTTTCAAACATACAGAAAAGGTAGTACCGGTACATATGAACACAACAATCGGATATGCATAACATTTTACAGACAACAAAAAGGCCTTCCAGACTTCAGAAAATGATATGAATCCAGTGCTATAATGTGGTTCTCCAAAGTTATTGTTCTTCTCACGTTCAATTCTTCGTAAGAAAGCAATAGTGGAAAGGGCTGCATATTATTATCTGCTTCAGTTCTAAATAACTAATATTACGAGGAATGTAACGTAATGGCGGACAACGTTATATCCAATTTCAGTATGCTAATGACATTGCACTCGAAGCTATTAAGAGGGAATCCGATCTTCACATTTTACTCGAAGATATATATAAATACTTGTATTTCAAGAGAAGAGAAGAAAAGAAACAACAGTGAAATTAAATTGAAATAGTTCCATATTCGCTTAACCTTTTCCCTTTTCCCTTTCCTTTCTACAATAATAAACTTAGTGTACGAGAAAAGCATCGAACATTAGAAAACCCTTAAGAGGGCATTGAGAGATTACTAAAAAAAAAATCAAATTAATATATTTACCTTGTTTAGATAGATGATACAGTATACCGTATGTAGAAACCCTTTTAGGAAATGATTTCTTTAAAAATCAGTAAAAATGAATAATAAAATACATTTTCTCAGCATTTCTGATGGCCTCTTAATGGTTTTCACTTTTTTAGTATTTTGATTAAAGATCACCCCCAATTGAATCAGGGAGGTGGTCATGACCGTGCGTCAGATAACATGTCACGGGTGATCTGCAAGATTATTCATGGTAAACATGAAACAAATTCGGTAGAAATCATAGATGCATTTTGTTACTTCAATGTGATCTACATTAAAATTAAACCAACTAAAACATTTACATGAAATATTGCAAATGTAGTTAGTATGGTGTAAAGCATTACGTACTATGTGAAAAACCCAATTTCTGAAAGAATTGAGGGCGCCCTACCAGGAGAATCTCTCAGTGGTCCTTTAAATAA
Organism: Ophiura sarsii; assembly: GCA_035610835.1. NCBI lineage: Eukaryota > Metazoa > Echinodermata > Ophiuroidea > Amphilepidida > Ophiuridae > Ophiura > Ophiura sarsii. The sequence goes on along the minus strand of CM069441.1, from coordinate 147,413,996 downwards.
ACTCTAAAAATTAGAATTCAACAATCCTTTCTTTAAATTTAATCTCTGAGGGATATAGAATTAATTATTTACAGAGATAACTTAACTAAACTAAATTTGACTGAGTAAATAACAACCGTCATGACTGGTATCATCGTTAACATGGTTAATTCTGATGAGTTAGTTTGTATAATCTATTTAATCCTTCTGTTAGATAAAAAACAAACAATCGTTATTGCACTTTACACTACCCAATAATATTATAAAGGTATTATAAAATCAGTGGTTGACATTGATTTTCTATATTTTATTTTGTGTCTTAAATATAGGTTAATATCAATTTTAGGCAGTGAACCACACGCCGACTGATACGTAGGTGAGGATGTAATAGAAATACCAGTTGACAGCAATCGTTGCATCTATGGCAGGTAATAAGAGCTACCTGCCATGGTTTATACCCAAAGACGAACGCAACCTTCTAAGGACCTTAATTACTGCATCCAAAATGAGAATCCCAAGAAGGCTGAAGGCCCACAAGGACAAAAACAAAACTGCTATTGCCATTCCTGTTTGGATATTCCAAATCGTGATGTTTTAGTTTATCAAGACATCAGCAAAGGCATTTGACAGAGTTTGGTACTTGTGTCTTATGGCAAAATCTAGGATATTCTCTGACATAATTGTCATATCTACTTGCTTACCAATAGGTGTCATCACCAGAGCCCATGTGCCATAATTATTGACCGCCACACTGGCCACAATGAAAATCTCATATCGAACAGAAACTATCTAAGGGTCAACTCTTTTACTCAATTCAGACATTCAGATGACACAAGGAACATGAACATGTATACAGGTAAAATAGAGCTTAGACTGAGATCTGGAAAGTTGGATGATCCCGGCACATCTTTAATGGTAAAGGATAAAATTTATTTTCTCACCATACACCACTAGCTCTGCCAAGTCGGTTTGATTACATAACATTAGGATAAACATTTCAGGCTTCGAAGTCAGTAGCGAAATAAATGTGAATAATATGTGATGATATAGCATACCGTAGTCGTATTTCAGCGGAATTTTATCAAAATGAAAAACAAAAATCACCAACAAATATGACAACGACATGAAACAAATAGAAATTAAATGAAAGTAAGTTTATGAAATGAGCTACGCAAACATTTTACAATGATAATTAGATTGCTACCCTATATGATGTACACACAGGACCTGTATTTTCAAGATGGTTTCGTAATAAAAATGAATATATCTATTATCTATATGACTTACGTGTCTCTATAAACAAACTACTCCAAAGCCTCAAAGGGGAAATGTACATCAACAAAGTATCCCAAAGTAATGTTTTTGGATATTCTGACATTTGGAGGACAATATTTAACGTTCAATCAATGTGCAAGATATAATGACAATATGTGTGTGTTTTTGTATATTATTTGTTTTTATAAAACTATATCCATAATATATAATATTATAATTACCTATTTGATAACGTGACCAATTTCAGTTGACAGTTGTAGTAAATGTAGTAAAATGCTTGCTAACTATGGCAATATTTTAATAACACAACTCCGTAGGAGAATATAGAATGTACAGGGTGAGTCAAAAAGACTGCAATAGTGGAAAGAAGCCATTTTGTTTTCAAAACCAAAATGAATTTTAAAACTTTTCCCTTCATGATATGCAGGCATCTATAAAGTATGAGTTTCATAAGGTATGGATCCAATCCACCTTGAACCTCGAGACATGCCACCGATATTATACAAAGAATAGTATTTACATTCCAATAATGTTAATGCAATAATGTTAATGCTATTCATGATAAAGTATGATATTCTAGTTTCCTTGGCAGTCTTGGCTGTAATCGGATACAATATTGCACTGAATGAAATGAATTATATAATACTTTTTTCGATGATATGAAGCAAACTGAGTGATACTTGTCACATTTACAATCTGACGGATACCATCTTATACGACATACCCATTTGTCCTGCTACACTGACTGCACAAAGGAAGATCAAACTCAAGATCATCAGGTGTTCCATGATTCTAACAAAATGGTGAAATTCCAGTCAATATACAACGAAAATAATAACTATTTGGGATATTTAGAGCACAATCCCACTGGCAAATGTGTATTCTCTGATGTGCCAGCTACCAGTGGTTACGATGTGTGTGTGTTGTTGGGTGGCACCAAATTGATAATTATGTCACCCAGAAACAAGGATTACAGTGATAGTGATGTCAAATGCTCGATAAGTTTGTCTTCTTGAACTAACATATTTCTAAACGTTTTCTATCAATGTAAACTCAGGTGTAAACCATTCTGTACACAAACGGCGGCAAATCAGGGTTCATCTTTCAAATTTGTATAGCATATAGTGATATGCAGTTATGATACATGTTACTTGCCAGGTGAATTGTACATGTAGTATATTTATAAAGATTCAGTAAATATATAAGAAAAAGATCAGTAACAAAGGTTATTATTATGAAATAATAATCCGAATGTTGTTATAATATTTGAGATTTACACGGTTACGTTTTATGAATTTTCTATGAGGATCCCTAACACAAATTGAGATAAGAAAATTGTACTTTGACCAGGACGTACGACCAATTACCATTGGCATTACATCTTGTATTATCATTGATTATGACTACTACAGGCTGTAACAAAAAAAAGTTATACAGTTTTAAAAAAAAGATTAAAAATATTTCCCGTAAAATTTCTGTTGCGAATTTTAATGGCCTGCAAGGGGAATTTTCTTAGTTTTTGAATAAGCTTTGTTTCATAACAATCGATGGTCGGTAAGCAGAGATATGATCAATTGTCTTAAGTAGTCATGAAATCACCTGGGCCACTTTTGGGTTAATTAATGGTAAAATCACTGGGATGAATATGAATGGAATCGAACCAGGAACGTAGCAGTAGAGCGCTCTTGTTAGACAACAATGGTTCGTTTCAAGTGGTTAAAAGTATTACAAAGAAGGTTAGGTCTTTACAAATATAATTTATTTATTTTATGAATTTATTTATTCAAATGAAATAAAACTATTTGAAAAAAGAATTATACTGTTCTCTCTAATGTTCCTTGCATGATACCCTAATCATTTATTGTATACAAGCAATATTGTATGATATTATTGTGAAAGTGGCCCAACCCGATTTCTAGACGACTTAGTAGATTGGTCATAACTTTTAAATGCAAGTAATTAAAAAGATCAAATAAAATGATTCTGGTAGCCAAAACGGAACTTAACACAGAGTGTAAGAGATTTTGACATTGCATGATTTTAACATTGAATTAAAAATAAAATTGCGATTGTATAACTTTTTTGTTACAGTCTGTATATTTGACCATCCTTCACATGCGTAGGTGAATCTCTGGTCAATGCATACGTTATATATTCCCAGTAGAAATTAGTCGACATGGGCAAATCATTGTTCACTTTGGTCATAGGGTGAGCATCCCATAAGCATAATTTTAAAAAGTTATTTCTTAATTTGATTCAGATTACTGTGATTAACACGATAGAACACTCACATGCAAACCGTAAAACTACATGTTGCCATAACTGACAGGGTTATTTTATGGTTTTAAACGGTCACTTGCAAAAACGTTTCTGCCCCTTGCTATAGCAGGTGGTGGAATGCACTAAGTCTGCAACAGGTTTTGGTTAAAACATAATCGTAGATTTCTTTCTTTTAAAAAATTCCAAACGCACCTATCATTTTAACCCAAAACCGTTGGAGTTAGAAAATCAACTTCAGTATATTATTCTTTGACTTGATCCATGTTTAAACATCAATACGTGTATTCTAAAATCGTATAAAGAACTGTTAGCTTTGTACGCACTATATTGCCATACTGACAAATCCCAAGTTGTCGTCGCCAGCCCCCGCCTTGATCTGCTATAAAGCTCAGAAGTTAGCGAAAGTTAAGGTGACCCATAATTTATATTGTACGTATGCGTACGAGGCTACGCAACAAACCGAATACAACTGTTTAATGATGGAGAGGGGCGGATTATAGTTACACTGGAGTTTATTTTCCAACTTCCAACAATTTTAGGATGAACACATTTAGTTCCAACACGTGATGAATTTCTGGGATCATATAATACAAATCCATTTCACATCGAATCAATAAGAACTAGAGCTAATTGTGCTTGAAGAAGCACGGATATTGGCTTCATTAATTAAAATCGGACAATAGGTCAATGACCCCTAGTGACCCCTACGACCTGTCACTTTTAATCTCTAAAACCCTGTATGTGCATGGACATAAGGAATCTATAGCATTTTGAGTTAATGGAGTGAAAATTTACATTTTCACCCCCTGTGACCTTTTTTGACCTTTGACCCTAACGTTATAATTGACTTTTGCTCTTGTCTCATCAATGCCCACAAGATGAAACAAATCCGGTCAACATCGGAGCATGTCTTACATTTTACCCTTGTTTAGGTCAATGATCCCTGGTGACCCCATGTGATATGTCACTTTTATTCGCTGATCAACCAATATGAACATGGATACAAGGAATCTTTTGACCAATTCTTATTAATCATCGGTTATTAGTGCACCCAAACACGCTGAAGGACACGGAAGTACACCCAAACACGCTAAAGGACAGGGAAGTACAGCCAAGCACGCTGAAGGACACGGAAGTACACCCAAGCACGCTGAAGGACAGGGAAGTACACCCAAGCACGCTTGTGGTTTCACACCACCAAATAACGTCTGGTCCTACCCCCTTTGAAGCAATAGTCTAAAACCGACCCGTTTCATTCCGAAACGGGAGACCTATTGTAAATTACAGTTTAGAATTAGGGTATTTACTACATGTTATGGCGAAATTAATATAGTGTGAATTTTGACAGACACATCAGCGCGAGCGTTCTTTAGGTCCAAAAAAATTGATGCAATGATGATTTTTTAATATTTTAACAGAGACATTTGTTTAAAGGTCATTTCCGGTATCTGACGCCATCATCTAAATCAACAATTGCGTGTGACCAGGAAAACTCAACTCGTACTTTTTGAAAAGGCTCTAGCTCAAAAAAATGCCGGTTACCCCCCATATATGAGTTGTTGAGTTAGTAGTCATGGCTTTCATCTTCAAGTTGAAACCAAATTTCAAGATACCAGTTTCTTGTAACGTCGAGAAATATCCATTTTAAAATTGTGCATTTCACGTGTAAGCCTATGGGAGATGTATTGGTGGTGTGCAACCTTATGGACAGGGAAGTACACCCAAGCACGCTGAAGGACAGGGAAGTACACCCAAGCACGCTGAAGGACACGGAAGTACAGCCAAGGACAGCCAAGTACGCTGAAGGACACGGAAGTACACCCAAGCACGCTTATGGACAGGGAAGTACACCCAAGCACGCTGAAGGACAGGGAAGTACACCCAAGCACGCTGAAGGACAGGAAAGTACAGCCAAACACGCTAAAGGACAGTGATCGAAGTACACCCAAGCACGCTGAAGGACAGGGAAGTACACCCGAACACGCTGAAGGGCTGGAAAGTACACCCAAGCACGCTAAAGGACACGGAAGTACACCCGAGCACGCTGAAGGGCTGGAAAGTACACCCAAGCACGCTAAAGGACACGGAAGTACACCCAAGCACGCTGAAGGACAGGGAAGTACATCCAAGCACGCCGAAGGAGAGGGAAGTACACCCAAGCACGCAGAATGACAGGGATCGAAGTACAGCACCCAAGCACGCAGAATGACAGAGAAGGACATCCAAGAACGCAGAATGACAGAGAAGGACATCCAAGAACGCAGAATGACAGAGAAGGACATCCAAGAACGCATAATGACAGAGAAGGACATCCAAGAACGCATAATGACAGAGAAGGACATCCAAGAACGCAGAAAGACAGAGAAGGACATCCAAGAACGCAGGATGACAGAGAAGGACATCCAAGAACGCAGAATGACAGAGAAGGACATCCTAGAACGCAGAATGACAGAGAAGGACATCCAAGAACGCAGAATGACAGGAAAGGACATCCTAGAACGCAGAATGACAGGGAAGGACATCCTAGAACGCAGAATGACAGGGAAGGACATCCAAGAACGCAGAATGACAGAGAAGGACATCCAAGAACGCAGAATGACAGAGAAGGACATCCTAGAACGCAGAATGACAGGGAAGGACATCCTAGAACGCAGAATGACAGGGAAGGACATCCAAGAACGCAGAATGACAGGGAAGGACATCCTAGAACGCAGAATGACAGAGAAGGACATCCAAGAACGCAGAATGACAGGGAAGGACATCCTAGAACGCAGAATGACAGAGAAGGACATCCAAGAACGCAGAATGACAGAGAAGGACATCCAAGAACGCAGAATGACAGAGAAGGACATCCAAGAACGCAGAATGACAGAGAAGGACATCCTAGAACGCAGAATGACAGAGAAGGACATCCTAGAACGCAGAATGACAGGGAAGGACATCCTAGAACGCAGAATGACAGGGAAGGACATCCTAGAACGCAGAATGACAGGGAAGGACATCCTAGAACGCAGAATGACAGGGAAGGACATCCAAGAACGCAGAATGACAGAGAAGGACATCCAAGAACGCAGAATGACAGAGAAGGTCATCCTAGAACGCAGAATGACAGAGAAGGACATCCTAGAACGCAGAATGACAGGGAAGGACATCCTAGAACGCAGAATGACAGGGAAGGACATCCTAGAACGCAGAATGACAGAGAAGGACATCCTAGAACGCAGAATGACAGGGAAGGACATCCAAGAACGCAGAATGACAGGGAAGGACATCCAAGAACGCAGAAAGACATGGAAGGACATCCTAGAACGCAGAATGACAGAGAAGGACATCCAAGAACGCAGAATGACAGAGAAGGACATCCAAGAACGCAGAATGACAGAGAAGGACATCCAAGAACGCAGAATGACAGAGAAGGACATCCTAGAACGCAGAATGACAGGGAAGGACATCCTAGAACGCAGAATGACAGGGAAGGACATCCTAGAACGCAGAATGACAGGGAAGGACATCCTAGAACGCAGAATGACAGGGAAGGACATCCAAGAACGCAGAATGACAGAGAAGGACATCCAAGAACGCAGAATGACAGAGAAGGACATCCAATAACGCAGATGACAGGGAAGGACATCCTAGAACGCAGAATGACAGAGAAGGTCATCCTAGAACGCAGAATGACAGAGAAGGACATCCTAGAACGCAGAATGACAGGGAAGGACATCCTAGAACGCAGAATGACAGGGAAGGACATCCTAGAACGCAGAATGACAGAGAAGGACATCCTAGAACGCAGAATGACAGGGAAGGACATCCAAGAACGCAGAATGACAGGGAAGGACATCCAAGAACGCAGAAAGACATGGAAGGACATCCTAGAACGCAGAATGACAGAGAAGGACATCCAAGAACGCAGAATGACAGAGAAGGACTTCCAAGAACGCAGAATGACAGGGAAGGACATCCAAGAACGCAGAAAGACATGGAAGGACGTAAGGAGGGACATATAAGTACATTAAATGACATGTAAGGACATATACATGATATAAGTACATTATTATAAGTATATCAGTATATGAAGAGCTGTGTTGCAAAAGGGCCTACATCCATTTCTACCTGTTACTCTTTTTGCATTATTGAATGGATGGCTATTCAGATGTGGAATGTGGCTTGTATTGTTGGTGCCTCAATTGACGTGCATGGATGCACTAATCCAAGTCATAGAAACAGTAATGAACACAGCCATACAATAATTTGGACTTGTCAATGCAAATTTAATAATGCAAAATGAGTAACATGTTGGAGTGGTCTGGTGGCCCTTTTGCAACAAAGCTCTTCATATTTAGTATATTAATATATGTTAATTTATGTTTATTTATATTAATTTATGTTCATATATTATGTTAATTACTATTTTTCTGAACCTCCTACTACGTCATTAAACCTTACATGAAACTTCAACCGGATCACCCGATGCAAGTTTCAAACATTTTTAACATCTGGGGCAAATATGGTGCTTTTAGAAGAAACTGAACCAAAATACTCCTTAGCAAACTGGACTATTAAAAAAACCGTCGTAGAATATAAAGTCATTGGTGTTTTTTTAGTCAGATTTTACAAAATTACCTCTAATGACCCCTCATTGACCTTTGACCTCGTTGTAATAATTGACTTATTCTATAACTGTCACTGATTAAACCGAACAAAATGAAACAAGTCCGGTCAAAATAGGACCATGTCTTAACCTTTCTCCCTGTAAAGTTCAATGCCCCCTAGTGACCCCAAATAACATGCCACTTTTAATCGCTGAAGACCCTATAAGCACATGGTCATAAGGAATCATTTGACCAAGTGTGGCACTTGTAGCATGCAAACTGTACTAGAAGAAGCATTTTAAAGGAGCGTTTGGAAGAAGAAAGAAACGGGAGGATCACAGTATATTGGCTCGCTGCGCGAAGCCAATATAATTCAAATTTATGGCCAATAAGACCAAGGCGGTCTGGTTAATGCAGGGCAATGCACTAAATCCTAGACCGCCCTCTTTTGGTCTCATACCAAAGCTGGTTTTACGCGACGGGCGGCGCACTACACTATAAAACCACAGACCATCTGTGATAAAACGATTTGCTGCAACACACTATTAAACTGAAATAATGAACATTTATATTTCTGAAGAATGGATTCTGTTCAGATTTTAAATTCAAATCCAAAATGTTGAGAAAGTCCTCATTTGAGAGTTTTAGTATGCGGTGGTTGGATATAATTTTGAATGAACTGTGTGTTGGGATTTACAATTTCCCAAAAGAAAGTATATATATATATATAGCCTATTTTTATTTAACCTATACATAAATATTTAATGGATTTGTGTGATATATTATTCTATAATTGATATCCTCAGATCAATTAATTAGATTTTAACATACTCGTATGTCACGGGCCTAACGACCATGAAACAGTTCCAACCATAGGTGTTAGCCTTAGCCTAAAGGAGTTTCCATGTTGTACCCACGTCAAGAGTGTTTCAAAATCCCCGGGACACTTCTCCTGGGTGAAATCAAGCGCGGATACAGGATGGTCAAACCCCGGGGTGCTGTGAAAAGACGATCCCCCAAAAATGAAATTGATCAGTCACCGTGAAATACTTGGTCTCCCATCCTGCATTTTACCATAGACGGTTCACCGTCTATGATTTTACGCTATTTGGAGGAGATATGTGTATTTGTAGTTCTTCTTTTGATTACTTTTGCAATATTTTCCTTTGCAGATGGCCATTTAACTCAAATACTACACATGTAGATATCACAATTTTAAGGGTAACAAAAGAGCAAGATGCTTCACCCGATACTACTGAAAGTACTCCAGCTATTCTGCAGTTATAACAGTACTCCAGGTTCAAAGCTGGCCTACCCCTTGGAAGAAGTGGGGTGCTGCAGCACCCCATCACAGCACCCCTAAGATTTTAAGATTTTTGAAAAAATATACAGTGTCAATCCAATTATAAGTTCAAGAGCTGGAGCCTGGAGGGAAAGGAAGGGTAGGCTTACTGGTATAAAACGGGTATTACACTACACAACTTGACAATTTAATATGACCAAAGTCAAGTATTTCTCACCTCTGACAGTGAGAGGGTGTGTGTGTGTGTGGGGGGTGGGGTGGGGATGGGGGGGGGGGGGGGTAATTCGTACATGCTCCTATATGGACCATTAATTCCCCCCCTAAGAAAACAATTTTCAAAAAGACAACACAACTCCGTTAAAATGTTCGATTATGATATTAATATTATGGACCAAACAGTGATGTTTTAGCTAGCAAAAATCACCCCCATGTTTTCTTTAACACCCCATAAGATTTTAAGATTTTTAAAAAAAATGTACAGTGTCAGTCCAATAATAAGTTAAGGTGCGCAGAGCACCCCCTTAGATTTTAAGATTTTTGAAAAAATGTACAATGTCAGTCCAATAACAAGGGGTGCGCAGCACCCCCCTAAGATGTTTGAATTTTTTTTTTTACAGTGTGTGTCGATCCGATAATAAGTTCAAGAGCCGGAGCCTGGTGGGAAGGAAAAGGTAGGCTTACTAATCTATATTGTATTATAAAAAGGGTATTGCACTACACAACGATCTAATATGACCAAGTAGAAATTGAACATTACTGCAAAATTAGTTTTAATTGTTTTATTATTCAAGCATAACAAGATGGCTCTATAACGTTTTCTGGACCATATTAGTTAAAAACTTGATTTTTTTGCGCGCCTCTCGCGTATTAGTTTCAATGTTAATTATTCAAACATAACAAGATGGTTTCAGGAACCTTTTTTGAACCATTTATAGTTAAAAAATGGAGACTTTTGCGCGCTTCGCGCGTATTGGTTTTAATGTTAATTATTCAAAGCATAACAAGATGGCTTCAGGAACGTTTTTGGGACAATTTTAGTTTAAAAAACTTATCTTTTTTTTGCGCGATTCGCGCGTACTAGTTTCAATGTTTAATTATTCAAGCATAACAAGATGGCTTCAGGAACGTTTTCTGGACCATTTTTGTGCGCCGTATTAATATTTAATTATTCAGGCATAACAAGATGGCTTCAGGAACTTTACTAGACAATAGTTAAAAAACTGGAAATTTGTGCGCGCTTCGCGCATAATTATGTTCAATATTTCATTATTCATGCATAAAAAGATGGCTTTAGAAACGTTTTCTGGACAATTTTAGTTAAAAAAACGTGAATTTTTTGCGCGCTTTGCACGTTTTAGTTTCTATGTTTAATTATTCAAGCATACAAGATGACTTCAGGAACGTTTTCTGAACCATTTTAGTTAAAAACTGGTAATTTTTGCGCGCTTTGCGCGTAATTATGTTCAATATTTAATTATTCAAGCATAACAAGATGGCTTCAGAAACGTTTTCTGGACCATTTTAGTTAAAACACTGGTAATTTTCAGGCCATTCAAACATGCTAAAACCCAACAGCTTTATGGGGCTTCGCCCCTGAGCCCCTGCTGTCCCTGAACCAAGTCAAAGTTTATTACAAATAAATGTAAATATTCATAGCAAGGAGCGCTTTTCTAGGCCATTCAAAAAGTGCTGACAAAAAGGGGTCATAGGTCATTACAAACAAGCTTGGTGACAATCTTATGGGTAACATGGGGTGTACACAGATTGACCACTAATGACCCATACATGGCCTTTGACCCCTTGCTGTCAAAACTTAAAACTATTTCTTGCGGTTTTGGAAATAACGCAATCCGAGGATCAGTCAATGGCGGTCAATCTGAGGATCTCTATAATGGCGGTCTGTGGACAGGTAATAAATAGTGGGAGAAATGTGTAACTTTCTTCCATGTTCAGAGCTATAATCATAACAAATGTCATGAGGCTGACATACATATTAGCGATGTTATGAACTTATGAGGAAGGAGGTAGAACTTTTTGAACGACCCTCGTACAGCTATCGGTTAGCAATGCCGTTTTTACGTCGATGGTTTGACATTTTTTATTGTTCATGCTATCTACCGCTAAAGAATAAATGCTTTAGTATGTTTAACTCTTTCCACGCGGCTATTAGTTTTACAATATACCAAACAGATTTTTCAGAAACCTGTCTCAACTTTCGAAGTCTATCCCACGAATTACTGAACCAATACTAGGCATGTGTGTACTTATTTTTATGCATTTCTCATGGTGATTCCAAATATGATGATGAAATTCAATTTTTTTTCCATTTTTGAAACATTTTGTGAAATTTTGGAACTGTCGTCTACAGACAACAGCCGCTTGGAAAGTGATAGTGTTATTCACAAATCGTGGGCTTTCCAAATGGACAATTTGGTGATAATAGATACAGGTAAGTTGTAGCAAATCTAAGAAATAAAGTGATACAGAAACCAGATTTAAGATGATAGAGGAGTGGCAAAGTTCATGTGAAACGGAGATACGCAGCCAAATAATTTGTACTGCATGAACATTATACATTGTAGCCCTACGGTTACTGTTTCCCGAGCTGATCCACACACCATTCCTCAAGGGTAAAGTAATGAACTTTAGATGATTGTTAAAATATATATTATATTAAATTCCCGGATCCCGCGGGGAGAAATACCAAACTTCTCCCATTAAGTTTGGAAATGATCATTTTCAATATTGTAACCTTTTCCTATGATATTTATATAAGAGATTTGTCATTCATAGAATCATTACTATTCTTTTCTTATGTCCGAATGCTGACAGCAAAATTGTTAACTTTATTTCGGAGTGGCTTATTTTACTTCTTCCAACTTTTTCTCACTTTCATTTCATTCAGCTAGCACAGCATACTTAAGGCTATTTAAAGGTAGATGACCAGATCACATTTTCATAGCACAGATTTTTCTCAAACATATGAAAATTTTCATATCATATGAAAGATCATATTATTTTGGTTAACATACTGAAATTTGACGGTCCAAATCAGCAGGATTACGAAGAAATCGGTAAAATAACATCGAATTACCGCGAAAAGCGGTTAACCACCAATAAAGTTTGTGTACAACTCAATGGGCACATTTCATGGCATCTTGTGCATCTAAAATAAGAACCATTTGAGTCGAATAGAAAACTTCAAGTTGAAAATCGGAACATCTACCTTTAAGCCTGGCCCGAACAATTCACTTGAGTCTGGTCCCTTCAGGATCCAAGCGTGTGTCTGATGGGCCGCCCGTGTAAACCACCACTCATGTATCTGAATTTGCTTTGAATTATGGATATGTGCCAAACCGGTCTTCATTTTATACTTTAGGAAATATGGGAAAAACCCGAAACAAAACCAAACCAAAAGAAAGAACATGATTAATTATAAACTATATCAAACATCTAGAATATATTTTAGAGTGACACAATGTATTTAAGTCCACTTTCTCGACGGTGCATCATGTATAGGTTTATTAATATTGCACTTTAATACACTTATAACATTACAGTTACGGTACATAATCTATACAACCCAGTATACTCAATGATACACAAAATGTTTCTTAATTTTAATCTTAAAGGTCAACCAAAATGGTGATTCAAGTATATTTTATTCGATGGAGGATATTGTAAAAAAAACAAAATACAAAAAGAATTACCCTTTAATGTTGTTGTCCAGTTATTTTCCATAATCATGTATAATTTGTATCATATATATTGATGATGGCAGGTTACTATCCTGTAATTACATCACAGGTGTAACCCAGATTCGCACACAGAACCTCAATAGGTAGGTATAGGTCGATAGCATAAGCATCTACTGATGACTTCTGTTTGTTCAGACCTATCGACCGATACCAAGACCAATAGACCCATTGACCAAGACCTGGACCAATACCTATCAATCAAGACCCGGACCAATACCTAGTAAAGCGTCATCCATATACAGTCCATCCCACACTAAAAAAAAACCCACTGGCAATTATGATTGGTTTTATGTTATATCTTTTTTCCTGGACAATATTTAAGAGTAATATTCTTTTTGCATTATATTTTTCTAAACATACTCAATTGAATAAAACATACTCGGATCCCCATTTTGGCCGACCTTTAAACCTAATAAACATAGAATTTGTTTTCAGAACATATGGACCCACGCATCACATGTTAAGAAATGACTACTGCCAGAGTTTTGAAAATCGGAATGAGAAAAGTTGGACATTTTATACAGTAATGGCTGTATAACTCACAACATGTGATAACACAATAATACAGACATGTCTAGCACACGACTAGAAAATAACACATTTGTATTTGTTATACTCAGCTTTTACCAGAAATATCACTAAAACACATTAAAAATGATTGAAAAAACCTGTGTTTGTCAAAATTCACCTTCAAATGTTAACGAGATTGATGATGCACAATCACATCATAAAAAGGTGGCCATTCAGTGGGTATGTTGTAATTTAAAAGTCCTGGAGAACATTGGTGGAGTCTCACTGTTCTTAAACATCCCCTTTAAATATTTGGTTTACTACACTTCTCAAAATTGTAGACCTGTTTTTTCAAAATGAGCCTGGTGGGGGGAGGGGTCAGGTATAATATTGTAATCATCCACGTGAACAAAAAAATGTGGATTAAGGGCGCTTTTTTCGACCATAACGCGGCCCCTGCGGGCCAGTGTTAAGGGTACCAAAATCACCAATTTCAAAGAATACAGGTGTCTTTTTCAACCTGAATCCACGCTAAGGGATGCTTTGACCGATAGTCATGTGTCATCATTGTAAAAATAGCCCAAAATGGTTAGGCCTTAAACAAATTTACTAAAAACCGAATCAACAATTATTCCATACGTTCATTTCAGTCTAAAACTCCATCTTGAGGACCTGTTTCCTTTGCTATGAGTCTGATTTGTCAAGCTATAATCCTTGTTACTTGTTATGTGTCACGTCTTCCATCTTTGAGAATCCGTGTTAAGGGTAGTTTTTAAGGTTGGATTCACATGGATGATTACAACTTTTATACATGATTGCCCCCCCCCCCCCCCCCCCCCCCCCCCCGGGAAAATGAGAAATGCTGAGATCCTGCAGTCAAAGGTATCAAAATTGTTACTGAGATTATGAGGAGCAAACAATGGTTTGATATCCACCTGATGTTAAGTTTTTGAAACATATTTGGCAAAACGATTACCAATTGTCTCAAACTGTATGTACAGTGGTCAGATTGTTAAAATGCTCATATGAAGAGCTGTGTTGCAAAAGGGCTACATCCATTTCTACATGTTACTCATTTTGCATTATTGAATAGATGGCTATTCATTTAAATGTGGTATATGGCTTGTATTGTTGGTGCCTTAATTGGCGTGCATGGATACACTAATCCAAGTCATTATAGAAACAGTAAATGAGTAACATGTTGGAGTGGTCTGGTGGCCCTTTTGCAACAAAGTTCTTCATATGTTAATGACAGTGGTCTCAAAATGATCTGATATATACAGAAAACCGCATATTGAATATTTAACACAGCTGTTCTCATGGGATCTTTATTTGACTGTTTAACTGATGCATACCTGGTTCCTGTAGTACACTTGATCCTATATCCTCTCTGAAACTAACCTAAATGCTGGCTTTAAGTTCAAAAATATATAATATTGCATTGAACCTATCCAGAACTAAACCAATGGAAAGCTTCCCATGAACTAACCATAACCTTGGACGGCTCTTAAATCTCTTCTCAAAACTCTTTTCTTCTCTTGATTTATTTTTGTTTTATATTTTGTTCATGTTTAAGTCAACTGTTATAGAACACATGGTGAAAGAAAATAATTTAAAACAGTGGACAAGAAAAGAGAGTTAAAACAAGAAAGAGATTTAAAATACATTATGGACTTGTAAAATGATCTAGCTATTATACAGAACAGACATAACAGACAAAGATACCTTATTAATGGCAATGAGGGGACCTACTAACGGAGCCACCTATAGGACACTTTGATCCAGAAAGATTCATCCTCCCCAGATGATAAGAAAGCACTTGCTCTGGATTAATTATTAAGCAGGAGGAAGACAATAGATTACTTGATTTTTGCTTGGAATTTTCCAATGATATTCTATTATTAGAATTTAAATGATTGTCCAGTAAACGCTTTTGAAGAGATTCTACTCATCTACAACAACATTGGTTATCCATAATTTTTCAGTTGTATTCTTTAAGAATATTACTACTATATCTTAACGTATATAAATAAAAAAGTGTTGGAGTTTTGACATATGCTTCAGAAGTATAACTTTGTGAATAGTTCACATTACATTGAACTAAATGTTACAATAACATTTTAGGAAGCCAAGATACAGTTATGCCTCTTTTGATTCAGTTTTTTGGTGTACAAATCTTGGTTGTTGATCATAAAACCTAGGACTAAAGGATTGCCCTGTAAATCTGGTTAGTTTTAGATGCCCAGATAGCCTCTTATTATGAATGCTGACTATATGAATTCTCAATCAGGCATCTATGTATCGAAATTCACACAGACAATAAAATATACCAATGGTCATTTCACAACATGTGTCTGATAAAGCCTGCATTAGTCTAACCTAGCTAATCATTATCACTTAGATATATAGGAGCAGTTTAATTCAAATGAAAATACAGATTTTATCATTGGCTTTTTGGCAGTGTTGTGCTCAAGTCACTAAAATTTCAGATCTTTCACCTTTGAATACACACAACCTCGTACAAATTCCTTACGTTCTACGATAATTCTTAAAATGCATGCATCCTTCAATGAGTATAGAACACAGTCAGCCACTTGGCCTGTTTTCATCTAAGCTTATAAAATATGTAATGGAATTTGAGGCTAAATCAAGTATAAAAATGAAGTTGTAAATTCAAAGCAGAGCTGTCTCAAGATACAAATCAAGCAAACATATCAATATACCTAATTAAGAACATCCATATGAGTCCATAACAGTATCTATAGTTGAAAAATAAATCATAAGTTATGCATATGCACATTTTTTAGATGATTGAAGTTATGTGGTGGAATCATGGTGTGCTCGACCATGCCTTGACCCTCTGGAGACCTTGACATTGGATTGACTTCCAGGTGCATTGCTTCCAGTTACAGAGAACTTATAACCTCTTCTTGCTAACCCCTTCAATATTTTGGCAATGTTTTTACAGTCATCTGAAAAATAATCAAAGAGTACAAATAAATAAATCAGTAAACTAATCAAATAAACAAAAGATTTGTCACAATCAATTTAATGAATGAAAAATGAATCAATCAACCATCATTATCAACCACACAATCAATCAATCAATCCCCAAATCAAATCTAAATCAGTTGTTCAATTCACTTATCAGTTGATCACTTACTCACTCACTCACTCACCCAATCACTCACTCATCCACCCACCCACCCACCCAACCACCCAACCAACCAACCACCCAACCAACCAACCAACCAACCAACCAACCACCCACCCAACCAACCAACCAACCAACCAACCAACCAACCAACCAACCAACCAACCAACCAACCAACCAACCAACCAACCAACCAACCAACCAACCAACCAACCAACCAATCAATCAATCCTTACCTATGCCGCTATGATGTCTTCCTTCATGTTCAATCTCTAAATGATGTAGCATGGGCATCATACCTTTAGGAAAATGACCTGTTACTGCTGCAAAAGCCTGAACAAATATAAAACCATGTCAATAATGTTATCAGGATTGATTTTAATCAACCATTATTGTTCACATAGCATTCTCAACTGGTGGCGTGCGTGCCACTCGTGGCACATCAAGGCATTTTAAGTGGCGCGATCGAGAGTGGTTAACAGTTGTTTTAAAAAAAAAATCAAACCATGATAAAGCCAGATTTCATAGGCCTATGACGGTCAGATGTATAAATGCAGCAATTTTTCTCGCGCTACGTGCGCATGTGCCCTCAAAAGAGTAATATTAGTTATTATGCTGCCTACACATATGTTAAAATATTTTGAAATTAATGTTATAAAGGGCATTTTGCCATGGTAAATTCTAAAAAATTATGACAAAGTGGAGCTTCAACAAGTTGGTTACTAAAATGTGGCGCATCAGTAAATATAGTTGAGAAAGCCTGAATAGCTGCTATTCACCAGACAATCAAATGGCCTGAGTGTGATACTATAAGCCACTAATTACATCAGACTTCCAGATTACCCAATGAGACAATTTGTGCTCTAGAGAGTGCACTTGACAAACGATGAGGCCTCTTACACACTTCACAACATCAAACTTGTCAAAAACTGCAATCCTTGTGTTGGTATAGCACCTAGAAACAGGGAATATAACACTGCTGTTGTTGTACAACAGAGATTCCAATCTGACAAAACTGTCAACTTGACAGTGAAATGTAAGATGTGAGTACAATATCTATTATTTATTGGGTTTTGTCTGAAACAAAATCAAATTGTAGAAGAAGACAATTTACTTCCTCCTGTAAATTAATACAGATTGAGTATGAGACTATAATCTCAATAATGGCCTAATCAAAAACTGACATTACTTTTGTTTATTCTTACCTTCTTAATGTTGATCCACTGATGAAAGTATGATTCATTCTCTAATTTGAAATGCTGACATTGATGAGGCAGCCTAAAAGAAATTCAAGATATTGATGTGTTTGTGATCTCCAATGAACAAAATACAAATAACTAAAATACACAAAACAAAACTGTTCAATAAGAAAGCTTAACAGAAAGAAAGGAAAGCCACTCTGACATACTTTCTTAATTTATAATTTACAATACAATACATCGGATGCATTTTTCTATGTTCGATGGTCAATTTACTCCCAAACTGTGAAACCTTTTGAACCCATAGATATGGATAGTGAGATATGGTAAGTCTATCTTTAAATACAATGTTTACAGCATTTTGATCAGCAATGTTGCTAAATACCATTATAAGTGTTATTCTAAAGAAGGTAAACTGATCGTTAGTGTATATGTTCCTATTTAAGTATATGAATACCCAAGCACAATCCTTGTTAAGGATCACTTTTCTCTTCTTTAAAAATCACTGAGATGGTTAAACATCAGTGCTGCCTCACCCCTGATTGTTGATGAAAATCTTTATGTATATTATACATTTCTATCTATTTCTATACTTACATTGTTTTAAGATCCCAGTCTCCACATGTAACAAACACCGATTTACAACCTGGATCATTCAGCCCTTCTTCATGCATCCAAACATCAAATTTCTATAAGAAAGTGACATTTATAATTTATTAGAACATTTACATAAAGGAATGTTCTTATATATAGTTAAAAATGTGTTGGATAGATTTTTGGTTCACTTGTGGTTCCTGGTTGTGCAAAGAGCTATCAAAACATGAACCTGCAACTTTTGATTTTGTTTGCTCATAATCAAAGAAGCATGTCTTTGGATTATATAAATATTACAACCAAATACTGAGTAATCAATGAGGGCAATGACGTGGAACATGTGCACCCTTTTTTAGGAACACCCTGTATATCTCACATATACAATCGTATGCAATTGCCACGCCAAATTGCATACAATTCAAAAGACATATTCATTTTAGACAATTTATATTCATGCAGACTTTTTTCTGTAACACATTGTGATACCAGCTGGATTTCCTGACACAGTTTGTAGTGTAAAATCATGAAATACAAATTTGTTCTCATCAAATAAGCAACTACAAAGCTATCTTTCAAAATGAACACCTGCTATACCATTCATTGTACCAACCAGAGCTATACCATTGCCATCAAGTGTAATGCTCATTGTCTGATTACAGATGTAACATTTCCACCACACTACACTATTATAGACATACCTTGAGTGTTTCTTGTAAAGTTGGCTGTCCATCAACCATAGCTTGTGTAATACCTGTTAACTGCATGGAATAATAGAGTATGGTATACAAATTAGTAGCGAATGTATTGTAAATTGCAGCTCAACAGAGTGTTATGCATCACATTGATTTAACAGTAGGAAAGATATGACAAACATGTAATGTAAAAGAGACTTGAATGATGTATTGTTTTCCTTTAATAACTCGAGAAGATCTGCCTACATCTTTAATTCCGGGGGGAGGGGCACTTAATTTTTTGTTGTTGCTAGGGGTGTGCCGCCCAGGGTCTCAAAAAGGGGGGCTTCGGAACTGAAATGAGAGAATTTATGAAAAAGTAGGGTCTTAAGAACTGCTTTTCTCAAAAAAGTAGGTCTTAAGAACTGGTTTGTTTTTCAAATTTGATTAGTAAGAACGCAAATTTTCGTAATAAAATGGGGGTCTTAGTGCTGATACAGGCTCAAAATGGGGGTCTTAAGAGCTAGCAGAAGAGGGTGAAAAAGGGTGTCTTCATGGTGGCACATACCCATACCCCTTTCCAATGTCAGTGCCCCCCCCCCCCCCCTCCCCTTCGGGCTTTAATGAGGCCCTTGAAGTGTGAGAGAATATATTTGTCATTTATGTTTGAACTTTTTTAGGGTCGATGTTCTTATTTATCCGTTTGAAACTGAATGTTATAGCTCTTTCTACAGCAAAATGGGAAATAATAATTGGCAAAACAGGTACCTGATCGATATATAGCTAAACTTACCTCAGTGCAGAATTCAGACACTTTATGGACTGTAGGTTGTACATAGGAGTGGAATGTGCTCTCAGTTTCAAATGATTTACCATTGACTTTCAGCACTGGGAACTCAATGATTTCCTGGTAAAAAGAAGATCAAAATATCATCTTAAATTGGTTTATTGAATATTATAAAAAACCTTGTGACCTTTGAATATATAAAGTAAGTTTAAAGACATAACCACGCCAACTCTCCTCTCTGCCGGAATTATCAGCCAGGGCGGTTGAGCCATAAATTCATGTAATAATGAGCTATATAACAGAATAGCGGTTACTAAAATTAGGGGAATTAGCCTGAGTGACAGGTTCTGTAACTTTGAACAAATTCGACCTTGACTTACCTCGTCCTAACAGCCTTGATGGTTTGGGGAACTAAGAGAATGTGGTTACACCTTTAACTAATCATGAGGTAATCGATATGAGTAAATTGTGTTTTCTTGTCAACCACACATCATAATTGACAGTCAATAAATAAATTCACTGACCATTCAGAAAGTGGTAGCTGGGGATCTTCGGAGTTATAGGCCAATGCTCTTCTACCAAGTAAGATGGGAAGAAAGCTGATATTATCTATTTCAGTTCAATCATATCCTCTAATAACATCATAATCCAAGAAGCTTATGAAGAGGTTTCAGAAATTAATCCATATTCACCGCATCATGTATTAGTTAATAAATGTGGGTACGGTAGTTTAAATGTCTCTTGTAATATCTTCTTTAATAACAAAATATGTTAAAAAAATGCACCTTTTGAAGCAAATGCATCACAATGCATGTAATCAGGCACGGATCCAGGGGGGAGGGTGGAGGGGAGTGCGCGCTCCCCCAGTAAAAAAACCAACAACAAAAAGGGAAAAGAGAGGGGGAGAGGAAAGGGTGGGGGAGAAAGGGAGAAAGCGCCTTCAATTGAGTCACTGATTGGTGATTAAAATAATGTATGAAATATTGTATGTGGTGATATATCGCACCAAATGAGTTCAAAAATTGAAAAAAAATCTACTTCTGAGGGGGGCAAATCCCCCTGTTCAAGCTTTTAAACCATGTATATTTAAATCAAGAATTTATCAGTTATGCTCAACTTCTTCCGTGCATTGATAAAAACAAATTTATTGGAAATGAAGAGGTGGCTTTTCGATAACATTTAGGTCAAAAGTATACACCAGATCGCACCAAATGAGTTCAAAAATGGAGAAAAAAAACGACTTCGGAGGGGGGCACATCCCCCTCAGACACCCCCTGTCGGACCAGAGCTTGGAGGGCGGTGCTGTGCACCGCATTGGATAGTCCACCACCAGAAAATGTGTCTACATGATGTGGATCAGATTTCAAACGTGTAACCAAAGAAATTACATATTTACACCGACTAAACGATAAGAAGGTATACCGTTTGTATAAAGATACTCACCTGAGGTTTAATTCTTCCTTCCCTTACACATGTAGCTTCAAAATCCAGCACTAAGAAATAGTTAAAATCTTGTTTCACTATCTGACTACTGCATGTGGCCATTTTCCTTAATGCACAGTTTGGTGGGTTGAAGCGTGAGGATGAGCACAACTGGCTTTGGTGCGGAATAACTGATTGGCTGCTACTAGCGAAACTTGCTTGTAACGTCAGTTGTTGGACCAGTCTTTGAATGATTCTTATTGAGGTCATGAAGGTAACGTTCTGAAACAAGTTAATTACAGGAAACAAAATAATTATTACATACATGTAAATAATGATAGTATGATAGTCGAGCTCATTGTATTGACCATCAGAGCTAACTTGATCTATGAGGAGATAACATACACTATCAGGGCCGTCAGCAGCTTTTGCCCAAGGGGGGTGCGTTTTCACGATTTTTTACCGGAAAGGGGGGGGGTGCGTTTTCACGATTTTTTACCGGAAAGGGGGGTGCGCTTTCACGATTTTTTACCGGAAGTAGTAGTATGACGTCAGAGTGTTAGTGCTGCAGCACGCTGACGATGCGAGCGCCTCTGGCGCGAAGCCAATAACATGGTGGGGTCCAGGGGCCCACCTTAGGGCCCCTGGTGGGGGTTCAGGGGGCCCCACGGAAGCTCTGAGCATTCCAGCGAATTTAGGACACAATTTTCATGTATCTTGCCATCGTTGACCCCATTTTCCATTCATAAAACAACATGTTACCCTAAAAAAAAAATTAAAAGAAGAAGAAGAAGAGATTTTCAAGGGGGGTGCGTCCGCACCCAACGCACCCCCCCTTCTGACGGCCCTGACTATGACTTAGGTAGCCATTGTAAGAGCTCAAATTTATATGCCTAAAATTAACACATACATGTAGCAAGCAAGTAAAATAAAAGAAATCTTGAGCTTACACTATCAAATTGTGCACTACCAACATGTTTACTTCCAAAATCTCACTTTTTCAATATGATCCAGGTTACCAGGTAAAGTTTGAAGAGAACTACAGGCCATTGATCATGAAGTAGTGCCACATTGTTACCAGTGTTTACTGGAATGTGTACATGCCTGCACACTGTTATTGAAAGCATGTGGTACCCATGGCAAATACCTAAGCGCATCAAAACCTTTATTTGAAAAATATAACACATTAAATGTTTTCAACATGTATATTGAAAGAAGTAACTATTTTTATGTATAAGTACAAACATGGAATGCTACCAAAATCATTCTCCGGTATTTTTACGAACCACAAAGATGTACATACTTACAACACAAGAAATAAAGATAACTATCAATTAGGCATACATAAGACAAAGGGGCTAATCACAGGACCAAAGGTGTGGAATAGTTTGCCAAATGATATCAAAGATGCTACAAGCATTAGCCAATTAAAAAGAAAAATCACAACCTACTTGCAGCCTTAATTATGTTGTCGCGTGTTCATAAGTTGTACATTCACCAGTAAATAGTATTACACGTTTGTACTCTTGAGCTGGGTGTATATTGTTATTACTATCTATATTACTATTTATACATTAATACACGCTTTTCGTATTTTTGTAATACCATAAATTAATTAATTAATTTATTGATTAATTAGTTAATTAACAGACCGACAGATAATTCAGTAGAATATATTGTATACAGCATACTATTTTAAATATTTCATATCCCTTTTTATCAGTAGTTTATAAACTATATACACTGTGACAATGCTACTTAAAAAAACAAAACAATCAAGAGCACATACTTTATCAAACTAAACCAATATTATGTCCAGTAACTTAAATCTTAAATCAATAACAAACAACAAAACAATCACTTTGCTGCTTCCACGTGGGATATAATGTATACCCATTGCTTGTTTACTTTTTCGTTGTCTTTTCTTGTTGTTGTTGTTGATTTTTTTCTTCTTTTTTTCTTCTTTTCTGTTATGTTAACTTATAATTTCTGTAATTGTATATTTTGTATATTTTTCTGTATTTGTAGAATGTAAGCTTTGTTTAAGGGGGTGCAACAACGTCAGGCTTTTGCTTTTAGTTGTTCCTCCTCCATCATATTATTTGTTAAACTGTCATTGTATTAAATTGTCTTTGTTGATATGATGGAAAATAAAAAATATTGAATATTGAATTGAATTTCTTTGAGCCATTGGGCATTATTCTGGTGATGTCATCTCTTTTTGGTGGTGTCATCACTTTTTTTTATTAAAGAAAAAAACAGGACACGTGGATTAGATGCGTAGTGCGTTCTTCGCAACGGTTGATCGCATTCATGACATTGGTTGACCGCCTAGTGGTTTACTATGTTTACATACAGCAAAACATGGCCGACCATATGGCAATTTGTAAGAAGAAATTCTGCTACATTATTTTTTCAAATATTTTGTTCACTGTAAAGAATTGCTCCAAATTCAATGGGCTTTAAAATTTGAAATGCTGCATACCATGGATAGCTACAGTGTATTTTTATATTTTTGAAAAGGATAGGAGTTGATTAAAGTGGAGTTTGATGAATCTGTACAATTTATAGTCTTCAAATACATCGAATGGTAAGTGCACTGTGTAATAGGGAAAATGTGGTGTGATTGACCATGGTTATTAGTTATGTATTTATTTATGTTTCACTTCCAGCTTGTACAAACTCATAGACAGATCAAAACTCAAATATTTAGCAGGCTCAATTACCAGCAAATATTTGTAAGGTAGATTACGCTGACTACCTGAAGGGAGTGCAGAGAAGGGTAGTCCATTTCATGTGAAGGACATTGCTTTACACGCCTGGAGCAAAATAACATAATGTTGTCGTTTGATCTGCTTAATAAGTACGGTACTGTATTCTTTATTTTCTGCTTTTAGCACTATTACACCAAACCTTACAATTGGTGGCAGTTGTGGGATCGTATCGCTGCCCAAGTATAAGGTTGGATCTTATGATATATAGTACTAACTTTTGGTTTTCCCCCTGTTTACTCACAATGGACAATAAGATTTAGGCCTTAAAACCCACTGCAATATAATTGAAACCCAAATTATGATTATCAGATTGGCAATGTGAGCTAAAAAAGCATTAAACAATGAAGTAAAAAGATGCTACATTACATTGCGTAGTAAAAGTAGCAACAAGGAAAGATGATTTTTACTTTTTGTAAAGATTTGATTGTCCCGACGTTTCAACCATCAAGTCTTTATCTTGATAAAGACCAGGTGGTCATAACTACAATAACAACTTGTATAGGCCTACAATACATCTTTCCTTGTTTCTAATAAAAAAAATAGAGTTTGCTCCAAAATATAAAAGAGCGATGTCTGATTGCAACAGCTAAGCAGAATCACAAGGCATGCATGTCCCATACAAAAGAACATGAATGTAGTCTGACCAGATCATTTATTTATTATTAAATGTATCACCAAAAGCCTATAATTTAGTATAAATGCAGAGGAACGCAACTATCAGCCTGAAGTCCTACACCATCTCTTGGAAGAGTCTGATGAGTTGGAAGATCTGTTATTCAGTGGCTATCAACAGTGGTGTAGCCAGAGGGGTGGCAATCGCGGGCCGGTTTCCATCCACGGGCCTACAGTACACCATATAATATTCAGGATTGATTCCTCAGGATCCGTGTGGGGAATTTTCGCTGTGGTTTCACTACGGCATTTAACGCAGTCATAGTTCCACACAGGAGGGGGGGGGGGGGGGGGGGGGGGTACACTCATTACATCGTTGAGTGCATCCAACCATCTGTCGAGTTGGTACAAGAGAATGAGGCTTGTACGTCGAGTTGGTCCACGGGAAGTCGAGTCAACTGTCAAATTGGTTCGTACGTCGAGTTGGTCCGTCCGTCAAGTTGGTCAACCGTCGAGTACATGTATGTAACAGAACAGTCGACTTGACCGAACGTCGACTTGACCGGGTACCGTTTCATCAGGTAAAAATAGGTTTTAAAGGCTTGAACTTTATAACTTTACTGAACTTACTACTATTAGTATTTATAAACTAAATCATTATAGATAGGCCTAGGCTCTAGCATGTATTCAAATCAATGTATATAACCTTATATACTTTTGTACATGGCTAAGCCTATAAGAAAGAAAAAATTATGAGCCTATTTTAATTTTCCTGCATTCAAAAATACTTTTAAACCAGTACTTGCTTTATAGTTTATTGATCCAACAAGTTGAGCGAAGAAGCTATACACTGCATTCAGTACGTTACTACTACGATTAAGCAGTCAATATGCATTACATACTAATTGTGCAATCAGCATCATTTGTATTAAAAGCTTACACTTGACTTTACAGCATGTTTGTAGTGTCAGTGTTTGTTTTGATTGAGATGACCTTTAACCTCAATCAAAATACCCTGAAAATACCGTCACTAATTTCTAGAGAATGCACCTTTCTGTGACTTATCACAGCATTGTGTTTTCACCTTCAGGGATGTAGCTCAATCTGATAATTGCTAATATTACTCAGAACCAAAGTCTGTAAAATTAAAGTAAAATACTGGGTAGAATTATATAAATTTGTCAATTTGACATTTTCTTCCGCGAACTGATGATTCCGGAAGTGCGAGCATGCGCAAATGTTACAATGGCTGCTGACGGTCTCGATGATTCACCAGCGATTTGTTTTTCTTGTCGAAAGCCATTACGTATGTTCTAGAATTTAGGACAAGGAATTTAGAAAGAAATCTGATAGTTTATGAATTAAAGGTAAGTCTGTTAGATGGTGTAAAGTAGTGAAGTGTCTCTTTTGTTGATTTCGAGTGAAAATGTGAGTCTAAAAGTAAAACATCATGAAATTTATAATTTATAAATAATATTTTTATTGGATCGTTTTGTGGTTGGTACAAAATATTTTAGGCAGGCATGCAGTGCAGGGGAGAATGTAGGCCTATGCATTTAAGCTTAAAGGTAGATGTTCCTATTTTCAACTTGAAGCTTTCTATTCTACATGAAAGGTCATCCTTAAAAAAGTCGTGTTCCAAAGTTTGAGTTGCATAGCTCTAATGATTCTTATTTTAGACGCACAAGATGCTGTGAACTGTACCCATTCAGTAGACCCAATGCCAATGGTGGCTATACTATCGTTCATGCTTCACTATACTATAGCCACAACACCCTCTATAGCAAGCGTGTGCAACCTGCGGCCCGCGGGCCACATGCGGCCCGCCGACCTCTAATCTGCGGCCCGCGAAGCAATCCTAAAATTCCAAATGATGCGGCCCGTTTTAAACGGAACTCCCTAGTTTTACCCAAATGACGGATTGATTTGGTGGTGTGCTCCCTTATAGTAGTGGGGTGACGCGCTGCATTAAGTAAATATAACCCAAGGTGTGATTCCGTGATAAAATTCTTGGTTAAAATGGCGCTTGCAGCAGCTAAAGCGAGTAAAAAGAGGAAATTACACGAAGAGAAGCGGGTATTCCATGAGCAATGGACTTCCCCTCTCCCTATTACTTCTCCTCCGGACGTGTTTTGGAATGTTTGACAATCGCTGCGGCCCGTGAATAGATCTCAAAATCGCAATGCGGCCCGTGTGGTACATGTAGAAAAGGTTGCACATGCTTGCTCTATAGACGTCGCGAAAATCACATTTTTAATTCAAGATTTTCACATCAAATATAATTTAAATCAATCAAAATGCACTCACATGTTGTTCCTAGAACTCTTAGTAATACAATGAGTTAATTAATTTTGATCAAGCATCCTCATTTTGGGGAAAATATTGAGGTGAAAAATAGGCAGTGCTGATGACACTCAATGTGAATTTCGCGACGTGAACAGTCAATAGGGAGTTTTGTGACCCTAGGTAGCCAGCTACCTAGGACAGGTCACTATTGGGACTACCCATTCAGTTGTACACAAACTATATCGGTGGTTACCACCATTCGCGGTAATTCGACGTAATTTCATCGATTTCTCCGTAATTATACCGATTTAGGCAGTCAAATTTCAGTATGATGATGAGAAAAATACGAGCTTTCATATGATATGAAAATCTCCGTATGTTTGAAATAATTCTGTGTTACGAAAATGTGATCGGGTCATCTACCTTTAATCGTGTTCATGTTGTTTAACCCAAACCCTAGAACATGGCAGTGGGGATGGAACGAAGAACAGGGGGAGGGGTAAAATAAAAAATGGGGACAATTATGTCCGCCGGCCCCGGGAATTGAACCCGGGTCGGCCGCGTGACAGGCGAGATATCAGAGATACAACCACTCAGCCACGGGTCGGGGGGGGGGGGGGGGAGGGCTTCACAGGCTAAAAAATTGGAGACCATATATACCCGTATTTTAGTGCTACATGAGATAGAATTTGTGCGCGCGCGAGCCAAGTGGTGCTGTGCTGGCCGTGCCGGTTGCTGTGATACGTAGTAGGGTTAGGGTTATAGAAATGCACTGTGTGGTGTCGTATTAACCCTAGAACGTGGCAGTGGGGATGGAACAGGGGGACGGGGTTAAATAAAAAATGGGACAAATTATGTCCGCCGGCCCTGGGAATTGAACCCGGGTTGGTCGTGTGACACTGACAGGCGAGATATGCAATGTACAACCACTCAGCCACGGGGGAGGGCTTCACAGGCTAAAAAATCGGAGACCATATATACCCGTATTTTAGTGCTACATGAGATAGAACTTGTGCGCGCGCGAGCCAAGTGGTGCTGGCCGTGGTGTTGCTGTGATACGTAGTAGGGTTAGGGTTAAAGGATTCAGCGAATTAAGCCTACATTTTTGTATTTGGCTATCTTGTGACTTGCGAGTCGTCCCGTACGGAATAATTGCCGGCCGCAGCACTGGCACTCACTGGTGGCCCTGCCTTGTTAGGCTTGTAACCTTGTTAAAGTTGTTGTTGTGCGCATAAAATTATAATTTAATAATTAATTAATAATAAATTAAGGGGTGAGATGGCGCAGTCGGTTAGAGCGTCGTAACACTGCTGTGCACCGTAGTTCTGTTGATGGATCGTTTGAGCATGAGTTCAAATTCAATACGATACACCAACACAACCTCGTCCCCATGCCTCCTTCAGACCGTGCAGGCTAAATAAAGTAGGCAAGTACATGGCGCACCGTGGTTCGGAAATCACGTAGAAATGTTGGTCCTGTGTATCGGAAATCGGAAGACCTATCCCCACGCACGTTTAAAGGTTACAGACTCCTTCGTAAAGAGTAGGAGATCATCCCGGTCCGTATCTGTACACAAAAAGTCCATTTGTAGTATTCCTAGGTTCCAGGGATACGCAGTGCGACTACATTCATTATAGGCCTAATGAATTCTGCAATTTATCGGAAGAAGAAGAAATATGATTTATATAATTTATATGCATGAATTGACATTCATAAATGATGATTATGAGCGTGTGGCCGTGGGCGGTAACATTCTAGACGCCATAGTCTATAGATTATAATTGGGCATAGACCATTTGAAATCCGAAAATACTCGATTGGTTCAGAATGTTTCCGATTAGTTGAGTGTTTTTGACATCAGACATGATCAGTGAGTGGATGACTCCGAGACATCCACAGAAAAACTAACGTGTTTCACCCAGGAGTCTTTTTGAGCAAATATATTTTTTATGCTGGAATGATTCCTTCTGAAGGTATTCCAATAAACTGCGCATATGCCAGTAATCATTTATATATTTCTGCACTGGGGTTTCCCAAAAACAGTTGATCTCAGTTGAAAATTCCCATAGCCTTACAGTTACACGGCCGAAAATGAACTAATTGATAATTGAAGCGATTTACTATGGCGATTTTACATAGGAATTCTGACTTGCTCGATAAAATCATGAATTGTAATGCTCTTAAATCATGAATTTTAATAAGAAACATGAATTTATTGGTATAGAATGTACAATGAACACAATGAAATGGTAATTGGATCTGATGGCTTAATACTTTGTTGACAACACAGTGATAACTTGCAAGCTTCCGGTGGGGGGGGGGGGGGTGAATACATACGTTTGCGCGGCAGTGTATACTAAACATACTATTCATCGAGTGAACTTGATTTGTTTACATTTAGCCCAAGATCACATGGCGTATCTAGGTTGGGGGGGGGGGGGGGGGGGGGGGGTATGCCATGCACCCCCCCCCCCACATTGACAAAAGAGTTTAAAAAAAGAAAAAGGAGGAGGAGGAAGGGTAAGGTCAAAGAGCATTATAGGCAACACAAATGGGGGAGGTTACATGGTCAATTGTTTGGTAATTTTCCTCCACATTTAAATTCTAACTTAATCAACATCCAAACCATGAACATGATTGTATGCTCAAACAAATCCAATTTTTTTAACTTTTTCATTGTCTTCTTATCTCCGTACTCCCTACCAGTTACGGCGTAAGCAACAATATATGTGCGCAAAGCATGCAAACATTTTAAGTTTTTTAACTAAAATGATCCAGAAAAACGTTCCTGAAGCCATCTTGTTAAGCTTTAATAATGAATCATTGAAACTTATTGGCGCGAAGCGCGCAGAAATTTCGTTATTCTATCCATTTGGCCAATTTTTTTGACTTCCCTTGAGTATTTAAAACATTTTGGTCCCCCCCCCCCCCCCCCTTGTCAACTTCAAACTTATTTGGCCAAGCCATGGAATTTTACCGTGAAAACCACTCAGAAAACAAACTTAATTTCAAAATCTGACTTTGAAGTAATTTTGTTAAAATACCTTATGAGCACATGGGGAACATGGCCTTAGGATGTGTCGCTAAGTTTCTCCATGCAGTAGCTTTGTTTATTATTAAATTGTTTAAATTGCTTGTTTATTAAAATCTACATGTAAAGAATGACTGACCTACTGACCACTGCATGCAACAATTTCTGAAACCTTGATATCTGTCACTAAAATGTAACTGTATGAATTATTTTTCACACTTCTTTTCCTTTGGTATTTTTCAACAACAACTACATATAAACACACAGGAGAGAAACTTTCGGAGCTGGGCTGCTACATGCACACTGTACATGTAATAGGTTTTACTTTGGATTTTGTTGTGTTCAGGGTTTTAAGGATTAATATTAACACTCTTGAGTACTACGAATTAATACGATGCGGTGAATTAATACGATGCGGTGTGCTGTTGTCACCCGACTCGGCAGTTTTTCCATGAAATAATGGCCCCAGGGTATACATGTATACATGGCGAAGTATACTGACCCATGTATAGTTTTCCCCCGTGGCCTGGCGGTAGATCGTCTGCCTCTGAACCCAGAGGTCAGGGGTTCGAGCCCCGGGGCTGTGGGGGCCCTTTTTCCTCTCGCTGTTTGGCCGCAAAAAAAAACACTTTGGAAAAGGTGCCTCGGGGGTTGGGGTTAATCATGCAGTTGTTGAATATAAATCATTCATTACTTCATGAAAAATCGCGATAGCTGCGTACCAAGTGCGTTCCACTGAAATTAATTGATAGATGGGAACGCGCACGCCGAACGCAGGTTACTAATAATTGCCCAAAAGTACTACGCCAAAGTGTTGATTTTTTGCTCATTGACCGACCAATCAAATTAAAGCCTCACGCCCCTAAACTGAATATTCAATGAGTAATGAGAAAACACGATTAAGCTTATTTCTGATTGGTTGAATGATAAAAATGTTAATGAGGGGATGACCTGACTTGGACTGTTTTAATCAATTATTAGCGCGATTATATCTGTACAAATCAACTAGCATGCAATATGTACTATTTTATTTGTGTAGCAATTCCAAATATTGCGTAGCATTTCATCACATCTGTAAGGTCCGGGATTTCCTGTGATCGCGGAATTCATAGCATAATTCACGGTTTTCATGCTAAATCACGGATTGTAAATTGTACCATGAAATCGCGGAATTGCTATTTATTTCATTTTTTGATAGCCCAAACGCACCGTTTTATGTAGCCTTGATCAGGCTTTCTAAAATTTGTATCGGGTTGTAGTAGTCCGGGCTAGTATTATATACCAAACTCCTTGTGCATACTGATATTAATAAATAATAACAAGTCCTACAAGCTTATTTATTTAGTGCGATAAACTAGCATCCAAACTGCCGCCTCCTTCACTGGCCCACCAATTACTCACTGAACACGCCGGGCTTCGCCCGGTGTTAAAACTGGGGAGTGATCGCCATTGAGTACCATCGCGGGAGAACGAAGTTCGACTGAGGCCGCTTGCGGCCGAAAGCCTTGTATAATCTATTATGACTGGTGAAGTAATTTATGCTAATTGCATTTAAACATGTTGACCCGCCTCCACTAGTGTCGTAATAGCGCAATTTAATGAATATTTACGAGGTTTACCGGTCAAAGGCTGCTTGTCTTTTCTGATTGGATGTTATACCTTATGAATAATACATATTCGCCATATTTGGGAATATTGCCCCCTACGAAAAACCATTGGATTTCCATCGCTTTTATAAGGTGAAACATTAGATTGGCGTTGCAGAATGTGCAAGGCTTCGTGTTAGCATAGCTCTCAGTTCGTAAATCCTATGTCACTTGTCTTAGCACGCTGTGTTCAGCTTAATAGAGAAGGGGGGATTTTTGGGTGGGATTTCCGTGTTACAGTGTCAGCGCCAGATGGTTACGGACTGCGTCATTTTAAATAATTTTAGAAGCCTGGTCAAGGCTACGTTTTATGAGACCAAAGTGCATTCGACCAGGCCAACTTTGTTTCATCGTAAATCTAATCACTTCAACTAGAACAATTCTAAAATCGCGGGGTTTTTCAAAGAAAAAATGTCAATATTTTATTTCTTAATCTGAAACATTGAAATAGAGATCAAATGGACCTGTGTATCAAGCATTTTAACAGATTTCCGGGAATGAGATTAAATGTCAAGTTAAATCCGGATATCCGGACAATTCTTCCATCCCTCTTAATAGTTAATAAGCTCAAACAAGTGCCAAGGAAAGAAGCTTCGATTTTCCGATGATGCGGTAGAATACAATTACATCATAGCATGATTAGAAGGGCTTTTATACTAATAGACCATATTCACGCAGCTGCCATTTTCTAAAATTTGCCACCCGAGCCTCGTTCCTGTTACGTATGCCTGCGTGACTTGCGCGAGGATCCGTACGCCGCGGGCTTTGGTACCACGCTTCTCTCGCAGTTTTATAGAATGTGCCGAGGCGCAGATAGACCAAACGGGAACGAGGCTCGGGTGGCATATTTTAGAAAATGGCTGCCGCGTGAATAGAGTCTATTAGCATACCGACCGATGAGCAAAAATGTGTTCAGGTCACATCATGACCTCGCAAGGAAAAATAAAATAATTAACATCAGTAATTAAAAAACATAATATGAAAAATATTAAAAAAATGTTTTTGGGCTATATTTGTACAAATGGTTGCGCAAACAGCTTTTTTTTAAATTTCAACATTGAACAAAACATTTGGTCTGCATTTATTAAACAAATTCATTTTGATTATGCCAGCCCAGTATGGTCCAACTGTTCAAATTCTTATCAAGCAAGACTTCAAGTCTTACACAACCGTTTAGCCAGAACAATATTATCTGCTGATATCAGAACACCAATAAATGACATGATGAACTTACTTCATTGGGCAAAACTAAGTGATAGATGGAAAATTCAAATACTTATTATTTTATTCAAATGTTTAAAAGATATAAGTCCAACCTATTTATCATCTAATTTTGAATTTGTACATAACTATCACAATCATACTACCAGGAATCATTCAAGTAATACTTTAATTATTCCTAAAATCAACTCAAATGCTGGTATGCGGACTTTTCTTTACAGATCTGGTCGTCTATGGAACAATTTATCACCATCTATTCGTAATTCGTATTGATTTAGAAAATATATCACTCGGTCAATTCAAATCCTATATTTCCACTGTATCATAATCGAATAATTTGTATTATAATTTGTATTAAATTTTTAAACACTGTTAAACAATGTATCAAAATGAGGGCCTGCTTGGAAAGCAGTGCAAGTCACTGAAGCATATTACCCTCAATAAAGAAAGCATTAATAAAAAAATGAAAACAGTTGTTGCGCAGTCATTATTCTCTATACCATGCTTAAAGGATTTCACAAAAATCAAATTTTTAAAAATCACGATGACTGATGATGAACCCCTCATGTCACAATTTCAATACATGTACATGTAGAACCCGTTTACAGTGATTGGATTAACACATTGATTCCCTAACAAAAGCTAAAGCCGTCCAGTGGACGCCCTAAAAAAGAAATACACTTTTGAATATATTTTAAATTTGGACCGATTTAATATAATAATTTGGAGCTCACGGTTTCCAATGCGGTCAATTTATACAGGAACATGGACGCTCTGCTCACTCCACCTTATTTTGGTCCAACTTTGGAAACCCAACTTTCAAATCCTGGCTAAAGCCCTTCCTCTTACTGAACAAAATAGCTGTCATTGTCATTTTTGTAATGTTTCATAGATCTGTTATCATGTAAATTTGTATTTGTGTAGTTAGTTATAAAGTTAGGTTTTCTGTTTGTTGGTCCGATTTTTTAGATGTTTCTATTCTACATGAAGGGTCATCCTTCAAATAGTCGTATTCCAAAGTTAGAGTTGCATAACTCCAATGGTTCTTATTTTAGAAACACAAGGTAACATGAAATTTGTATCTTGCGCCAAACATTTTACAGAAATAATGAGAAAAATATGGAGATTCCTCTGATATCAAAATATCTTGATGGGCAAAAAAAGTGAAAGTGATTGAAACATATACCTAAATATAGACTTATAGTTCTACAGTATGGCCTACTGTAAAAGGCAATATTTTTGTGTTGATATATTTTTGTGCATTTTGACATCAAAGACATTTTCACGAGTTGTTGCTTTCTTGCTTGACTATGACCCCATACACACTAGCAAAAATCCCTTCATTGAATGTCAAACTGTTAATGAAACTAATGAAGGTGTGTATTGTGTACACTCTTCCCTTCATTATATGAAGCAAAACTAATCTCCATTCAATGAAGCAAAGAGGTTCTTTCAATGAAGATGTACAATGTATATTAATACAATGAAGCAATTTTATAGTGTGTACGGGTCGTTGTCTCCCATCCAGCACTGTACAGGTCAGGGACAATATTGAAAGCAATATTTTCGTGTGCTATCATTACCATGCTGCAGCTTTTGTGTGCAAAAAGCATGAAAATAAACCACGGCAAAAATGTTGACTTACGATATTTACAAAATGGAGGGTAAGTGTGGGTTGTAGACTCGATCCTCATGTCTTCCCTATTTTACACACGGCCCCTGCGAGGGAGCTCAAATGTGAAGACTGGAAAAAATACAGTTCCAAAAGTGTGCGCTGATAAGCTCGTGAATAAACATGAGCTTATTCACGCACCAGTGCGTCAATGGTTTCATGCGGCGTTGTACACTGTGTGACGCGATAGGGCGGCGATTTGCATCCCCGTGGCGCAGCAAGACGATCGTTCGATGCTCTGCCTTTGAATTGGACCAATCGAATGCTATTTCTGTTGTTGCTGTGTACTAGCATGCTCGGTATTGGTATCCATATTCATGCTAAGTACACATGGAATTCCACGAGAAAACCGCACACTTTTGGGACGTACAATTTTCCCAGTCCCTCTTTTTGGTCCGCCATTTTTAAAGATGGCGGCCATATAGAAGACGCGGGGACCCAGTTTAGTGTTAGATGATTAAAAATTAGCGGACCAAAAAGAGGGACTGGGAAAATTGTACGCCCAGAAAGTGTGCATCTACTCGTGGAAATCTACTCGTGGAATTCCACGAGTATTTTGCATAAAATATGAATATTCATACCAATACCGACCGAGCATGCGCATTTGTACACAGCAACAACAGAAATAGCATCCGATTGGTCCAATTTAAAGGCAGTGCATCGAACGATCGTCACGCTGCCCGCGGGAGGCAAACGTGCGCCCTATCGCGTCACGCGGTGTACAACGCCGTGTGAAACTACCGGCGCACTGGTGTGTGAATAAGCTCATGTTTATTCACGTGTATCAGCGCACACTTTTGGGACTGTAATGTTTCCAGTCTTCACATTTGAGCACCCTCGCAGGGGCCGTGTGGAAAATTGGGAAGACAGGATGATCGAGTCTAGTTTAGTGTGGGTTGTAAGGCAATACACATTTCAACTTTGGTGGCGTATTACTATTTGCATCTTAAATTTGGTTGAGCTGTACACTTTTTATAGAAAAACTGCAACAACATTTCAAGTACATGTAGTCATTTCATGAGTACAACCTATGTATCATATTTAACCTTTTTATTTAAGTCTACTTTACAAGAGTAAGTATATCTTTTGAACTTTATAAAATCAATTTGTCTAATTTCTAATATTAAAGATTTTTATCAAATTGACATATAAAGGCATTTAGGCCACTTAGAAAGAATAATTTGATTCTCGTAGCTCTGCCTCCGCACTTCCTGAGAATAAAAAGGTCAATTTAAAAAATAAAACGTTATTGAGTTTCTTATACTGAACTTTTAATGGGTTATAGGCCTAATTCTGTATGAATTTATCAACTACTGTCACTTTCAAGTGTTATAGAGCTCTAGGGCCTAGGGGTCTAACCCTCATAAACGTAAACATAAAAACCTCACCGTTTTCCTGATGCTGCTGTAAGATGCAGCCAATATAAGTTTTGCATGAAAACACCCATATTTATTTGTCAATTTACTCAATTTATTAAACAATAAAATTAAAAGCCGCCCTCCCTCTTCACTTTTCGGAGACCCATGCTACGAGAATCTATTAATTAATTTAAAGTGGCCTTACCTTTAAAGGGCCACTATTTAGGCTGAGCATGGTAGATGAAATTCATGCAATGATTATAAGTTAAAATATGATACATGGGTAATATTCTGTTGGTGTATGGTATTTTGCTTTCATTTTTGTTTCTGCATTTTTGTATACCCCTATTCCAGGCATACACCTTAAAGCCTCCTGCTACGGCACTGGTCTAAAAAGTAGTTGAAGCGTTCAAGCACCCATACGTACGTACATGTATACTTGGCCTTGGTGTGTATCTGCTGGTTGTCTGCCTGTATACCTGCCTGCATACCTGACTGACTGTGTACTTGATCGTGTACTTGACTGTGCTTGACTGTCTCTGCATTTATAGATGTTTTCATAGCGATGAATGTCTGACTGCACAACTGTACTAACTCCTACAGTGGATAGATTCTCTAAGAATACATGAAAACATGGATTCGTCATTCTTGGCTGCGGCCGACGATTTAGACAAGCTCCTTGATGAGTTTGAGAAGAATGAAGGTGAGATGTGTGGACATCTTCAGGGAGAAGGAAACAGATTTATTAAACATGTATGTCTGCATGTATCCCATTTATTATAACATAAACCAAATAGATCAGAGGGGAGGGGGGGGGGGATGAACACAGACCATCAAACACAATGCAAGTTTTAATTGTTTTGAATCAGTGCAAGCATTCAACCCCTATACTTTGTTTATCTTCCACTATGCAGTGATGTTAAAGTGTTATCTAGTTATTAACCCTATAACCCTGGTGGTGTGGCTTAAGGAATAAAACTATCAAGGGAGAAAACAGGTCAAATTTGGGGGAAACATTGAACCTGGGTGACCTGCATGTGAGTCCTGCCTTAACGAGCAGCTTGGAAAATATTAAGATCGTTTTCTCCATGCCAATGAATAGACTTACAATGTACACAACTGCTTTTAGTTTGTAATGACACATGTGTAGCATGGATGGGCGAATAATGAGATAACGGTTTTATTTCAAATTGAAGTAGAAATGTCCCAACTCAGTATTTATGTTTTCATGTTACACATTATGGAAGCATGGATTATGAATGGTATCTGAATAATTAAGCTCTTGTACTTGGCAGTAGCTTAATATCAAGTTGCCTTCATGTTATCTCAGTTCAAACAAAACAACCATACCAGTACCCTTCATGTATGATTGAATGAATTCTAGATTCAGACATTTGGTGGGTTTTTGTCAAGCAACTGATAACATTCAGCCTGATTTTTGCCGTCAATAGTTTTGAATTACTCGGATGTTTACATTATCCTTACAGGGCCAAATCCAAAACCTCCGCTTTTGCGACGGATAAAATTTAAGTGACATTTTTAGTTTTCCTAAATTTCCTATTGGTAGATTTGACCCCTTGAGTGGGTTTTTGGAATGAACTGCCTATGTGCTTTTATGACAGGCAAAAACAGCATGCTACTGTTAGGTGTGTTGCTATGGCGATGCAATGTAATTTTGTAAGTGCGATGGACGGAATCGACAATTCCGTCTGTTGCGTTTTAAAATTGCGTTGCCATAGCAACTTGTAAAGTGTGGCTTGATTTTTTTTCATTGATATTGAAGTATATCGGCTGCTTTGTCATGCAGTATACTCAAAGTGTACAGTTACACAGCTGGAAAATTATTTTACTAAATTTAGGAATTCAGCTCTTGTGTAACATTTATTTTGGCAATTATAGGCTTTACTGCCGTTTCTCTGAATATATCAATGAGAATTAAAAGTGCAGTAATATTCCCCCCATGAACGATCGCATATGATCATATGAAAATACGATCGCCAGAAGAAGCTGGTGTCTACATGTAGGTTTCTGACTGAAAAGAAAGGGCAATCGAAACATTAATTCTGTCCCTCGCAATGATGACCAGTTTTGGATTTGGCCCTACACCATTGATGATGAGAGCTGCATCAATTACATACTTGGTAGAATTAAGTGTCTTTACCTCTGAACCCTAAATATGGTGTTATACTCCTTCAACACTCTCTGCATGATTGAATGTATTATATTTGTTGCATGTTTGTTTTCTGCATGTTTTCTAGTTGCTTGTTTTAGTGTGAAATTGTGTGCCCTGCAATATTGATGTAAACGCTGCACAGAAAGGAAGTACATAGTTTTGTATGGATGGTCCTACAGCAGCCTCAGCTGCATTTATCCCATAATACTACAAAACATATAATAGATAGGGGCTTTTCTTTTGTTCAGATCCGGCGAGGTAAACT
Organism: Ophiura sarsii; assembly: GCA_035610835.1. Classification (NCBI taxonomy): domain Eukaryota; kingdom Metazoa; phylum Echinodermata; class Ophiuroidea; order Amphilepidida; family Ophiuridae; genus Ophiura; species Ophiura sarsii. The sequence continues at coordinate 147,375,434 of CM069441.1, read as the reverse complement.
ATGAAGGTGTATGCTACAAAAAACAGCCATATATAATGATATAGATTGGTTGAGGAATTGAACATGGGCACTCCTGCCTGGGAGCGATAGAGCGTGGCCACTTTGCTACACCAGACTATACTGTTTTGGCAAAGTCGTTGATAAAGATATATTTAGTATGGAGTTATTCAAGCATCACATTTCTTACGCGTTGCTGATCCCCATACTTCAAAATTAAAACAATGAAGCGATTAGCATTTTAAACAATGAGAATTGTCTATTGGGACTCCAGTTTCTTGTGGGTGCTGTTCTGTTCAATCTCTAATCGCTTCAGTATTACATGCACTAGGGCTATGAGAATTGAGCGTAAAATGTCGCAAGTTGTATGGTGGTTACATGTTCGAAATAGTTACATGTCGAATTGCTACGTGATGCGGGAAGATCATCAACACATGTTCTCTCTACACTCCCAACTTCCAAATGTACATTATCTAAATACCTACACAATCCTACGTACCTAGACCCTGTATGTCACTTAAATTGATTATCTGGGTGTATAGGGAATGGAGAGCATGAGGCTGCTGATAATCAAATTGAATATTAGCACAAATATTTTATCTTTTCCCTATATTCCAGAAATTGACTTGTTCGGTTCTGGCTAAAACAAACCATGTTCTACTGGCCTGACTGACCCATTATTTTAAATTGGTTTAAAAAAATGTTCACATGCAAATGAATACCAACTCAAACAAATGTTGGCTTGTCAAAAAACAGCAAAATCTTACAAATTAAAAAAGGTTATTTTGAAGGGAATAAAAGAACAAAAAAGCCCGGCCAACCGACCAACCCAATCTGAGAGGGCTGTTTGCCTGTTGAAAAGGGGTTTGTTATTTTTCGTGGATATGAACCCTAAGTTATGATAGTTTTTTTAATATGTTGGTAAATTTCTTATACCAATCATAGTTCTAACAACCCATTTTCCCTATTATTATAACCTGAACTATTCTTTATAGAATAAATCCACTACACATAAAGCCTGCTTCCGATAAGAGGACCCTGGCTGTGTGTACATCTATGACATATATTGAAATCATCTGTTATTCCCATCAAAGCTAACGTAGCTGGACTGATTGACTCGCTAACATTTCAAATTAAATTTCTCTGCTGCACTCAAATACTTGTATTTTCAAATGTTGGTAAGTCGTCTTTATTCAATGATGGAAACTGCAGGTTACAATGTAGTTGTTGAAAATATGGTCTAGAGATATTTTTTGGATGTGAAATGTATTTTTTTCTTCTAATACCTCAACACGTACAAATCATATTTTATTGGATCCTCTTGTTTGTCCCAGGGGGAAGAGCTGAAATTGCAGCGTGTATTTAATGCTTATTTAGATAGTATATCTGTAAAATATATTCAAAATGGGTGTCTTTTTTGTGAAGTTGTGCGGAAGAAGGTATATATTGCCATTACATTTTTATAATTATTTTATTATTGCACCATAAAAGCATTGCAATAACCCCCATCAGGCGTGACAAATATAATATTCCCACCCATCCAGGGAATGATTTGGCCACATAATCACCAGAAATATAACATTCTTTTACGAAGGGATTACATTTTAAAAGCTTTCTAAAACCTGGAATGACTATTATTTAAGCATTTGAATAAGTCTTTACACATGGGAATAAATCATAGGTATTGAAATGACAAATTATTGGATGGAAATAAAACTTCACTGCATGTTTCCTGTATGATAAGCTGTAATAGTAAAGGGAACCCCCTCAGTATGTGAGAAGGAACTAAAATGTCACTGACTCACCCATATCGCTCTCTCACACAATTAAAAAACTTCCCTTGAAGGCATAACATCAAAGCTATACATTTATTTAATATATTTAATGGGTGAAAGCATTATAGGGATCATGCTGACTCATGCGTGGAATAATATAGGTTTATAGTATGATCTGTTCCAAAAAGGCAAGATTCAAAAGATGTTTTGTACTTTATTCAATTATTCACACAAGGAGATCTTGCTGGCTCTAACGTATCATATTGCGCATTCTGAAAGATGAATACAACATCAAAGGGGTGTTGTTATAAAATGTATTCAATTTTGCTGAATAAATTGAATTCAATTGGGTATTCTCTGTGCAGATTAGGATCCATTTTAGGATTTATAATAACAATCTAGGGGTAGTATTGAGACATAATTAATGTGAATCTTTTTCAGATAATTGTTTGATTTTGTCAGAAGCTTTTGATTAGCTTGACCTATCGCCCCCCCCCCCCCCCCCTATATGTTTTGAGGCATGAATACTGATCTCACTGTATGTTAGATGCATGCAGGGTTTATTATTGATCATAAATTATAAACTGCTATGAAGACCCCAGTGTATGATGACCACTGGTTTGACAGGGAGTAAATGAGTGATTAAGAAGTTAATCGTTTATTGACGTGGATATGACCCGTTATTATTCAAGGTTCGCTGCTATTAATTAACAGATTAGGTGAGGTAGTCCACGGGTGGGTGTTACAAATTTAATATTGTTTCTCATTATGAATTAAAGACACTATAATGAATTCACTGTCCGTAGCCACAGTGGTCCATACCGAATATTGATAATGATCTTGTGTGCAATGATGATTAAATACAGGGATGACCTTTTACATGTAGACAGTTATTATTAGATTTTTTTCCTTCAAAAATCAAGAAAAGCGATACAGATGTAAACAATTTTTCAAACAAAGATTCTTATTAGTCAATAGTAGTGGGTACATGTATCTGCTTTTTCTGTAACAAGATAATGCAGCAGAGAGCAAAGTGAAAAAGAGTAAGGGAGCTAAATACCCACAAAATATACTGCAGGCCCTCTACTTGCTGCAACATTTTGCATATCAGCCTCACAGTCCTACATGGAGAAACCTTAAACATGATCTTGGTCCCCAGGTATTTCAATTTATTTGAAGCGCTTTTAAAAGCAAGTATTTTTGAATCATTAAAAAGGGCTTTAACACTGAGGATTAATGTAACAAAAAACAACAACTGTATTTTGTTGCTGTTTTCAATCGGATGCTATCAGTTTCATCATAACTGAGTCAATATCCACTTTGCCGTAGAGTGGGAAATACTAGCGGATATAGCTTGTCTGACGCTTATGTTTCTTTTTATCAGCTACGGATCATCAGACATGACTCAAGTTGAAACTCTATGTATCACCTCCCCCACTCTCTCCAGCATGCTTAATACCACCAAAGAGCACCCTAAGTTTATTGTCCCCTTTTCTTTAAGAGAATTTGTTTTGTTTTTTTGTTTTAAAGCATACTCCAAGTGGTAAAGTTTACTAGCCATTGATACTTCAAGCAAGGTTTGAATTGAAATAATTACTCAACCATTTGAATGACAGAATGTTCACATGTGTTCCATTGTGTGCCTTTTAACCAGAGATCATTAAAGGGGCACGGAGAGATTGGCGATAAAAATAAAATTTTAGAAAAATAAAAAGTTTCAATAGATCAGGTATAATACCGGGTGGTTAATAAAAAAAAATTAAAAAGTTGGCCTAAGTTCAAGGCAACTTTTTAACCACATTTATAATTTCAGAGAATTTGTGTCTACTTAGTCTTGATCAGCTTTTAAGTTTTAAAATTATCCTCAAAAAAAATCAAGTGTTTTTATCTTATTGGTTATGAACCTTTCGGTATGGTGCCCAATAGCGTAATGACCAGGAGTGGCTGGGTAACTTATGATTGTAATCCAAAAGGCCTGGCACTGGCAGAACACATCTTGACTCTGATTGGACGCCACAGCAACCTATGGGCCCAACTTTCTATATAATAAAGTTTTAAATTGACTGATAATACTAGAAAACTTAAGTAAAAATGTATTTTTATTTGTTTGTTTGTTTGTTTGTTTTGTTTTTCAGAAGTCAGCCCTGATTTTCGTATCACTTCACATGCCATTAAGAAGTCATCATTGCTTTCTACACCAGAAATCGCCACTCATAATATGAATGGCAACTCTATGCATGGAGGTCCGGAGGGAGATAGAGATCAAAGGACTGACCTAACAATACATGACAATGGTATCATATCTCCAACAGCACCACAATTATCAAATAATAGCTATCCTAGAGAGAAGTCTGACACCATTAATAGTACAGACAGTGATTTCTTGTTAGATTTATCAGAGGCAGACTTTGCACCATCACCGCAATCTCTACCTCCAAATTTGGCATCTTTACCTCTAAATTTGGCATCTTTACCTCCAAATTTAACATCTTTACCCCAAAATGTATCATCTTTGCCATCTTTACAGACTCAGTCAGGGCAGGGAGGGATAAGCTTGGATTCCCCAAAATCAACAGAACCATCACCAGTGTATTTGGAGAATTCTGTTGAAGGCAGTAACACACCCTTAATTGTCAACCAAGGGGAGGAACTAAGGAAAGTGCATGGTGATTGTAATAGCCAATTAAGTGATCAGGATTTCAGCTCTTACCTCCCAACTAACACTCACAAGACACTGTCATTTGGGGATCTCAAAATTATGAACACTGGTTCCTTGGCCGCAAAGGAAACGAGATATCCTGCGCCAAATTCCCAAACCAACATTATAGTTGCTTCTGGGTCTGCAGTGAGTCATGATGTGGCAGGCCCAACTTTAACAGAAACTCAGTCATCAGAGGAAGTGAGACAGTCTGATGTGTTGAATTATATATCAAGTAGCCAATCATCTAGACAACCAGTACTTGGGTCTCTTCACCAATCTACAAGTATTACACAAAGTTATGATACAGAGGTACCTGTAGGCAATACTTCTCAACACAATTTAATTGTTAGTTCAAATGCTGTATTAGAAGAGAATACTACTAACCAACAACAGCTAACCAATTTGATTGCACCACCATCACCAGTCCATACATCGGATCAACTTATAAACAATGTGACTACTACACTTGTGAATACTGACAAGACTGTGTCAGAGACTGGAGGTAATATTGATCACCAAACAGAACGGAAAGTTTCTATTGACGGATTACACCAAACTCCTGCTATTGATTGTGCTAGGACTTCTTCAGAATCATTGGATCATAATGAGATAGCAGATTCCGTTGAAAGTGACCATACAGATTCGCAAGCTCTTGATAATGGTGTAGATGATCCTGATGCAGCAGTCCCTCCAGTTCAATCATCTCTGCCTGATCCCAAACTTATGGACGAATATGTGCGACAAGGTGCACGACCTAAGACCATTATACCTGGCACTAGCCCAAAGCATAGTCCGTTAAAAGGATCCATCAATGAGGAAGAGGTCAGTCCCAAGAAAGTTATGCCAAAAATAGTTCAACCTGATCAGTCATCCCCTGACTCTCATCCAAAGCCAGTTGTTGGATTTCATAGTATCGAAGGCATCACTGTTACAGATGCTGATTTGGATGCCCTGGATGACGAGATAGATAGCAGTGCACCTAAATCATCTACTTTAGCAAATCAAGTAGTGACAGGTCAGTTAAGTGTGTCAGGAACAATGGATGATTCCAGAGTAAGTCCCATATCCAAAATACTCAATCAGTCTCAGCCTAATACGGCAGACAGTGTTGGTAGTAATGAACTGACCAGTATGGATCCATTTTATAATGCAACTCAGCAGAAACAAGAGATTGGTGTTAGTAATGGAGAAGAAATAGGCAATGTCATGATGCATCAATCATCTACACCACCAGTCAATGGCATCCATAGTGTGGGACCCACGGTAGGAGATCCAACACTAGGATTGCCTGTACAGTCTTCCATATCAAATGGACTATATCAGCCTCCAGATGGCTCCAACAGTGACAAAGACTCTTTTACGTCTTTAGACCATGTGAACAATTCTACAGTACCAAAGCAAACTACCAATGCAAATGTAAATGTGACCCTTCAGTCACAATTAAATAATAGCAACTCACAGCCCAAAGGGCAACAGGTTGATAGCTTATTAGATATGTCAAACACAGCATTACAAGGATTATCTCTAGCTATGAATGCCACCATTACAGACACCAAACAACCGATAGTTGACAACAAAGGATCTCCTCAACACAATGAATCCCCTCAACACATGCAAAATCTCACACAGGAGGAGGGGAGTAATCAGCATCAGACCTCAGTTGGTTCAGATCATGAAATAATCAATGTGAACCAGCCAAATCCAGTGTCCTCAGAGAATGGTTATGATGTTACAAATGCCACCCCCTCATTGTCACCTGAGAGAACTCAAAGAAGCAGTACTGCACAGCAACCTAGTGCATTTCAGCTTCCTCCTCCAGATGATCCCCCAACATACCAACAAGTCACAGATGCAACAAGGAGAGAGAATCGGCAAAGTCCAACACCAGGTATATCACGTCAAGCACTAACTCTCAATTTTGGAGACCAACCTCAAGGACGTAAAAGTGCAGCGAGTCCCATTCCTCCAAGCCCAATCATAGAGGGCAGTACACCAGAGATGAATGCTTCCACGGATGGTTTACAAAACAATGTCTCAGATGGTATTCCCTCATCAGATCCTTCATCAGTGCCTTCACAAGTGACTTCACCAGATAATAGATTGGACTTACCAAATGGTCAAGTTCCACAATCAACTCTACTTTTACCCCCTGGTGTTGGGCCCAACTCTGTGCAGAACGCAGATTTGGAATCCCGGACATCATCAAATGAAACGGATTCAGACATGGAAGGAGATTTTCCACCTGGGTTAGTTCCAGAGCTATCAGAAGAGTTAGTACAATTAGGAAATGTTGCACCAGTTTGGATACCCGATTCTGGGGCCATTGGTTGTATGATGTGTAATGCAAAGTTCACCTTCAGGAAAAGAAGACATCATTGCAGAGCTTGTGGCAAGGTAAGTAAAAAGATATATTATATTTTCTTGTTTTGGGGTGTGTTGTAGAATGGCCGCTTGGTATTCTTGCGTTAAGTCATGCTTTCATACATTGGGATTTGCATCTCTTTGAATCAATTTTGTATTTCATTTTTTCATTATACTTGTGCACAATAACAAATTGATTTAGATCGCTTTGATTTATACATTCATTTCAAATCATTGTTTAACAAAAATGAGAATACGGTTGCCATTTATATGTTGAGTCAGACAGGCAACACTCCTATTATTGTGTATAACCGCATAACCACGCTGTGCCTTGTTGTCTGATTTTAAATGAAGCTGTCAGGTTGTGTGATATAAAAAAAAGTACAAAGGCATAATGTTTTAAAGTCTTTTACACATTTACATATGGTGTGTTCTTATTTGAAGAAACAAAATAAAAGGGATATTAATAACCCAAAGTCCAAGGTTGTTTTTCTCAATATGAAAATATACAAAATATGAAAAAGCAATGTCAACATATTAACAATACACACATTTACTTTAATGCTATCTTGCCATATATGATATATATCAATGTTGTAATCCAATACAGAAGTCTGAATGACCATTTTTGTACACCCTATGTATCACATGCCCTCAGCAGGTCTAGACATTTAACAAATAAATGCCAAATGAGGCACGTAGCAAATAATGCAGTTTATCTTTAGTGCTAAATTATACATATTAATCCATAGGAAATAGGCAAACTATTTGATTGAGTTTATTCCAAATAATGGTCATAGACACTGCATGTAGCCTTGATGTCTTATCATGATGTCAAAAGATAATTTGACATAGCAAGTTAGTATCCAATAAAATATGCAATGCAAGTTTGAAATACATGGTACAACAAGATATGATAAACACACCGAAGGTCGGAAGATAACTGAAGGTCATTTTGAGTATTTATCAGAGCATGAATCTAAGTGACCAGAGACCAAATGCCCCAGAATATCTGATTACTAGGTGGATTAGAGTAACAAAAATATAAATTCGCCATGATGCTTAGTTTTTTTATAAGTTTAAGTACTTGTGTTTCAATTGAAGGCACATCTAAGTGCTAAGAAATGTAAAGATGCTGACAAACTGGTGTGAATTAAATTATGTAATGTACATAAATTAATTATGTACATGTAGATAAAAATTAATTATGTACATGTAGATAAAAAGTTATACAATTTAACTGATAAGGTTACATGTATATAGCAGTCTATAAAAGATATCAATATCAAGTATTCATGCATGCTATAGTTAGATCAAAACCAAATAACCTGAACTGCCAGAAACTCTGAGGATTGTGTTTTTTAATTACACACAAATTCAAGAATGTTTCCTGATGGGAACTATCTATAAATAAAAGCAGGTTTTTATGAATGCTAGGGTCACTGTGCCTGATTTGAACTGTCAGTAATTGATTTTGCAGTCATATTTTCATGGTTAATTTTGTTTTGGGCGTGTTTTTGTGAATTAAACTATCAGGGGAGAAAAACGGGTCAAATTTGAGGGGAAAATCAGTCTTCCGCACGCGCTGCGAATCGAACCCGGTCCGCGTGCGTGCAAGTCTGATGCTCTGACGACTGAGCTACTAATATTTTTTAATCTAATATTTTTTGACATTTTGACCAAAAATGTTCCCAAAAAGTGCAAAAAAATGGAAACTTTTTTTGTTGGCACTTAATTTTAGTCAAAATTTCAAAAAGTATTAGATAGGTTAAAAAAATTGTCCCTAAGTTAGTGTCTTTACATCAATCATCATCAAGCGATTTAGGCATTTTTTACTCAAAATTATTTTTGTAAGCTTTGTTCAAAAAAATTGGGTCAAAAAAGTGATTATTTGTGATAAAGTCTACCCTTAACTTAACCCTTTGAACCCGGAGTTATTATAAGGGTTCGGTACACCCACCCTGACTTCTCCGGGGGTAAAATGCTAATTCTTAAACAGCTAAGAAAGTTTAAGCAATCTCATTGGTTCTCAGAGAAATCGGCGACATCTAGATGAGACAACTTAACACGGGGAGGTGAGGCCTACGTTTTAACAGTGCGCCCGACCTTCACAATGCGTGGTTTGCTCCATAACGCGCACTTCTGCAGTGCGTCTTTAGCGCTTTTCCCGCGTTTATGCCGGCGCCGCGACGCTTACGCATGGTTTACTCATCGCATGTGATTGGATGGAATGTTGGTGGTTATTCGATCATAGCAGGGGTAAAAGTTGTCAAATGTGGACAATAAAATGTACTTATTTCTTTGATAAATGTCTAAAGTATGATTGTTTAAGAATGAGAATAAAGGTATTGTTTTTAGACCGTACCCGTGTTATATTGTCTGACATAAATGCGTTCGACAGTATTATTTTTTGCGTAGAACAACGACGCCGCAGGCGGAGTTGTTCTACTTAAAATAATACTATCGTCCGCATTTATGTCAGACAATATAACACCGGTACGGTCTAAAAACAATACCTTTATTCTCTAAATATAGTACACATATCATCCGTAATATATGTTACCGATGATAGAGGGCAGTATGCCATTGTACTACACGTATAACGTAACCTATTTATAACATAAAAACGTCCGTTTTTATCGCCAAAATTGCCAATCATGACCGTAAAACAATGCATCCCTGTCTACCTGATGAGAATCATCTGCGCCATATTGGGTTGCATATTCATCCAATTTCGCGCTATTTTGACTGTTTTCTTCAGCTAAATGACATCAAATCACAACGAAAACCTTGTGAAACAATGTATTTCACATCGGGTGAACATCACATGACTTTCAAGTCACATGACCACTCAGTCATATGATCAATGTGTCACCTGATCGCTCAGGCCGATTTATCGGCCTATCGGGTCACAGCGCGTTCTTAAATAGGCCGATTTTTCGGCCTTTCGGGTTCAAAGGGTTAAGGAAGTTTTTTCTGAATTTTGCAAGTGCTGTAATTATTGAACTATTAATCAAATGCATATAAAAGTATACATTTTGGATGGGATTTGGGTCAGAGAATCCATTTTTGGCATCAATTTTGACCAAAAATGTTGAGAATTTTTTTGGGAGAAAATCTCAACAAAAAAAATCACTTTTTTGACTAATTTTTTGGGGACAAGCTAACAAAATTAAAATTATTTTTAAGTAAAAAATACCCAAAATTGCTTGATTATACTATTAAGACATTAATCTAGGGACGATTTTCTCATTTTTTCTTCTAAAGCTGTATTTTTGAAATTTTGGCCAAAAGTCCCTTTTTGGTCAAAATTTCAACAACAAAAAATACAAGTTTAAATGAAAAAATGAGAGAATCGTCCCTAGATTAGTGACATAACATTAAAATCAAGCAAATTTGGGCATTTTTTACTCAAAAATAATTTTATTAGCTTGTTCCAAAAAAAATGAATTTCGTGATTTTCTCAAAAATTCAACAGTTTTAGTCAAAATTGACGCCAAATTTGGATTCTCTGATTCATAATTTCCTTTCCAAAAATGTATACTTTCGCATGCATTTGATTAATAGTTCAATAATTACAGCACTCATAAAAATCAAAAAATCAAGTTGTTGCCAAAGAAAAGATGTTGGTTTCATGCCCCTTTGACCTAACATATCATGGTAACCGAATCGTCAGACCCAGGGCTAAAACATATTTGATTTTAAAGGAAATAGAACCACCTGCTATTGAATTAAAATTAAAATTGAATATAATACATAAATGCCCACTTTTCAGTACTTGCACATACTTAATATTCTGCCAAATTTTCACAATTTCCTGTGTTAAAATTCAGTCTTCTATTCTTTAACATGACCTACATGTGACCCAACGCAAATAAATGAGGCTCAATACTTGAAATGAACCACAAATAGGTCTGCTTTTTCTCTGAACAAATTTAAGTGCACATTATATCGCAATTGGACTGGGCCTCTATCTAGGATAAAAGCATGTGATGACATACCAAATTATCTCTAGTATAAAAACTACGGTATATGAATTAATATCTAAACGAATCAAAAACACAACAGCAGCTGGCGCTTTGATGAAGCCTGTATGATTTTGATCGCTTTCAATTCCACACCAGTGATGAGAACATCAATTTGATTACATATTCGGATCAAGAATACCAGCACTCCATCTGTACGGCATTGACATACTTTGATTTGCTTTATTAGTCAATGCTGATGAAAGAGTCCTATGAATTGATTGCAATCTATCGCAGGTCATCTGCCTCAAGGAAATTTGCTAAAGATTACAAGAATTATGCACAAAGCAATAAGTATTTTCATTTTTTATACAAAAAAAACCCATTTCACATTATATAATACTTGTATACGTGACTTTGTACATTTGTCTTTTGTCGTGTGTAGATATTCTGTTCCAGATGCTGTAGTACCCGTATCAAGTTGAAATACATGGACAGTAAAGAAGCCAGAGTGTGTGTCAACTGTCTCAATGCAATATTAAGAGGTGAGTTGTGTACAGTGTATTAAAGGCCCCCATTTTTTTGAGGTTTTTTTAAATGGAATACAATAATTTGTTGTTAAGTGTAAGTCCAAGTAAACAAATAAAGTAGTTTCTTGTCCCCTTGCGCATCCTTCTTCAGGAATTCTGTAATGTGTTTTTTCTTCCATATCTTTTTTGTTAAAATATTTTAAAAGCTGGAAATACTAGACATTAATCCAATGAGCATTTTAAAGTAGGTTTTGTGTTAACCAACCCCCCATCATTAAATAAAACGATATTACAAAGGCCTTGTCCTCTTCATGTTATGCAATCAATCAGACAATACCATGCTGGTAATGGTATTTTCGCAATGTTTATTTTAAAAATAGTGCCCTCATCCTTCTTTCTTCCAAAAGTTAGGATGAGAAACTAGTTTTTGTTTATGTTTGGCCTCATACAAGATGTTTTGTTATTGTAAGAATATAGTTGCTATATTATATAACCATGCATTTTGGATGTATGCCAGTCCAGGGGGGGGGGGGTGTCACTCGGCATCATGATGGCTACTCATCCTTCGAAAAGGGTCACAATTTCACTTTATAGCGTCTTTGACCTCGAAAATGATTAAAGGGCAAACATAATTGAGTGTAAGTGACGCCTAGGATTGGGTTTGTATCCGTTATGCCATTCAAAATGGTTTGTGTATTATTATATATATGCCATGGTTACCTTTTTTGACACAACCACTCATAGTATGCATTACCCAATGGGCTCAAAATTTGGCATTCTTGCAATATGCACAATTTCAAGTACCATAATACCCTTGTTTTTAAGTCATTGGCTAATCTATGTGCCTCCTGTACTATTTATAATACAGTCTTCGGTGTATGTGTCGTGTATAGTACATTAGTACATTTGTAGGACGATAAAGAACAAGTAGACATGCTGTGAATGTATGTCTGATCTGTAAATGCTTATTACATTTACCACTTGTACAAGTCAATGACCACATTTTACACACATAATTAGATGTTTCCAATTGCAATGTATTTTTGCAGCACTTTATTTTCACTTTAAAGTCAACTTATCAATTAACAATTAAAAAAAGTATTTCTTTAATTTATAATTTTTAAATTTTGTTTGTCAGTTTTGCCAATGAAATATAACAGGTGATCTGAATATAAAAAATATTTCTGTAAAGCTCAATAAATTGCTTAGCTATCATGACCACACTAAAACAGTATCTAAAAACATGAGCATTTCTCATTTTAATCAACATTTCGTCCTCATAATTGTCATCTATAACTGGGTCATTTCTGTTCCTCATTACATTGTCAATATGATGTACATGTAGATAGCTTTGTTACCTGCGGCTCTTTTAACCAATATTCATTTTGGCAATCCATTGATAACTGACTATGAATAAAGTGAATTGATTTTTTTTTAAATATTACCTGCATTTGATTAAATAATGTACATGTGTCAAAATACATGTACAGCGCAGTGTCAACATTAAATTGTGTTCAGTATTTGATTTTGGAGACTGAAAATGGGGATATTTTTGCTTGTTATGTACGCTTCCAGAAAAATAAAATCATGTAAATATATAAACATTTATTTTGTGTATAAGTCTATGAAATACACTTTCAAATCGTGAATTTAATAAACAAGCGAATGGTCAAAACTGAGTGAAAATTAATCACCCAAAAATTACTACTTTTACTGGTACATTTAGGTCTTTCTGACATTGCACAACCATCATTCGATGTCACAACCAGATATTATTAAACTATTATTTTCTTTTCTGTTTATTATTTTAAAAGCCTTACAAAGAAATTGTGTGTTTGTTACACAATGTAATTGGGGTTTTTTCTAGAAAAGTCATTTCTACCTACATTCCAGGAATATGATACAATTATTTTCATACTCTACGTAATTTTATACTATTTACTTAGATCCTGAGACCTTAATAAAAAAGATTATTTGTTTCCTATCAAGTTTATTTATGTTAATATAATGAATAATGGATAATTGTCCCCTTGAGTACTGTTGTATCTTTAAACTGTATTAATTCTTGTTTGTAGCAATTAATAAAAATAATTAAATGTTATAATGTTTAAATATCACCATGTGATTCATATGATTTTATTAATTGATGTAAAGGAAGGTGCTACCATGCTACCAACACATTTATTAACATGAATTACCAATTCTATTTTATCATTTACAAAATTGTTCTTTTAGATTCATTTATTTTGAATTAGGATTTTAAATATAATATTAAAGAAATCTTTAAAATTGAGATGTCTTTCTTTCTTTGTTTTTTTTGTTAACATGATTTAAATGTGATCAAAATTGATTTTACATATCAGCGACACAGGCCCAATGCAGCTATATCATTTTCCAATCAATTAATATCATTATCAAGCAGTATATAGGCCTACATTTTACACAGGTTTTGACCTACATGTATTGTATACACATACTTTAGTAGTTAGAGGTATAGGTATATGTCACCCTAAAGACCCCCTTTTCACCCTCTTCTGCTTGCTTCTAAGACCTCCCTTTTTAGCCTGTATTAGCTCTTAAGACCCCCATTTTATTGAAAATTCAAAAATCATGTACATTTGCATTCCAAAGGCCCAATTTTTGAAAAATTCTCCTAAACAAATTGGGGGAGGGAAATCAGTTCTTAAGCCCCCCCCCCCCCCTACTTTTTGGAGAAAATTAGTTCTTAAGACCTTTTTATTCGTCAAAAATCTGCTCCAAAACCCCTATTTTTGAGACCCTGGATGGCAAACCCGTAAGTTGAGTGCCCCCCCCCGGGTCTCTACGTACCTGACAGGAACTTGTGTACGATACAGACATTGGGGGGGGGGGGGGGGGAGGGGTCAAAGGTCATTACAAACAAGCTTGGTGACAATAAACTTATGGGTAACATGGGGTGTGCACAGATTGACCCCTACATGACCTTTGACCCTTTGTGTCAACACTTTAAACTATTTATTGCTGTTTTGGGAATAACACAATCTGAGGCAATCTGAAAATAAATCAATGGCGGTCATCTGAGGATCTCTACAATGGCGGTCTGTGGACAGGTAATAAATAGTGGGAGAAATGTGTAACTTTGCACAGGGACTATGTAAAGATGTCTGAAGGATCACATAACAAAATGAAATTTCTAGCTCCTTCACTTCTGGGTGATTTCTAAAACTTTTTGATACCCCCTCGTAATATGCACATCTTATTTACATGGCAGATTTTACATATTGAGTTAACCAAACTGATTGGTTTTAAGAAAATCTGCCAAAATAATCAAAGATGTTGCTGTAATAATCGAAAATTCAATAACATTAACAATTATGAAATGAGCTGTTTTCAAGGCAACAAACCTTTTCCGTAAAACATTGAATGAAATCTAATCTGTCCATATTCTGATGGAAAAAGTCTTTATTGTGGAAACTTTATCCCAAATTGTGTGTTGAATCGAATGTATAACATGGAGGTTGCCAGCTGCTTATTTTAGGATGATAGAATCAACATTTTGTCAATCTTCATGCAAAACCTGTGTTTGAAATATTCTATGTGAAATATACCATTGGAACTATCACTATGTAACTTTATACATACGTCTATGCTACATGGTACAGGTATGTATGGTGAATATGAACTATCCTAATATCTCACCTAGCATAATGCATACATTTGACTAGCTGAACACTGTCAGGGTTTGTGTAGGTTTATTCTAGTTTAGCCATGGGGAGGGAGTACTATTGGAAACCAGACTCTCTTTTAACTTGCTTTGTGTACAGGAATGTTGTATTTTGATTCGTTTATACTGACAACCTTAAAGGGGTATTTGAAGTTTTGATATGTGAAGAACATACATGTACAGTACATGTATGTATTTGTGGTAAAATCAAGATCTGGAATGAGGGATGTATTCCAGAGGTGCTCACTGGTCATTACAAGGGAGGTATCAGGCGCGTCCAAAGAATCATGTAATTAGGGTAGTTTATCAAGCCGGGCATGTAACGTAGATAACGTGAATAGGGTAACAACAGGGCAGGGTTAGCAGTAACTTTCAAAACCGGGAGTTCTCAAAGCTCCTGAACCCCCCTGAATTTTAAAAAGTGGGAGCTCAATCCAAAAACCAGGAGTTCTTGAAAAATTTTCAAGAAAAAACCGCGCGAAATTCCATGATTTACGAAGCGGAGTCGTATTTTTAGGCATTCAAAAAGCCACAGTAAACAACTACCAATTCCCGGCGGCCTTTCTGCCTCATTTTTGCCAGTGACTAAAGACAGCCCGTAGCTGCGTTGATGTACACGTTTTACTAATGCAGACAAAATGTTATTAGTAACGTAAGAAGTCACTGATATGGCCTGAGAGCAGTGCTAAATTTCTGGCGCGCGCCACGCTCCCAAACTGATGGGAAAATATTATTTATGGCGCGCACTCGGAGAAAACAGCGCTGTGGACGGGACATGCCTGATGTATTTCTGTTAAAAACTTTTTATTTTTTAATTCATTCATTTGATTGCTATTACACATGTTGAGTCATCACAGGGGTGTGAATGTTCCTCTTTTTAGCTGATTTCCTCTCTTTTTTCTTGTGCCAAAATGTCAGCATTTTCTATTATTTTCAGTCCATATTTGACAGTTTTATCCAAATTTTGCACTGTTTTTCCTTGTTTTTGTCTTTTTTCCTTTTATTTTTTATTTGTGGCCTCTCACAACCCTGCCATCATCATGGATTGTTTTAATTTAATTAAAAAAGTGTTATTCACATGGATTTGGTGTTTAACACAAGACTATCATGATCATCTAATATTAGAGGGGCTGTGGAGGGAACCAATCTTTCTGGAGCTCAAGTGTTGCCAGGTTTGGTTAATAGTTGAAGTCTTTATTTATAAGCTAAGTTTAAATTAATTCCTTGACATAAAAGAGTGCAGAGCCCCTTTAATTGAGTTTGAAAACAAATCTGAAACTCAAATGTAATTTTATTTGTCAAGTTGACCATTTTTCTAAGTGCGCTAACAATTTAATTGTGTTTCTAGGGCAAAAGATGTGTGTTTAAAATGTTTATTTTGTCACCATTTCCATGAAAAAGATTGTTTTTATTTGATTGGGAGCAGGGAAGTAGAGGTGAAAATGCCACCTTAAAATCGTTTTAATTTACCACACACGAGTGATGTGGATTGTAGAACAATTTTACACTTATTATTTTTCATTTAAATGCTCATCATACCTGTGAAATTTAGGATTGTATATATTCCTCTTCAAACTATAGTCACTGTCATAATGCTATGGACGAAATTCAAGCTATTTCAAGCGAGCGTGTTTTGTTATTGTTCACGGAATTGCGTCCAGATGCATGAAATGTGGGAACAACTGTGCATGTATGTGCGTGACGATTTCACAATTGACCAATCAGGACGCGCTGTCAGTTTTTGAAAGCGTCTGGTACGCACTTCTGGGTTTACGAACGTCAGCTCATCCGGATGTACGCACGCACGAACGTACGCACACATTGTTGGGATTATGTCCATAGCATTATATGGGTGGTTGATTCGTAGAATGTTTTATAAGAACACAGTTGTGACGGGCAAAAAGAACATTTCTAAGGTAGAAAAAAAAATTAAAACACTGCATGAAAATGTCAAAATGAGACGCAATCACACTGTGCCCCTTGACAACAAAATCAAACAAAATGCCAATTACCCTCATGTCACACAGGTTTCAAGGCTAAATTCCCCCAGTGATCAACCTGTGGACAAAACCCATCAACAGACACTTGCTGTATGTTTTGTAATCTTCCAATATTTGTATATCCATTTAGCTCAATATCTACAGAGACAGCTCCCGCAATCCATCTGTTGAGTACTGTTCTACTGTACCCCCTACACAGCAAGCCTTAAAGACAGCTACTAACTCTTCTTTTACATTGTTTTTTCATTTAGCTCAATCTCTACAGAGACAGCTCCGACCTCCTGGTGCGCCTGATCCCCGCAACCCATCTGAGTACTGTTCTACTGTACCCCCTACACAGCAAGCCTCACATACAGCTACTAACTCTGATGCAGCTGTAGCTGAACCGCCTAGTGTTATGGTACCTGTCAGTAAATCTTCACTTAAGAGACCAACATCTGAAGGTATAGTGTAACAATAACAGTAAAGGGGAGAAGGGGCAAAATAACTGATTAGTTGATTCAAATTTACAATAGGTATCTTCACCTTACAAGGCATGACTGTCACTATTTTTCTCCTTATATACTGCTGTTCGATTTTAACACTATGATTAACTTTTTTCATTAATGTTTTTGATTTATTCATATTTTTGTTATCTTTTTAATTTCCCCCGTGTTTGGATGTTTTGAAACTATTTCATTGATAATTCTCAAATAAGAGCTGGAATTCAGACACAAAATGATTTTCTGTTGGTTAAGAATCAAGGACAAGAAATCATATTTTCTGTACCGTCATTGTGTCTATGTATCATAGTTGCAATATGTAGAACTGCAGAATTTCAATATCAGTTGTCTTGGTTACATTTGTACATTGGTTACTGTTTGTTGTGTTGTATTCAACTTCAGTAATTTGGATGAAAGATCTCATGGGTAAATTTGAAATGGCAAAATATTAGTCATGTATTCCTTTTTTCATTAAATGGTAGTAAATTCAAGGATTAATGTGGAAACTATATGATAGGGCACCCGCTTAGGTTTGTAGCAATGTTTACAAATAAATATGTAATGTAATTATCTTGGAGCTGTGCTTGACATGAAACCAGTAGAGCTAATTCATTAGAGGATTTCATCCAAATAGTACTTGATCAACTTTGGGAAGAAACTAGATTTCCATCTATCTAAGTGGATCAAGTGGGAATTTAGTTTCCTGATGGATATACAGGGTGAGTCAAAAAGACTGCAATAGTGGAAAGAAGCCATTTTGTTTTCGAAACCAAAATGAATTTTAAAACTTTTTAAATGTTGCAAGAATGATGTATTTATTCCTAATTTTGTGTGAAAAAATGAAGTCGATCGCATTTTTCGTTTGTCTTTGGTGAACCTTTTGACCAGTGCACCTATTTCACACGTTTGTCCACGAGACACCCAAAATATGCATCAGATCGCAAAATGTGTCTCTCATTCAAATTTGGAAACTTTAGTTCATTGGTGATATTATTGGAATTTGATGCATCCTTTCTTGTTTACATGTACGTTAGCATAATCAATTATAATCATACCCATGCTATGAAAGCGTATAATGTTCTAAATTTTAATAAAAAAACGTGACATTTTCCAATTTGTTGTTGGCGGGATATTCAAATATGAAAATGCAATGTGTGCCATTTCAAATGAAAACCCCTGTGCTCGTGGACAAACAGGTACATTTGGTTGTGCAGCAAAGAGGGTCACCAAAGACAAACGAAAAATGCGATCGACTTCAATTTTTTCACACAAAGTTAGGATTAAATACATCATTCTTGCAACGTTTAAAGAAATCTAAAATTCATTTTGGTTTTGAAAACAAAATGGCTTCTTTCCACTATTGCAGTCTTTTTGACTCACCCTGTATAGTATGAATAGTGAATATAATTCTACAGTTTTTGACCAGCATTACTATAATTGCATTATTGTTGAGTAGGAGATTATGTTGGGTCTGTATTTGTACATGCAGCAAATGATATGATAGATTGAAGTGTAGGTTTACTAAGGATGAGTAGTCCCCTCCCCTGTCACACTAGAGTGTGGCGTTCCAGGAAAATTCTTTCGCTGACATCTAAAAGGCATAGGTGTATAACTATCGTTTATAGTGGCAGGTAGTGGCATTATAAAATACATTCTTGCCTCTACAATTGAACATGTTTTTTTGCCTAAATGACTAGCGCTTATGTGTGCATATCATAAAATGATGGGATATGAATGGGTAATGCTTATTCATGTAGTTATGAATGAAAACCAATGATTTGTTCATTCAAATCATACACATTGTTATGATTGGTTGAACGGAATGGTCAGTATATCACTTCATGAAAATATTCTTCCCATTAAACATTTTTCAAATCAAAGAATTTACTGACTGATGACTGGATGTGTTTCTTCACATCTTAATTAAAACCAGGATAAAAATGGACTGTACTTGTTCACATGACAACGGACATAGGCCCCATCCAGTACAATCATGTATTAGTGACATACTGCATGTGTAATTAGATATCTTCCAAGATGTGCATATTTATTTAGCACATTTGTCTTTTTTGTGTCTGTGTTTAGGTTCTCTTACAAGGCCGCGAGAAACACGTCATGTTCGCTTTTCAGACGGTATCCACCCCGGCGGAATTGATCAAGGTGATTTGTCAAGTAATGGCAGTATGGATAATACCGTTAACTCAAATTGTACTGGGAAGGGGGAGGTCACCAAGGGCCCGGGGCCAAGACGAAGGCCCTTAAACATGGCTGGAACCCCTCATAGTCTTATTCCACACAATGAGGGCGCTTTACCGCCCATAGTCGTAACCACAGAAATTAAAGGAGGTAGGCGGGTTAAAACTAGGTGTTGATAGGTCTGGTGCATTAGTAGTATTGTTTTAGTAGTTGTCTGATGATGGTAGAAATTGTGTATATGTGTGATCAATGTGCCATAAGTATTGCATGACCATATCCCCCTAACCTCAAAATTAAGAATACTCATATTCCCTTAATTAAGAAAACCCATTAGTAGATAACAATTGATAACATTTGACATTCTGCAACTTCTGCCCCAATATTTGTAACAACGCCCAACTTGGGGATTGCAAATTTGTCATGAATCATTAAAAACCTAGTTCCTTAATTAATTCAATACTTTCCCTAAGCATCACTTATTTACAGTTATGTTGAAACATTTAAACAAAACTCTCGAAGTGAGTGGAAAGAATGATTTGATTTCTATTTTTCCTGTTAATCATTCTGGGATGTAGGAATTTCTCAATTTCATGATCATCATTAATTTGTAACACAGCAACAAGTCATACTTTTCCTAGCTGACAAGCTGAACAGGAATTAAAGTTTGATTTATGAAAAGAAAGACAAAATATCATCACAAACCAATTGATTGGCACATCAGAGCTCTTTGTAGAGAGTTACCAGTTTGATTTTTAATCACTCAGTTCATTAACCTTATAAATGTCTGTTGGGCTATTGTTCACATTTGCTCTTTATATACAAAAATATCACCCCTTTTAAATGACTTGACATTAGTGCTCAGACAGACAGGCACAAATTTACTATTTGGATGGACCTGATATAATATATTACCCTATAATCAGTGGAAATTAACATATGTCACATATGTACATGTATGCTGACATTGACAAGTCTGACAAAGGACTCATGCTTAATTCTCTTGCAATTCACATGCCTCTTAACCCTAACATTGTTTTGGGAATTAGGAAAAAAATGGCTCTGCTGGCGCTGGGAATCGAACTAGGGTCGCTTGCATGGCAATCCAACCCTATATTCTAATTGAGCCATAAGTCAGCATAGAAAATCTTAAGATTTTCTTATGCATATGATCTAGGGTACACTAGTACCTAGTTAGTGGAATAATAGTTTGTAGCATTCAAGGCTGTTTCAGGGTAATATAAAATAGACTGGTTAAGAATTATTCCAATGCTATGGCACATTGTCACATATTTCTGTTATTGTCTTTCCCCATACACGGTAATTATTTCCTCTTATATGGTAGCATTATCTGGTCTCTCTTTCTATATTGTACTAGTGATTATGTCATGTTAAGTGTTAGTTTGGCACTGATGTTCCCTACTTGATATTGTTAGTCCAAATACCATCCTATGAGAATTATTTACATCCGATCCTGTTATCCAATGTATGGTGAGTCTGACCCTTCCTCAAGGTTTATACCCTTTGCTTGTGATTGTGACCCAGAATTCACCCCACCTCCCACCCTGTCTTCTTCTACTCAAGAACACCCCATACAAGACCATACGTTTGCTTTGATCATTGTTTGGCCAAGTCTGTATTCCTCAATATTTGATCTGTGTGTTGTATCCCAGGATTCCATGCCAGCATATAACACCCCCTTTTACATCTTGACTTTGACTGATTGTTGATTCCATGGATCTTTTGGAATATTATAGACACTAAATGGATAGAAGAAAAATACAAACATTTGATTTGCTGTTTGTTTTTGTTTAATGTCAATGTGTGCATGTCAGTGATTCTATCGTGCCTCTCTGAAAGATATTTTGATTTGACTTGGTATTTGTTTTATATTTATAACATACTTGTATACAATATATAATGAAAAGAGTGCCCTGTTTCATTAGAGGAAGCGTAGGTTTTTGTTCTCATGTGATTGTTAGAATCCCTACAAAATTATAATGACAGGTTTTAAATATCATGGAATAGTTTTATCATGGAATAGTTTTATCAGGAATTCAGAAGAACATTGTATGAATTTACTGTTTTTCCATACGGGTTTCGACAACTAATCTTTTGTCTTCCTCAGTGGACGGTGTTTGATCCAGAGCAAGTGTTTGTAGACTGTTTCTTGATGACACACTCTGGATCACTCGGTCACCTTTACGACTCGGTGATCCAGAGGCTGTCATCAAGAAACATTCTGTAAACACTAGCTCTGGATCAAACACAATCAACTGAGGAAGACAACAAATTTGTTGTCGAAACCCGTATGGAAAATAGTTTCCTATTTGGAATTTTCCAACAAAAATTCATACAATACAATAAAGGGTTATAGTATCTCAGAACAAAGGCCATCAATCAGTCAGTATATGATAATTACTTCATCCCCTTTCAAATGACAATTGAATTGAGTAAATTAACCTTTTAACAGCTCTTTCCAAATGATATACCGGGTGGTTCAAAAAAAAGTTGACCCAAGTTCAAAGTATTTTTTCAACCACATTTAAAGGTTCAGAGAATTTGTGTTTATTTAGTCTTAATAAGCAGTAAGTTTTGCAATTATCCTGTAACAGCCAGCAGTGAGGTCACGCTGCATGTCAGATTTTGTTATATGCAAGAAAACAATGGAATCTCAGTTACTGCAATATTTACTAGAAATAGCTTCGGAAAATGGTTTATTTGGGCATCTCAAAAACTGAGAAACGTGTTAAAAATCATGTAGAATTTTAGAGAAGGGTCATTAACATCTGCAGAACGGTAAAATGTATAGTATTAAACACGTTTTGTGACCAAATTTATGTCGTAAAATGTTGGAAAATTCACGTTTTGAAAATCTGTGGTCTTCGAAATTACAGGAATCCTAACTCATTCTAAACCTCACCAAATCATGAAATGAACCCTCGTCTACAAAAAAGTCCATGTACGTATTGCTCTATCTGCTTGGAGATAGCGAAGACCACGCAAACTTCATAGCTTCATACAACGGAATGAAATCCGCCATAGAGATTACATGGCAAAAATCGTAGAGATTTGCACTGCAGTCCTCTGTGTAGGGAGAGTTGACAAAAGCAAGGTCGTTTGGCTATTGTGTTTGTGCATGTTTGTGACGACTGACCCCGTTTAACAATCTTCACAGCTTTCATATGAGCTTGGGTGACCTAACTATTGACTGGTAAAGATGGCACGTTTAGCTTGTTTGGTTCTTCAGATATGATTCATTACAGAAAACATGTACAAAACTGACTTGTCCACGGGAGCGTCATTTAATTTTTGTCTTAAACAAAACAGCATGCTCTAGTTTCAGAATTGAAAAGCCCGCCCTGACAAAGTATCCCAATCTCTATGCTTATGTGCCATTCACATTCAACAAAGAAACGTAGATACGTATAGGTAGGTCATGTCAAGCACCAACCAGATGTTTCAGATGTCTCCTTTTTCTTTTTACTCCTATTTTTACAATTTGTGACCAATCGTGGGCAAGTCCACTTTGTGCATTCCATCTCTACTAAAGGACGCTCCCGTGGCCAAGGCAGTTTTGTGCATGCTTTCTGTAATGAACCATATCTGAAGAACCAACCAAGATAAATGTACCATTTTATCAGGATAATTTCAAAACTTACTGCTTATCAAGACTAAGTAAACAGAAATTCTCTGAAACTTTAAATGTGGTTGAAAAATTACCTTGAACTTGGGTCAACTTTTTTTTGAACCACCCGGTAGTGTACAAAATAATTGTCCACATATAAATGTCTTCTTTCTATTTTTCTTTCTTTCTTCCTTCCTTTTCTCCTAAACGTTGTAACTTTCTGCTTCACAGTTGTGTTTAGGAGTGATTAACAACACGGAAGGACTATTAGTGAGAATAATTGTATTATTACTGATGTGCTAATTTATATAATGACATTTTCCCCTCAGAATTTATGGTAGAAGAGAATCCTGATGTTGAACAACTCTTAGCTGAGCTGAGAAGTAAGTTTTTAGTTTTTTGTGTTTTATTGCCAGACATCAACATCAGATGCCTGTTTTCATATCAGCAACTCTTTCTTCAGCTCAAAATGGCGGGCAAGGTGACAGAGATAAACATTGTAATTAGATAATGGTATTTACTGCCAACTACCACCGCCTGAAAAAATGTTTTTTTCCCGGCAAGCTACTTGCAATTTCCCGCGAGAGAAAGACCTCGGAAGTGATAAAAAAGTCACAAATCACCCATCGAAACATTAATAGTTTCAGGGTGCAATCCGGTATCGCATCGCGAAATGCGACACAGTTTTGATTTTGAACAATTGCTACTCAATATCCCAATTATATCGCAAAAAAATGCGATGCAAATATATCACAAGTCGTGTTCCCATTTCCCAATATCAACAAATCCAAGTCAAAGATCTCAATCTAAGCAATAATTTCAACAAACCTTCAAAAATGCCAAACAATCACTCTAAAAAGCTTGAAACTACAATGAAAGTGAATTAAATAATGATCGATCTCTCCGATCCGGCAAAGTTACTAAAATCTAAGTGGCCTATGCTACCACTGTAAATGCTATTTGGAGCCTTTAACGGGCACCGCTATGATTTAGAAACCCATTGAAAACACATGCGAAAATTCTGCGAAAATTTTCATTTTCTAACTGCAAAAAGAAAACGGGGATCGGCGAAATTCAACGCACTTTTGGTGACGTACGTCGGCAGCTGCCGCTCTTTCGAAATAAATAAATAAATAAATGAAATAAAGGTGCTTCCAAATTGCGCAGTTCCAAACATGCGTATCGGTAGAACGTCGAAGTTCACAAAACGCGGTTAATGTATAGACAACAACAAGTTCACTCCCTCTGAAAATTACTCCCTCTGAAAAGTTGAGTTGTTTAGAACGTGATGTTTACGTTAAACCACGTGGAGATGATTTGTGTCGTGATAATTCTATTTTTAATTGGAAATTTCAAATTTCTGTCGAGGTGCGGGGGGGGGGGGGGGGGGGGACTTCAAACATGGCCAAGCAAAGGAGGAAAATATACTTGAGTATTGACACCTCCCTGAGTATACAGAGTATCAGGTCATTTGTGGTAACATGTTTAAAATATAAATTACATAATCATAATTTGATAAAGATAAATGATGAGAAGTTTGTCAGAATCAACAAATGTTCTTCTTTCCATCCCTTGATTCGTGGATACATAAACGAAAAAATAAATACAAAAGTCATATCAAACATTAAACATAGAAGATAAACTATAAAAATAAAAATGAATTAAAAAAATAATGAAAATTAGAGACGAATCTATGAGCGAAAATATAGGGATTTTTATCATGTTACCACACTAGCGATTTATGGCCTAGAATAAACCAACTGGCAACAACGTAAACACGATGTTTTCCGATTCCAAAATGGTAGCCTCTATAACGTAATGTTGTGGGCACGCGCGCACGTTTGGGCCCGGTTTTGGGCACGTTGTGGGTCAAATACGCTAATAAAGTGAGAGCTTTTGTACCACTAGTACCCTTCTGCCCACTACAATAAGGTTTGGCTTGCCTTGTAAATTTGTCGATTTTCTTTCTTTCTTTTTTTCTTCTTTTTTCTTTGAACTTTTTTTCTTCTTTGAACTCTTTGCATTTTCCCCGCGAGAGGTATTCATTTCCCGGCAAGGAGCTTTCCGTATTGCCTACTTTTTCCCGCGGTGCCAACTATATTGGTCTGGTCAGTAAAGATTCAATCTCACATCACAAATATTTGTATGTCAATTCTAATAATACTAAAGTGTGCTGTCCCTCGTGCAGTCCTTGGATTGATGCTTCTATCAGGAGGTTTCTTTGTTTGTTTGTGTGTCTGTTTGTTTGTTTAAATGGTTGACCCATTGGTGTTGCCAAATAATACAATTGACCTCAAATCTATGGGATGAAAATTAGCCACATTAATTCAGAAAAGAAAACCCAATTTTAAAAAAAGTTTCTAAAAAAGTTGTATTTGGGTCTTAAATTTGTTACCCATGGGAGGATTTTGTTGTCAATTCCATATGTCCCAATTGGGTCACAAACTGTTAGGTTTGGTCAAAATGACCATATCAGATTGGATCATGGGATACATAGTAACATTAAAGGAATTGTTTGTTTTGTTATTACAGATGATGACAGCTGTAACCCTGTAGTGTTTGTACTCAACAAAAATCTACTGGTCATGGTCAAAATAGTTAATTGTAAGTACTCAATCTTGGGTTGAAGCACAGAGAATTGAAAGGGAGAATATATGCTGGTGCAATGTTGTTTCTTACATATTTACTTTCTATAAATACAAAATAAGTCTTCTTGGAACACTTTACTTGTTATTGTCACTCAAAGTATACTGGAATAATGATGAGATGCTTCAAGTATTTGTTTTGGTTTAATAAGTAGGATGGATTAAGACATAAAAGAAAAAGACTTCTTGCACAAGGCTGTACAACTCAATCAACTTATAGCAGAGATTAAATCATGTAAAGAGTGAGAACGGGCAAATAACACTAGTTTATCTTTTGTTTTTCAGTAAACTGTTGTGTCAACAGAACATGCTGGTGCTTTTCAACTAAAGGCATGGCAACAGCCGGACAGGATGAGATAGTGATAGTGTTAGAATGTTTACCAGATGAAAAGATGCTACCAAAAGATATATTCACCCATCTACAGACAGTGTATGATGAAGCATCTAAAGGTACATATTGATTTAGGGATTCAATATGGGCTTATACTCTTGTGTCTGTTCAATTTGGGAGGTGAAATTAACATGTTATCAAGTGAGGGCGCAGCTCTCTCTACGCTATGGCCGACATTCTTTAATCGCAAAACTGCGAATGTTGTTGTATATTAACGAGCTGACGTCACCTCCCAACTTGAAGTGACACAAAGTATAGAAAATAGGGGCAGGTAATCTGGGGTCAGGAATAAAATATATATTGACAGCTATGTACATATGATAGTGTAAGACCAAATCAGACTACCAAGACATGTTCACATATTTATAAACATTAAATTGTTGAATTGATGGGAAACTGTAATATTGTCAACCTATCGAAAAGTTTCGATAGCTCGACAATATTACTGTTTCCCATCAATTCAACAATATTTTCACTACACTTCATGGGATGCATCTTTCCAGATCCGGTAAGAGTATCAGCGTGTTTTTACTGAAGTAAAAAAGATGGTTTATGCCTGCTAACGGATTCAAATTCCCCAATAAAAACACACCTCCACCGGCATTTGCCTGCTCATACCCCCTGGATTTGAGCTGCCTTTTATCCTTCAAAACGAAATATAATAGCGGTTGAAACCAGCTAAGAAAAGATGTCTTTCGCCAGTATAAACATGCACGGTTCCAGTACAGTGCATTTGCCGGTGGAAAGCGGAAATTGGTATGATCATGTGACCCAGTTCATGTGTAAATTATTTGACCTTTGCGTATCAACCTTCAACCCATCACAAACACGAATGCCGCCATTAGTAAGGTAAAGTGACGTGCAAAGCGAAGCTCATGCGCGATTGCCTATCTATCTCTCTTTGGCGTTTAGGCCAAACCCCTCTTTTTGTAATTTTTGCTGTGGGGGGTTCGCCACTCCTCCAGCACGAAGAGTCTGTGTTACCTCTCCAACATAAATTAATGCTGGTACCCATTTATACACCTGGGTAGAGAGGAGTAATTGCGGTAAAGTGCCTTTGTATTGTGGAGCGAGAATGTATCCGTTGGACCACGCCATTAGACACACAAACAAATTAAACCACTGCGCCGATATTAATATTAAACGACTAAAAACATTAAAAAAAAGACATCAGGCTAGCGCACTGTGCATATTGTACGATAGGCGCCATTTTGCTAGCCTGTCAATACCACAATGCATCGCAAGTGTCCTGCTTACGACTTTCCCTGGCATTTATTATAATGAGGTCAGCGGCAGCCGGCAAGTTTGTCTGTCGGACCGCAATAAAAACATGACGCTCATGCGAGCAACCAGCTTTAGTTAGACGGATAAAAGCCGGTTAGCTTAAGAAAAACTCGCTGTATGACTGTTTCGCTGATTCACCTCACCATTATATTTATAAACATTAATTATGTTCCAACATCAACTTTTTAAAGTAGGTACAAATTCAAAGTCCATGCTATGGTCAATAGGTCCAAGGTCAAATAACAGAGATATATTTAATTATGTTATTACTTGTGAGTATTATGATTTCTTTATGTGTGTGTAAAAAGTAGATCTTATTTCTGAAACTTTCCTTTTGACCTGTGTTTCTCCTTTCTGAGGGGTGTGTTTTTGTGGATTTTTCATTGAGTGTATTTCTATTTCTATTACGCACCATCTTCAGGTAACACTGTATCTCATATGAGTCATAGCATCTGTTCCCAAGGATTCCTAGGCAGCAGAGACCATGGAGGGTTCCTATACTTATCACCAACCTTCCAGTGCCTAAGACAACTTGTAGTTCCAGAATCACCTTATCTATT
The DNA here is from genome assembly GCA_035610835.1 of Ophiura sarsii. Classification (NCBI taxonomy): domain Eukaryota; kingdom Metazoa; phylum Echinodermata; class Ophiuroidea; order Amphilepidida; family Ophiuridae; genus Ophiura; species Ophiura sarsii. The sequence goes on along the minus strand of CM069441.1, from coordinate 147,347,219 downwards.
TGCCGTATTACTACAGAAATGGGAGACACCCTGGGCAAAGGTGTTTCCACTCAGGCTACTATTGAGACTAGGAGCAGAATTCAGATGTGAGTATTATTAATAGAGGTTGTCAGTATTTTGTCAGACCGGTCATCTTGTGGATACTAGCCAACTTGTTATAAGGACATGATCCCCTGAACATCTTTACCTAACAGTCAATGACCAAGAATGATTGGAGGTCACATATAACTTGCAAGTAAATGAGGAGTTTGTGGATACAAATCCTGTTCACAAACACTATTATTAAATCCTGTTTACAAACACTATTATTCGGATCAAGTTTGAAACATGGACGCTATAGAAGATACTTTTATTGGACTCTCTTTTTATTTATTTGTTTATGCTTTTTAACCATACTGGCTTTTGTGTGCTAAGTTGCTCTTTTTATTATGTTTTGTGCAATAGTAAGACTGTTCCTGCCGAGGTGGGTCGCTTCAGTATTGCTTCCTTGAATCGATTTTAATCATTTGTGTATGATATTATGTTTTTGTACAGGTCAAGATCGATGGCCAGACACTAGCCTTTCCTTTTGGTCATTCTTGCTCATGAGCGAGCATGTCCATAGTCTGGCCAACGGTCTTGAGTCACTTAAGTTGTGCATTTGCGTGTTTATTTTGTATTTATACTTTGTATTGGTACTTTGGTATTTTTAACTTTTTAAAGCGCTGCGAGACCTTGGTTACGGGCGCTTAATAATAACTGTTTGTTATTATTATTATATTAATAGTAAGAGAAAACAGCATAAACTGTCTGCTGGGCTAGAACTCACAACCTCATGAACATGAGTCCCGCGCTATTCCGCTGGGCCTCATGTGCTCAGTGATGTCATGATTAATATGCCGGTACAAGTTACATTACACTACAGTAATACTGCACAAAGTGATTTTTTTTTAATTGTTCTAAAAATGTTACATTTGTATTTTCAGATTACCCGTGTCCATTAATGAGTGTGAGGTTTCGCAAACCAGTATTTGGGGAAATAGGTCACACAATAATGAACCTACTTGCCGTAAGTATTTTTATAATATCATGTTGGGAAGTTCAATTTATGCTACACAAAGACACATGTAGTTGAACACTCAAATGTTATACCTGGGTAATGCATCATGAAAAGCAAAAGGTGTTTACGAAGTTTTGGGGTGGTTTTTTGTGTGTGTACATTTTGTTTTATGAATTATCACTTATCGACCTGTAGAAAACATTGCTTATTAAAAAGACGGTTTTAATTGGAGCAGATTTAAATTTGAAATTCCTACATAACATTTTAATGACTTTCTTTCTCAACAGGATTTCAAAAACTACCAGTACCTACTGCCTGTGATTCCGGGGGTGACCATACTCATGAAAGACCGAGAGACACACATCAATTTCCCAAAGAATCGCTATGATGATGTGATGAAGGTATTGAATAACTCCAATGATCATGTCATGGCACTATCAGCTAACTTCAGCTTGGAGGCAGATTCACATTTAGTGTGTATTCAAAATGATGATGGTAGCTACCAGACTCAAGCTATCAATATTCAAAACAAACCAAGAAAAGGTATTTATGACTATAATGTATATCATTTTCATGTAAAGACCTGTAGTTTTTCTTTGATTTTGCAGATGCAAATTCAATTACATTCAAATTCAGGCATGAAATTTTGTAGATAAAATCCAGAAAGTAGATATTTTTCACCCTCAAATGTAGATATTTGTGCCTAAATTGGCATTTATTTAGCCAAAATTTAGGCAATTTAGCACAACAGTCTGCTGTTTTTAAATATTTCAAGGAATTTCAGATTCTTTTCACCTGATATGAATATCATGCCTGAATTACACATGTAATTTTTATGATACAATCACTATACAGCGTGTATCAAAAAGAACGCAACACTTTTTGTCGAGAGCTGTACGGTCACAGTAAAATACAAATCACTCTAAAACGTATATATTCTGTTAGGTCTACTTATTGGCTATCACATAGTCAAATTACAACGATATCGATTATTTATTCGCTGAGATATTAAAGGTATAAGTAGAGAAGTGCAAAACACGTTTTACATCGTTCGTTCTAAGAACTTGGATTTTCCTGTCCGATTAGTTATGGGTTAACAGTTTAATAACTATGTAACTTTAATGTGTGGAATAGTTTATCTTAATTTCCTTTGTTTGAGTAAGGTGGTACATAAAATCATTGAATCGTGTAATCTGATAATCATTCGAGCATTTGAATACGTCAATCACCCTTTTTAAGTTCTGAAGCACCGATTGCTATGATAGCCACATAATGTCTATGGTACGTTCTTTCATAAATTAAAGTTCATAATCGATGCATCTTAAGAAAAGGACAGCATTTTGAGGGTCGAGCAGCACCATAATGTCCCATTCCCATTCACAACAGACTAACAATGACTGATTCATACAAGACAATTACTACCTTCACTGGACTATTCCATTTGTTTATCTTTTGAATAATGTACCATACTGTTTTATTTATGACATTAACGAGAGAAAAAGAGAGAGAATTTGCAAACAGACTTTGTAATCTGGATTTTCAAATTGTGTCATTAACTATCAACTAATTTATTGCCAGATTTAATTAATTTGATATGATACTGTAATAGCCAGACATTTGATACCTTTAACATGTCATTGTCTTCTTAGAATGATGAGTTTGATTCCAATTATTTAAGTACAACGAGTTATTAAAGTGTCTTGCTAATATTCACCTGACAAGAAAATCAGGCATACAGGATAAACGGTGTAAAACGTGTTTTGCACTTGTCTACGTGTATCGTTGATATCTCAGCGAATCAATAATCGATATCGCTGTAATTTGACTATGTGATAGTCAATAAGTACACCTAACCAAATATATAAATTTCAGAGTGATTTGTGATTTGCCGTAATCGGAGAGCTCGCGACAAAAAGTGTTGCGTTTTTTTGATACACCCTGTAGAATATGTCCTGATGTCACACCACTAAACGTAAGGCACCATGGTGTATATAAATGTGTTTGTTACTTCAATGTGTTTGTTATTTCTGTCTGACTTTTTAAACTAAAAAAATGGAATTACCTGAAGCCTTATGGAAGGTTTAAGAAAAACATCTCCTTTTGCTCGAGCATATACAGATAGTCAAAAAGAGATAACAAATCAATGTGGGTCCATGTATTTCTGTGCAATACATTTTTATAATTTGAACATTACATATTTTTATATCCTAATGGGATTCCATTTTACACATAACCAACAGTGACTGGGGCCAGTTTTGTAGTCTTCAACGGTGCCTTGAAATCTAGTACGGGTCTGACAGCAAAGTCCAGTATTGTAGAAGATGGTCTGATGGTCCAGATACGTCCAGATATGATGACATCTCTGAGACAAGCTATGAGAGAAATGCAAGACTTTGTTATACCATGCAGGAGTGTGACTGTAGAACAGGTAGAAGAGACTGTCTGTGTCAAGTGGGTGGAAGATGACAATAAATTCAACATGGGGTAAGTCCAGTGTATTTAAGGTGGGTGTTCTGATTGCTCGCCGGATTTTCAACTTTATGTTTTCTATTCTACATGAGGTTCATCCTAAAAATAGTTGTATTCAGGGGTTCATATTTTAGAAGCACAAGGTAACATGATATTTGCCCATTGATTAGTACACAAACTGGCCGGGTGGTTAACCGCCTTTGGCAGTAATTAACTGCATTTTGGCCTGCAATGTCTAAACAAAACATAACTTGGGGTTTCTTCTAATATAAAAATATGTTGATGGGCAAAGATAAGCTAAATGATCTGAACCTCCACCTTTAATGTTATTTAAGAAAAAATCCATTCATTACCCATCTCAATTTCCCCCCTCTAAGCAAGTGAATTTATTTAATTCCTTACATTTTCAAAACAGTTACAGGTAATGTAACAAAAGCTTTCAAATGCTTATGATGCATTAAAATGTTCCTGTTGATAACCAACATTTGATGCACAAGTATGGTTGAGTTAGTAAGCCCAGATAACTGAGATATCGTTTGGAATATTTGCATAATTTGTATGATCAAAGAGTCCAAGGCTGGTTAATGGTTTAGGAAATGTGCATTGGTTAATTCATAATCACAAAAAGACAAGGACATGTTTGATATATTAGGTTATTAACTATCCTGTTCAAAAATATAATATTGTTTTTCCATACAGTGTGACGAGCCCTATAGATGGCCGTAATATGGAAGGAATAGAGAGTGTTAGAATACACAATGGCACTGACTTCAGGGGTAAATCACGCTCCCTTCGCTGGACAGAAGTCTTCTTCCTGGAGAACAATGAGCCAGTAGGACGCCACCATGAGCCAGTGGACCTAAGTAAACTTGCCGAGTCATTGTCTATGTCATTCAGCGTAGCATTGGCTAACCACCTTGATGAACTAAGAGAAATGGGACTGGCTAAATTAGGCCTGAGGGTCACTATCGACACAGAAAGGGTAGGTAGAAACTTATTGCAGGGAATCTGGTATGTAAATAGTAGGCGATGAAAACCCCCTCTGTTCTACGGGTAAACGGACCTCTCAGGTAGGGTCTGTCGGTTGGGCAGGATTTTTTTCCTTCAAATTGTTTGTGAACATTGTGAATTTCAACAATTTTTGAAATAAAAAAAGACGAAATAAAAACGATTTTGTTAGTCAGGCTCAGGCTTGTAGAACAGGGTGTTTATACGTTGCCTTAAGGGTAAATTTATCATGCCAAAAACAGGCGACCTGGTGTTTTTAAGTAAGATAATTGTAATATTAGAGTCAATTATGTGACACAAGACCTGGATAAACTAGTGTTGTTGATTAATGTTATAATTTTGAAACTGGATACACTCCATCCAGACAGTGATGTCCCCTTCTGGTCACAAGTTATATTTACCAATGTTTAAATACCTTCCATATTTATGCATGCATGATAAATGTCAACACTTCAAAGTAAATGCAAAGTATAACTGCAATCAGTCATGAGGCAATGACATCATTGTTTGTAAATACCTGTCCAACAAAAATTCCACCAGCCAGTGTAACTCTCATACACCGAGTTTAAACAACTTTACCAATTAGTTTGGTGGGTACATTTGTATCTCCACATTCCAGACACAAAAGTTACCTGCTATGGGCGGGCAGGCAGGCGGGTACTATTTCCAGGCCTGACCTTGGCTATAAAATGTTCTGATTTTCATAGTTGTGGGTGTGGTATACTTTTCATTCTATTTAGGAAAACATTTTCTGTGAAATGCTCGAGTTTACTGAGGGTTTTCACAAGAGTGATAACATGTATGTTCTATTGTATTTGATTTACAGGTTGGTTATGAGGCTGGTGCCAAATCTCAGCAACTACCACCTATGTACATGAATGAACTAGACAACGAACTCATACCTGTGCTACACAATGCAGTATCACATCATGAAGGTGGACCTGTCGTACTAGAATTAATATTTCACATCATAGAGTAGCAAAGAGTCATGTAAGGATAGTGTTTGTAAACAACAATTTATTAATGCCATTTTTATGCAACTGTAATGCATGCCATCACACCAACTCAAAATTACCATATATAACATAAAATACAGGAATCCCAGGAAACAATATTTAGGAAGAAAATTTCATAGAGATAATTCCAAATTTGATCTTACCCTACACTGTTATGTATTCAATCCATGGGTTTCAGAATTTAGACTGCTAAACTTTAACAGGGTCAAATGATTCTTATGTGAAAGAACCATTGGGCTGAAATGTTCACTGGCACCAAGTTATGTTAGATTTAAACATATGAGAAACTTTTGATCTTGATGTGAGTCTGTTGATATACATTCGAAAAATCCCTATGATCACAAATCCAATATGCTCGTAATTTGAAGGATTATAACAGTGATGATTTATATTGACATCTTCAAACCTCAATACACATGCATGGTATGTAATTTCCTTCGTTGTTGCTGCCCCTTTACTTTAAAAGTATCAATGTAGTTCCAGCAAATATTTGATTGTATGTTTGCATTTATCATAAGTGTTGAGGAACTACATTGATATTTGATTGGGAGAGTATATCTTAAGAATAACCATTGTATTATTAGTCACACTGTGCCTTATTTATTGTATATGTCAAATGTTTTTGTTATGTACCTTGATCCATGGCTGTACATATTTTACATACTAGGCAGCTCCCAATTTATTCCATACTGAAGAATGAGATTATATTATTCAAAAGTTACTGTACTTATGTGTGTGTTTTATTAGCTTAGATGGCATAGTTCTGTTATACCCTACACACCAACATGGGTAGTATGCGTCGTTCTTAAAAATCATGCACTATGAATACCTCTGTGAAGGGTATAACAGAATTACTCCGCTTAGATCATAACAAAATATTTGCCTAAACAAATATTCAAAAGTAAAGTCTTAATGCTTTCCTAAAATAATAATATTCAACCTTATTTTACTTCCAAATTGTCATTTAGAAAAGATATAATATACTTGAGAGTCATTTCAAATACCCTAGAGAACTTCATTTGGATAAATGCTTTGGAGCAACCAATTACTCGCTTAACCTTTATAGGAAAAGCACTCTGAATCACTGCTTGTAGCGCATTGAATAATTTGTCTGTCAACAGAGTTGTTCCTAAAATGGCAAGTGTTCTCACTGTATTTCCATTAGGGGAGAAAATAACCCCAACCTATTCTCTACAGGCCTGATCAACCCATTTTTTTCTTCAAATTTTCAACAACAAAAAGTTTCTTATTTTTTTAAAAGTTAATATTTAAAAAAAATTGTTTGCATTTTTTTTGAAAAATAATTGTAAATTTACAAATATACAAATTTAATTTGGGAAAAAAAACAAAAAAAACATGACCGACTGACTGACCCTACCTGAGAGGTCTGTTTGCCCATAGAAGAGGGTTTTTTCATCCCCTTATCCCAAACTATTTGATCATTCTAATATTCCCTTATATAGGTCGACCCGGAGTGACATCACATGCCGTTGACCACAAACCAAAGAGGTAAATAAAGGCCTCTTACACAGCGTACACAGCGTATCGCGATCCATTGGGTATGGTCGAGTAGAGGGTAAAACGGGTAGTTAGAATGACCGGGCCGACCTATACTACACTTCTTGTAAGCTCAAGTTTCAAGGTGACATCACATCATTAATCTACTGAAGGCACCATTTTATTATATGTGCATTTTCATCCATGCTATAACAGAAGAATGTTGATCATGGCGCGAAAGGTTGTGCCTACTGCCTATCACTAGACAATGCACTGGCGTCACCCCACCTTGACCTTACACAAAAGCATATTTATTTTGTGGCACTTTTGTTGTTGGTAGGAATATGATAGAAATTTCATCACCTGGGTAACACAAGAGAACAAAGGATGAATTTTGTAACATAATAATATAGTTGTAATATATTTTCAATTGTTATAATTTGTCCATATTTGTAATAATTTCAATTGTTATCCGTTTTGCTGTATTTAATATTTTAACTAATTATACATGTATATACTTGTATGTCTTGACATTATTTGCTCTTATTTATCTGCCTGCCATATGTATCACTTCTAAAGTTACATCTTGTCAACTATTTCGAGATAAAGAGAAAAGTATTAAGAGAATAATTTGGAAAAACTCATCACATTTTCATCATATTTCAGATGTATATCGCTTCAGATTTCAAAATCTATTAGGCTAAATTTAAAAAATAGTTTGTTTTCAAGCTCCCGCGCGCGTTAGTTTATTGATGCGCATTAGAAAAACAAAAATCTTAAAAAATCCTTTTTTTTAAACTTTTTCTATTTTTTATTTTTTATTTTTTATTTAATTTTTTTAAATCCCAAAATTTCACAGATTTTTCAGATTTTTCATTGATCACATCATTTTAAATACAAAAGGTCACTTTTACAAGGATTTCAATATTTTATATTTAAACAAAAAAAACTTTTAAAAAACCCGCATTCTGCATTAGGTTTTGAAAAGCTGAAGAGCTTTGAGACAAAAGATTTTCTTAATATAGCCTTTTAGGTATCATTGAAAGTTTAGTTTAGTTTGTGTCAGATGATATGAAATCTCATTTTTTCAAAAGCAGACAAGATATAACTTTTGATGTTAGGCATCTATCATGGAATTTTCTAACAAATTGATGAAGTTCCTTACAATTAATGATGCTAGTTTTGTTAACGGGAGGGTGTCATGAAAGACATTTCTTGATTGCAATTTTAGGAAGAGTTTTGAGGTTTTTTGACTTCATGTTAATGACTTCATCAATTTCTTTGATTGTTCATGAACAAAGCGAAACAACTTTTTATCTACTAATATGCATTAATTGATATCAAAAGAAATGTGTTCTTGCATATGTACACTAGCAACCAAAAGTATTAGGACACTTTGCAAGCTGCAAGTTGAGAGAAAACACAGGGAATCCATTGAACTACTGTGTTAGCTTTTTGGTATTCAAGGGTTACAAAATTAATGGAAAGTTCTTAAACGTGTGTTTAAATGAAATTGGGATATTCTTGAGACATTATTATTTCAAAGGAAAACATTTATAACAATTTTTCAGTGATTTAAGTTTTTTGCATTGATATATTGAATAAAATTAGCTTGAAAGGAAGTCAAAATTATCAGACTTCTCACCATAGGAGTACATTGGCTATAATGAGGTTGATTAATTATTCATGAGCTATTTCCAATGGAGATTCGTATCAGGATTTGAAGAAGGCGCATGTTTTCTTCAATTCCATGGAATTAAATGAGCAGTTGTTGTAGGAAACATGAATTTATTAATGAGAAGAGGTTCAGCAACACACTTATTCAACTCATAGTGAAATATTGCACTCCAAATTTAATATCTGGGATGATTTTGACACCATTACCAAGTGTCCTAATACTTTTTGGTTGCTAGTTAATTTATCATTTTACATTTACTGCAATTATAGCTTTTTTTGGAAAAGAGTCCTTTAACTTGATCTACCATATTTGAAATTCCAACACTGTAAAAGAAAATTCCTGATCAATACATATTTCACATCGTACTGTACAAGATTTATGGACATTCGAACGAATGAAGACCTTTCAGTAGAAAATGAATTTAATTTCCAACATTGAAACATCCCATCCCAGATGTTTTCTCTTTTATATGAGCATCCAGCATATACATATATGTCCACCATCAATATCACCTCTGTGGTGTAGGCAGGCAACTGTTATGCATCACATTGAATGGGGGCACATTGTGGCACAATGCTTTCAAGATTAAAAAAACCTGATAGGCACTTAGTTTTAAGCTGAACAAATTTATCATACAGGAGTTGTCATCATCAAGATTAGAAAATGTCTTAAAAGCAAAATTCTCAACTTACAATTGATTTCATATGCATCACAGTTTACTGTTGGTGAGTTTGTCTAAAAAGTATAACTAATTGATAATTATTTATTGTATTTATTTATGTTACATTTATTATTATATTATGTACAGATTTCACTTCGAATTAACATGTATTTCAGCAATTATTATGAGCCTACTAGAAAAATAACTGAAATGTTTTTAGATCAATATATTATCAGGCTATTTTAGCATTAACAATGTCCTTTTAATTCATAGGGACTATTAGTGATTATTTATGACAAATAACTTTATTATTTCTGTTTATTTATGTAATAAATTAGTTAATCTTATTGCCCATTCATTAGAAAGACAGTGCTCAGCAATCATGGAATTAATGTTTGTGTAGGAAAACATTAAGATTCTGATGCGTTACTATTCTACATAATCACTTCTTTTGCATGCATTGCTGCAAAATCAATATAGGTAATGAATAGGAGCCGACAATAAAGGCTGCTTGGAGGGATTTTTGAGTAATCAGAAAATGATAATTTAATACTAAGCAAAATTTCAAAAAATGTAACTTTTTTATGGTTCTCTGGTTTCCAAATAGTTTGTAAGTTGTAACAATAGGGTTGAAAAGATCAATTTCTACCTACCACTGAGAATTGGTGCTAGAATTAATTCCATCATTACTGGCCACTGATCTGGTTATGTAAAATTTGTAGAATTAATAATTAATTCTTCACATGTTGTTTCAAGAATTAAAGGCCATATTTTTGTATTCTTGGATAAAGGAATTATTTGACTGCATTGCAGCATCCTCGCCATTATAGGTCATGTAACCAAATTAAATTTGAAGCAATTATTACACCATTTTTGTAAACGCAATTAAGAGCAAATAATGTGATTTGGGACAACTTAACCTGATTAAGTATCATTTCTAGTAATATCTTACACGCTTTGATATTTGACCATATTATTTAAGAACATGCTTAAATGCCATATAACCCATTGGTATCTCAAGTTTCACTACTGTATATCCATCCAGATGAATAATTTATTAAATTATATTCACTCTTAAAGTGAATGTGTTAAAGGTAGATGACCCGATTTTCAACTTGATGTTTTCTATTTTACATGAAAGGTCATCCTTCAAATTGTTGCATTCCAAAGTTTGAGTTGCACAACTCCAATGGTTCTATTTTTAGAAGCGCAAGGTCAAAAGACATGTGCCCATTGAGTAGTACACAGACTGGTTGGTGGTTAACCACCTTTGGCAGTAATTCACCACATTTTAGCCTATAATTTCCAAATGAAACATTTCTGGCCCCTAATATTTTACAGACATAATGAGAAAAATATGGGGATTCTTCTGATACCAAAATATCTTGATGTGAAAAAAAAATCATAGCCCCAAAAAAGTGATCGGGTCATATACCTTTAACACAATAATGAAATCAGTCATCTTCATTGTTCACTAATCGGACCACATATTAACCTGCTATCATGAAACAAGGAACATGCTTAAATTTAAGTCAGTGATCAAAATACTGTTTTTAACATGATGGTCCAAAGGTGTGTCATTTATTGCTCAGGTACAGATGCCATCGCATTAATATCACGCGTGATGTTAGGACCAGTGGTGTGGCTAGAGGGGTCCTAATATTTCAGTCTTCTCCGTTGAGATTGGTACTGTCAGTTCATTTGACAAGGGGATTATGGAATATGAAAAATTAGTTAAACAAACGGCAATTGTTTGCGTGCTACACTTCCCCAACAAAATAATTATAGTTTTTTAGAAGCTTGTTTTGAACCAAAATGTACCTCAATCAAGACTACAACATTAGTGTAAAAGAGCACATTTTTGCATGTGGTTCGCTTTTATTTCTTACCGCCCCCTCCTAATAGGAAAACCTAGCTTTAAGATGAGGGCCATCACTGGAATTCAGTGTAAAAGAGAACATTTTTGCACAATGTTGCTTTTATCTTTTATTTCTTGCCCCCACCCAATATAAAACCTACCTACTCCGCTTTAAGGTTAGGATCAATACTGGAATTTAGTGTAAAAGAGAACATTTTCACACACTATTGCTTTTATTTCTCGCCCCTCGCCCCCCCCCCCCCCAACCCCCCCCCCCCCCCCCCCCCCCCCACCACGCTCAATATGAAAACCTAGCTACGCCACTTTAAGGTGAGGACCATCACTGGAATGTGACTGCATAGAGGTAGATGAATTACAGTCATAAAAAAGGAACTCGCCAGGTAATAAATAACTCCTACTTAAACATAAAGTTGTTGAGAAATGTCTCCTCTTTAATTTGAGATATTGCACGTTAAGAATGGTTAATTATTGAGGAAGATCCTATCCCAAATGTAAGGTTTAAGTATGATTTTCCTTTTCACATTTTTCTTTTCAACACGGGGAGAGTATGACGGGTAAAGCGTGTGTGCCATATTGATTCATCGTAACAATGCGGCGGCTGGCCGACATCCAACCTGGGCCTCGACCAGTGAATAAACACTACCACCACCAGTAATTAATTGGCCTGTAACTGAGTCTGTGTGTAAAAATGCAAAAAAATGGAGACCATACTTCCTCTTACTTATGGTACTATAACTTCCTTGATATCAAACCATTCTTGACATGCAATATATCAAATTGAAGAGGAGAAATTTCTCCACAACTTTATAATTTGATATGTTCAAGTAGGAGCAATATTGTTGAAGTTATAAGCAGATTTATTACCTGGTAAGTTACTTTTTATGCCTATGAATGTAGAAGGCTATTGGAAATTGTTAGGATTTGTTGAGAATTTGATATAAACCATTCTTAAAATAATGGATCACATATGTTGAAATAATAAGCGTTCATTATATATTTAACGATATGTACCATAAGTTTATAACTGGCCTGTTAACTCTTATGACACTGACATAAGATTGAATCTTGTATTTATGCACTAATGTGTGTTATATTGTAGTTAGAAATTATTATTAAATATACCGGTATGTTATAGAGAATTTTTATTATATAATTGTATAATGATCACCAAATCATGAAATGTATTGAAATACTAAATCCTTGAATTTGTTGCAATATAAAATAAATCAAGGTATATAGTGTACAGTGGAGAAATTGTAATAGACTATTATTAATTTGTACGCAAGCTGACTTTAATTAAATTGCTATTTCACACTATTTGATGGATTGTTTTTGTTGTTTCTTTAGAGATGATGTGTCAGGCCTGATGGTTTTTAGAATGGTGGCATATTATACATCAAAATGTAGATAATTTGGTAAGGGGAAATGGTCAACAAAACCCCCTGCCATATGTTAACCCTAACCCCCCTGAGTGCTAAAAAATGCTAATCCAAAGTCCCTCTCCAAACGCATGCGCCGTCGGTTTTCGATGACGTAGTCAACCGAGCCTATATAATGAGTGCAGTATACTGCACGAATGTGTAGCTGAGGGCCGTGGCTTAGTGTTAGGAAGGTGGGGCTCGAGAACGGAGGGTCCCCGGATCGAATCCCGGCAGGTTCCCGGAGATTTAGTTGGTGTTTTTTCCTCGAAAATTGTGATCCCGGTCAAAAATCCTAAACCGGGGTTAGGGTTATGGTAAAAAAAAAAAAGTTTTTTTTTCGTGTTCTATTAACCCTAACCCCCCTGAGTGCTAAAAAATGCTAATCCAAAGTCCCTCTCCAAACGCATGCGCCGTCGGTTTTCGATGACGTAGTCAACCGAGCCTATATAATGAGTGCAGTATACTGCACGAATGTGTAGCTGAGGGCCGTGGCTTAGTGTTAGGAAGGTGGGGCTCGAGAACGGAGGGTCCCCGGATCGAATCCCGGCAGGTTCCCGGAGATTTAGTTGGTGTTTTTTCCTCGAAAATTGTGATCCCGGTCAAAAATCCTAAACCGGGGTTAGGGTTATTGCATCTGAATGTACAATTTTAACCAAATAAGTATTTTATTTATTTGACATTATCGCTTGAAAAGTGCCCATATTTACATATTTGGTTTATCCTTCATGTAATTCTGCACGGAATTAGCCTAGCACAAAATCTGTGTTAAACTGTGTTAAAGGATTAAAGGATTAGACAGCTTTATTCAGTAATAGAGTCTTAATACCAGTCTAACTCATGAAAGAATTACACCAAGGATACACCCAATATTTGCAATCTTTTTTTGCAAAATTGATAAATTAATACCATATTTTGGCAACTTCAGAAGCATGGGGTTGGGGTGGGACAGGGGCATGTTCTCTGGGGCACTTGTATGAAGGGAGAAGCTTAATTGAGGGTTTTGCATTTGTTTCCACTTTGATCCTCTCAGCAAGTAGGCCTTTTGCCCCAACAGTGTATCCTTCCACCAACAAGGGTTTATCCTTGGTGTAAGAGAGCACAGAATTAACCTTATACACAAAATCCTTTGACAGATTATACAGCTTTATTCTGTAATGGGGTCTTTACACTAGTCAAACATGAAAGTCTTACACCAAGTATATACCATACAAGTATTAGTATTCTCTTTTAAAAGAAGTTTAACAAATGACATGAATGGAGCAACTGTTGAATTCAACAACTGTTGAATTCAACATATACACATGGAAAAAAGTATCGCACCACTGGTTGTTTTTTTGAAAAGTGCAAATGTGGCCTCGAATTTTGCCACCATGGTGTGATAGTAAGCATCATTTGTTTGCGTAAGCTGTCCAACAAAATGTTGTGCAATAAAAGGGCCACATTTTAGTTTGTGACGTAAGCGATGTAATGTTTTTTCAAGGCCAAGGGGAAAATGCATGTTTTTGTCCAAAAACATGCATGGAAAAAGTTTGGGTATAACGCGATATTGAGAGGCCCGATGATTAATCTCTAAAGTTGTAATCTTTGGTAACACAATTAAGTATTCCAAGGTCAAAGGTCATCTGGGGTCAAATTAAACCAAAAAAAACTCCCTTTTTCGTACGCCCAACGGTTATGAGGTCTAAGGTCAAAATAGGTCAAATTTTAAAGAAGTTCAAATGACAAAAGCAATATCGCGAAGGTGTTGACCTAGGTCAAATAAACAAAAACGAAATCAACGGTGACTAATATAATGACTATTTTAAGTTTTTAAAGTCTATTCAATATCGCGTTATACCCAAACTTGTTTCATGAATGTTTTTGGACAAAATCATGCATTTTCCCCTTGGCCTTGAAAAAACATTACATCGCTTACGTCACAAACTAAAATGTGGCCCTTTTATTGCACAACATTTTGTTGGACAGCTTACGCAAACAAATGATGCTTACTATCACACCATGGTGGCAAAATTCGAGGCCACATTTGCACTTTTCAACAAAAAAGCAGTGGTGCGATACTTTTTTTCATGTTTATATATTCATGGATATGATGCTAAAGTTTCATCAAGTCCACTATTTAAGCAAGATTTGTGTCTAGTCTAGGATGTATGTTGCATTTACGCAGTTGCATCTAGCCTTGAATGTAGATGTGAAAACGGATTCAAAGGGCACCACAACAAAATTCCTGCCCCTAGGGAGTACATCCCTAAACAAGTCCAACAGGAATTTACTTGAAAGTGGTTGTTCTCAACTTGACGCATCATGGTTACACTTGATCACAACTTTGGATGCTTGCACTATTATAACTGAACTACCGTACTACTCCTTGAAATTATTCTTGTCACATAAGTGACCTGCTCCCACAAAAGTGGCGTAAAGTTGTGGCGAAGATGTTGCTGAATTGAGCTAGGATAGCATGTTATTGATTTTTGCCTTTTGTTGTTAGTATGGACCAAGCCCTTTTATTATAGCGGTATTATAAAATAAATAGCCTGGCATGGCTGGTAATACTCTTAAAATAACAATACATAATGTCATTTTAGAATTCCCCTATAATAGAAGGGGACATGGGTCCATACCAACAACAATTTCAAAGGCAAATTAATGATATGCTAGGCTGCCTCAATTCAGCAACATCTTCGCAACGACTCTACGCCACTTTTGTGGGAGCAGGTCACATTATGTTATTATCACTGCTCCTTTCCCAGGTGCAATAAGTATTATGTATAAAAACTCCTAAAAAAAGTTTTAAAATGTATTTTTGAATCACCTTTTGTGTTGA
The DNA here is from genome assembly GCA_035610835.1 of Ophiura sarsii. NCBI lineage: Eukaryota > Metazoa > Echinodermata > Ophiuroidea > Amphilepidida > Ophiuridae > Ophiura > Ophiura sarsii. The sequence goes on along the minus strand of CM069441.1, from coordinate 147,331,730 downwards.
AATTTTGTGATCAATTCAGTGTGTAACATTTCAATGGAAAGCTGATGTGCTCTTCTTTTAAGCAATGTCTTATTTGAAAAATACATTTTTCGGTGCTCAACCACTTGCTTGAAGATGTGGAGAGGTTTCAATCAAATTGTGCCAAATTCACTGCCATTTTGGTCTTCATAAGAGCAACTCTGTCTGTTCAATGAAGTCGTCGCTGTTCTGACATACCGGCACATGTGCCATTTTGGGCAAAATGAGTTAAGTTGCATTTTATGATCTACAAATGAAACTCTTTATTCTCCAACAAAATTGAGACAAAAAGGTAATTAATTAATGAGATACCGCACTAATTAATGTGATATGCCAGGGTTTTAACATAATACCAGCATGAAAACCTCATTTTGTATTCTGCCATACCGGCACATCACAATATTCTGCCATAGACCACCGTGTAACTGCAGTTCTGACATACCGGCATATCACTGGCATATCACTGTAGGACGAGTATGAAGGTTTTTTCTTCTTTCTGACATACCGGCACATGACTTTATGACATAATTACTCCTAATTAATAATTGCAATTTGTTGTTGTAACATGCTCATAACAAACATAAGTATATATCTATTAGTGTTCTTTGACAATGATAGTGACATTTGATGTAAATGCTCTCTAACAAGTCTTTAAAAATTGGAAAATGTTCAAACACGATCGTCTCAAAACGCTGTTTTTCGTGATGTGTCGGTATGTCTAAACAGCGACGAAGTGTTACTTGGCATCTACAGTGTAGAGTGATGCACTATCGACTTTTGAGCACAATATAGTGATGAATGATTTTGGCACATTCAAATTGAGACCTCCCCACATTCTCAAGCAAGTGGCAGAACACTGAAACAAGTTACTGCTACAAATTGGGTATCATTGTAAAGATCAACACATCAGCTTTTTATTGCAGACCTGAAACTGACCTACAGTGAAAAAAACTAAAAATAAGTGAAAACAGTGTGAAATTGCGGTAAAATAGCTCAAATTGGACTGAAAACAAAGAAAATGCGTAAAAGCAGAAAGGTTCCAGGTCTGTCATTGATATGTAACACAATATGAATATATCAATAATTATACAATAAATTGGTGATTGGAACAAATCCAAATCTTTTTTTGAGTAATACGTTTATATGCTAATTTATAAACAATACTATTGAAGATGTGAATCAGATCTATCAGAATAACAAGTGAAAGTTCCATATATTGGAACTACACTCACCATACATCAAATCCAAATTCTAAGAGAATTTTTTTCAGGCAAGACTGGTGATATTTTTAAACCAACTTTGGTAACATTTAAGTTGGCCGTAATAATTGACTGAATGTGTTAATTCTCCAACTGATTTTTGCCCCTTCGCCTTCTGTGAATGGCAAATCAGACGAGCACTGTATTGAAACATACACAAATGTATCACAACCTTTCAGAACCTCAGTATGCTAATCTCCCACCACATTGTGATAGCATACAGTTTTAAATTGGGCAAATCCTTATCAGACAGCAAAGCAACACACATTATAATTACAATTTGTAACATTTTATTTCATTAAAATTCTCTGCACATCACAACATTACCCTATTGATATAAATTTGTACTGGAACTGCAGTATATTCAGTGGCAGGGTGGAGCAATAACATGAACTTGACTCTGCACGCAAAAGTAATCCAAGCAAACGCAGTCAATTTTGGCCCACACATGTATACGTGTCACGCATATGATGCATAGTGCGCTTGTTGCCTTCATCTTAATCCGTGGCCTTCTGTAGTCATTTTCTGCTGTAAGGAGGCTTCGTCAATATGGATCTGATCAACCTATAGTGTCTACCCATCCTGGTTTTGCCAACTATACAGTCATCAAAAAAGTAACTATACAGGGCTTGTAATAAATGGACTTTTAACTCTAAAAATATATATCCTACCTAAAAATATTAAATCATAAAGTTGTTGAGAAATTTATCTTCTTTAATATGAGATATTGCACGCTAGGATCGGTTGAATATCGAAGAAGTGACAATCTAAAATGTAAGGTAAAGTCACAATTTCATTTTCACATTTTACATTTCAACACGGGGAGAGTATGACAGGCAGCGTGTGTGTGGCGCATTGATCCATCGGAACATACGGCAGACTGTCCAACCTGCGCATGCATCCCCCAATTGCACTCCCAGTAATCGATAAGGTACCCGTAGATGGGTCCGCGTGTAGAAAATAAAAAATGTGAAAATGAAAAATGCACTTCACCTTGCATTTTGGAGTGTCACTTTCTTAATAATCACCTGATCATAGCGTGCAATATCTCATATCAAAGAAGACAAATTTTCCAACAACTTTATAAATTAATATTTCTATTAAGTAGATTATATATTTATAGAGTTAGAAGCCCATTTATTTCCTGTATAGTTACTTTTTTTGATGACTGTATTTCATGTAAATGTAATTTGTGTGCTTGCCAGAAATCACTTGTCAAAAAAGTTTGAATACCATTTTACTCTTGCTAAGCCACTGCAACTTTCTCTATTCGATCACCACACAAAGTGTAAATAATGCATTTTCTTCAGTTTTTAGACAGATTTCAATGCCAAATTTTGTATGGTCACATATTTTCATTGACTTCTTATTGAATCATCCCTACGTTACTCAAACAAAATAAACATCATGAATTGTGCTGAGTTAACATTAAGCATTTATTATTTTTACCGTTTTAATTGGAACAACAATTTCATTACTGCAGTGCATTTCATTAACAGAGTGGTCCACAAGGGAGCCACCATTAGATTCGTTTTACAATATTCTTAAATAATTTCTGGTCATACATGGTGAAAACAGCGTTGCAAACGAAGGTTCCATTAAGAAATAAGAAGGGTCAAAGAAAAGTTCCACAAGCCAATTAAATCGACAGAATCGCACAATAAACTTTTACACTTGTTTTAGATGCAAGTATCTTGATCGGAACTCGGGCCAACTTTATCAACAACATATCACGGATATGTGTTGAAAACAGCATGGAAAATGAACCAAAAATGAAGAAATATTATAAGTTTAGATGCTATTCAACACAATATCATCACCTTTACAAATTTGAACAATAATGCACACTGATTGTTTGTGGATAACAGATTTGGCCAATTTGTTTAAGTGGCTACTTTTTTTTGTACAAGAGCTTTAATTTCAACACCATTTTCACCATGTCCAATATATTGCAATTGATTAAGAAGATGTATTACAATTATCTCTGCAATTTTGAGAAACATCTGAAAAGGTGTCCTCTTTTTGGACCACTCTGTACATGTAGTACTTACTTAAAGCATGAATTACACATTGGCCTATGTAAATGTATTACTTGCAAGAAGTAAATGCTATAAACCCCTGATCTCAGGAACCCACACTTTGCTGTAGGGATACTGTGGTATCTACAGGGACACTGGCCTTAGTAATGGCTGCTGTCAGAGCACGGTTTTGCACCAGAGAATTAAATGTGAATTACAAAATACACACTCATATTTCTTAAACATTTAAAAACGTCTCAAAAATTCAAAATTGGGATAATTCATCTTAAAAAAAATTCAGCTATTTCCCTTAAAGAGATTTTATGTAGTGCATGTATCTACAGGGAAAATGGAATAAACTGGGTTCAAGTAGTAGGGAGGTAGCTGGCAAATAATAATCTCAATCTGTATTGAATTAAACTTAAGATCACAACACAAAACCACAGACTGTGGTTCTACATCATATAACAGTTTCCCATTATAATGTTTCCAAAACTTGTCTAAGGTCACAATGGACTTATAAATACAAAGTCAATTTACACAGAGATCAATGATAGTTTAAGAGAGGAGTTATAGTGACCCATAACTAAATATCTCTCAACAAGTATGGGAGCGGATACAAGGGTCTACGATACCATTCTGATGTTATGAACCAAAGGTTATGAGTGTTAGTTCTGGTTAGACTGCAAAGCAAACAGAAGTTGTAGAGACATTTGACAATTCCTTGTATTAAACCTTGTGCTGTGATCCCAAGTTTTATATTTCAATTATATACCATAACAGATGAACTTTCATGATAATTTCTCAATTCATATTCATAACACAACATTTTGGATTCCCTGAAGTTGGGTGTCTATCTGCTCCTACATGTATGTTGGTCACAAGAAATTGGTTCATGCTGCCAAATTGGAACTGTAAGGTAGATTTTCTAATGTGGCAACAAGCCCCAAATGATACTTTTTCTCTTGGTTTTCCAACTGTATCATGCTTTAGGCAATATTGTGCGTGAGTGCTGATGCTTCGTGATATAGCCTCATCTCTAAGGCACACTTCAGTGACTTATATAAGATATTGTATGAATATAGATAGGGTCAGAACCCTATCATTCCCTGAATCATGCTGAAAATCATAATCCATGTGAGTAGTTCAAACACTTATCACTGAATTGTGCCCAACCTTATATTGGAAATTCAATCATGCAGTCTTTGTCAGTATAATGAATCATTCTATGGAACACACCAAACAAATGTCATTTCTATTTATAGTCTGGACTACAGGGTGTCTTAGCTTGAAAATTCTTCTCTCTCTGCTTTTATCCTCTTTCTCTTGGCTCGTTGTAGTAGGCGCTTTTCTCGTTCATATTCCTTCATTCTAATGATATAACTGAAACAAGAAAAAAAAGGTACATAGTCATACATGAATTATATACTTTTTTAATACAACCAAGTTATATTTTTTATGTTGTTAGGCCCCCCAAAAAGGTCTGTCACAAGTACATTTGGGAAAATAGCTGTGCGATATGTGTTTAAAAAATAGCTATGCTAAATGGGGAAATACTTTTTTATTGTGTTTTTAGCTCACTTTCCACCCCAAACCCCCTTTCGGAGCCAATTTGTGTTCAATTTTTTTTTTTAAGGACAACTAAAAAACCCGGGTAAAGGGACCTCTCTGCCTCTCAGGTAGGGAGGGACAGTAACGCGTTTTTTGTTTTGTTTTGGGGGTGGGGTGGGTTTTTTAGGGAGATCTTTCGGTGATCAGTGGGTCGTAGACATGACTTAGAAAATGGGCTCGTCGTCTCTGTTCATGGTATCAGGTGTCTATTCATGGTGTCGGAAGCACGAGTCAGAAGAGGTCATTCTGTTAAAGTGTGTCTTTCATGTAGAGTGTAGACCATAACATTTATTGGTTTTGAAAAATGAAAATCTAAATTATTTGTTCCTGCAAACCTGGTGAATTTATACAGAGACTACTTACTCTTCATATTCACAATTGTCATAATCGTGTTTCTTGCCATTGCAATTCGACATAGAAGGAAAAGCAGTTTGTCTGCATTTGTAATAATCTATCAAGAAATGTGCGCAGTAATCACGACGATCCAATGGTAGTCTGGAGTCGTTCATCTCCTGTTGTGTAGCAACCATAACTGCATTTAAAATAAACAAAAATATATTGAAAATTATCAATATTCTGGAATTAATTGTTTCTAGAATGATTGGATTTGCGAATAAAACTATAAAGTAAGGAGATGCAGTTAAATAAAAAGTATACAAACATCAGTATTTCTAATATAGACCATTTTCATTGAAAAATGCCCAGTCACTGAATCACTAATTTTGTGGAAAATCAAAACATTTGGAACAATCGAAGAAACACACCAGTTCGGATGATTTATCTATAGAATACTTGGCAGAACTGCGCCAAGGTCCAGAAACCTAGGGTCATGAGTTGTGCACAGGTTACAGACCTGGGATGATCCCCTACTCTTTACGATGAGGTCTGCAACTATTTTATGTGTTCAGGGTGAATACACAGGACCAACACTGCTTTATGTGACTCTCCGAATCACGTCGTGCTGACATTCACTGTATAGACTGCACGTTGTACACAGTGAATGGGGTAGAGGAGAAATTCTACAATTAAATCTGATTATCAATATCAAACCTAGCCTTGCAATCAAGGCCTTCTTATTTGTAAAACCATTTCACTATCCAAAACAGTATTTCACACTTTTCATCAGGCAATGATGTTACCCCACCCAGTATCCACCTGTTATTACCCATCACTGATAGGCCAGAAAGTTTGGTTGCAGGAAGGCCTTGATAGAACGCTAATTTCTTGCCTCACATTTTGGCGGCCAGCCAATCAGTGGACAGTAATTTCATCAGGCAAGAGAATTCACAGCATGCATGTATCAAATGACATACCAGTGTATGGGCCATAGGAACATTGTAATGGGTGTGTACTGTGTACATTATTTTACTGGGAGGGAATATCCTGAATGACAAATAACATTTACAATTCATCAATCTAATTAAAAGGACATGTCCCAATCTCAAAAATGACACACCTAGATTAAATAATTATTTTGTATATTTAACACTAAATTGATCATTACCAAAATAGTTTGGCATTCTTCAAAATATGCTACCCCTAAACTCCAAGTGTACTGTACAGTTGTCAGTTATATAAGGGTGTGGAATTATATAACAATCAATTAGCTTTCTGTCAAGTCTCAGTGGCGGCCATGCGGTTGGTGTATTGGGATCTCAGTGCTTGACAGGAAAGAGCCTAGGGTGTAATTATGTTTTGTCAAAATATCTATCAATGAAACAGTTACTAAATATACATGTCATTGTCATGAATGATAAGTGTGTGGTGTATGGTGGTCATGACCCTATATGAGGACACGGCATCTCTCACACATTGTCCCAAATACATACATGTAGGGTCAATGAGATATGCACTAGCTCTACAAAATATTATAGTTTCGAATCAATGGAAAATATGACTTGTACCAGGAATTGGGAGAGAGAGGGTAGTGAGTCTGAGACTTGAAATCAAGTCTATATCAAACCATGGAAAGAGAATCTGATAAACTAACCATACTGATCTAAGATGTGATTGTAGAATTTCCGAACTACAAAAATTGAAGTCAATTAATTACCTGAACTTATTCATGTGAAAACTACAGAAAATATGGGCATGTGCAGAGTGCAGATGACAAAACATTTTTGAAAAGGATCAAAAACAGCTAAAAAACATGACATTGACCAGATAAAAGCTTACTGTGCCTTCAAAATCTAATCAGAAACATTGAAAAATGCTTAAATCTGTACAATTATATTGATAATCAAAATGAAGTTATACACGGATGTATCAATCAAAAATGGCTGCCACATCCTCTCTTATTACTGATCTTTAGAGCTAATATTCTAGTTATACATGTAAGTAGACTGTATTGTTAAAGTTATCGTCACTTAATTTCAACGGTTTGAGAACATTACACGATCCCCACAATTATTGCTTTATATCCCACAACAATTTACTTAATTATTATAATCCCTCCATTGTTCTTTATCCTTTGTTGCTTACCATGGTTTATTTAACTTTTTTGAGACCATTTGACAGCTCGCTTGCAGGATCGTGCTACGAGATAGAATCGTGAAGCTACTGAAGCATGCGGTACAGCAACTATTTGCTGTATTCTTTTGTGACCTCTGGTCAATTTCTTGTTATATGACATGTTGATTGATTGTTGACACAAACAAATAACCATCATTTGATTTTGAGGCCTATAATATGTCATGATATCATTTATTATATTTATATTATAATAATATGAATTTTAAGCAAAATAAACATCACTGTTTGTTTGAAGGACCTGCGTACACTGAAATGATTTTCATGTTTCAAGACTGAAGTGAATATTCGATTTAAAAAAGACAAGTCATAAAAACTCATCATACTCATTTCCTAGCTATCTTTTTTATATACGACTACGTTGCAGAATTCGGAAGTCTCATTATAAAATTAGTGCATTGCTATTTTACGTTTACCTCTTTCTTTTCGCTCCTCTGAAAACCCATACATTGGATCAAAAGATGGCATACTCTCAAGGTTTGGTGAAGCGTCAGGATGAGTGACATATGCAGACCACATATGCCCCATTTTGGTAAACTTTTCTCAGCCTTACGGCTCTTCTACTCGTACAGAAAAATAATCTATCGGCAAAAAGCGAATCGGATCGATTTGGATGGAAATCCCATTTGTGATAAGGAGCACCGCCCAGGGTTTCCAGGTAGTTGTGGATGGAGTACATGATTTTGTCCCGGATTTTGTACTGAACCGATTGTTAAAATCCAGCTTGAGATTGAGCTGATAAACCGGTGTTTGTAAAACATACACGCGTATACGCGTATGGAAGCGTAATTGTGTCATGTGATCTTTTCCAAGTAGCGCCCTCTATCATTGATTTTTATTATGAAAGCAGATTTTATTGCAAATTTGCAGTTTTAAGTTGATCATATTCATATAAACTGCTCACATAAAGTTAGGAAACTTTTTTTAATCAAGTATATTTTTATTATTTATTACCCACTTTGTATAAGTTATATATCAATGGAATGCTGAAGTGTTCCTCTTTAAGTTGATACCACATTTGCAATGATTACATGTTGCTGAACTTGGCCACATGAATGAGAATGACGCAAAGTCACAAATCAAATGTGCCAAAATTACCGTTATCTGTGCTAAACAGTCAATAGGTAATGATCAATAATCAAACCGGTCATGCCTGAGAACCATGAATGGTTCACACAAAGATTTGCACCAGTGAGCACAAGTTAACCCTCATCTCTTTAGAAAACCATTGTTTGGGTATTTGCAGACTGTGTTAACAATGACTCCAGGTGGAAGGTCATGAAAGTAAGTGATGAAAGGTTTAGGCCTATAACTTGTACATTTTTCTGAGATACGGTAAACGTTTTGCAGTTTCAATATGCCGCGTTTTAACAGATTTGGAGAGAGCCCGTGCCATTGGTTCACACAGTAGGCCTAACACAAAATTGCTAATTTTGGCACATTTGATTTGTGACTTTGTCTCATTCTCATTAATGTGGCCAAGTCCAGCAACATGTCATCCTTGCACATTTGGTATCATTTTAAAGAAAAACACTTCAGCTTTCCATTGATATGCAACATGATACAAGAGGGTAATATTAACTAATTGAAATATACTTGATTAAAAGAAGTTTCCCAACTTTTTGTGAGCAGTTTAGATCTTCTAAGTTACAGATCGATACGGTTCCGGTACGGTTCCTAATTACTTCAATCATGGTTTGGAGCGGTACAATCTATTTTTCAAATTTTACTCTAACTTCACTCTAAAAGTATGATTTTGAGGTTATTAGGAATCGTATCGTTCTGTAACTTAGAATATATTTATGATTTATGATCAGAAAAGTAAATCTGCAAGAAAATCTGCTTCCAATTTTTTTCAAGGATTGAGGGCGTCCCTTGGAAAAGATCACATAATATACCTTTAACCCCAGATAAGGCCAAAAAAAAAAAATGGTTATATTGGCGTAACCCGCCCGACCCTAAAAATACGCCCGACCCTACACTTTTTTTTTTTTTTTCAGTGAAAAAAAAAAAAAAAAAACCAACCGACCGACCCTAAAAAATAAAAAAATGAAAAAAATAAATGTTTTTTCTCGAACGAAGTACGACGGTACTTCTAACAAACAATAGGGAATGTTTAAACTCGGTTAACATTGTTCAAAAACAGCTGCTAAAAAATAAAAAATAAATAAAAAAAATCCCTACCTACCTACCCTATTTTTGTTCAGCCCGTTACGCCAATATAACAATTTTTTTTTTTTGGCCTAAGGGACGTAAACCCCAGATAAGGTAGGCCTTATCTGGGGTTAACGATCCTTATCTGGGGTTAAGGAATGTTAACTAGGGATAAGGCCCCTTATCCATAGATAAGACGCGTTATTCGGGGTTGACGTCCCTTATATGGGGTTAACGCGCCTTAACCCTAGAAGGAGCGTTAACTAGGGATAAGGCGCCTAATATGGGGTTAACCATCCTATGGTACACACATGCAGCATTAGGTTTTGTTGTTTAGCGTCCATCCAGCTAATGACGCGCTACACCTAGGCCTACTCACCTACTACACTACGGTTTTGTCAGCAGGGACGCTATTAGCGCGAATAGCGTGCTACACCTACTACACTTAGGTTTTGTCGTTAGCGTCCATTCAGCTAATGGACGCTAATACAGCGCTACGTCACCTACTAAACTAAGGTTTTGTCGTTAGCGTCCATCCCGCTAATAATGCGCTACACCTACTTCACTTAGGTTTTGTCGTTAGCGTCCATCCCGCTAATAAAGCGCTACACCTACTACACTTAGGTTTTGTCGTTAGCGTCCATCCCACTAATGGACGCTAACTTGCGGGCTACACCTACTACACTTAGGTTTTGTCGTTAGCGTCCATTCAGCTAATGGACGCTAATAACGCCCTACACCTACTACACTAAGGTTTTGTCGTTAGCGTCCATCCCGCTAATAACGCGCTACACCTACTCGGGCACCTACTTCACTTAGGTTTTGTCGTTAGCGTCCATCCCGCTAATGGACGCTAATAAAGCGCTACACCTACTACACTTAGGTTTTGTCGTTAGCGTCCATCCAACTAATGGACGCTAACTTGCGGGCTACACCTACTTCACTTAGGTTTTGTCGTTAGCGCCCATCCCGCTAATAACGCGCTACACCTACTACACTTGGGTTTTGTCGTTAGCGTCCATCCCACTAATGGATGATAATAGCGCGCTAAAGTACACTTAACAACGCTACTAACTCGGTGACGATAGCGCAATTACAAGGTTTGTCTCTAGCGGTGCTATTAACACTAATTTCCATTGACCCTAACGCTAATTAAGTACTAATAGAGTTGTTAGCAAAGGGCGCTAACTCGCTAATAAGCCAATATCGCATCTTCCTCCCTAACTAGGGTCTTCATTATTTTGTTTTTCTGTGATCAGGAGGGGAGCATAACTGACTTTATTACATGATTTCCCATTTCATTTGAGGGTGAGCCTTCGGGCAGGGATTAGAATTCCTGTCCAACACCTCTGGTACTTCCCTTTGGCAACTTTGGGCATTTTCATCTGTGAAATAGGACTTTGTTATAATGTTCAGTATAAGAACCGAAATGACAATTTTATTTAGCACCTGGCTGGATCCCTGATTAGGGAAATCTGCCGCCGCACGAAGGAATCGCCTAAATATAGCCTATTCTTTTAAACCGGTCCTGTCCAAATTTGGACAAAGTGATTTCATAATTTGTTTTCATGGTGGTCGTATGAGAAGATGGTCATCCGGCTATTAGGGGAGGGGCTTTTTAGGTAATTGCCATCTGTGTCTGAAATAATGACCTTCTGGCAGATTAATTTATTTCAAAGTTACGTCTTTTGGAGGGACACAACATTCACTATCATTTTGATGGGATTTTGAGCTTTACCTCATTCAAGTATGAAGGTTTCCATAATTACATCTGTAACCCAAATTTGGTACTATAAAATTGGATCAATTAAGCCCATATGTATTGGAAGCAGTGGCGTAGCCAGAGAGGGGGTGTGGGGCGAAGGGGGCAATCCCCCCAATATTCAAGTTGTGTCAGTTGAGATTGGCACTGTTGGTTTATCGAGCTCAATTGTCAGTTCATTTTTATTTTTCACCCCCCCCCCCCCCATATGAAAAACCTAGCTACGCCACTGATTGGTAGAACTATGAGTTTTAAAAATATTGAACGAGAAGCAGTCAAGCCCAATATTTAAAAACTCACAGCGAGACCAATAAATCAATATTGGGTGTAAAACATCCAATTTGATCAATTATTATGTTTTAGATCCAATATTTTCCCACACTTGGATTCATTAAAACCTAATAATGGTTCCAATTGGACTTCAAATTTTCAAATGAGACCAAAAACTCCAAAAACTAAACCTAAACAGACACACAGATAGAATATTATAGGACTGGTTGAGTGCCCAAAAATACTTTTCAGTGACACAAAAAATTGTTACACCCTGCAATGAAACAGACAAGATTGGGTTTAATAATGTTTTTATTCAATTTCAATTGATTTAAATAAATTGACATTAATATTATTGTTTATGAATGAAATTATTTATGAATAATCTGGTTTTCACTCATTTTTTTTATGTCAGAACAAATGCCACAAAGTCTTGATGCAGTTTTCAGTTGAGCATGTTACTTTTGCATAAATGTCAGAATAACAGAATTTCAGTATACGTTCCACCATGGAATTGTAAGAAAACCATCCAACTACTGAGTGGTCTGACACATTTTTAAAGGTGAATTTCTCAAAATTGGGGAGCCATCATAAGATAATTCTAACATTCTATCTAAAAAAAGATTTTTGGTCGAATATGATGAAAACACCATATAAAGCTCAAATTAAGAAATGAGGATAGGTGCAAGGAAAATAGTCAAACATCAGTTTGTCCCACAAGTAAGCCAATGAAATATAGAAAATTGCATCAAGACATTTTTACACTTGTTTTGTTATAGACGTGGCTATCGCTGAACTCAGGGAATCTTCAATAAATCTCTTAAATAGTCATAAGCTACAGTATCTCAGTGGTATGATATGTTTTAAAACATGGAAATTGAACAAAAAATAAGGAAATAGCGAGGGGAAACCCCCATGATATGAGAATACGGAGATGCCACTTAACACAATACAATCTAACACTATGTTTACAATGAAGAGCAATAATGCTATTTGTGGAAAAAATGTTTGATTATTTGTCTTTAAATGGCTACTATTTTGTAATTAGAACTTTTAAACGCCTCTTCACCATATATACCCAAGACATTGCAGTTAAAAATGTAAAAAAATATCACAATTATCTCAATAATTTTGAGAAATCTGTCTCTGAAACCTGAGACGAATATACCTGAAGCGATCCAGGTCTAACATGGTATTGTTATAGTGGATGGCCAATCGATTATCATTATTCAGTTTAATTTGTAGCACGACCCCATTATGTGAGTTACCGTGCTATTTCAAATCTAGTGTTATTCACATGTGTGTTATGATCTTCTAAACAACCTGAACACACTGTAGTATGGGACGGTTACCGACATACAGACTGTGATAGATTTCTAAACTGATTACACATTTTTATTATATACACAAACCATGAACTTTGAATATCATCATACATTGTTTATGTGTTGAAACTTGAAGTATGGCACTAGTAGGTTTTAATTGGGACCCCAATGGAAATAAGCCCTTTTCAGAGCTTTCTTGGGCTATCCTTGGCATTATATGTTTTCTTGTATTAATATGTTGTGTTAATTTTGTAAGTTTTTAAGATTTATATATTTGATCTGATGTATTGTATCTCTGTGTCTTGATATGCCAAATAAAACTAAACTAAACTAAACTAATTGGCATACTTCTTCTGAAATGCCATAATACTAGCAATATAAATGCGTAATCATTTTAGAAATCTATCACAGTCTGTATGCGTAATCATGGTTTAAATCCAGAAGTAAGAGCAGGACCAATCGACACATGCGCACAGCCTGTTTGTAGGTTCTCCTTGGGTAGGTTAGAGAACAATGCCGTGCAAGACCTGGTTCGTAGAATTAAATAGCAATACACGGCGCTGCCTATCACTTCAGGTATATTCGTCTCAGTCTGAAACAGTTTCCTTGGTGTTTTTTATCGCTCTGTATTTCATGAAAAACCTGATGAACTCACATCAAGTACTCCCTTTGTCTCAAATCATAAAATATGTAATATAACCCAAGAGGACTACCGAATACAGGTACATTATGAATACTTGTATACAAAAATAGCATAATGAACACAGAGCAAAGTGTTTATATTTATATGTACACTACATTTTGTATTATAACAAAACTGAGCATGACTTTAAAAACCCGATAAAAGTTTCCAATCTAAACAATACAGCTTTTCACACCAAATGATATGTTTATCAATCAATCGCAGACAGGGTCCTATGATTTGTCAATATGCGGGGTCAATTTGTCTACATACGAGGCCAATCTGTCAACATGTGGGGCCAATTTGTCAACATGCTGGGCTAATATGTCAACATACCGGACAAATTTGTCAACATCTTGGGCCAATTTTGTCAACATACTGGGCCAGACAGAGATGTTATCTTTCTTTCACTGAACGATTGATCTTCATGACAGTTGTTATTCCATCCATAATAGAATGACTGATAAACCAAAGAAACATAAAAAGTGTGGTGTAGAAATATTGATTAAGGCTCCAATACATGAATGCTATCATATAATCCAGTAAAGTAATGTGTCTATTATGTCCACAGAAATCATGTTAATTACAAGACATTCGCTTTTTCAGTCAAATAACGTTTCCCATTGAAATTGTTACCCAAAAGACCGTACAGCTTAGAGAACGAAGAGATTCACATTTGAATAAAAAAGCGGTATCTAAACATATTCAGCAATATTGTTATCATCTACTCTATAATGCTTTACACAATCTCAATAGGTGCTGTACATTGGTACACATGCTATACATAACATATTTTATATACAGGATAAAATATACACCATTTACATTAAATATACATAATATACATTACACACATGGTTTTGACTTGAGTATATTTACCCACATATTCGAAACAAAGGCAATTCTTAGGCATGAAATCTTAGGCCATATCATCAACACAGTTTCAAAACCCTTTTTCCATTTACACTTGTGTATGCAACATTCACATTTCTTACGCATGACATTTTAGACCATACTGTTAAAGCAGTTTTAAAACCCACTATTGTCCATGATATTTATGCAGGCAACAAAACCAGGTTCAAAAAAGCTTTACTTTATATACCACCTGGTGTGTCCAACTCCTGTTTTGTTCCATGTATAGGGTGCCACAGGAAATATTATCATCAAATGACAGATCTGTGGGCTACATTTTCCTAACACATAGGTTGAACAAAATGAAATCTGCATTCCTAAATTGTATTACAGGGTGTCCAAGAATGATTTATACCGTGTTTGAAAAAAAACAAAAAAACCCCAAAACAACATTGTAGTTAGGCCTTGAAATAAGAAATGAAAAGGGCAGGCAATTTAAGGCAATTTGAAAGGGGCACCAACTTTATCCAAGGCCATTATGTACTTTTGAATGGAGTAAAAACAGCCAGAAATTGAGGGCATCAAGGCTAGGTGGGGCATCGAAGGCAATTACCTTCAATGCCTTCGATTAATTCAAGCCCTGATTGTAGTCCAAATCTAATGGAAGCAATATAATGGGGAACATATTTCCTGATTACTTTATCTGTTCCGATATGGCATGACTTTATTCAAAATTGATGAAAACAAAAATTTCATTCAGAGTTTCTAGCCTGGTTGAAAGAAGTCAAGACATCCACATGTGAAGTTAATGCCGTAACCAATCAATGTTGGAGCTTCTGTCTAGCCATTCTTGAGCTGAAAAAACTTAATTTTCGCCTCATCTTTCCGAAGGTTTTGGATGCTGTAGACGTTGCCTGTTAAATAAAATACAAGAAGATATCAATGATTGGTATTAAATGAAAATGTCGATAAGAGAGTAATTCCCAGTTATTACTCTCATTAATGTTTTTAAAGATACATCACATGTGAACATGTATCTGTAATAAGGGAGGAAAGCTCTAAGCGGCATATTTAGGGTTTCAGAATTTAAATTTTACACTAAGGTCATATGAAAAAAAGGTTCTTGTATGAAAATATAATGGTATTCAGTGTACGATTTGATTTACCCAGTGTCGCGTCGCTAAATGCTCCACACTTTGCAGAATTTGCTATACAATCTGAAAAGTGTATAGCAGTGTTATACTATGCATTTCAATGTAACAGTTTATCATTTTTTAAAGAACAGTTGGAATTTGACAACAATTTGCTACACACATTTGTTGAAATACATCGTTCACTGGTATTAGGGATCATGCTGAACCCCCCAAATATGGACAGTTTCTTTACCTACCTTGTGGTACAAAGAATGTATCTCCAGTTTGCAATATCTGTGTAGTGTTATGTATTGTCACTGATAATTTACCATGAATTATATAGAACACCATTGTGTTCCTTTTCACTAGCTGTCTGCTTTTCTCTCTTAATCCTCTCACTTTAAGTATGCCTGAAAATATACAATAAGCGTTGGGTTAAATCAAGATCAGACTAGGCATTGATGAGTATGCATTACAGTGGTTCATTGCAATGGATTTAAAAATATGTATATATAAGTATTTAACTGTCATTGCGACAAAGCAGGGTGAATAAACATTGACATATCATATTTTGCTATCGCTTGCAGTGACTACCGGTCACCCAGCAAGATCTGACATAAATTGATGTTCACTGCAGCAGAAGTATAGGACCATTGAACCATATTGCTCTGTATAAAACATCTTGTATAATGAAAACAACCCTTTAAAGCAGGCAAGCGGCACTGTACGGCTTTAAATAATTGGCTATATTTCGAACATAAAACAAACAATGTAGCAAAATATGCAACCATTATTCACTTAAAGGTAGATGTTCCGATTGCTGACCCGATTTCAACTTATGTTTTCTATTTGACATGAAAGGTCTTCCTTTAAATTGTTGCATTCCAAAGTTTGAGTTGCATAACTCCAATGGTTCTATTTTTAGAAGCGCAAGGTCAAAAGACATGTGCCCATTGAGTAGTACACAGACTGGTTGGTGGTTAACCACCTTTGGCAGTAATTCACCTCATTTTACCCTATAATTTCCAAATGAAACATGTCTGGCCCCTAATATACCTTCAAAAGAATGATATTATTGATGGCAGATTTGATAAATCCGCTTAAAATAACCAATCCACATATAGCTGCCAAAACAACCAGTTCCATTAGAAATTGATTGAGTTCAACCCATGTTATTTCTGTTCTGTCTGTAATCAAGGGGTAACTTGTAATAAGTCTTATATTCTTTTGAGGTGATTACTTCCTGTGAGAGGGGACTTTTAACCTCAATGACATGATTACTGTAAAACAACTTAATTTCACAGCAACTTAATTTAGCGAATTATCATTTAGTCAACTTTTTGCTGCAATTTAATTTCACTAATTTGTATCATCTTACCTATATAAACCATTATAAATAATATATTGGTGGCAATTTAATTTGGCGAAATGGATCTCCTAGCGAAATTAAATTGCTAGCAAAATTTAGTTGTTTTAAAGTATTCTAAAACACACTATGTATACCCTCCTCTGTGTAACTGTTGACCATTACTTACCTGATGAGAATGCTTGCTGATGAAGGCATTTACAAACTGATATGGGATCTTCTGGTTGTGCTACTTTACCGCTAGGACCAACATACTGGTGCATATCACTGGTAATAACAGCATCTGAAGGGCAAAATAACCAGTATTAACGCTCAAGAATAAATGTCACAATGGAATTGGCATAATGAGGAATAAATAGTAAGTCAAGTCAATAAGTTGTATTATTAATTTTTGAAGCTTGTTTAATGGTTTTCTTCAAAACATAGTTCAAGAATGCAAAATGAAATTAAAACCATCAAATTATAGGTACTCTGTTAAAATTATTTTATATCCATAGATTATGACAGTGACTATAGGTGCAATGGATCAAAAAGAGATTGACCTCTTTTGTGATATACATTTTATTACAATGTTTGGTTGTGAAAAGTATTTTTGAAAAATAAATTATGCCATAATTATGGCGGTTTATTTTAGAAGTATTTGACACTATGATATCTATGTATACCTTTACTACAGTAATGTTAATGCCCAAATCAACTTATACAATTTTGCTGATTTTGTCAAAGTGAGCTTACTTACTAAACTATATTTATCACCTCTAAATCAATGCTACTGATAACTACATTGTTGTGATGAAAGTGATAAAAAGATATTGTCTTACCAATTTCCACTTCTTCTTGTGTTTCTGGATTGATGACAGTTACAGCAGTATGTGGTACTTGTTCAGCTTTAGGTGGAGGTGTTACATGCATTGATACATTGCTTGGAGTCTGACCAGCTGATAACATTCCTAGCAAAAAAGACAAGTAATAACAATTCAGTTTTCAGATACAAAGTTTTACAAATAAGGCACAATACACGGATCCAGCATACCCATAGGTTTCAACAATTGTGATATGCAAGGAAGTGGTGTGTGTATAGATTGTACAATTTTATGTCCATTGTATGAGGCTTCCAAACATAAGAGGCATGCTATGAATGTGTAGAGAACCTCAATTCAGTGTTGGTACCGTTGACAGGCCCCAGCTGTTATGATTAGGTTGCACTCAAATTTTGGTTGGAAAGGGCCCGGATGTAAACAAGATGGCGATGACTAGATGGTAGATATAGGATTCTTCCGTGAAGTCATTTATTAATTATGGACTGTAATACTCTACATACTTCGCTTTGGAACTCTAATATAATCCAGTGAAGTTGAGGCGTTAGTTACCTGCGTGGTCAAGTAAACCCTAATAACATGAATAATAAAGACTAAAGTATTTACACTACCAAGAAGAAATTGTCATCGTGTCGAAGCTGCCGAATTTGATATTTGCTTTATAGTGCTTATTGATTTAAAGCAATTCCCAAGGCAGTCAGGCAGTCCCAAACCCACAATTACCAGCCCTTGCCCTTGGCCACTTGGAAGGTGCCTAGCTACATCGAAGGCACCGGTTTTCCACAAATACACTATTTTAGATGCCACTTAAAGACTATATCATTAGCCACAAGCTGATTACCAATAAAATCAAGAGAAATTATAGCCTTGTATTTCAGTAAAATGTGGAACAGTAGCCCATCTAAAAAGCCTGATATCAAATCCCACTAGACAGAACTAAAACTAATAACCATGCAAATGTTCTTTTGTTTTTATCAATTTGCGGATTATTCTCAGTTTTAGGAAAGCAAGAATTAAAAGTAATTGACATTCAAGATGACACTTATTTGTTACAAGACAAAACACCCATGTATTGACCAATTACATACAAGTTGGAAGATGTATCATTTTTAAAGACTCCTTACGTTTTTTCTTTGTAGTTCTGGCTTTAGTTTTCTTTACAGCTGGAGTCTTATTTATTGGTGACTTGATCCCAACCAAAGCAAATCCCCCAGATTTCCTTCTTTCGTAGAGAGGTCTTTCGTTGCGCCAGTATTCCAAGGTTTGACATCTGGTGCGCTCTGTGCGTCTTAATCCAGGTGTTTTCTCTGGCTTTACTGTGACAAAGAGAAAAAAAGAGAGGAATATTTATATTTATTAGGCTATATTAAAAAAATCTTTTGTCTCAAAGCTCTTCAGTTTTTCAAAACCTAATGCGGGTTTTTTTTTTTTTTTTTTATAAATATAAAATATTGAAATCCTTGTAAAAGTGACCTTTTGTATTTAAAATAATGTGATCAATGAAAATCTGAAAAATCGGTGGAATTTTTGGATTTTTATTTTTATTTTTTGGAAAAAAAAGAAGAAAGAAAAAAAAGGAAAAAATTATAACGCGCACCAATTAACTAACGCGCGTGGGAGCTTTGAGACAAATGATTTTTTTTAATATAGCCTTATAACTAAGAAAATATTTCATTTGACTTGAGAATGAGAATCACAATACGGTTTCCAAATAATTGACAGGCGAAAAATGTACCTCACTAATTTTCAGTTTCAAAAATTGAATAATTGAATTTCCATTTCATTATGAGTTAAATATTCAGTTAAATTTGCATTATGTGATTAAAATTAAACAAATTTAGTACAAAAAAGAACTCTGAAGATTAAGTTTTCATCTAAGACAAATAAATGTTACAATTATTAGGAATTGAATTCAAATTGATACAAATTAAACATACTTGTCTGTTCATCTCCCTATTTGAATATTAGTGTTGCATCTCATAGCCAGAATACATCATGTCAAGTCTCAAATTCATTGAAATATTGTTTATAGCATACATGAAGGGAATGTGTGAAGAAAAATGGCAACAAATTGAGGGAGTGGAAAAAACAACAGAATTGAGGGGATTCAAATGGCTTGGCAACTCTCTCAGCTTATGCTGGTTTGTCTAAGTGGTGTGTGTTTACTCAATATTTAATCTTCACAGGTGTGCATTGTTTCAATCCTGACATCAGCGTTCGAATTAGGTGGTTGTCCGGTTGCCCGAGACAACCAAACTAAGCCACGGGCAACGAAAATTGACTTTGAAGTTGTCCGGTGGACAACCAAAAATCTTACAATAATGAACAGAACTGTGAATTTGTTTTATTTGTATCACATATTTAAAATTATGGCGAACAACCAAAATTTCCTGCTAGGTTGTCTGCTGGACAACCAGTTTTTTCCTTAATTCAAACACTGCCTGACATATATTAATTATGTTTTCTGTCGTGTTACACCCTGCTAGGGGGAAAACATATTATACACTACTTCACGAACGATAGTACATGAAATATTTTTCAAACAGTAAAACACTGCTAAATATATCTAAACATATAGAATTCAGAGTGCTGGACAGTCTTGTTTTTTTAATCCCAGTAAAATATCTTACCGATAAATCCTTTTTTCTTGGGTACTTCAAAGAATTGAAGGGTCAATCGTTTATTTGTCAAGCGTCCTTTCTTCCCAGATTTCTTCAGGATCGACTTAGGTGTAGGTTCTGAAGAAGAAAAAGCATGGAGATGTAAAACTATTTAATCATTTTCCTCACTATTTGTTTATGCTTTGCAGGTGGAAAGAGATGGGAACACACTACAAATATAACTAATTATGTTTTTAAGAATGCCAATCCTTTGTTTACCAAAACAAGATATTGTACTATAAAGAAATAGAATCCAATCAAAAGGATATACATATATTTAGTCACATCGTGCAAGGTATCAAAATCTAGGTCACCTAAAACAGGTAAATTAGATGAAAAGCAATACTACGGGGTGTAGAAACATTCGGATTCTTTATGACATATTCTTTGCTATAGGTCAGTGAATGATCTATAGCGAGAGTTTTTCTACTTAATGTAGCCGGAGCTAACGTCTAGGTTCTTTGGTTTGCGAGATCACAGCTATTCTTCCGTTACCCATTGAAAACACACGAATCACGACTAATGCGATATCCCAGAACTTTTAACTTGATTCCTTATTTTTGTACCTTGTTGTATACAGTAAAGTTCTTCCTTTCTTGAAGTAAAAGTTGAGGGTCTAAGGTGGTTGACAAAGGTAGAAAAACTGTTTAAATCAATGATCCGTCAAACCGTAATCGTAGAATGCAAATGTCAAGAAGGGCAGCCATCTTGACAAGAGCACATAAACACGAGAGGGTATGACAGGCCATAGATAACTAAATTAAAGGGAGAGTCCAAAATTGTGGGTACTTGGCAGTAACAGGCAGCATTGCAACATCACTATTGGACAGAACTGTATTTTATAAAAGTCAAGAGATAAGCACACAACACACCCTTTTACAATAAGAGGGAAACATAACACTTTAAAGCGGGTACATACCAGCAGATGTTACAGTAATAGGGGTTGATGATGAGCTGTCGTCAGTCTCCTCATCTTCCTCACTCTTGGCATGTACTGTAACTACTGTAGTCCCTGTAGCGCCCATCTTCATTACACATGATGCTCTTCTACCATCATCACTGTCTGTACTGCTATTGGTTGACTTCTGACTGGAATCACTCTCCAACATGTCTGCAGATGGCTCAGTATCCAAACAATCATAGACTGAATTATCTACAGATATAAGCAACATCACATTATTAGAGGTGCTATCAAATCAAACTGATTCTTGCACTAATTCTTGCATTTAATCAAATTGATAGCAAATGAGTTTTTGGATATATATTTTTTGCGTTGCCATTTTCAAAAGAAATATATCACACCAAGAACGGAAAATATAAATTTCAAACAGAAACTCAGGAAGGTGACTCAACGATATTTATAACCAGCTCAACAAAAATGCCACCAAACATGGGAACACAACTCACACAGAATGATAATTGTTACCAATCATTCAGAAAGGTACTATTGCAACCTCACCACATGCCCACATCAAAAGTTCCTCACACGGGCAGGTGACCAGGGCAAGCCTATTCATATCCACCAAATAAGCATTTTAGATTTATAAATTGATATCTCAAACAATTAGAATTCACATAAAAAAACCATTGCCACATATCTCTACATTTAACCATGCTATGTTGATCTTAATAGCTAATGAGTCTAGTACTTTAAGTTGTGTGCGTTGAGAATGCAGTACTTTTGGCTGTGTGTGTTGAAACAGATCATTAAGTGGTGTTTGTGTTTGACCTCTACAAATGCAGAGTATAACACTATTGAACAGAGATTAAAAGAGTAGCTTTTAAATGCTTAAGAATGCATTAAATATAAAACAATGACATTCTACAAGGCAACAAACAATAAGGCATTAGCGCCTTCATGAATACTATCTCATTTTTAACATACCTGGTGGTATCCAACTTTTTGGTGTTGGTTTCTTGTTATTGGTCTCTCCACCTGAGGAAGATGATGTCCTAGTTCTTGGTGACTGGCTTTTTCTTCCACGCTGTTTTGGGGAAGGTCGCTGAACCTTTCGTTCTGTAAAGCAGGAAAATGACACAATTTTAGCACATGGGTTAACAAATATTTATGTAAAATAGGAGATTAGCATATTAACAAAACCCAGATGAATATCACATTTATGTGACCAAAAAGAGACACTTTAAGACAAGATATAAATCCAACCAATGCTCTGCTGATTAATCCGCTCTCCTGATTCACTTAGATGTCTCCTCTAAATTTTCAATTTACCACTGGCCCTGAAAATGGTATAGTCCCCGTCCCGTCGTTTGCACATGCGTGGTGAGCTTTTCCTTGCCAGCGCTTCCCTCCCCCGTTCGGATTTTGTGGGCTGTTAAGCCTGTTACGTAGCGTTTCCTCTTGTGGCCATTTCGTTTCATGCCATCAATGCGAGAGGTCGGTGTTTGTTCTTGCTGGAGGCGGGAACATTTCACCACCCTCCCACCCTTTAGGATGTACAAGGTTAGCCACAGGGAACTGTAGAACCTTGGGCAGTGTTATATTTTTTCAACATACAAAGTTGTGATATTAAATTGCTTTTTACAATTGTTTGGTTATAAAGAGAGTATCTCATAAATTATTTGTTTAAAATGTTCCGATAAATTCGAAATTGATACCAAGGCGACCTCTTGCTTGGCATGGTGACGTCCGCAAATTATTTTCTGTGTTTTTGTCAGTCATTTCCAAGGTCCGGTGGTAATTGAAATCAGGGCTGCGGCATCTAGTTGTAAGTATGGTAGTTTAACATGAGACACAATCTCTTTTTTGAAATCACCCTCTAAATGAGTATTCCTTTCAATCAAGAATATACCAGAACAAAAAGCACATTATTCACCTACCTCAGTCACTACAAGGCCCAAAATGTACCCTTTTGTAACCAATTTATATACATCTTTAAAACTTATTGATCCTTTCTTGAATATACTGTTTCATACCGTCAAACATCACAAACCTGAATACCTGATGATTAAAAAACCTTAATAAAAGTATATTACGGTACTAACCTGGTTCATCCTCCTCTTTCTCGGGTTCAGTTCTTCTCTTCCTTGGCTGTTGTCTTCTCTTCCCAGTAGAGGGAGTTTCTTGTATCTCTTCGTGACCTGAATCACTTTCTGTATGTTTAACTGCTTCAGTTTCAAACTGAACATCCTTTTCAACTTTCTTTCCTTTTTTCTGTGCCTCTTTTGACACCTTTGACTTTTTGTCTGCCTTGGATTGTTTCTTATTATTCCTCTTTGAGGTTTTTGCTTTATTCTTTGCACTGTCATGATTATCTTCAAGATATGAATCAATTCTTATAGGTGACAGCTGTGAGGGTGTTTTCTGCCAGCTTATTCCATTACCCACACCATTAATGTTGATCACTATGTCACTGTTGTCCTCATCACTCTGATCATCATCAGCAGTTGATACAGGCGACTCAACTCTACTACTAAAATTGATGTTTTTCTTGACCGTCACAATATCTCCATCTTCATTACTTGAAGATGTCTGTGACTTTGAGGAAAGAGTCCTCTCTGAAGCTTTTTCTGGTTCATTATCTTGTTCCATTGATTCAGCAAGTTGTACTAATTCAAACACCTTAGGAGTGGTACTTTGTCTATCTTGAGATCTTCCATTTCTCTCTGTCAAATCAGCAAGTGTTGTTGAGTGTGTGGAAATATCTTTATCTGACATATCATCAGCATTATCAACATCCTTCTCATCTTCAGAGGACTTGTTTGACTTTTTCCTGTTGTTAACTGGCCCCCTTTTCTTCCCACCCATCTTCTTTGTCTTTTTATTTCTACCTCTACCTGATGCTGTTTCAACTTCTTCCTCTGGTTCCACATTCTTATTGGATCTAGCATTTCTCCTAGATTTCTTAGGTGAGATATCCTCAACATCCTCCATCTTTTCTGTCAATTCAGCAGCTTCATCCTCATTTTTCTTATTAGATTCAACAGATTCATGATTCCCTTTCTGTGATCTTACTTGTTTCCTTTTTCCTTTCGCACCTCTAGATTTCCTCAATGGCTTGCTAGTTACTTCCTCTTCTTCCAACTTTTCCCCCAAACCCTGTTCCTCTACTACCTCCTCTACATCATGGCTGTTCTCCTTTACTTCCATTGATTTCTGTTCCTTTGCAACCTGCTTGGACCTTTTATTTCTTCTGGGTTTGCTTTGTGGAATTTCCAACTTTTGTTCAACTGCTTCTAACTTTTGTTCATCTGCTTCTATATCCTTTTCTGTCTCACTTTCTCTTTTACTAGACAAGACATATGTTTGCTTTCCTCTCTGTGATCTCTTGGATATTCTGTTATCACTATTATCATCGTCTTTTATCTCTTTTGAGTTGTCTCCGGCACCTTGTTTTCTTCCTACCACTGATTTGCTCTTATTTTTGTTTGTAGCTCCTCGCTTTGACTGTATTCTCTTTGTTTCCTCCTGCCTTTCTGTTTCCTCATTCTCATCCTGATCGACTGGAGAATTAGATGCATCCCCTGAGGTTTGACTCCCTGAAGACTTCTCTTCATCTTCACTCTGTGCCTTTTTCGATGATGGTCTTTTGTTGATTCCTTTCCTATTTCGTGCTGTTTTCTTCCCTTTTGCTTTTGATTCTCTACGTGACATGTTACGTCTTGAAATCACTTCGGGTTCTTCCACTATCTCAATCTCACCCTCCAACTCCTCCACCACTTCATCGTCTTCATGACTGCTGTCTTTGACTGGTACAGTTTGGGAATTTGATTTATGTATTGTTAAAAATCTAGATGCATTTGCAGAATCATCAATATCTTCATGAAATTGTTGTGTAGGCCTACTGATGCTTAATGTATCTGTCTTATCAGGGTTGTCATCCTTATCATTCTCATGTAATCCATCCTCTTCCATTGTTTCTGCTTCCCCCTTCTCAATAGGTCCATTCTCTTCTGATCTATTGTCTTCTTGATTTTCATTATTCTCGTCATCTACAATGATTTTTCTTCTTGTAGACCTTCTATTTGGTGAACTGGTCTTGGTGGGTGTATCCTTTAAATGTTGTCCTTCTTCCTCAAGTGACCTGTTGTAAAGGATAAATGTAAAGACAAGTTTTTAATTGGTATAGTAGAGTTTAGTCCACATTGAATTTGTGAGAACCAATCTCTTATTCTTCCAGCCTAACTGAATGTAGTTAAATCATATGAGGAACAACTACAATTCTTGGCTGCTGAAATGCAGGTTGATAGTCATTCAGGAAGTGTCTACAGACCACACCTATTAATATCTGTAGATGTAAAGGAAAATATATGGCAACTTATAATATCCTCTTATAGGTCCTACAAAAATCTACAAATTACCAAATAAAAAAACCTAAAGTTGGTTCAGAGACGTATATTGGAACATGTGGATAATCATCTGTATTGTAATTTTTGAAAAAGCTGATACCATGTATGCTGCACTCGTACCTGTATGATTGTACGTTTGAAAATGCGGGTGATCAATATTGGCATTAATTGTCAGTCTGTTTCCACGACATAATGTTTCAGTGGCTGTTATGATACAAAACTATCATTAGAAAATTTGCAACGGTGAAAGTTTATATCACATTGTGAATATTTAATTTATAAACACATACACCGTTATAACTGCTGTAACAATATCTATAGAGTATTATACACAGCTGCTTTACCCAGTGTTTTAAATAGACCTAGACTTGTCCAACACCGACAGTAGATCAATACGAAGAGACGTATTCGCCTCTGGGAATGAGGAGAAGTTGTATCAATGGCTTTTCAGAAGTTATTTCATGACAGCACAAAAGACTACTCAGGTTTTTCTGATGGTTCCTGTTGAGCAATCTTGAACTGAGACACACATAGCTTCAAGGAATTGTACCAGGTCACCATCCACATGTTCTAATATCTGTGGTTCAAAGTATTATTTTTGAGAAGGACCTGCACATGACCAATAAAGTTTATTGTTTTGACAAACCTGCAGTTAATATCATTAGCAAATGTCTTGTCCAATTTGGTTCTCCAATTTCTTAATCTGAAGATGTGTTATTCTTGTAACAACCTATCTCAAGTTAACTATCTGAAGTAAAACAAGTAATATTGGTAACTTTTCAAATATCTGACATTAAATTCTTTCTTTTTTACATTTTCCTCAAAATTAAAAATTGAACTTTCTTTAAATTATGGGTCTTCTTACCATTTGTTTCAAAGGAATCCCTTGAATAGGCTTGTTAATTTTTGGCAGGGAGCGAATTCTGGGATTTTTTTGCATAGCAGAAACTGCTACACAAAGTTTGTTTTGCAGAGATAGTCCTACATTTTGCATCGCCATTTTTTGCTATACAAAATATGCTTTGTATAGCATTTTTTTGCGTGTAAATAAGCTGCTTACTTTTGGTCCAATTTTCTTCCCTGAAAGTTATTCCTGGCAGAGAAGTTTCTTCATTTTGATTATATTCCAATTAATTTCTGGCGTATTTTGACTTTTTTATGTCAAAGAAAGTTTGTTTCCATTCATCACTTTTATTTTATTCATAAATGTACATCCACTAGTGGTCAAGATTACCATACGTTCCCTGGCACTGTACAATTAATAGAGCGACGTATGAGGGCGACAGAGTCTCAGTCTAGTCATTAAGTCATTATTCCATGTGCGACATCAATTAATTAGGTGGTACCAAAATCATCATAGGTGGCAATAGCGTAACATGGTGAAAATAATATACCAGGAATATTGTTTACTGTATACATAGATACGCAATTAAGTCTCATCATCGATTTATGTAGAGCAATTATGCATCACACATTTTGCGATGCAATACGGGCGAATTCGCTTCCTGGCTAAACTACAACCTATTTAAAACATTGGAAATTGGGTGTAAAAACGTTTAGCAATAAATAAAGACTCTGGAATGGGTAAGAGAACTTATTTTGGTACAAAAGCAGTTAACCAAGTCAAATATAATTGTGACAAAATATCAATAAATAATTTGACTTTACAAATCTGACTACTAAAATTGAAATTACACCCTGACAAATAGGACTGCATTTTCCTTCATGTATAATTGGTCATTAAACCATACTTGCCCTTTTCCTTTAGTTGGTGTTTCCGAATCTGTCTGTGAGCCACTTGTCAATGTAGAATCCAGGGTATCTTCTTCGGAAGATTTATCAGTGCCCTTCTTATGTCTTGGTGATTTTCTGACTGTTTTTTCAGAATTTTTGGACTTCTCCTCCTCATCTTTTTGCAGTGGTTCATCATTGGTGCTTTTACCGCGAGTTGGTTGACGTTTCTTTTCTTTGTTTGTTGTTTTATTCTTAGTTGATTTGGCGTCATCCACTTCATTAGTTGAAAAACTAAGCCTGTTAGTGATGACAAACAATACAATATATACAAGATATAAACCAGGGTAATGTACCAATAATCACCAAAATTTAACAAGAACATGTTGCTTAGTTACTATGCAATATTATGTATGTCATACTAAGGATAAACAGGGGGATCTTAAATAGTGTGTCATTCATAGAGTGAGTGATACAAACAAACAGATATGACCATGATGGTGAACAAATATCTGAACTAATGCCAAAATCATATTTAAGAAATATTATTAGCTTCATACAAATATGTAATTACGCAAGTAGTATGCATGTCATGTCAACTTTTTTGATTTTGTGGATTGTTATGGATACAATTTGTTATATTATTGCATTGTTCCTGCAGTATCGACTCAAGGATCATAAACAACAAAGTTTACCGGGAGCTACTTTTACCGGGAGCTCAAAAGTAGTTCCAGGTTCACAGGGATTTGGTGAGAACCTGGAACTACTTTTAACTTGGAGCTACTTTTTATTAAGTTCAATAAGGCATACATTTTTCGTTCGGTAGACGGCAGTAGGCCTACAATATATGCCTATCAGCCTACTATAGTTTGGTCACAAATTAAATTTACAGATATCTAAACTGAGATCAGACATTTAGAAGTTCCCAAGTTTTGATATTGCAATCCTTCTTATTTTTATGTGATCAATTTTACATATTAAGGATCATCGGCGGAAGATGTGTCAGTGTTTGGTCTTTTTAAATCCAAAATTGAATAACGTAGTCCCCGTCATGATCGATCACGCCTGCATACGATGATACGACTGCCAGAAAGTAACTTTCCCTTTAGCATTCATTGAGATTGTTCTGTGGCCTAGAAAATTAACTGAGAAGTAAACTTGCCATTTGCAAGATTGCTATGTCATGGAAGGGGCTAGGGAAACCCCACAATCATGACATCAGCAAAAGTACACAGATACAGTGAACTATTAGGATTAGTTTTCGCTGATAAAAATTAGTAATTGTGTGCTAAAACTCAACTATTATGAATTGCGGAGACTTTCAAACAACATACTCGACTCAGACACCATGACAGCATTGTCAGATCGATCATTTATTTTTCAGCATTACCAGGCGCTATGATGGAAGAACCGTAGGGTAAAAATTGCCCAGTGCCCGCTTATCTTGACCCTTGATTATGGTTGAAATAGAGTTTCAGGGTATCACGCTCATCATTCTAGATCATAAAATAATCAAATGGGTTGCTTTTGATGAATAAATCATATGTTGCTGATGCTGTTGTTCTTCTTCTTCCTTTTTTGTTAAAGGTGTACCCTGCCACTAACATTCAAGAACCAGTGTTGGGACCAAGTCACTAAGCCTTGAGTCACAAGTCACAGTCAAGTAACTGACAGACGTGACTCAATTCAAGTCAAATACTTCTCAAATCAAGTTAATCAAATAGGTCAAGTCAGGACATGTCAGTAGGTTAAATTAATGTAAACACTAGTGAATCAGTGACTAGTCACTAAATGTGTTTAGGTCCCATCAAGTCATATTGAAAATGGAACTATTTGACTATAAGTCATGTTCAGGTCATTATTATGAGTAGTGCAGACATAAATATCTATTTTACAGTTGAATTTGTTTACATTCAATTTACCCTAGAGTTAAGTCAAGACAAGTCTTTGGAACAGTGAGTCAAGTCAAGTCTTTTGATTATTTGACTAGGGTCAA
Source organism: Ophiura sarsii (assembly GCA_035610835.1). Lineage (NCBI taxonomy): Eukaryota > Metazoa > Echinodermata > Ophiuroidea > Amphilepidida > Ophiuridae > Ophiura > Ophiura sarsii. Next base: position 147,302,239 of record CM069441.1, on the reverse strand, counting down.
GTCAAGTCATTTGACTATGTCACTTGAGTCAAGTCAAGTCATTATACAAATACTACATGGTTAGAGGGGAAATAGTGCAATCTATTTTCCCGAGGACTGGCTACAGGCCTACCACCCCGAACCCGGAGGGTGAGGGGTGGTAGGCCTGTAGCCAGTACCGAGGGAAAATAGTGTGCCCTATTGCCCCGATCATACCATGTAGTATTTGCTTTATTACACCTCACTGTGACTCTGGGGATGAGGTTGTAGGGAAGTAGCCAAAACTACCACACGGGAAATAGCTCAATTTCTTCAATAGCTCAATTTATTATCACTGTGGCCAGCTCAATTGACCAATGAAATTGCAGTATTTATGCCTATTATCTCATGAATATTTATGAGGTGTAATAATTGACTATGTCACTTGAGTCAAGTCAAGTTATTTGACTATGTCACGTCAAGCCTTTTGATTATATGACTTGCATTTAGCCAAGCCTTTTGAAACGAAGTCACAATTTAAAAAGTGACCCGAGTCTAAGTCATCAAAAAATGATGACAAAAGTCTGAGTCAATCTAAGTCTTTGGCTCAAATTGTCACAACAATGCGACTTATAACGCTTCCATAAGATGTAAGTGGATCAATAAACATCGCTGAAGATCATCAAACCATCACAGAAAGGAGGCGGAAGAGGTCTTCTTAATTCTTTGGTGTATAATAAATTTTGATTCCACACAATATTTATCTTGTATTCTTGATAATTTGAATAATAAGAATAGTATTTATACAATTAACAAACCTCTTTTTTGTCTTGAAGACTTGTAGTGCAGAGTTTGGTGCTTGGTTTGCGCGTACAGCGATAATACTACCAGTTACATCTGCCTCATTAAGAGATTCCTGTAGAGGTGGTGTCACCTGCTCAGTGACATTATTAGTTTTCTCTACATGCCCAGATACATCCAAGTCTTCAGATGACTCATCCTTATCTTGTACTGCATGGTCTACCTCTGTCATATCTTCTGTCATATCCTCTGTCGCTTGCTCAGTAACTTTCTGGTTAGCTACATGAACATGAAAAGACAATCACACATTTGGCAATACCGTCGTTTACTGTCTCTGAATGGTAACTTCTTGTGAGCAAATCTAAAAAAACTTACAGGCAATATGGTGACAATTTCTGTCCAAAAAAGAGTGAATTGACCTCCAAATGATTATCATTTCATTATTTTCAGAACTAGATTCCACTCCAAATTCAAACTTTCCTGCCAATCATCCTGAATTGCAAATTTTTTTCAAAATCTTGATTATAGGTCAATAAATGCGTATATGTGTTGTTTCGAGAGAAATTAGACAAATAAATGCACGCGCGCTGATGTTGATGTGAGAATAATGGCACGACTCTGCAGTGGAGTGCTATTGTGGGCATATCAACATTTGCGCAAGTGCATTGATTTTTCTAATTTTTAGAGAAATGAAACATCCGCATGTATGATATACACAAATCAAAATTCACAATTTGAGCATAATTTTGATCTATGTGAAAAAGAAAAAAAACTTGTTAACAAGTTTGCTAACACCTGCAGTAAAAATTGACAAACCCGCGATTCCTGAGCAACGAATCAAAACAAATAGCGTGGCGCGTGCATTGAACGGCGCACATGCGGAATGCATTAGACACTTTCAATGCACTCTGCGTATTTTAGTTTCTTGATTTCTGATTGGTTCAACACTACTTGAAGTATGAATTCCCCTCAACATTAAATCCATGTGCAAATGCATCTTCTTAAACACCTTCTTACTTTACCCTCTTCAACCCTACAGTAATGTCCCTGGTAATAGAAATGCATATTCTAGCTGTTTTTGTAACTATCAAAATATTTTACAAACAAATAGTGAAGTATACACAACATGTTGTTCTTCAACCAATTGTTTCAATGAACTATGAAATGACAGAAAGACAAGCAAGAAGTCCACTTGAGACATAGTGATAATCTCACCTGAAGTGTTTTCATCTGTGTGTTCCAATGACCCTGGTACTGTTATGCCACCTGATGACCTTGTGCTACACCCAATAGTACTACCTGATGATAGGCGTCCTGTTATACCACTGCTAGTAGAAGGATCACCGCTCTTGGTTGATACCGATGAGAATGATTGCATAGCCTTCAATGGGGAGCTTAACTAAAGGTTGGAATGAAGGAAATGGTGTGAGAACAAGTGTAATAATCAAAACAAATAATTGTTGATCAGAGGGTCCTAATCCGAGCTCTTGCGTTCATCCAAAGGTTTAACGCAGTCTTGCGACGCACTGCATTTCAAAACTACAGGGGCACAATGCCGTCGTGGTCACGCAGATGTCGCATAGTACGCAAGGGAATGCTTTGAATTGATATAGATTGATCAACAATTATTTGTTTTGATTGTAGTGAAAAAAGGGTATTTGATTGGGCAGAAAACAGTGTTTTGAGAGGCCAATACAGATATGTTTGAACACTTGTCTGTTTTTGTACTTCATTAATTTAATTTGTAAGACAGCTAAAAGCTTTCTTTTGTCAAAGTAACAGTTTGAGATAAACAAAAACAATATACCTAAACTTTCTTACGGTTGATCTGCATGATTGCTTGTTTTTCTACCGGTTGGCAATTTCATAAAAAAAAAATTAAAAGCTATTTTTTCATTCTTTTTTTCTTCATCTTGTTCAGATAGAACGTTCAAGGTTGTCCTCACCTTCCTATTAATGGCCTCTGTGTATTTTCCTCCTGTTCCGTCGGTCACAGCTTGGCTGGTGTCATTTTCCTTGCCCACAAACTCTGATATGTCAGAGTCAGCTGGAAAAAAAAGATGTTTTGCTATGTTTGTGAAGTTGGAATTGTTTATAACTCAATAAACCAGTCCAATTTCAGTTCGGTTTGAGTGGACCATAGTCTACGATGGTGACACATTTACCTTGGCCATTGTCACAAGTTGGATTATTAAATTAAAATCAATGTAAATTGTGCGATAGGCTCTTACCGAAGGTATTCATAATTTAGATAAACACAAGTTATATACTGATTTTTACTGATAACAAATGCACTTGTCCAATGGAGAACTGGTTAAACTCTTTCTTTACATTAAAATAAATCTTGATTAAATGATATTGATGGTTTTATTCTGTTGCTCTATGAATGGCTTACGATTATTATCATATTCATGTTTGATGGATGTGATTTATTATTACCACTTTGATATGATAGGAAGTACTTTTACCACAGCCAAATCTACTTGCTCCCTTGAACCCCACACAGTTCATTCTAGGTCATCCTACTTACTTAGAACTATTATGATGCAGTCATGCATTTGCCTATTTACATGTCAACAAACTTTGGTCTATTCACTTGTATAAGTTTGCTTATGTTTTTGCTTAACCCTAACTCTACCCCCCACTTTTTTCAGAATTTTTTCTTCAACGTGGAAAATCGACCAAAACATCCCCCTGATCCCCCAGGATTTGATTCTAGTGACCTTTCGCACCAGAGGCGAACAATTCCACTACACCACGGCTGTCAAGGCTAGTTTGCGCAGTATATTGCGCAAACTATATTGGCTGGGTCCATTTTTTCATCAAAAAACTTCCACGCCAAGTGGTACCAACGTGCCCAGTCGTGGTATTTTAGGGTATATGGTAGGGTTAGGGTTATATAAACAAAGCTTAGAAAAATTTTGGAAAAAAAAAAAAAAAAATCAAAAAATTTCTTCTGAACCCTAATTCTACCCCCCCCCCCCACTTTTTTCTTCAACGTGGAAAATCGACCAAAATATCCCCCGATCCCCCGGGATTTGATCCAGGGACCTCTCGCACCAGAGGCGAACAATTCCCCACTACACCATGGCTGTCAAGGCTAGTTTGCGCAGTGTATTGCGCAAACTATATGGGCTGGGTCCATATTCATCAAAAAACTTCCAAGCCGGGTGGTACCAACGTGCCCAGTCGTGGTATTTTTGGGTATATGGTAGGATTAGGGTTAATGACCTGTTATACCAGTTTTTGTCATCAACACTCATCTATTTATAGATTTCTAATCCTCTTAATGTCCCTCCTTCTGTGCCACACTGCCCTACCTGTGTATTGCACATAGCTGTATATACAGGCCTTTGGAGCTAGTCCTTGTATCGTACATATCTGTATTTACACTGAGCTAGAAGACTAGTATATCTAGTCGAAACGTTGTTATTATCTCTAATTCCCCCACCCTTTTTTTATCCCCCACTTTCAGTTGGGATAAAGATCACCTTATTACATTTAATTTTGAGACAAAGTACTGAGCTCTTAGGTATTTGATTCTGGTAAACTGAAAAAACCCACCCAGAACCTACCTGCAGAATCTGACCAGTAGTCACTGAAATTTTCAAACCCTTCACTGTCTCGACCAGCATTTATTTGAAGTTGGCGACCTGTTCTCCTACAGAAGTTAAAGAAATAGTTTAGATTAATACCATGGCTACTAATAATAGTATTGGTTGAAGTCAGTAACTTATGGCTTTTTGAGGAACCATGCATGAAATATACCACAAAATGTGAAAAGTGATTCTAGACTATGTATTAAAATCAAGCAAGATGACTGATAGCTACATTGGTTTAATCCTTTCAGGCTGCATGATTACAAACACCTGATTGAACTAGTGTTATCCCAGAAGCAATTTTTCACCAGTGTACATTCATACAATTATAATCCATTATCATGCTTATTGGTAAAACCATCTTTACAATCGCATCATGCAGGTTCTATGACTAACAGCACATTTACATTTAAAGGTTTACTACCAATAAAATTAAAGACCAATCTTCATGATGAAGTGTACGAGTCGAGTATACTATATAGTTACCTTCCTACGCCTTCAGTGTACAAGGGATTTATCCAACGGTCTTTCACTTCGCCAAATACCTGCAAAATGAAAACATGAAATATATAATATACAAGTAGAATGGTGTCAATTAGGGCTGGGATTTTCAGGAAATCGTGCTCCTGGAACGCCATTTACTTTTTCGGGCGGGACTCAGGATTCCCGAATTTCTCCAAACATACTCTTCGCTGATTGTTAGGTGCCATCTTTTGGCAAAATTGTGTCATGTGAAAATCTACATTTTAGCGAGCATAAGAATGTTTAAAATTTGCAATAATGAGATTGATTTAGCTGACTAAAGTGGGTTTTTTAGTAAGCTTATAAATTATTATTTTGTAGATCGTTTATTTTCGGGTTTCAGGATTGTGTTTTTTGTTCCCAGCTCGGCCACGCTAGGCATGTTCATAAAATTTTGAAAATAAATAAAATTATCTCTTTGAAAATGGTATACATGGAAACAAAGTACTTTACAATAAAAAATGATGGTTCAACCATGTCTGCAGGCTGAATAATAAAAAAAGTTATAACCAAAAGTAGTTTCCTCATATTGCTGAAAACTGGGCAATTCATGCAAATTTTAAACTATTTTAGCTTGTTAGGGCTTTAAAATCATGATGTCCAGTTGCTTGTGTGTGGTTAGTATAAGACATCAGTGAATACATCCCAGCTTGTTTTTTCCATTTTCGCTGGATTTAAATGAGGTAAACATAGAGTTTTCTACAGATTTTGGCAACAAATTTTCAAAAAAATGTTGCCCTCTGTAGTCAATGATATGAACATCCCTAGCCACGCACCTCTACCTCTAATTTAATTGTTATTGAGCATGTGCACATCAGTTAAGGGGCATCTAGCAAGACTTTGCCAAAAATGCTTATATATGGAAGAATCCAAATTCCAAATACACCTACATGTAGCACAAAAAGTCCCTGACTTTTGGCAGGTGCTTTTATGTTGGCTAATTCAAAATAGATTAATTATCGTTACCACGACTAACAATTATCGTTACCACGACTAACAATTCAGCAAAGTTGCACTAGAAATGTTTTTTTCTGGGATATCATTGATTTGTGTGTGTGTGTGATTACGCACTGAAAATGTGTGTGTAAAGACTCACAGCTAATCAGCAAAAGAAGTTTAATCTTCAAAGCTAGTCACACCCTTTATACCGCAAATTGTGGTTATCAATCACTCCAGACCCATTCATCCAGATACCTGCAATCAAGGAAAAAAAGATTGGCACACTTTGTCCCAATTAAGGGGAAAAGTGCCCCGCTCCCCCCCCCCCCCCCCCCCCCCCCCCCCGAGGCAATGTTGATCCGAGCCACATGCCATCAGAAGCTTTGGCAGCTCTCTCAACATTGATTGATGGTGGTGGGGGGGGTGGGGAAGGATGAGAGAGAGGGGGAGACCTCTGCGTGCTATTAAAGAGTGCTATGTCCCAAGTCGGTTCTCTATTGTGAGCACAGGGATTAAATTGTATCAAGTGTGCCAACTATTATTTTCCTTGATTGTAGGTGGCTGGTTCAGATATCACACAGTTACAACAGTACTGACGCCCATACCCAGGCCAGGCATCACCTCTGGTTGTGTATGCTGTGTGTAAGCGGCTTTTATTTACCTCTTTGGTTTGTGGTCAACGGCATGTGAAGTCACTCAATGGTGACCTATTTGCGATAAACCTTATTGGCTTGCCTAAAAATAATAAATTGATTGATGAATTGACTGGGGATACATACCGTCAAAAGTCAAATTCATGAAGTATATTGTTTATTCTGTCACTCAATTTATCCCCCTAAAATACAGGAATGCCATTTAGTAAGTGTCATGACTGTGACTACGGGTCTACGTGTAGGGTATACACCACCATTGCACCAATGCACTATGGGATAGCATGTCCGGTAAAAGTTTATCACAGCAAGAGTTCCTTTTTGCGGTACAAATTGCGAGATTTTGACAGACTTTTTTCAATTATATATTAGTGTTGGCCTGGTTGGGTATTAGTATTACACATTTTTATGAGTGTGCACAGTAAAAATTATTTAAAAAAAAAAAATCGCACTAGTTTGAACATTTTAAAGTTTTAAACGACTGATATCGGCACAGACGGCTGTATGCAGCCATAAGCTGAGACTAGTATGGTATACTAGTCTCAGGCCATTGGCGGTTTTAAAAAAGTGCTGAAGTATTCTGGCGACGACTATAGTAATAATATAGTTATAGTATACCCTAGATGTTATATAGTATCGCCAGACAATAGAGTGAACTTGTGATTGACAGGAGCATTGGATGTCCTTATGGCTGCATACAGCCGCCGTATGTGATATCAGCGGAAGGTCTGTCCTGAGTTTTGCCATTGCCATAAATTTGGGGTGTAACTGTAAATCGCTACATCAAATTAATCGCGAAATATTGAAAAATCTTATTCTAGTCAAACACTTCGCCATATCCTTTTGATATGTTTTTGCGAACATTATTAGGAATAATCTCTGTAAATGTCATATAAGGACGTATGGGATAACTGAAGATAGAGCCGATTGTTTGACCCCTACTTGGCACGTCCATCCATTGCATTGGTGGTGAAAACCCTGTATATTATGAGACATGACTGTTGAATTTGGCTCGTCATAAAAAAAATAGGGAAGGGGAATTTTATGATCGATATAATAGTTTGTCTACATTTTGTTATTATAAGGCGATAATTACATTTCCTTCAGTTGAAGATGTCATTTTCGAAGTAGAATAGCTTGAATTCTGATGAAAAATACGGAAATGTCTTATATCGGCTTTCAAAAACACAAATTCGCTGACATTTTCGGTCCAACAACCGCCATTGTTTTGAAACCCCTTTCATTTAGGCTCGTTCTAAGACAGTAAAAATAATTAACACAAAATTAGTATTTTATATTCAATTTAATTCATGATAAATAAATAAAAATATAAAGATATGGGTATAATTATATTCTCAAAGATATTTTGTTTTTTGTTGATTTGTTGTCTAAACAAATTGTAAAGAATTTATAAGAAGTTCGATACTTCAATGTTATTGACCTTTCATTCAAAACAAATGCGACCGCGAAACAAAAACACACCTATCAAAACACACCGATCTGACCGTCACACTTCCCTCACATTTTCAACCCCAACTTCCAAGGTAGTATTCGCAATCGTTATTCAGTTTTAAATGAGATAAAATGTAATATGTTATAAGCTTTGTTTTGTCTTTACTCAAGGCTAGGCCTATCTTTTAATTTAAATAAGTCATACGCTAAATCAGTCCTTTTTGCTTTTATTATAAGCAGTAGGCTAGTAGCAGGTGGCCAAATTGTCCCACCGATTAAGTGGGCAAATATGGCCACCAAGACAAAATGCGTTATAAATTCATTATTTTTCATTTGTTCATATTTGAAACCCAAAATAATTGTTCCAATGGAGTAGAAACCTGTTTGGGGTAAGGTGTATGTTTGATTTCCTGTTTGAATTAAGCAAATTCTGATACTTGTTGAAAAGATGAAGAACATTTTGTGATTTTGGGTTTGAGACTAAACGGCTTGATATCTCCCAGCACTATATCTGGGTGGATCCACTAGCCTAGATGAGTACTTGTGATGTGGCCAATGAAATACAAGGGGTGTGTCAGAGACATTCAGCATCAAGCAAAAGTGTTGTCTACTGTAAAAAAGTTTTTGTAGTGATGGGCAGCGCAACGATACCATGTGATTTGTGATTAGGAAGGGGGTTAGTGATGGGGATGGTATTTGTGGTTGGGAGGGGGTTAGTGATGGGGAGGTGTTTGTGGTTGGGTAGGGGGGTTAGTGGTAGGGAGGGTTGTGGTGGAGGGCAGGGGTTTGTGTTGGCAATGGGGATGGGATGGCCCTGGGGAGAGGGTTTGTGGGGAAAGGGGGTGGTGGCATGGATGCATGGGGCGGGGAGGGTTGTCCTAGGGGTGGGTAGGGTGTTTGTGGTGGGGAAGGGGTTTTGTGGGTTGGGAGGGGGTTTAGGGTGGGGATTGTGATGAGGAGGGGTTGTGGTGGCGTAGATGCATGGGGTGGGGGAGGGTAGGCTGTAGGGTGTTTGTAGTGGGAGAGGGGTTTTGTGGTGGGGGATGGGTTTGTGAATGGGAGAGGAGGGGTTTGTGGTGGGGAAGGGGATTTTTGGTGGGGAAGGGAGGTTGTAGGGGTGGTTTGGATGTGGAGGGGACATTGTGGGAAGATGGAGTAGGTTTGTGGTTGGGGTTGAGTTATTTGTGGTGGGGGAGGGGATTGGTGTGTGCTTGGGTGGTGTTTTTTTCCAAACATTACTAACATTTTTTAATCTATTTGTTTGTGCTTCTATAATTAAACATCTTGAATTAATTATATTTAAATATGAATAATAATTATTTATATATCAAATTAAATTTTTGAATACCAAATCAAATTCTTCATCTCATCCATTTTTTAATATTAACAAACAGTCAAAATTGTGACTGTGATGAATGAGATTGTATTTAGTATACTCATCATTAAACAAGGTGAGTTTTGCTATGTCAATATTGTAACAAAACCTCAGGGGGGTGATGTGTAATTTCTAACCAGAAAACCTAACCAGCCAGAATCTGAGTAGGCCCAGCCCTATTTCACACCTTGGCTTAAAAACAGTAAAGTATTTCACTAGCAAACATTAAAATAGTCAAGACACATAAGATATAGAATGTTTAATGCTTTAATTGTATTCAATCATGGGCTCTAGTATTAGCCTTTCTCTTCTCAAGAATTCATAAACAATGTGCTCTAATAAAGCGATCATATTTCATGTATATTATCAGTCACCATGGAATCGTGAATTTAATAAAGTGTGGGGGTGTACTTGTAGCCTAAGCTTATTATAAAACGATCAACCGTCATTATTTGCTTTCATAATATTATTAAGCCTGGTTTATTTTATGTTTAGAGAACCTACAAAACGCATAAAAGGAGTCTTTTTCACAAGAATAACAATCTCACAATCTGGGCTAAACCCAAATAGGCTAGCCTAGGGCCTACACGATTGTTTACGCAAATGACATCACACGTCATTTACCAACAAAGGTTGTTTACCTAGATTATGTTTACGCACACATAAATCCAAGTGCCCTTTTCATTGACAACAATACTTAAAATTCACCGCTGTTTTCACCTCGTATCTACAGCGAGCCAGGACTCCTTTTACGTTCTCGAACGGTTATTTGTTTACATTTTAATATTATTTATTAGGCTATTTATTTCGTAACGACTGAGCAGGATACTTGATAATAATAACGAGGGGGCATTTTACCTTACAATACATGGTTCGGATCTTAAATTGGAGATCAGGTCAATTTAATGGCTAAGAATGAGATGCTTTCTAAACGTTCGTTCACATACCAAAGAAAGCTGCATCTCACGACGATGAACGTCGTGGATTTGTGAAGAGAAAAAGAATGTATAATCTTGACTTTATCCGATATAACCGGTCATTCAATACAGATATAACACCATGAAGCCAACAAGCTTTCACTATATGGGTCGCCTGCGACGGGTAAAGCACCAGATATTTAGAAACAAGAATTATACTTTTAACATAGCCATTATCTCAACCAAACCTCCAATCAAGAACCACAGGTGCCCATAAGCAACCATTTATGAGGAACCAATCTTACTTTACAAACAAAACGGTCTTAAAACTACACCAAAGTCAATTTGTGAAAGTCAAGTTAATTTATATTAATTATCATGATTTATGTTTTAGTAGCCAAATGATTGGCCGATTGCCACGGCCAAAGCCGTGGCTAAAATCCTTAACTCCTACATCATCACCTTTACGCTGAAGCAAAAGCCGCACAAAACAGAGCAGACGTCTTAATTATTTCGAGAGAGCTAAACACACAAACACCTTATCCCTTTGACCGCCAAAACAGAAGTGAGCACTTGAACTTGACGTAATTACCGCCAGAGATCTCTGATTGGATAAAAGCCTAATTAATAGATCTGCCGAAGGCCGGAAATGCACGAGTCGAGTTCGACGATCGTAACTCATGTAATTGTGTATCGGACGGCAGAGATCGATCTTTGCCTCAATCTAGTAAATTAATATCAACAGCATTTAACGATGTCATATATTTATGAATTATAATATAGGCCAAAAATCACTTTATTACACTACCCCCAACCGGGTGGAAGATTATTTCTAGGGAGAAATAATCTGACATACAGTACTGTGTATTAGAAACAATAATGAAGTGGTTTTGAAACTTTGTCTTTAAATAACTCTACCCATTATTCCAGATGAGAATGCAATTTAACGGTCGTCCATTTAAACTAGACATTTCGGTAAGTCACACTGCTAGTGCTACTACATAGCACATCCATACAAGTAAACCTTACATTAACAAACCAAGCATTAGATTCATAAGCATTCATTGTACAACATGGATAAAATACTCTTGCCTTACATGTACCTTCTATTCTTACCCCCGTCGGTCTTTTAAAACACCGAGCTTGTTTAGCGGTCAGAGGTCAGTTTTAATTGAGCGTTTCTACGCGTATAAAGTTTGGTGGTTGAACATTCTAAAATATAAAGCAACTTTGATCACAACTAGGAATAAAAACTACCAAAATATACCAATCGGTATATAATCATCATACTAATAATCATTACAACATGTATAATCATCCATTATGGCTGAGTGTATAAGAATTTTACAATCCTGAGAAAATTTGAGCTGCGAGAATCTCGAAACTTCGCTGGTTCAAAATAGCAACACGAAAGTGGGATGTCAAAGGTCACGCGCTGTGAAAGGGTGAAATTAAAAATGTGCGGACCGAAAATCTTACGAGAATTTCCCCTCGCATACGGTTAGTATTATAACATACATGCGAATTTTGATTAGAGAAATACTCTCAGCCATAGATGATTTATAATATAAGATATGAATTAAGCGTAATCCGCAAGACTGGTCATTTAATCTAACGATTATGCTTGACACAGCTTGACTTGAGCCTACCTAGCTCAATTGAAAAAAAATGTCTCGGCACAACAAGTCTACTGCCAGTGCCAATGTAGCACGTATTATTTAATAGTCAACAAATGCCTTCTAAGCACCTAAACATGACCTTTAATAATACCCCAAATTTCCACTGTGTCCGCGTGTAGAGTATAAGTCACTGGATGTACCAGTATTTATAATATAAAATTATATAAATGACATTCTAATATTTATTTTTATTCTTCTTTTCCTTGTCTCTTCTAGGTCCCGACCGTCCGGGCTTTTCTTGACATCAGCTGCGTCTCTTCCATGACTATAATGTTAATATTGCAGCGGCACCGTCCTGCCAAGTCAACATCACCGAGTCCATCGTCTTTCTATGATAGATTCGTGGCTTAGCCTTATGGTTTTTATCAAACCTGGTACAGAAGTTTCCCTCATGGTAGAAGAATTGGTAACCGGTACCTTTTGTGCAACATTGGAGATTGACTGCCCGGGAGCCATGAGAAACAGAAAATCTTCAATAAAATGAAGTATACAACTTCGTGAAGATTATGAGCCAGTTTGGACAAGGATAACATTATTCCTTACACCAAAAAAAGGTGTATCTTATTGACATTTAACGTCATAGAAGTTAGAACAACATTTTAAAATTGATATTTAGTTTGCCTGCTCAGACTTTTATTATAATTTATTGTTTAATATTATAATCTTAATCTATGTGTTGTACATAGGCCTTAGGCTTTAGCATCATATCTGTTATTCACGACAAAATTCCATACCGATACCACTGTGGTTTCATAATTTATATTCTCCCACATTTTGTTTCTGTGGTTTCAGGAAGTCAACAGTTTGAAGCCTACCCTTAGTACCAGTCATCATTATTTTGCTCATTTTACGGTAGATCATTACGTTAGAATGAGTTTTCCCACATTTATTTTCTACCATACTTTCACCTTCGGTGGTTCATTGTATACGGGATAGGACAGACATTTATTTGTTCAACCACAGTGAACAGACCAGACCTTTCCCGAAGGTCAAGGTCTTCCATTCTTTCTAAACATACACCCTTTTCCCTCAAATCTTATTCAATTATTTTGGTATCAATTGACATGGTAAATTATGCTTGCCATCATTTATACAAATCACAATAAAAGGTAACAATAGGCGTGGAGCCAGCCAACTAATAAAAGCAAGAAGTCTCCCCGTCCCCTGTCCATTTTCCAGCCAGTCAAGGTAAGACGGACGGACACCTGCTATCCTAATAAAGGTGACTGCGGGTAAGGCAATCTTTCTACATAAACACATCATTCGGGGAATCATAGACACCAAGTTTACATGCGGTTAATGAAGATCCCAATCTTCTTTGGTTTTTACTGATAAACAATTTTAGGGAATGTTTATAAAAGTCCTGTATTCCACCGTTCTACAAAACCATTACCGAGAGGATGGACACTAGTGGTTTTACTCATTCTTACACCTATTTTAACCTTGAGCACAATTAACTCATAATGTTTATTATAATTTATAAGCTTACTTTTGAAATTGGTCCCTTTTTCAGTGCATCTATTTGAGGATTAACCAAGACACTTTATAATTTATATCAAGACCTTTGCAATTTGTCCTACTTGCAGATTTAGGGTATGTTCACACTGTATAGAAATTTTCCAGGAGAAGTGTGCTACCACTCTCCAATACATGATGAACGCCTCTGCAGGTCAGACACTGGCAAGGGTCCAGTCCTTTTCTAAACCTGCACGTTACATCCAGGAAACAACATCTAATGGTCCTACTACTAGTCCATTACCACTACCACTACCAGTTTTGTGGGCCTACAGTGTGAAGGCATTTGGGACAATTTTGACCCACTCAACGACCATACTATGTTGTCCCCCCCAGAGGTACTTCCCTAACACGTACGAGTGTCTATAACTTGACCCAAACGTCTTGAACATCTCGCATAGTGCAATTGTCATAATCGTCATTACGCAATTTACAGGAAAGCCCCAAAGACCTTTCGGATCCTCTATCTGGCATTCTATATTCCCTGTTCACTACCAGATTTGACCAACCTTCCCAAAACTTTTAGGAAAGCTGTTGACCGAGTACAAACTAGTGTACCCCAGGATAACCTCTATACCCGGTACACCATCCCTATTTCAGAATCTACACATTGCATTTTCTTAACTCTGTATTTATTTTATTACACATTTAGCCATGAGGACATCCTCATATTTCTCATCAAATTCAAAGATGGGTTCTATTATCCCATATTTTGATGAAGTAGGCCTATTTACAAAGTGCGCAGGAATCAGCATTTCACTTTCGGGTGGCACTATGATATCGTGATTGGTAGCTATAATATGATAACAATGTAGGCCTAAATGCTCATTATCCTTATCATCGTACGGTGAATTGGGAAACTCCCCAAATTGTAACTCACCACTACCTAAATCTAGACAGCATTCATAATTGGACAAAAAAATCGTACCCTAGAATGCCATTACCATCTATTTTGGCCACCCAGATAGTGTGTTCTACAATTTTATTTTCAATTTCTACTGTGAAAATATCTTTTCCTTTACATTCTAAACCATCGCCCTTGGCGGTTGTCATGGTAACTGACACAACTTCTAAAATAGGCCTAATGTTGAGTGGAATTTAGTCAAAGATACTAAGATTTATGATTGTCACTGATGCACCAGAATCAATTAGTAAAGACACAGGTATGCCCTGTACTTTCCCAGAATATATGCCCCATCCCTTCTCTTTTCAACTGATTCATTGTCTAAATTAGAATTTTTGGGTCGTTCTAAATAATTAGTTGCTGCCGAACTCTGCCTGACCCTCGAGACTGACCTGATTTAGTTTTTTGGTTTAGGCATATTCAAAAACTTGGGGCAAAATGCTCTAATGTGACCCCAATCTAGGCAGTGATGGCATCTGTAATGAGTCCAATCCTTCTTAGGATTTGCATGACTCATGGTGGCAGCTAAATTGCCAACCTGTTGTTGAACCTTTCTTATCATTACTTCCAACCTCCCTTCTTCTTTCTTGCCAGAGGACTCAGGCTGAGCAGCCTTATGATCTGTTTGAAGTGACCTACAAAAAGCCACTGACTTTTTGTTTCCCGACCTACCAGAAAACCTAACCAGCCAGAATCTGAGTAGGCCCAGCCCTTCAAAGCTATTACGCATGCCCACATCAATATCCCCCAATACCTCCCGTGCAACACCGTCCAATGACCCTCCCAGAAATAACAACTTCTCGTGCTCATCCCACCCATTTAATTCTGCTATCATGTTAAACTGAATCAGATAATCTGGCCAAGAGTAGGTGCCATCATAGTTAGGTGGTTTGCATCTATTACCTCTACTGCGAGTATTTTGGGTGACATTAACCTAGGCTTTTATTTCATGATTGTTGCAGGAGAATTGGGTTCGATTCCCATTTGCCAGTAGGCCTACTCATATCTTAACATCACGTTCACATTCCCTTCTGGTTTTATTTTATGAAAATTTTAGGTCAATCTTCCTACAGAGAGAAAAATAGATCCTGCCGACTACGCCAGTGTAACAAAACCTCAGGGGGGTGATGTGTAATTTCTAACCAGAAAACCTAACCAGCCAGAATCTGAGTAGGCCCAGCCCTATTTCACACCTTGGCTTAAAAACAGTAAAGTATTTCACTAGCAAACATTAAAATAGTCAAGACACATAAGATATAGAATGTTTAATGCTTTAATTGTATTCAATCATGGGCTCTAGTATTAGCCTTTCTCTTCTCAAGAATTCATAAACAATGTGCTCTAATAAAGCGATCATATTTCATGTATATTATCAGTCACCATGGAATCGTGAATTTAATAAAGTGTGGGGGTGTACTTGTAGCCTAAGCTTATTATAAAACGATCAACCGTCATTATTTGCTTTCATAATATTATTAAGCCTGGTTTATTTTATGTTTAGAGAACCTACAAAACGCATAAAAGGAGTCTTTTTCACAAGAATAACAATCTCACAATCTGGGCTAAACCCAAATAGGCTAGCCTAGGGCCTACACGATTGTTTACGCAAATGACATCACACGTCATTTACCAACAAAGGTTGTTTACCTAGATTATGTTTACGCACACATAAATCCAAGTGCCCTTTTCATTGACAACAATACTTAAAATTCACCGCTGTTTTCACCTCGTATCTACAGCGAGCCAGGACTCCTTTTACGTTCTCGAACGGTTATTTGTTTACATTTTAATATTATTTATTAGGCTATTTATTTCGTAACGACTGAGCAGGATACTTGATAATAATAACGAGGGGGCATTTTACCTTACAATACATGGTTCGGATCTTAAATTGGAGATCAGGTCAATTTAATGGCTAAGAATGAGATGCTTTCTAAACGTTCGTTCACATACCAAAGAAAGCTGCATCTCACGACGATGAACGTCGTGGATTTGTGAAGAGAAAAAGAATGTATAATCTTGACTTTATCCGATATAACCGGTCATTCAATACAGATATAACACCATGAAGCCAACAAGCTTTCACTATATGGGTCGCCTGCGACGGGTAAAGCACCAGATATTTAGAAACAAGAATTATACTTTTAACATAGCCATTATCTCAACCAAACCTCCAATCAAGAACCACAGGTGCCCATAAGCAACCATTTATGAGGAACCAATCTTACTTTACAAACAAAACGGTCTTAAAACTACACCAAAGTCAATTTGTGAAAGTCAAGTTAATTTATATTAATTATCATGATTTATGTTTTAGTAGCCAAATGATTGGCCGATTGCCACGGCCAAAGCCGTGGCTAAAATCCTTAACTCCTACATCATCACCTTTACGCTGAAGCAAAAGCCGCACAAAACAGAGCAGACGTCTTAATTATTTCGAGAGAGCTAAACACACAAACACCTTATCCCTTTGACCGCCAAAACAGAAGTGAGCACTTGAACTTGAC
This sequence comes from Ophiura sarsii, assembly GCA_035610835.1. Taxonomy (NCBI): domain Eukaryota; kingdom Metazoa; phylum Echinodermata; class Ophiuroidea; order Amphilepidida; family Ophiuridae; genus Ophiura; species Ophiura sarsii. The sequence goes on along the minus strand of CM069441.1, from coordinate 147,285,421 downwards.
GTAATTACCGCCAGAGATCTCTGATTGGATAAAAGCCTAATTAATAGATCTGCCGAAGGCCGGAAATGCACGAGTCGAGTTCGACGATCGTAACTCATGTAATTGTGTATCGGACGGCAGAGATCGATCTTTGCCTCAATCTAGTAAATTAATATCAACAGCATTTAACGATGTCATATATTTATGAATTATAATATAGGCCAAAAATCACTTTATTACAATATCCAGCCATTATCATTTCAATCAAATCTTGAGAAAAAAAAGGAAAAAAATCATGAGCCTGCAAAATGCTCGCATTATTATTACACAACTGGCGCATCGTAAATCGTATGTGTGACGCTTGCAGTCAATTGCATACGGCTAGGCCTTTGCCAAATTATCATGCATATGCCATAGCCTATAGGCTCAGCATATGATATAGGAGGCCTATGCTATACTTGGATTACGTTACTTTTGTGCGCAGAGAGATAAAAACGCGCTAGCCAATTTGGAACTGATTAAACTTTCTATGTAATAACAAATGATTGTCAATCCAAAGGAGCGCTCGCATTCATCCAAATGTTGAATGTGATCTTGCAATGCACTGCGTTCTAAAACAACAGTGCACAACACAGTACTGGTACAGTGTGCTTGTGCATATATACATTTTGAAGTCGCAGTCGAGGGAATGGTTTATAATGATCGACAGTTATTATTTGTTGTGATTATAACTATAAACATTATGACTATCTGGATCACCCTTATCGTACAGTTATAGTCACACATGCGCACAAGGGGGCACTACACTAAATCCTTGCGCGTTTGATGTATGGTTCAGAGAAATAATACCTCTATCAATTTGATCATCGTCCCAGGGGAAGCAAATAGGAGTAAATCTTGCTGATTTGTTATGAAAACGATAGAATAGAACCTTAGCATTGCTAATGTGGTCAAAAAACGTGGGAATCGAATACCCGCGGGAGCCTAGGCTGCGGAAGGATATCTTTGTCGGATCCGGAACCGGTGAGGAAGGAAAAATGTCGGTTTAAAATGGTGTGGGCGCTGTTTAGGTGCCCGTAGCGGAAAAGTTTGTCTAGATTGGTCAAAAAAAAAAATCAAGTTTGAAATAAAAATCAATACATATCTAAGACATTGATGCAAAATAAAAACTTCCAGTATTGTTACGTTGGGTAAAAACACATCCTGAAAAAGGGCCGATTTTACGATTGGGGAATTATTTAGTGGTGTGCCCCACTAATGCCTCAGCCATGGCCAATATGGTGTCAAATGTTAAATAGAATATTCCAGAGCAACTATAAAGCAAGCTACGAAAATCTGGTGTGTTTTTGACATTGTACAGGCAAGAAAAATATGTCATGTATCTGTAAGCTTACTAGTCAAACTGCCATCTCAAAAAAGTACTCGCTCAGGTATTGGTAAACTGCAGAATCAATCGACGTGCTATGCTAAGATGGCGCTATTCATAACACGAGCTGCTATTCATAACACGAGCTGCGTCTATTGAAAAATCACGATTGTATACTAGATATTAGTGTTTAACCTAATTGGATCTTTTCATCATAATTGTATAAGAAAATAAATCTCCTAATGATTAATATTGATTTCCTGCAGATTTGTGTGAGATCATGACGGATGGAAAACGCTTTTTAGAAGTAATACAGCGTCTTGGCTATGGAAATTCACATAATCTACAGGCAGAGAGTTTTGATTGGATGTTTGAAAATGACTCGGTTGCCCCATTTTTAGCCTGGTTTTGTGATAATGTGGGTCCATCCAATCTGCTAACACAGCAAGAACTCAAACAGTAAGTTACAGTAACAATCCTCTAAAAGGCTCTACAAAATGTAAGTTATTCCAATTTTGAGCCATATATAACAAAATGAAAAATGTCCAACTGCTTTATTTGAAATGAAATTACAAATATTTAGAGCTAGGTATACTTAATGATGACATTTGGAGTTTGAATCCAATGTTGGGGTGGTCGAAGGTCCCAAATGTGCTATTTTGTGCAAGAGTCCAATCCAATGGGTTTTTTTTATTTAATAAGGTCCAAATAAATGCTGCAAAATATATAATTTGACCATTTTAAGCTGAAAGCCAGTGTCACCAGTGCACATTCTGAAGCATTATGATCCAGGGTTTGAATTAATCGAAGGCAAGCCCCACCTAGTAGCCTTGATGCCCTGAATTTCTGGCTGTTTTCACTCTATTCAAAAGTACATATTGGACTTGGATAAAGTTGTGCCCCTTTCAAACTGCCTTGAATTGCCTGCCATTTACATTTCTTATTTCAAGGCCTATGATCTCTTTACACCACATTTTCCAAACTTATTCCATAATTTCTTGCAGATATAATGACATGGTAGCATCAAAAGAGGGCATATTGGAAGGAGAACAACTAGAGAAAGCAGTACAAAGCAGTGCACAGGCTGCACAAGACACGCAAATCACAGATGATCAACTAGAGTAAGTTTCATTAAATAGTGTGTGAGTTGTAGGGTAGTATACTGGTTTGAGGGTGGTGTGGTATTATACAGATACGACATGGTATAGAGGGAAGTAGTGTGAATTACTGGCCCCGAGGTGTTGGATGAGTGCGTCTACTTCCCGACGCGTAAAACACCAAGGGGCCAGTAATTCACACTACTTCCTGATATAAACCATGTTGTATTTGTTTACTATACATCATAAATATTCATCACAAAATTATAAAAAAACTTACAACTTAGGGTCCATATCCAAACTCTCAGTGCTTTTAAAGCATTTTTCTAGCGATTTAAAAGCGCTTTTCCAACGGTATTTCGTTCTATTGTTAAAAGCATCGGAAAAAGATCGGTGATTAACTAGAAACCTCTCTACTTATCTGGCGTTAACAATATAACTATTGTAGTACTCTCGATGGCTGCATTAGTGAAGCAGACAGATCAAAGGCGCAAGGAAGGTTGTGTTATATTCTTTAAAGGGGCGTGTACATCTCAAGTGTTTGTCCTGGACAAAAATCACATGACTCCCTACGTATCTGAGTCTCCGGATTCCCATGTAATAATACCCATGGTGCAATAGATTTGCCGCGAATTTTAATCGACAAAAGGTAATGTTGAAATTATTGTACGAACGAACTGTGTCTAGAATAGTTTCAAAAAGAAGTGCAATGCATAATAATGAAATCAGAATTACAATCTCCTTCAGCATATAATCAACTTTTGGGCGATAACCTTTGATAAAAACACACAACAATCGAAATATAAAGCATTTTACCCTCCGATTTCAGTGATATTTGTATTTTAAACTCTATCTAATTTTATTTTAAAACTGTTTTATGCATAGTTTTCATTAGCTCAAATGGTAGAGCGCTGGCTTCACAATCATGAGGTCAGTGGTTCGAATCTTGTAAATGTCTTTTTCTTTTTGTTATTACACTCTTTTTTTTTTAATAACAGGATTGCTTATAATCGTTCGCTATATATTTATTGAATGTTGAATAATACTTTTTTCATTTGCAATTTCACTATGATAAAGAATGTCCTGTAAATATAATTGTGTTGATTGAACCATATGAATTATGGAGTCCCTAGCACGTCTATAATGGACATGACATGGTCTGCAAAGACCAATTGTTATGTAAATAAGAAGCCAGTCGGCTTATATTGTAAGAAATGGCGGACACTACTACGCACACGTAGCGGTGTCGTGTTGTCGTGTGGCCCCAATAGTTGTCACCGGACCGGACTCCTGATGTGCTGTCGGTGTGCCATCTAGTTGCTGAGGCTCTGCTGATTGTTTTCATCAACCTGGTGTGTTGTTTTAATGACCTCCTTTGCTGCGTTTGACTGGTTTAGCTTTGAATTTCATCGTTGTTTCGCCCGGCACATTCAACCATAGCATTGCCGATTGTGCACGCCATTGTAACGGGTGTGTGTACGTGTGTGCTCTTCGGCAGTTTATCGATTGTTTACTCGTGTATACGTGAGCTTACCATACACCTAATCACTTCGATCACTGAATTTTCGGTAGATTACCAACCCCGCCTCTTATCCGGGCTCTTATCATGGATGATCTTAGCCTTAGAACTCTTTTACAAAAAATGAGAGAAGAAAATACCAAGAACTTTTCGACAATATCTCAGCAAATTCAAAACATTACAGCCGAGATGAAAGAAGTCATATCTGAAGTCGCAGACCTGAAATTAAGCGTGGACTTTATCGACAATGAGGTCCGTGACATCAAAGAGGAGACCATCCCCAAACTTCGTAGAAAACTGACTGAAGAAATTGATAATCTGAAGAAGCAAAGATTAGAGGCAGAATTGTATAGCAAGAAATCAAACCTTCTGTTCTACGGTATTCAGCAGAGGAGAGAGGAAGATTGCGAAGCTGTTATTCGTAAGTTCTTGTTGGACGAGCTTAAACATGATGACGCACATACCATGATCTTCGCGAACTGTCATCGTCTACCCTCCAAGCGTAGAAATCAAGCCCAACCTCAGACTTTCCCAATAATTGTTAAGTTTCTTCAAATCAGGGATCGCGATTCTGTTCTTAAATTGGCTCCTCGTCTGAAGAACTCTACATCCAAGTATGGAATATCCCCCCACCTCCCCCAGGAGATGCAGCTACATCGACAGCAGCTTTTGCCAATAAAGCGTGCAGCCACCGCAGCTGGTAAGCATGCAGTCCTGAAGACCATAGGAACCCAGGTCAAACTATTCATTGACAATAAATTATATGTTCCATAAGAGGTTTCTGTCACTTCAGGCTATACTGTTACATCGCGGCAGCATAGATGTTTGGTAATATTGTGCTGCCATTGACTGATTTGGTTTTAATTTGGCATCAAGTAATGCCCTGACTCAATTCAACAAATACATTTTTTTCATACGATGTGCCATTGAACTATCCTAATTGTATCATGTTAATATATAGCATATTTCAAGACTGGTATACTTTCACTGTTTCTCTTAAATCTCACTTTCGTGTGATTTTGTTGTTTTTTTGCCCTATGATCATTTTTGTTATTTTTTCCTCAATTATTATGTACCAGTCTCGAAAAATGTGTTGTATGTCATGATAACATTATGATTTTGTTGTTCTTTTGCCCTATGATCATTTTTGTTATTTTTTCCTCAATTATTATGTACCAGTCTCGAAAAATGTGTTGTATGTCATGATAACATTACATTTCCTATTATTATGTTTCACACCGTTGAGTAAATTCGACTGCTGTATAATATCATGGATTTTCTAGTGCGGGGATTATTTGGGGGATTATCTTCTCTATTGAAATGTCGATTTAGAACTGATACTATGTGTGTTTATGAGCACCTGTATGACATGGCATATTTGAATAGAGCGGCGACTAGTAATAGTAGGGGCATTGGTGGTCTCATGCGAAAACAGCATAGCCGTTGTAGTGGCTGTTGTGCCTTTATACTAACGTTAAAACGAGATAGCACGGTGATAGTCTATCAATTTCAACATAACATTCACCGTGTCCGATCGATTTTACTATATGTGTGATAATTTTATTGATGACTTGTTCTTGAGTTATTTCAAACACAATGCTAATACTACACGTTCTTTATCTTGGTTCAAAACACACATAGCCTCAAACGACTTGGCGCACATAAGTATCCCTGTACTAGTAATTCATTGTTTGTTTGTATACATATCTAATTGACCATCTCTGTTTGTTTTGTTGTTGTTTTTTCACGTTTATGGTGTCCTTCTTAAATTTATCTTTCTTTTTAACCCTGGCCGTGTCCCAACCCCGCCACACGTTGTGTTTTTTTCTTCTCCTTATTCTACTGTAGAGAATTATTATTTTCTTCATTTCCTCCCTCTTTTTTCACTAGTGTTTACTGTTTAATGTTGGCGTTGTGATGGTTAAATGTAACACATGTCATAAGTGTATTTATAATCTGAGTAAAAATGCTATACAATGTAATTATTGCAGATCTTCATATCATAAAAGTTGTGTTAATGCCAATTCCGAAGATAATAATTGGTTCTGTTTTAAATGTTCTTGCGATATTTTCCCTTTCAATCAAATTATTGATGACGGTGAATTTTTATTTACAATACGTTATTTCAATAACTGTCATGATTACAATAAGTTCTTGGATTTAAAATTCAACCCTTTCTTGTTTGAAATTGGTTTAAATGACCATTCACATGATTATTTACAAAGTCTCGGTGTTACAAATACCTGTAATTATGTGTTCGATCCGTCACATGATCTCAAATTATCTTTCAAATCTGGGTTTTCTATATTGCATTTAAATGTCCGTAGTTTCAATAAAAATCAGGATCTCATCAATGTATTCATTTCAAATTTAAACATCACCTTTTCAGTTATTGCCCTCTCGGAGACCTGGTTTAAGGAAGATAACTCCAATGTTATCGATATTCCAAACTATAATATGCTTAGTGTGCCTCGTAAAAATAGGAAAAGCGGCGGTTCTGCTCTATATATACACAACTCACTTTCTTTTAAAGATCGATCTGATTTAAATTTGATACAATATCAAGGTAATGACATTGATCATTCCGAATCAGTGTTTGTAGAAATTATTTCTCCCTATTCTAAAAATGTTATTATAGGTAATATTTATCGTGCTCACCGTACTGATGTTGACGTCTTTAACTCTGATTTGTCCAAATGTTTAGATCGTATTTTAGTTGAAAATAAATTGTGTTACATTTCTGGTGACTTTAACCTTGACATTCTTCAATATGATACAGACAGTAAGGTCAATGATTTTGTTAATAACTTTTATTCTCATGACATGTATCCCCTTATAGACCGTCCAACACGTATTACTGAAACTTCTGCGACTATTCTTGATAATGTTTTTACAAATGTACTCAATAAACAAATTAAATCATGCATTTTTGTTAATGACATCACTGATCACTATCCAGTCTTTCAGATAACAGATGCTATCCAGATTCATGATCATGCTCCTAAGTTTATCAACAGTCGTTCTTTTAATCAATGCAATATCAATGGTTTTAAAAATCAACTTGATCTAACTAACTGGGATCTTATCATGAATGATGACTCGCCTAAAAGTTCTTATTCTAAATTTGCTACCAAGTTTGTTAATTTATATAATCGATCATTTCCATTACAACGCAAGCAAGTTTCGAGAGCTAAAGGTGTTCCTCACAAACCTTGGATCACCAAAGCCATCCTTAAGTCTATTAGTAGGAAAGATAAGCTCTATCGAAAATATAAATCATCTCCGACCGCTGCAAACAAACTTGCACTGTCTTATTATAAGAATAAGCTCACTTCTCTTATTCGTGCGTCGAAAAAAAATCATTTTTGTAATTTACTGGATGTACATAAACATGATCTCAAAAAGACTTGGGGAGTTCTGAATGACATTTTAGGAAATAAAAAAAAGAAGACTTTGCCTGATTCTTTTATCATCAATGACTCAGTCGTTACTGATCCTCAACAAATTGCTGACGGTCTAAATGATTTCTTTGTTAATATCGGTCCTAATTTAGCTAACAATATTCCTTCAACTCCAACAACTTTCGATGACTTCCTCACTTCAGCTCCTTCACCAATGAATTCACTCTTCCTATCTCCAACCGATAATGCGGAAGTCATCGATATTTGTTCTTCTTTTAGATCTGGAACTAGTAGTGGGTTTGATGACATCAAACCCGATATTGTTAAGGCTGTAATTAACTCAATTAAAACCCCATTATGTCATGTTTTTAATTTGTCGATCGCTTCTGGTGTTGTTCCAGATGAACTTAAGATTGCCCGTGTTGTTCCCATTTATAAATCTGGCGATTCTACTTTCTGTACTAATTATCGTCCCATATCAGTCTTACCTGTCTTCTCCAAAATCTTTGAAAGAATTATTCACAAAAGATTATATGGTTTTCTTGAACGTTATAAATTACTAAATGATTGTCAATTTGGTTTTAGGAAAAAGCATTCCTCCTACAATGTACATGGCACTCGTGTGTGCATATGATAAGATTGTTACTGAACTTGATAAGCGTCTTCATACTATGGGTATTTTCTTGGACCTCTCAAAGGCCTTCGACACCATTGACCATCACATTCTCCTAACCAAACTTCATCATTATGGTGTCAGAGGAAGTGCCTTCGAGTGGTTCAAGAGTTACCTGAGTAATAGAACCCAATATGTTGTATTCAATGATCATAAATCATCTGTTCGTTCTATTAAATGCGGTGTGCCACAGGGCTCGGTGTTAGGCCCTTTACTCTTCATAATCTTTCTGAATGATATTGCATTCTCCTCAAATAATTTTACTTTTGTAACTTTTGCTGATGACACCAATGTAATTGTATCACATGCCAATCTCCCTGATTTGATCACCATTGTAAACCATGAATTAGACAATCTCTCTGTATGGTTCAAAGCTAACAAGCTGTCATTAAACATTAATAAAACTAATTATATTATGTTTAAAAATAGACACAGTAATCGAATGTACAACAATGATGACCTTAATATATGTATTGATGGAGTAAAGCTTTCTAGAGTTTCCCATACCAAATTTCTGGGTGTTCTTTTAGATGAATCTTTAACATGGTCAAACCACACCTCAAATGTTACTAACATCCTTTCAAAATATTGTGGTATTCTGTATCGTCTCAGGGACATTCTCCCCTCCAAAACACTTTTTACCTTATATAATACTCTGGTTTTACCACACCTATATTATTGTAACATAATTTGGGCAGATTCTAATAATACCAATCTTCACAAAATTCACCTCAAACAGAAACGAATTATGAGAATCTGCTCAAATTCGCACTGGCTTGAACATACCCCTCCGTTATTCAAAAAGTTTAAAACCTTGACAATTTACGATATTCATAGTTTGATTCTTGGTTTATTTATGTACAACTATTCTTCAGATAACCTTCCCAATATTTTTGCAGATTATTTCACACTAAACAGATCAATTCACAATTACCCTACCCGTATTTCGTCACTATATCGTCCGCATAATTTCAAATACGACTTAGCAAGAAATACAGTCAAAAGAAAAGGCCCTTTGCATTGGAATAATATTACTGATGACTTCAGGAATGCAAAATCTATCAACATATTCAAGACAAATTATAAATGCTTTCTTTTATCAAATTATAAGTAATTCTTTGTTCTATTGTATAGTACGTAACCTATTTTTCATGTTTAAATTAAAATTGTAATTTATCTAATTGCCATCATCTCTGCCAACGTTTGTGTTTGTCTCCACTTGTCCTGTCCGGTTCTGTCTTGCACAAATCCTGTCCTGTCCTTTGTTTGTCCCCGTCATGTTGATAGTAAACTTAAGGTATAACTATATTTATGTATTCCTGTAACACAACTATTGGGTGACCATAATTATCGAGCTCTGCTCTTTTTGGTTTTTCCGCCATTGCTTTTGACTTGTTTAATATTATGTGATGTTGGTAAAATAAACTGAAACTGAAACTGAAACTGATATCCTTGAATCGATTTTTTTAGTTCCTTCAACACAGATATTTGTAATTTGCTCCAATCTTCAAAAAAGAGAGTTGTATCTTTAAAAATACATTACGCAGTTCACGGCTTACGCGGCCTGGTATGGGCGACAGTATTTTGGCGTAGATTTGATACCGTGCTGAACTCATCATGCTCATCGCTGCAAGAGCGCAATTATAAAATGCTGTCCGCTGTCCTAAATCTCTCTCGTCTTGACTCCCGGTCCTGAGCACATCATAACCCAATATTTGTATTGTGCCACTACTGTGAGACTACAGGGCTGTAAGACACTTTTTTCAAAGGGGGGGGGGGGGGGGGGGGGGGCGTTTTCAAAAAAAAAAATCACCGGAAGATTTTTGTGAGTCAATTATGCACGATCGAGGTACATGTTGGCTCTAAACAAGCTTGTAGCAAAGAATATTGCATTTTGGGAAGACAAATGCGCGCGAAATTTTTTCATCTGTGTACACATTTTCCGGGGAAGATTTTCAAAGGGGGGGGGGGCGATCGCCACCATCGCCCCCCCTTCTTACGGGCCTGGACTAAATAAGTGGGTATGCCGACTATAGTTTTATGTAAAATCTCAACATAATTGAGGCTACCGACGTAACGGATGCGCCAAAAAGTGGCTCTATAAGTTGTAAAATAATCTGAAACCATCTAAAAATGCTCATTTATTGTTTTGTTCATATAATTATACAAAGACCGTTTGAACCAATATATCTATCCATTAATATATCCATCTATCTATATATCTAAACACGTTCTTTTGATACCCTTTTAAACTTCAGTGAAATAATTCAACAAGTTAAAAAAAATATCTGAGGCCCCATGGCCATATGAGCTAAAATGTTTGATCACATAACTTAAATAAGACACATTGATTCAACATGGTAAACACGTGCTGATAATTTTTCAGATTTCATTTTTTATATTCATGCGGCTTTTGCAAAAACAAATTGTCAACAAAACTTCAGTTTTATGCTAACATTAAATACATGAGACGTACTCCAAAGTGTTCAAAATCTTCAGTTGTATGCTAACACTAAATAAATGACACGTATTCAGAGAACATTTCAATGTCAAATGCGCAAATTGTCCAATTTCCAATTTGGTGCATTTATTCATATACAGGCTGTCCCAAAATGATATAGTAGGCTGCGCCTACCCATCGATGCCCATCATTAAAATCAATGAGATTCAGGTCCAGGTTTTTTCATCATCTTTGACATAACCATTTCATTAAAATGTTACGATCACGAATATCGGAATTATTTCACCTCTTTGGCAAAGTACAAAAGGGTGGGGGTGTGTGTGTTCATTTGTGTGATCATTTACAACTCGCGATTGTGAAGGATTGCCTCCATCAATTTTTGATCATCTTAGGCTCATTTTGAAGGGGAAGTCCTATTTATGTAAGATGTCATTTCCGATTTAATAAAAAACACGATTTTTGTTACTATCTTTGAGTCGATAAAGATGCATTTTCAATGCGATCGTAAACATCGTATTTTTGATGATTTTTAGACGTCATAGCAAAAACGTTATGCACAAGAAATGTTCCTAACGTATTAAGCTTGATCAAAAATATATATTTATTTGTAATACATTTTTGGACAGGGGTCAGGGCCACGACTTTTATTCACCTATGGTCAAAATATACGCCATTTTCCAAACACACAGAGACTAAATCGTTTTTTCTAAAAAAAGGTATTCAGCAGGATTCGAACCGAGGAGGGGAGAATCTATTAGATTACTAGTCCATATTCGTAACCGCTCGGCCATAACTACTTACTGACGTGTCTATGTGTTCTCTATAATAATGAACTAGTGGTGAACTATTGAGTATTCGACGAAATGTAGCCAAATTGAACCCAGTTTCTAAATTGTATTTTAAATGTGAAAACGGTGTCGCTGCAAGCTAGGTTTGGATTCAATGTAAAGAGCAATAAATTGATGATCGTGGAAGGTTATTAATTTAAAGCTTTTAATGAGACAGGGGTCAGCGCTACGGGAAATATCCCCCTAGTCACATGACGTTGAACCACATTTAAATGCCTTAATGTTGTCATTGTATAAGGCTGACATTTTGGCATAAATTGAATTGCACGATATCGACATCCGCTTTTCAAGGGAAAAATAAATTCTCTTCGTATACAATAGACTCACTCAACGTTGGCATCTGACTGTACCGACGGAAGCTCAAGTTTACCGACGGGGATATTTCAGGGGGGCACCGGCCCCTGGACCCCTGGGTTCGCCACTGAGCACGGTATCAAATCCACGCCAAAATACAGTCGCTCACACCAGGCCGTGAAAGCCGTGAACCGCGTAACGTATTTTTGAAGGTACCACTCTCTTTTTTTTAAAGTTTGGAGCAAATCAGCAAATACAAATATCGGTCGTATAGGAAATAAGAAAATCGATTCAAGGACATATTAGCCGATTGGCTTCTTATTTACATAACAATTGGCCTTTGCAAATCATGTTCATTGATAGACTAGCTAGGGTCTCCATAGTTCAATTGAACGGAATAGTCAACACAATATATTTATAGGGTATTCTTTATCGCAGTGAAATTGCAAAAGAAGAAAAAAATATCATTCAACATTCAATAAATATTGCGAACGATATGCAATCCTGTCAATTTCTAAAAATAAAGTGTAAATAACAAACAGAAAAAAGTATAACAATCCTAGGATTCGAACCACTGACCTCATGATTATGAAGCCGGCGCTTTGCCGACTGAGCTAATGAAGACTACACATAGATATTTAGAAAATAAAATACATAAAGTTCAAAATACGAATATCACATGAATCGGGGCAAAAATGCTGGCTAAAATGCTTTATATTTCGATTGTTGTGCGTTTTTAACATAGGATTATCGCCCAAAAGTTGATTATATGCTGAAGGAGATTGTAATTCTGATTTCATTATAATGCATAACACTACTTTTCGAAACGATTCTAGACACCTTAGTATTTCGTTCGTACATAAAATGTTGGCCATTACGTTTTTTCGATTGGAATTCGGCGCGGCAAATCTATTGCACCATGGGTATTATTACATGGAAACACGGAGACTCAGATACGTACTAGGGAGTCATGTGATTTTTGTCCAGGACAAACACTTGAGATGTACACGCCCCTTTAAGAAATACTATATTATAGTATTTCTTAAAGAATATAACACAACCTTCCTTGCGCCTTTGATCTGTCTGCTTCACTAATGCAGCCATCGAGAGTACTACAATAGTTCTATTGTTAACGCCAGATAAGTAGAGAGGTTTCTAGTTAATCACCGATCTTTTTCCGATGCTTTTAACAATAGAACGAAATACCGTTGGAAAAGCGCTTTTAAATCGCTAGAAAATGCTTTAAAAGCACTGAGAGTTTGGATATGGACCCTTACCTTGTTTGTAGATAATCCAAAATGACACGGCCGGTGTTTCCAATCATCAAAAATCCAATGGAATTCAAATTTTGTAAACAGTCAATATAAACGATGTCAACATTTGAAGAAAATACGCTGTAGACCATACCGTATCGTTTGCATTGATTTCTTAGCGTAGAATTCACCTCCTTTGGTACGGATCTCGGCGTATAACTTACGAAGTATAATGCATAAATCACGAGTTTCAAGCTGCTCAGCTTCAACAATGTTGAGATCCTTGGTGCTACAATACGTGGAGAAGATGCCTACTCCTTTCTGTATAACAGCCTTTGTATGTTTTGCGTCTTTTCCATCAACAATAGCTTACAAATCCTTCTCTGACAGTTCAGCGAAACGACCAGCAGACAACGCCATTTTGACAACAACAGAATAACCATGCTCGTCGCCAGAATGCAAAGTTCTATACAATGTGACGTGTATAGGTTTGTTGAACTATTTCGTTCAGGGGATGAGACTAAGGTGCGGTAGTAGCCTCCAAGGGGTGCGATAGTACCCTTATTTTTTCCCTGCGTCTGCGTCTTTCCTGTACGCGAGGAAGTAGGCTAAATACTAAAGTGCGTAGCTAACGGAAAAGACCAATAGGAAACCGCGATTGACTATTGAATATTTATGATGTATAGTAAAATGATATGCAGACTCATAGATTTACAAGTCTTGTGAATCTTCGAGATGTAGGACAAGGCTAGACAAAGCTAGAGAAGCACCAGATAGAATGGTACATAGGTTCACTCAAGGCATGTATCATAGATAAGTAAAATACATTGTATAGTACTATTCTCTGTATTAAATTGATATCGGGTGCATGAATGTAAGCAAATTGATCCTTCTACTCACATAATTGAAGAATGTTGGCCAAGGCATGGAAATACTGAGCTTTATACAATGAAGTTACCTCCCAAATGCAGAGTATAGAGACACCTCATTATATAAAAAAATATATGTATATACCGGTAGAACGACCATGCAAGAAAATGCAGTAAACAGTGCTACAAAGTCTACACAAATCACAGATAATCCACTACTAAAATAAAATAGATATGTGACTTTTTTTGTTTTTGAAACAGGTATTAATATTTTCAATGATTTTATTGTTACTTCAGTGAAGATATAACAAGACTGAGTGAGGAGCTACAAGATGCCAGGAACCAAAAAGACAAGTTATTGCAGCACAGAAATAAGCTGAGGTAAAGTATTACCAGTTGATGCACAAAGGGCAAATTTAATAGACTACGGTACTCTTATAGTAAGATAGCACTACCATGTATACATTACATTTCACAGGCCAAGTTTAACTAAAAACAGTAATTTTTGGTCAAATATCAAATAGGGTGCAGGTGGTTCTCAAAAAAAATTGAGATCTTAATACCAACAAAAGAAGGTTTTTAAAGTGTTCAAAATGATACCTTTATGGTTAAGATTGGATACTGCTTTCTAATTTTATGAAGAAGAAAAATTACTGTAAAATTGTCTTTTTTCTTTGTTTTCCCATGCCTAATTCCATTAATATCTCAAAATGCATTTAACCGACAAGACCACCGATAGAACATGTATGTATGGTAGGATTAATGTTTATGGCCTACATACCCATAATCCTGGTAAGAGATGACATAAACTGTTGCTCATTTCTGAGATAAGATTAAAGATGGATTGTTTTGATTTGTTTACAGCTTACACCATGCATCACTGACACATCGTTTAACTAAGATGAGTCCTATTGAGTCTTCAGCAGAAAGGCAATACAGGCTTTGTTTGGAACAAAAGCAAACAGATAATGCAAAGGTACAAATAAACAACAATACAGGGTGTCCCGGAATGTCCCGGAATGATTTATACCGGAAAAGTTAACCATTGTTATTGGTCAATGTGCTTATGGTTTTAATATTTTTCTTAGGAATTTTGAATCTTAAAAACGGAACTTTTCTGACAGAAATTATGGACACTTTTGTAAATATGGTAGATTGAAAGTTTGACCAAAATTACCTCTTTTAAAACTAATAAAATTATTGACCGTCATTGATCATGTTCACAAAGATCAATCTAAATAATTAGTAGATATCAACTGTTGGTGATATTTTCTGAAGCCATATTTGAATGGTGTTATGGAATTGTTCTGCTTGAGCACTTAAAAGTAGTTAGGACTTATGTTACATTCATTAAAAAAGAGAGGGCTTACAGTCAAAGTAAGACCTTTTTAAGTGGAATTCACTTATTCAGAAAAGAAGCACCAATGTTTAAAATAACTCTCATCTCTCATGATTTAACCGCTGTACAGTTTTGTCAGAATTAAAAATGTCACTTATCATCAAGTAGTTACTTAAGGGAAGTGTCAACCCTATTATTTTGATGATCAACTTTTGCTTCTAAGTTTGAGAATATTGAATAAAAGTACATAAAAGTATACATTTTTAGAAAGGAAATTTGATAAGGAAGCCGATGGTGATATCAATGTGATACCAAATAAACTAAATTTTGAGAAATGAACCAAAAAGCCATTTTTTACCCCACATTTTTCAGACAGCATAACTATAAAATAAAAAATGGTAATTTGTTCTAATATACGTTTTTGTAAACAAAACAATTTTGTCTAGGAGGCAATTTTTTCTTTTTCCAAAATAAAGCTTGGTTTTGGAAATATTGCTAAAAACATCGGAAAAGTGTAAAAGTCGTGTTTTTTTGCGTACATTTCGCTAGAAATGGATGCATATCTCGAGTTTAAAATCCATAATCATAAAAATTGCCTCCTAGCGCTGAAAGTCCTCTACACAATGGTAGTAAAAGCTTACCTGATAGTTTGATATATGTTTAGTTATGTTGTCTGAAAATTCGTAAAATTCCTTCAAATTTGAACTTCTAGAAAACATAGATTTAGTAAAAATATTGACATTTTCCACCATTTAAAGCTAAATGTTCACGGAACACACGGGCGTGTGACCTAAAAAGCGAGTATACTATTATGAACAATCATAATAAACTATCAGATTCAATTTATATTGTCACAATGTGAAGAAATTGGAAGAAAACTGAAATTTAAATGATCGTAAGATTGGCCTTTGTTTACATTTTAGACATTGTTTTGCGCTCTTTTGTTTTTCGCGTCTACGTCGCGGATATTAAGCGGCGCGTCTAGTATTACGCGCGGGAAGTTTCAGCGCGCGACGCAATGATCGAACAGCTGTCGCAGCATTTGAAAAGCGCGGAACTCCGCTTAAATTCCCGCCAAATAACTATGCGCCTTTTCCTGACTCAAACTTACCAAAAGAACAATTTAAAATCACCCAAAAGAACGGGAAATAATAGCTTCCGATTATTAACTTATGATGGTAATGATAGAATACATATAAAAGTATCAAATAATAGAGAAATATGAAATTCAATTTTTGAAACAAGTGCCGGGTTGACACTGCCCTTAACATGAAGTTGTTCTTATTTGAAATAAATTGAAAATTTCGCAATATCTATATAATCTGTTGGGTCTTTTTCTTTAGATGAATGCATCCCTAGACAAGTTAAGTAACACATCATCACAGCTGGTCAGTCTCTACCACAGATCTACAGGAGAGGAGAAAGGTTCCCATGATGCACCATTCCTATCCCAGCAGTCATTGCAGGAGTATCATCATACTGAAGAGTGGTTTACCCAGGAGCTCACTGCTTATACCAAGAGGCAGTTTTTTGAGGTAAGAAAAAATTGGAGTTGTAATTATAAATCACTTGATAGTATGATGTGCAACATTGTTCTTGCCATTTCAAAGAATTTTTGGAACTTGTTTTGCCATCATTATCAAAACAATAGATGGCAAAACAATAGATTATAAAGCCCTCTTAAGTCTTAAAACTTCCAATTTTCGTCAATCTCTTGTTACTCTGGTCCACATGGACATAACAATATGTATTGAATCTAATTAAGCTTTTAAAAATAGCCTACAACGAGGTACCATTTTGAAGCTTTGTCTTTTATCTAGATGAATAAGACTGGACTCTTGGTCTTGGACTGTTTCTATGGGATCACACAGTGAAAGACATAGTGAAAGACACTTTAATTAATTGAAACATTCATTTGATTGACACATTCCATTGATTTGTCAATAGGGCATCAGTGATGTAGCTGGTCATACTGAAGGGTCTCGATATCAGCTACTGGACATTAGTGATCCTAATACATTGACCATCAAAGGGGAACGACAGCAAGTCACATCAGACTATTGTGAGGAACTTGCCAGGTTACAAGCAGTGTAAGTATTGATACCAAGGTGGGTCATACATAAATAATAGGATAAACCAGTGAAAATTCACTTTCTTTTGTACATGTGTCATCAATAACTTTATTTTGTCCATCAAAATGTATAACAAACTATTAAAAAGCTGGAACAATAGGGACTATTGTTGTTTGGTACAGTTCATTTATAATGTTAATTTAAAATAATAAAACATTCTTTTACTTATTATTTAAGAAGATTATAGATAATATGTAAAAACTCAAAGTTGACTAAATTTGAGGTTTGTTAGTTTAAGAAAATAGTGATTTGAAATGCCACGGGCCAAATGTAATTCACAAGGTTAATTCCTATTTGTTTTGGTTAAGAAAATGATACTCTAATGGTCATCACATGATTTTGAGGTCATCTGTTACATTTTATATTTGTAGCTATCCAAACAGTCAAATGAAACACATTGCAGCTGTTACTGAAGAAAGCCGTATAACTGCTGCATGTAGATTTGCTGGAGAAAAACTACAAGCTTTACAACAACAGTGCCATGTGTATAGTATGGGACATCTCAGGTATGTAAGAGATCAATGGAAGAGAGGCCAATATACATGTAATATAGCTGCACTAACTGTAGTGATGGACCGATCCACCCTTGATTGGTAATTTGCCGATTCCCCATCCAAAATATAACACATCGGCCGATCCGGATACCGATCCCAATATTTCATAAAAGATTAAAGCCCATGTTATGTTCCGACTCAATAGTAGAGATAACTGCGATAGGGTTCAAATTAATAATCATTAAGTTATATCGGTATCTTGAACTTTTTAGTAACTATTCTGGGAACTAGTGGGAATACTTTATATACTGCAGTATTTATTTATTTCATTGCTTCTGATATTGTTCAGGCCAAAATATATTGTGTAGTCTAAACATATTGGATCGGTTCATTGGATCAGTAAGTGAGGGGATATTTGCCGACCCAAATCTGATCCGATCTGGTCCAATATCAGACAGATCCAGATCGGACTGATCCAGAACTCCCGATCTGGATCTGCCCATCACTAGCAATAAGCTGACTGAAATATTATCCCATCTTTATTGATTGCTCGCAATACTTATCATTAAAAGTGGCTTGATAATGGAATAAGTAACAACATGTTGAAGTTTAACATGAATAGGTTTACTCTGCAAGTCAGTAATAAGCCATTTTATATCTAAGCTGTCAGTCTTGGGGCCTCAGCTCTTCATGCAAGTCTTAAGAATTGCATGTATTTCTATTGAATACTCAAATATAGGATTATATTTTTCACCCACACTTACATATTTGTTATGTACATTTGAATCTCAAATCTTACAACGCAGTGATAGAATCCAGGAAACTGAGAAGCAGTTGAGTCATAAACAGAGAGAGGCATCAGTCCTAATGGAGAAAGATGTGCCAAATCTCATTGAAGAAAATGCTGAGTTACTGGCCACACAGGTGCTTTATGGGGATTATAGTCTTAAACTGGCAAGACAGGACTACTTCACCTCAAAACAGGATGAGGTAAGTTGTACTGGGTACCCTAAATACTGTGAATATCTACGCAAAATAATTAACAATGCAGGACCTCTTCACCGCAGAGTAATCTGAAGGAAGTTTATCAGAGGTTTCCAAACAACAATATATTCTCTTTAAAATAATTATGTAGCAAGAGTGAAACAATCAATGTAAAATAACTGTCTTACAGCTCTTGTGTCATATTCTCTTAAAATAATTTATAAACATTATTGTTAACCCACTACTGATCTAGACAAGTCTACCAGTTAAAGTTTATTCACAAATTGGTACTACTCTAACATTCATTATGGCCATTAATTGTATCAAATGTAATTGATCAACAGTATTATGACATCATTTGTTAAGTAATCTTTCATTCTGTTTATTTTCAGCTAATCAAACAATTGAGTTGTCAAAAAGCTCGACATGACTTTCTTACCATGTGTTATGAGATGGAATCCAGAGCGCACAAGGACACACATCGCCTTCTCACTGCGACAGAGTTAATATTGATTAAAAATGCACAAGCTTATAGGGACAGAATGGTATCCTTTTGTTGAGTAGTTTCATGTAGATGAGTTGGCTATATAGTTCATTGGTGGGTGTCTTATCGGCAGGCTTTACAACAGAAATAGCTGTTTTTGTCTTATGTCTTTCTGTTAAGTCATGTTTCAAAATATGAACAATATTGAAACATGGTATTAATACCATTTCTAAATTTTCTAAGCCTTTAACAGGTTACTGTCAGGTAAATCAAGTAAAGGTCTACCAGATTACAAATTAGCTTAGGCTAAATTAGTTTCCAACTTGCAATATTATTATAATTTTATACAATAATATGTTCAATTAAAAGAAGTGAAGGTTTGTTTATTACCAGAGAGATGCCAGGGAATGAGTATTGAGTATTTGACTGACAAGAGAACCCACTTCCTGCAAACACTTATAAATGTTATTAAACATTTCCTTGACTGTATAATTCAGCTGATGATGTCCGATCCCAGTGTTTCTATACCAAATAGTGTCCGTAACACTGTAGACAGCAGAGATCTGTTTACAACCAGACTACATCAAATCATTGGTAAGTATTTAGACAGAAACCAGCAATTTTAGAAAAACACACCCTACCTCAGTTAAGGCCATTACTGTGTGATACTCAAATATTTGAGAGTAATATTTGAACCTTGATGTAATTGCAAACTAATTGATGAATGTGTTGCAAACTGATTGATGAATGTGTTGCAAACTAATTGATGAATGTGTATGGTGGTATGGTGCAGAGTAATGATAAATCTATTTGACGAGTGCAGAAGTATTTTCTTGCTTGTAATAACATTTATATAAATATTAATTAACCGATTAGATGACTAAAGTCCTTTTGTCTCGACAAATAATTTGTTTTATATATGTCTCCACAGGTAATAGTAAAGATGACCAGCAATTATACCTCACATATTCCAACCTGATAGAGGGCGCCAGACAATTATCACAAAACCTTCAAACATTACAGCAAACCTTATCATCTACAACATGTAGTCAGGACACAAGACTAGCCAACCTGTAAGTTATATGGAATGTTTTACTGAATTGCCCTGTATCCCATGTGTAATAGATACAAATAGAATTTAATTGGGCATTTGGTCTTTTCTTTATACAGGATACAGACTATATGTAGCTCTTGAGGCATTTCAAAATGAGCCCAATATTTTGTACCCTTTAGTAGAATTATTTCACGTACAATCTTACAAACAAGAAAATATACAATTTAAAAAGGTGTATATCACCCATACTTTCTTAAATAATCAATTGAATAATTCTATACACTTCTTACTTCAGTGTGATTTCTTTCAATGCAGTATGGATAATATGAGATTAAACATTTAAAAAAAAATCTTTGGAAAAGGGTCAACCCTCTAGGGTCACACTGACCTGTTATGCTCTTTATGTCATGCCTCACCTCAGGTATACCCTTCCTTTTTTTTAAATATAAAGAAGTTGTTTGCTTTATTTAAGAAATTATCAGCTATTTTGTTTTTACAAGAAAATCAAGGATAGACGTGCAGTTTCCTAACTTCCCTTGAACCTGCCAATCTTTTTTAAAAGAAAATGTATTATTATGTATTAAAAAAACCTGATTTGGTGGTTGAATTAAATATTTGTCAAATTCATCAGTACAATACTTCTACATATTTCACTTCATCCATTTGCCATACATTTTTTTTTTATATATAAGAATTCAAAAATCCAATTTATGTCTACTCAATTTGATGGAGCAGTGCAATACTAAATTGGGGCCATGTTATGTATACTCTCAGTAAATGAAACACCTCAATTATGTTCTTGCTTTATTCCTTTCTTCAGTGAACAAAATCTCTCAGTTTGTGAGGACATGGTATATGCAAACTCGGCCACCAAAGATGGGCAACCAATAATGAGCCCCCCTAAGCTTATCGATGGATTGACTCAACTGGACCAGATTGTTAGAACTTTGGAGCAGACTATTTGTGACATCATAGGTGAACATAGCAGTAAAACAAAGGTATGGTTTAAAAATAATGAAATATGTCTGAAACTGTAAAACAAATGTGGCCAGTCACATAAAAAGGGGGCTTTTGTTGTTCAAAATAAGATGTAGTTCATAAGTTTTAAAATGACATATTAATGCATTCAAACTTAATGTGAAATATTAGGTGGCAATTCCTTTCTTTCTTTTTTTTCTTTTTTTTGTGGTTTTTTTGTGCTTTACTTTTCTCATCTTAAAAGCAACTGCCACAAAATCCCCCTTTTGATGTGACTGGTCACAAATATGTTCAACACCAGAACTTTGCCATGAATCCCAAATTGAAAAAAGCATGAAAACAGCAGCATGACTAATTGACTATCGACTGTATTCAATAAGCTATCCTAAATATGTTTTTTGTGGTATAATAGCCTGTAAAATCACAAGACATTTTTAAATGTTGCTTTTATCTCTTTCCTCTCTGCAGATTTTGAAAGGGGATCCATTCCTGTCTAGACAACGTCAACTGTTTGTATACTTCTTCTTGGAGCCCAATCGTCTTCGAAGAACCATGAATGAACTAACACATAGGTTGGAGGCACAGCTTGTAACATAGCTTTGGAAACAACCATTAGAGTTAAAGACTTTCTTGAGCAGTCCTAGAATTAACTATTTTCTGTCTCCAACACTGGTTACTTTTACTCTTAGTTGATTAAACTGCAATAAAATGTTTGAGATATTATAAACCAGGAATAAAGAAGAAAATAAAGGATGGACAGGCAACTTCCTGAATTCCCTTGAATATGGAATACTGCCAATCTTTTTAAAAAATAAAAAATAAAATGAATTATTTATGACATAATACTGCGACAACTAGAACTCTGTTCAGACTGTAACTTGCATTGACATCACTGTGTGTATGTGAAGACAAACGGTCTTTACGAAACAGGTAGAACACAACTGGTCACTTTCATGTCTATTGAACGTAATAGTCCAATGTACATGTACAATGTGTTCCCAAAAATTGCTCCAAAACAGGAAAGCTGATGAATTGTAAATTAAAGCAAACCACTTCTTTTTATTCAGGAATTGGAAAGTGCATACCTGAGGTGAATCTGTGAAATGTTGAAAAAAATACATTGGGAACTTTTTGAGATATACATGATAACGTGTAAGCATGTAAAAAATCATTCCCATTGCATGGATTTTTCCATATGAATTTGGGGAAACAGTTCCTGACAAGCCTCCCTTCAAAGAGTTTGCATTGGATTTACATCAAATTAAGACAGTGAAAGACAACATAAATTATATACACTTTTCCTCTATCTAATATCAAGAAGAAATTCACATTTGTTGAAAAATTATCAGCTTGCCAATTGTTGGACCCAGTTTTTTGGGACATGCTGTAATGACTCCCTGTAACACTTAAGATTGCTTTTATGCCATTGGTCTTAGTTTTAAATCTAATATCAAATTCAGATTATTAAAAAACACCAATGTTGAGGAACATTTTGAAAAACGCTAACATACTTCTAGATCAATCATCAAGATTAAGCAACCAGAAAGTAGGGTTCGAATGTCACTACTAATAGATAAATATGATTGTACAACATTAGATATGAGAGCTAAGTCATTTCATAATCAATCCGGATGAATCTGGTGTTAGTCATTTATAAACAAACAAATTAAGCATTTGAAATCATAATTAGCCAAAGCAACCAAAGTTGCCACACATGTACATGCAAAGCATGCTGATGTTTAGAGCAATTGTTATCAAGCCAAAAAGAAACTCTAAATGATCTGCATCTGCTTATTGTTACAAAGTTATGTTTTGTATTTTTGTCAATAAATAGGCTTGTTTGACGGTTTGAAGAATGCGCATATATTATTTGTAATTGTATTACTTTGCTGGATTTGCTGATCTATCCCATCAAAAATTTACTTACCCCTGGGAAAGGTAGCATAAGCGCGCGATTTAGGAGTGAATGACCCCTGACCACTGCAAATGAAATGTTCACCCCATAGACATTATTCATAATTGGCGATTTCATAAGAGGTTGTCACGCCGATTAACATACAATCTCATACTTTTACTGCAATATAATAGAACTGTGAACTTCTACATTTTCCTAGATATTGTCGGTTACCAGCAAACATTTCATTTCAAACTAGCGGAATAGATTGTTTATACGTTCAAGTTTATTTCACGAATGTAATAAGGTCAAATATTGAACAGCTCAGAAGTTTGAAGAATTTATATGATATAGTGCAAAGTTCACCACATTGACAAACTACATCATTCTCATCTCTGCTACATCCCTAGCCTCATTTTCGGAGCACTAATTGCTCTGAGCATGCTCATTTGGATAGCACGGCCCTCTTTTGACGTAAGTGCGCCAATTACGAATAACGTCTATATTGGGTCCTTTTGAAAGTTTGGGTGAAATCAGACCCCCAACTTTTGGACCTGTAAGCTATATAGCAAAAATATTATTCACCCCATGACATTTATTTTCACCCCGTTTTTGTATTCTTTGTATATGCTTTGGGGTGAAAATAGACCCCAATGTTTAGCTTTTAATGCTACCCCTGCCCCCCCCCCCCCCCCCCCCCCACACACACACACCCCCACACATATGTGTTCATAGTTGCTTGGGGTGAGGGAGTGTTAATAATTTCTTAATATATTTAAAATTTGGTATTCCAATAATTTCGCTACACCAGTGTTTAGTGTAACTATGGTGACCCACTTTTTTGGAGCACCAAATCATCCTGGTGAAAGAAAAATATTTTTTTTGAAATAACAACCCTGCCCCCTCTCGATCTCATGACATGGTCTTTTATATTGCAGTAAATGGACGTTTTCCCGGGCATTTTCAATGCCAACAGAATATTCTTAGAATCTGCGATTTAGAGGTCCCCGGAAAGAAATTATGCATCATTTTGATTGAATTAGATATGACATACATTTATAATACGAGGTTCATTCAATAAGCTCTACCTCCTACCTCATAACTTTGCTATTATGTAAGCCAGTTTTATGGAATATCACACAATCGTAACCTAGAATCTTGGCTACAAATTCATAATAAATCTGTATGAGTAATGGTTGTACTTTTCTGACGATGCATTGAAAACCAAACGTCCATTTAGTGTGACGGAAACGGATGATAAACAGCAAAATATTTCCTAAGTGCTATTCATTTGGCCAATTCTAAGAGACAAAACATACCGATCGGTCAATTAAAACCGTTCTAAATTTCAGATATCTCTTTAACAGAATATGAACAATAAAAGTGACTGATGTCTTGAGAACAAAATGCCCTCTAATTAGCCAGAACCACACCAGGACAGCCTAGAGATCTTCAATACACAAGACTAAATGGAGGGATTCCAAGTCTCTCAAAGAGATGATTTTCTACCATTGACTACCTGATTGACAATTCAAAAGGTTGTGTAAAGAAAACTCATAAAGTGACTATCATGTTACAGATTTAACATACGAGGCATCAATGTGGCATGACTTGTATCTTTAAGGGTGCTGTCAAGTGTCGTTGTATGAATTTTTCAAGCACTGTAACTTTCAAACTATTTATGTGTTGTACATAAAAGTATACACTTTTTTCATTGAAATGAGTCAGGGAATCCATTGTGAATCCAAGTGAATTTTGAGATTTTTTTATCTCAAAATTCACATTTTTAGTACTTTTGGTCAATAATTTCAGAACTAAAAATTTTAAAGGCAAAAAAAAAAATGTGTCCTAGATAATTGAATTAAGATTTTAAAAAATTTTACCCAAAAATTATTTTGTTACATTGTTTGAAAAAATTGTCCAAAAAAAGGCATTTTTGGGCAAAAATATAAAAATCACGATTTTCAGTGAAATTTGATACGAAAAATGGATTCATTGAACCCTTCCCTTCAAAAAAATGTATACTTTTATATGGATTATATGAATAATGACGAAGTTACGGCAGTTTTACGGAGGCTATTTCTGACACTTGACAGCCCCCTAACAACGAAAATTTGACTGAATAGCAGTATTCCAGTATAGTAAAGGCGTAACAATACATTCGAGGTTATGTTTACGGTGGCCCTGAAGGATCATGACGAGTTAACCAAATGATGAAATAACAAGATAAATGACTAGATATTTTCAAGATGACCAGACGTGGTAATTGACGAGATGACGTGATAATTGACGAGGTAATTGCGAGATAATTTCAAGATAACGTGATAGTTGAGGAGATAATTGCGACAAATGTTCAAGTTGACGTGATAATTGACGAGACAATTTCAAGATGACGTGATAATTGACAAGATGACGAGATAATTTCAAGATGACATGCTAATTGATTAGATGACGAGATAATTTCAAGATGAGGTGATAATTGACGAGATAATTTCAAGATAATTTCAAGATGACGTTATAGTTGATGTGATTACAAGATGACGTAATAATTGACAAGATGATGACATAATTGACGAGATGACGTGATAATTGACGAGATAATTTCAAGATGACATGATAATTGAGGAGATAATTGTGAGATAATTTCAAGATGATGTAATAATTGATGAGATAATTGCAACATAATTTCAAGACGACGTGATAATTGACAAGTTGACGTGATAATTGACGAGATGGCGTGATAATTGACGAGATAATTTCAACATGACTAGATAATTGACAAGATGGAGAGATAATTTCAAGATGACGTCATAATTGACGAGATAATTTCAAGATGACGGGATAATTGCGAGATAATTTCAAGATGACGTAATAATTGACGAGATAATTGTGACATAAATTCAAAATGATGTGATAATTGACGAGTTGACGAGATAATTTCAAGTTGACGTGATAATTGACAAGAAAATTGCGACATAATTTCAAGATGACGTGATAATTGACGAGTTGATGTGATAATTGACCAGATGATGTGATAATTGACGAGATGACAAGATAATTTCAAGATGTCATACTTGACGAGATAATTGCGAGATAAATTCAAGATGACGTAATAATTGACGAGATAATTTACAGATGACTTGATTATTGACTAGATAATTGCAACACAATTTTCAGATGACTTGATTATTGACGAGTTGACGACTTTTTTTGCGAGTTATTCCGGCTGTCTGTATCATGATAGGCCTAATGCAGCTGGTATGCTACGTTGCTATGCCATAAGGGACGTAATAATTGACGAGATGACGAGATAATTTACAGATGACGTGATTATTGACTAGATAATTGTGAGATAATTTACAGGTGACGTGAATATTGACTAGATACTAATTGCGACATAATTTTCAGATGACATGATTATTGACGAGTTGACGACTTTTTTGCAAGTTATTCCGGCTGGCTGTATCATGATAGGCCTAATGCAGCTCGTATGCTACGTTGCCACGCCAAAATGGACCAGGTTTGAAAGTTCTGTACGTTCTGTGCTTAGAAAGTCTATCAGAATCAGTTGCTATCTTCAGTAGATAGCAAGTCTATCAGCGTAAATTGCTATCTTCAATTGATACCAAGTATATCAGAATAAGTTGCCATCTTCAGTAGACTTGCTATCTAATGAAGATTTGTTTCATTAGATAGCAAGTATATCAGAGTAAGTTGCCATCTTCGGTAGATAACAAGTCTATCAAAGTTAATTGCTATCTTCAATTGATACCCAGTCTATCAGAATAAGTTGCTATCTTCAGTAGATAGCAAGAATATCAGAGTATGTTGCTATCTTCAGTAGATAGCAAGTCTATCAGAGTAAATTGCTATCTTCAGTAGATGGCAAGTCTGTCAGAGTAAATTGTTATCTTCAGTAGACAGCATGTCTATCAGAGTAAGTAAATTGTTATCTTCAGTAGACAGCATGTCTATCAGAGTAAGTTGCTATCTTCAGTAGATAGCAAGTCTATCAGAGTAAATTGCTATCTTCAGAAGATAGCAAGTCTATCAGAGTAAATTGCTCTCTTCAATTGATACCAAGTCTATCAGAATAAGTTGCCATCTTCAGTAGACTTGCTATCTAATGAAGATTTGTTTCATTAGATAGCAAGTATATCAGAGTAAGTTGCCATCTTCAGTAGATAACAAGTCTATCAAAGTTAATTGCTATCTTCAATTGATACCCAGTCTATCAGAATAAGTTGCTATCTTCAGTAGATAGCAAGAATATCAGAGTAAGTTGCTATCTTCAGTAGATAGCAAGTCTATCAGAGTAAATTGCTATCTTCAGTAGATGGCAAGTCTGTCAGAGTAAATTGTTATCTTCAGTAGACAGCATGTCTATCAGAGTAAGTTGCTATCTTCAGTAGATAGCAAGTCTATCAGAGTAAATTGCTATCTTCAGAAGATAGCAAGTCTATCAGAGTAAATTGCTATCTTCAATTGATACCAAGTCTATCAGAATAAGTTGCTATCTACAGTAAATAGCCAGTATATCAGAGTAAGTTGCCAAGTCTATCAGAATAAGTTGCTATCTCATCTCCTGAAGATAGCAACTTACTCTGATCGATTTGGTGTCTACTGAAGATAGCAACTTATTCTGATAGACTTGGTATAAATTTGAAAATAGCAATTTACTCTGATAGACTTACTCTAACCGAATATAACAATTTGCTCTGATATCTACTGAAGATAGCAACTTACTCTGACAGACTTGCTATCTACTGAAGATAGCAACTTACCTTGATAGACTTGCTATCATTGAATATAACAATTTACTCTTGATAGACTTGCTATCTAATGAAGATAGCAACTAAATATGATAGACTTGCTATCTACTGAAGATAGCAACTTACTGTGATAGACTAACTATCACTGAATATAACAATTTATTCTGATAGACGTGTTATCTACTGAAGATAGCGACCTACTCTGATAGACTTGCTATCATTGAATATAGCAATTTCCTCTGATAGACTTGCTATCTAATGAAGATAGCATTTTAGTCTGATAGACTTGCTATCTACTGAAGATAGCAACTTACCCTGATAGACTTGCTATCAATTTTAAAATAGCAACTTACTCTGATAGACTTACTATCACTGAATATAACAATTTACTCTGATAAACTTGTTATCTACTGAGATAGCAACTTACTCTGATATACTTGCTTATCTACTGAAAGTAGCAAGTTACCCTGATAGACTGGCTATCTACTGAAGATAGCAACTTACTCTGATAGACTTGCTATCATTGAATATAGCAATTGACTCTGATAGACTTGCTATCTAATGAAGATAGCATTTTAGTCTGATAGACTTGCTATCTACTGAAGATAGCAACTTACCTGATAGACTTGCTATCTTTTGAAAATAGCAACTTATTCAGATAGACTGGGTATCAATTGAAGATGGCGATTAACTCTGATAGACTTCCTATCTACTGAAGATAGCAACTTACTCTGATATACTTGCTTATCTACTGAAAGTAGCAAGTTACCCTGATAGACTGGCTATCTACTGAAGATAGCAACTTACTCTGATAGACTTGCTATCATTGAATATAGCAATTGACTCTGATAGACTTGCTATCTAATGAAGATAGCATTTTAGTCTGATAGACTTGCTATCTACTGAAGATAGCAACTTACCTGATAGACTTGCTATCTTTTGAAGATAGCAACTTATTCAGATAGACTGGGTATCAATTGAAGATGGCAATTAACTCTGATAGACTTCCTATCTACTGAAGATAGCAACTTACTCTGATATACTTGCTTTCTACTGAAGATAGCAACTTATTCTGATAGACTTGGTAAGATAGCAATTTACTCTGATAGACTTACTATCACCGAATATAACAATTTGCTCTGATAGACTTATTATCTACTGAAGATAGCAACTTACTCTGATAGACTTGCTATCTACTGAAGATAGCAACTTACCCTGATAGACTGGCTATCTACTGAAGATAGCAACTTACTCTGATATACTTGCTATCTACTGAAGATAGCAACTTACTCTTTGCTATCATTGAATATAGCAATTTACTCTGATAGACTTACTATCTAATGAAGATAGCAACTTAATATGATAGACTTGCTATCTACTGAAGATAGCAACTTACTATTTGCTATCATTGAATATAGCAATTTACTCTGATAGACTTACTATCTAATGAAGATAGCAACTTAATATGATAGACTTGCTATCTACTGAAGATAGCAACTTACCCGGATAGACTGGCTATCTACTGAAGATAGCAACTTACTCTGATAGACTAACTATCACTGAATGTAACAATTTACTCTGATAGACGTGTTATCTACTGAAGATAGCGACTTACTCTGACAGAATTGCTATCATTGAATATAGCAATTGACTCTGATAGACTTGCTATCTAATGAAGATAGCATTTTAGTCTGATAGACTTGCTATCTACTGAAGATAGCAACTTGCCCTGATAGACTTGCTATCTTTTGAAGATAGCAACTTATTCAGATAGACTGGGTATCAATTGAAGATGGCAATTAACTCTGATAGACTTGCTATCTACTGAAGATAGCAACTTACTCTGATATATTTGCTTTCTACTGAATATAGCAACTTATTCTGATAAACTTGGTATCAAATGAAGATAGCAATTTACTCTGATAGACTTGCTATCTACTGAAGATGGCAAATTACTCTGATAGACTTACTATCTACTGAAGATAGCAATTTACTCTAATAGACTTGCTATCTAATTAAGGTACCGTAAGCCCGTTTTACCCTGTGACCGGGAAAATCACTTTCTTTCTCCCACTCTCCCCTTATAGTTATAGCATGGAGGTAACAGTCATGTTTGTTACTTCCATGGTTATGGCCACCTTGAAACTTGTATTTTGCGGCCCAATCCTTTGAATTTGAAAGTACCCGTTGTACCTTGCCAGAGATTACTTCCAAAAAACAATCCTCAGAGATTATAACTCGGGACGTTTGCGAAAGTAGGAGGGACTAATGTTTATCAGGATTTTGGGCGATGTCTTTGAAAAAGGTCACACTGGATATTGTACTAACAGATTGCTGTGCCACGGTAGCCTCATTCCAGAGGCCGGACGCTCTCGGGGGGACGCTCTCTGGGAACAATGAATCCATGAATTATGTGGATGTACACTGGAAGGCTGTATACACTGTTTGTCATATGGCCACGTCTGGGTCTGTCTGCTTTCAATTTGATGTAATGGTCTTGGTCGATGTCGATGAGGTCGTTGAGGATTTTGTGCCGCAACTATGAGGTAAGGCGTTGTGTCCGTCTTCTGCTCTCGACGTTCCATCCAAGATGTTGAACACTCTCAGTAACACTTGACTTGGATTTAAAATCTCCCTGGACAAATCTTGCTGCCCTACGTTGGACTCTTTGGAGGGCATTCTGGTTTTAGTCTTGGTGCCAGGATTCGAAGCAGCAGAGGCATACAAGATGTGGTTGGATGAAGGTGAGATACAGGTTCTCCTTGGTTGGTGGACATTTCTATGAAGTTGAGCATTCTTTCTAGTAGCTTTGCTGGCTGCATGGCATGACTGTTTGTCCCACTTCAAGTCACTTTGATTGTTTTTGTGTGGGGAGCTCTTATCTATCGATAGTGATCTTTTGGTGTACATCCCAATACTATAACCAAAAGCTCTCCGTTCTTTGTGTGAGAAATAGCCGATGGTGTAAGTCCTCTCGAAAACCCAAAAAATTAATTGGTCAAATAAAAAGAAACGGATTAATAGGGTTAAATATCACATAAAATGTGGAGGCAATGAATTGGTCATGGACTCAGAGTAGGAAATTCGGCTCATAGCACTATTATTTCGAAACTACATACTCTAGGTTGAGAAATATTTACTTATAGTTCTCTCTGGGTGAGCTATGATGATTAACATTTTTAATAACAATTTAATCATCACAGTTCACCCAAAGAAATTAATTTAAATTTGAATTCTTGATTGTGATTTTTTTTTGTAGAATTTTTGACAGCTACAAAACTGATACTACAAGTTTAAAAATTACATTACACAAAGGGAAGAAACAGACGAAGAGCAAAATCCCGGGTCCGCACCGGTCTGAGGCTAGAATTCTGGGGTGCTCTGTTTAGAAAAGGAAGTTCCCACAAACAGTTATCTTCCATTTTCCCGTCGCGAAGATCGCGGTAGAGCGTGTATCTCAACCGTTAGCCGAGATTCTCGAAATGACGTCATTTCAAGTAGGCATTGATTTGACGTCACTGTTTGTGATTGATTGCTTGATTGATTGCTTGATTGATTGCTTGATTGATTGATTGATTGATTGATTGATTGATTGATTGATTGATTGGCTTCATTAAAAACATGTTCTTACAGTTCGAAGGCGCTCTTTAAATTGACAATCAATCAATCAATCAACCAATTAATCAAGCAATCAATAAATCGATTAATCAATCAATCAATCAATCAATTAAATAAATAAATGAATCGATCAAACGATCAATCAATCAATGAATAAATACATAAATACATAAATCAATAAATCAATCAATCAATCAATCAACCAATCAACCAATCAATCAATCATTCAATCACAAACAGTGACGTCAAATCAATGCCTACTTGAAATGACGTCATTTCGAGAATCTCGGCTAACGGTTGAGATACACGCTCTACCGAAGATCGCGGCGATGTTTGAAAGTCAGTGGAAATCAATCCCACAGACTTTGAAACTTGACGTGTCAAAACATAATTGATATACACAATATTATAGCAGGTATTGTACAGAGTTTAATTGTCGATGTAGACGTAGCTGGTGTTGTAGAATAAGCCTGTCGTTGTAAGTTATCGTACACGTAGTAAAATAGTAGACGACAAAAACAAATGAAAAGGTTCCGAATTTGGCAATTTTATTTTGGCTTACTTACTTTTTTTACAGTTACATTTAGGCCTTAACTTCTCCTTCGTGAATAATTCTGAACATGACATTTTTGTAAATCTGTCAATAAAATAACCCTGGAGACAATACTCTTCTTGAAATGTCTCTTGCATTGCAGTAATTCTTTCACTTCAATTCAGAGTCAACTTCAGTGTGTCAACTGTCATGTGCAGATGTGTGTGGTCTTTTAATAAAAGTTTTAGTTAATAGTGTAACTGTAAGTGTACAAAAAAATCATAACTTAGTGTTATTTGTCATCAGCTGGTATTATTCATCATAGGGTATTTTGCATGTTTCACTATCTGTCCCCATCCTAAGTATGACTCCTTCTAAATATGATTTTTGTGGTAATTTCTGTATCGCTTACCAGAGCTCAAAAACACACTCTGACTTTGTGCTTGTTGTTCCTATCTACTTTTTCTCATCTATCTTAAGTTTAACATTTTATACAAATGCAATATTCCCTTGAAATTTAAGGTGAAATTCTAAGCCAATGCACTACGATGTTTATCGAAATCGGCGACATGTTTGTTATTTTGCGATGGGGGACAAGACTAAATCTGGACCGTGTTGCATGATGGGATACTTGCAAAATGTCTGAAACAAATTCTGCCACTGCGTTTGCCAGTCGGAGAATTATGATTAAATATGGAATAATTTAGCATTTTCATGTTTTAAAAAGTGGCTGAAAACAAAGAAGAGGACTTTATGAAGGTGTGTAGCTACATGTAGTATGAAAATCAACAGAAATTGCTGTAATTCCCCTAGGGCCCTAGTAATCATTGAAATGGACCACCATTTTCGTTATCTACTGAGTTGTGTTTTCCTGCATTGGATGTGAAGTTTTGCACAGCTTGTAGCGATACCTTATTACAAAGATTACTAAGGTCGACCAAAAAATTATACTGATGGGTAGCCTATAGGTAGTCTCTTTTTATAAAAAGACTCCATTTTTCAAGCATTTTCTCCAGGGTATAGGCCAACTTTCACACATTTGC
Source organism: Ophiura sarsii (assembly GCA_035610835.1). NCBI lineage: Eukaryota > Metazoa > Echinodermata > Ophiuroidea > Amphilepidida > Ophiuridae > Ophiura > Ophiura sarsii. The sequence goes on along the minus strand of CM069441.1, from coordinate 147,252,337 downwards.
TGCTTTCAAGAATTTCGTATCTCAGCAGCTCAATGACCTCCAGTCCTGATCAGCCTCAAACCTGTCTCATTGTCAAAAGTTTGTAATTTGACTTGTGTAATAAAATCAGTATACAAGAATCCGTTTGCACAACCAATTAGATTAGATCACAAGACCTCCATCGATCATCATTAAACCACTCATGAAAATGAGCATCATGCATTAGTCCATGCAGTACCCATATCCATGATATGGGTACATGTTCAAGCAACTCTGTAAAGTGGAACCAGAACTGTGACTTGAACCGTGACCCTCTAAAAGTGAGCTATCATGTGACTAATTTACATAAATAATTAATGTCTAAATTCTGTTTTTACGGACATAACGGACATGTTTAACTTAAAATTTAGTGTTCACCTGGCTCTTGACCAATATGTACAGTATCTATTATTTGGATGAAATTCAATCCGGTAGCCTTGCACAGAAAAATAAAAACCTAATTGAGTAATTGACCTTGTGTGTGTTGTTGTTTATGTTCAAAATGGCCGACAAAAAGGTGATTTTGTGTTTTATACCCTGTTTTACTTGCTAGTCCTATTAAAAAAAATTCCAATGCGACTTTTCTGAACACTTTTGCTAGCTCTTAATTTCATAGCAATGCCATGACTAAATAGTGAACATTCAATGACAACTTTGATTCTCCAAAGAGGTGAGTGGGACATAAAAACGGAGGATTTTCAGGGGACTAACATTTTTGTCTAAAACGGTTCCCTTCAACATTATGCATTGAGCCGATACCCAAATCATAGATTTGGTATCTATCGAGACTAATCATGCATATGCTTTCTTAAAACAGGCAAGTTTAGTCAGCCTCACATACCTGTCTTTAAATAAGTTTAGCTCACATTTTACTAACTGTTGGAAACAAATTTATGTTGCTGACAAATATAATTTAGTTGATTTTTAAAAAAAGATTATATCTCATAACTATGTTTCAAAGCTGGTTTTATTATTATTGATGGCACTTTGATAACGAACCCATTCTTTCCTTTTATTTATTCACAGGATTTACATGAATCACTCGAGATGAGTTACCAAGATTCCAAGCTAATTCCTAAGAAATCATCCAAGGTAAGTTAAGGAACCAATGTTAATGTAGTGTAAAACAAATCAGAGACTAACATCAAATCCCAATCTCTAGTTTCCGAATCCAGAACAGCATTGGCAAAGCTCAGCACCAAAACTAAGTCAAGTGTCAGTGATTGTAAATATTATTGAGATTGAGCGTAGGTTCCATAACTAAATTATAATTTGCATTACTAATTTGCCTTTAACATAGCCTACAAAATCTTTTAAACCTGTTACGGCTGAACTTAGTTAACATTTACATGCCAAACACACTACTCAGGGTTCAGATCAACTCAACTAGTTTTGAGACAGACAACCCTGCTGAGCAAGGCATTGATTTTCCATCAACATGTTAAGGCAATCTCTTGAGCATATTTCAACCTACACCCTCAAAAAGTTAATTGAAAAGGTGAAGTACATCTGTTTTCCATGTTATCATGTGCCTCTCTGTGTACACAATTTTATAAACATGGCCCATAGTTTTAGGTTTATGTATGTATGTATGCGTTAGGCAACCGATATTAAACATTCTATCTAAACATACATGTTCAGGGTCACTTTAAGCCTATGTATGTATAATGTATTTACGCAAACCAATATGTGACACAATCAAGCGGAATCAGGTCTTGAAATAAGAAATGAAAAGGGCAGGCAATATAAGGCAATTTGAAAGGGGCACCAACTTTATCCAAGGCCATTATGTACTTTTGAATGGAGTGAAAACAGCCAGAAATTGAGGGCATCAAGGCTACTAGGTGGGGCATCGAAGGTAATGTCCTTCGATGCCTTCGATTAATTCAAACCCTGAGCGGAATGAGTCGGATGTCGGGAATATTGATTTTGGGTTTATAGGTAAAAAGAAGGGTGATCTTTTACTTTGTTTTCTCAATTGGTATATTGTTTGTACCTTAAAAACTAGAAGTTCGTTTTAGTGGGGTTTGAACCATACTGTAGCATTTTCACCTGCTTTTAAATGATATTCAAATATCAAAATGTGACTCATTTTGCTTGATCATGTCAGATATTAAACATGATCCAACCTCACATTTTCAGGGTCACAGTTGGGTAACACCTTCATTTGGAGACTTTGGTGATTTTGCCGCTTCACAGCCATCAAATCAAGCTAAAAAGAAGACAATATCTTACTCAAGTCAAAAGATAACAGGTAATGTGTGAAATTAAATAAGTAGGGTTAGGCCAGATGTTGCCTTAAAGGGATACACAGTAGTGTTGAAGAATTTATTTTTTATATAATTTACTTAAGAATTTAAGGTGAACTTAATGGTCATTTTTGCTGTTACCACTCACGAAATCAAAAAAGCAGCCTTATGCCCAGCATATTTATATTGAGAACGTTAATTGTTATAAGGCCAAGACGGAAAAAATGATCTGTCTCACATACCCGTCCCGTGCAGATAAGTATGGTGTGGAATCGCTTTTGCCACATAACCCTATATGTGATGGTGCCAAATTTTGGCTTTTTTTAGTTGTCCGTGGGGGATTAGGGTGGGGGTGGTATTGGCCAAAAACACAATTAAATAAGAATTCCGCATTTAGCATAGCTATTTCTTCTAAATAAAAAACACCCACAAATAAAAATGCATATAGCATAGCTATTTTTTCCAAATGTATGTGAGACAGACCTTTTTTAGTTTTTTTGTTGCCTAAGTGCCTATGCAGTAGATTTAATCAAATACTGTTGTCAGATGTACATTGTATTACCTTATGGTGATTTTGGCGACCACATTGTCATTTTATTTTGGATGTGTTTACAAATTTGAAAAATACTAATGTATACCGATAAAGTCACATCTGAGACATAATTATTGAACATTGAATACAAACAATTTGAAAGAAACTCTGGAAAGTATATTGATCTTAGTTCATTTTAAAATAACAGGTACTTCTTGGCAAGATGGTCCATCTACTTCCACACAAGCTGCTTCCAGGAGTACTAATAGAAAGAGAATTAGAGAAGACTACAGTGTGTCTAAGCAAGACAGAAGTAAACCTATCAGTAGTGATGTAAATGTCCCTTGGGCAGAGAAACATGCACCACAATGCCAGGTAAAGAGAAAATATATATATTTGCCATGTCACATTTTCATCTTGATTTATCCAATTTCCTAAAAACCTTTTTGTAGAAATAATGATAAGATAAGGAAAGATAAGGTGTGTGAGCTTGGTATGTAAAAAGATAGGATTAGGAATGGGTTTTTATGTAAACTTTACAGCTTTTTATTGTAATAATATATGTTCACCACTCATATAAAAGATCAGCATTTTAATGTTATTTGCTTGTAGCCAACAACAATCTTAATTATTAGCACAAACAGTTTAATACGTGTAGTGATCTGAGTTTAAAAGGGCTTTTTGAAAAAATATTAATTTCCTCAATAACCCCAACTACACTTCTCGTTAGCGCGCGTCATTGCATCCAGACACATTTTTAAAATGTTGAACGGACAAGATTGGACACTTAAAATTGATCGAACATTTAACAAAATGTTGCATTATTTTACTTCATGAATTGCAAATAAAGGCAAATATTAAATAAAAACCAATTCCTTCAGCTAACATGGCTAAGCTTATTAGAAGGGTTACATTTCGTTTGCGGACGTTCATATATTTTCGCTGGGGGTATTCGACTATGCGCCAGTGCAGTAGCCTTGTCATTGTTTCGACAAGCTTTGATTTTGCTCGTGACTTGGTCAAATTTTGGCAAAGTACCCCTTTATTATTTCTCGGTAGTTTTGAGCATGCGTGGCGTCAGCAAAAATGGCCGCTCAAGTTAACACTAGCGAAAACATGTAGAAAATTGATGGCATTTTCAGATTTTCAGCAAGTTTTGGGGTGTTTTCTTTTGCATTTTTGAACAAAACTTACAAATCGTTAACGATTCGTCTGTCACAACTAAGTCATGGAATGTGGTTTAAAAATCATTCTTCACATTTTTACTATGAGCTAGTCATTTGATATAACGATCTATCGAGTGTACTGATTGAAATAATGTGTGAAACACAGGGACAATGTTGTTGTTTTGGGGGGTTTGAATATATATGGATGCACAAATTTCCGTTTGAACACAATTTTTAGCCACCTCGTCATCAAACTTGCGTATTTTTCAAAACTTAACAGGAACACTGACCCCAACCCATTTGGTTGGTTTGTAGCAATCTCGGGGATTGAACCTGGGCCACTGCGGCCACAGTCTAGGTGATCGTGCATAACGCTAATGGGGTTCGCGCTCCAAAAAATAACTTATCGGAGCCTATGTGTATCTTTGCGTGGTTGTGCAATGAGACTGGGAATGGGGGTCCACCATTGCTGTACTTCTGTTGAATTCTGTTGAATTTATAGGGAGGTTAATTTATTCAAGATATTGATGTTGTGTGTATTTTTCTTTTCAGGCTGACCTTGCTGTACATAAAAAGAAGATATCTGAGGTTGAACAGTGGTTAAAAGATCACATTGAAAAAAGGAAACTATCAGGACAGGTTAGTCATGTATAGTCAGGGTCAAACTTCTGTGGTGAACATAGAAATGTTTGGCTGATATTGATTTTTGCCTTTCAAGCAGCTACCAAGAAAATAACAATATGCGAATATATATCTCTTGTGCATGAATCTCATAATGAACTTTCAAATTGCAAATTTAAGAACAAACCAGACAGTTTAAAATAGGTAGAGCATGAAAATGTGAGCGCAGGAAAATTAACCACTTATACAATAAACAATAATGTGGCATCTTCCCCTCTTTTTAGACCATTCACAAGCTTGTAAAAGTAAGCTAATTTTCTTCTTTTTTTCTGTGATAAAAGTAAATTTCCTTTATTTTGCTTTTATTCGTAAGTCCTCTTAAATGTCAATCAAAATGGTGATTCAAAGTATTGTTTACTTGACAGAACATTTACAGAAAATATAATGAAAAATACTAACTCTTATAAATATTGTTACTACGTAACAGGTGTAACTCCCAACTCGTTATCCGTCTGGGACTCTGTCAATAGGTCTGAATAAACAAAAGTTATCAGTGAATCAGGGTCTTAGCTAGGATTTGAAAGTTGCCCGTCCAAAATATAAAATAAATTTTAAGTTTAATATTGATTGTATTGACGTGCAAAGCACGAAGGTGCGAAGCACCGCCTTCCGCGCTAGCGCGGACAGGGGGGAGTCTGAGGGGGGATGTGGCCCCCTCAGCGTTCGAAAAAATTTCAATTTTCAAACTCATTTGGTGTGATTTGGTGGGCACTTTGACCGATATTTTATTGAAATGGTCGTTGTTCAATGTTGATACAAATGATATTATTATGTGACGTTGTGTTGATTAAAAAAATGAAATATCGTCTGTTTCTTTCTCGCCTTGCCAATGCCTCAGCCAACAATCCCTTCAAGCTGGTCGCTGATCTGATCAGTGTTCGTCTCCGATGTCTGCTATTGTTTACAAATATATTTCCACTTGTGTTTTTGTATTGTCAACAGTCAAATCAAAGAGTCTGAAACCCATCGTCTAATTTCTAAATGTCGCAGTGAAATAAAAATTTGCGTTAGGAATAAAAAATATTAACCTTTAGAATGCTATACTGAGTTTGTCGCCGTAAATGGATTGTAGTTTTAAAAAAGAAAAATGCATAAACTTGTTGAATGAAATAAATAATAATAAGTATGAGTAATGCGAGCTTACATGCACTGAAGAATGCCGCTTCATAAGTAAGGTCTTCGGGGATTAGTCCATGTCCATAAATTAAAATTATTCATTTGTGAAGTCGTCGGGAAAATCCCAATCTATCATTTCTAGTGCGCAATTGTCGCATTCTGTTTTTGACGTAAACACGTGGCGGTGACGTCACACATCCCAGCTTTACCGGGAAAATCCCATTTCGTCATCATTAAAGTGCGGAGTAAATGTTGTAAACTAACTTGACGTAAGCACGTGGCGCGGTGCAGATGTCCCTCTCATCCCAACGGACTATACTTTCACAGGTCTAACTCTACACACTTCTGATGTCGCCGAGAAAATCCCATGATCATGATGATTGCAAATCAAATCTATGCTACGCAATCAATTATCAAGTTTATCATGTTTATAGACATGTGGTGTGGTGTGTATCGGGTTTCCTACCTATATTTCAGGAGTCTATAAAAAGGCCAAATAAAATAAATAAATTGCTCAGATGCGCGGGATTTTAGGCTAAATAAAAAACTAAACATGTTTAGCATTTCCCCGCTTGTTTTTTTTAGTTTTTGAACAGAAAATGGTCATGGAAAACTGTCCTGAAGCCACTTTGTTAAGCTTAAATAATACAATATTGACATTAATACGCTCAAAGCGTGCAAAAATTGGCATTTGTAACACTTAAATGGTTCAGTATGATGTTTTTAACGTCCCCCACATAATATTTAGAATATTTGGTATGGTTTGAGGCTTGAGGGCCATTATAATGTTGAAACCTGTAGAACTTTGGTACAGTATGATGTTTTTAACGTCCCCGACATATTTAGAATATTTGGTGGGTCTGAGGGCCAATATAGTGTAAAAACCTGCATAAAATATTCGCGCGGAGCGCGCGAATATTTTGACTTTTTGAACTAAAATGATCATGGAAAACTGTCCTGAAGCTATCTTGTTAAGTTTGTATAATGAAACATTGGAACTAATGCGCAAAGTAAGTACGCAAACATTGACATTTTTAACACTTATTGTCCAGTATGACGTTTTTAACGTTCCCAACATAATATTTACAATGTAGAATATTTGGCATGGTTTGAGGGCCATATAATGTTAACCTGTAGAAAATATGCGCGCAAAGCGCGCAAAAAAAAAAATCAGTTTTTGAACTGAAATGGTCATGGGAAACTGTCCTGCATTGCCATTTTGTTAAGCTTGAATAATGAAACACTCAAACTAATACGTGCGATGTACGCAAAAATTGACATTTCTAACACTTAAAATGGTCCAGTATAACGTTTTTAACGTCCCTCACATACGCCCCCACCCTTGCGCTGCATATGTCGATCCTACCCTTCCTCCTCCTTATCCTCTTCCTCCCCTCCTCTTCCTCCTTCTTATCCTCTTCATCCCTTTTTAAACCGAGTCTTTTTGAAGGGGGAGGGGGCGAACGGCTCAAAGTTGTCCGTCAAGATATTTTCCCAAGCGGTAATCGCTATAACAATTACTGATTCAGTCTACATTTTTATATTATAACGAACAATGAAAGCGATGAACTATAATTATCATAATGTATTCAACCTTTGCCCTCGTACAAAATAATCCGCCCCTTACCCGTATTATAATTGACGCAACAACGTCTTTAATAACCGATCAAGCGTCACTATTAGTATGTTGAAGAGACGAAAAATATCGGGATGGAAACAAATTACGCAATACGCACGTGCCTATAGTCTCTCTTGAAAATTGGCCGTATAAATATTGTATTGACGCTGCTGTATGCATTCAACATCGACAACGGACACGACAGAAACCTTGTAGACGAGGTGAAATTATGGACGATGGTCGAGAGTTGTACTTTATATATTCACGATTAAGAAAAGTGCAGATAGATTGTGAAAATCTGAGATGATTATTTTTTTTAGTTATAATCGTCTCAGGTGAAAATGACTCCGATTTTCTAAAATGTCTTGAAAAAGACAATGAAAAATTGGGATAAAAAAGCACGTGCTCTATTAACACATTGCATGCTACATCAGTAACTTTGTTTACTTCACAATATGACAGGGCGGCAAGGCAGGAGATCCCAGCATGATAAAGGTTAATAATAGTACATGAATATCCATCTCTTCATCAGCCAAGGTCTGAACGCACCGTAAACAGTAGTCATAATATTCGATCGGGATTTTCAATGCTTGTAGAATTGATATAAGTCGGATTTGTATTCCGATTTTAAAGTGCCTACCGCTAGGGCTATCAAATAGTGGTGGCGTTGTTTTTCAGCAATGGCGGAAGGACGGTAAGGACCTGAGGGTAAAAATCGTCCAGTGCTATGGATGTTTATAATGAATTAATTATATAGGCCTATGTATTATTATTTTTTTCTTCCCAAAATTGCCCGTCAATCGGACGGGTTGGGGATATTTCCACCCGTCCACTTTAGAAACTGCCCGTCCAAAAGACGGGTGGACGGGTGGCTGGCTAAGACCTTGCAGTGAATGCTTATGCTATCGACCTATTGAGGTTCTGTGTTCGAGTCTGAGTAACACATGCGACATATAGGCCACAGGATAGTAACCTGCCATCGTCAGTATGATACAAATGATTTAAGCTTAGAAACTCTTTATTTTGTTTACTGGGCAATATTAAAGGGTAATTCTTTTTGTATTTTTTTTTACAATATCCTCCATTGAATAAAACATAAATGAATCACCATTTTGGTTGACCTTAACCTTGTTTTTATCAGTAAATTTGAAATATCATTCTCCTTTCTTCTCAGAATCAAGGTCCTATGTTACTTTTGACTGGCCCATCCGGTGCCGGAAAAACTGCAACTGTTCATGTCTTAGCCAAAGAAATGAAGATCGAAGTACAAGAATGGGTCAATCCTGTCACAGCGGTTTATACCCGTAATGAGGGATCTACCAATTGGAAAGGTAAATACTAATTAGAACAGCAATGTAGTACTGTAATTACTATAATAGATTTATAGTACTTTTGTTAAATTTTATAGAAAGAGCAAATGTGAACAATAGCCCAACAGACATTAACAAAGTTAATGAACTGAGTGATTACAAATCAACAAATCAACAGAGAACTCTGATGGGCCAATCAATTGGTTCACTGCAACTTTAGTCTAATGAATTGATATCGTATTTACATAATAATAAAATGCTATACTTCTCAGAGACATAACTACTAAATTGTTAAATAGCAGCTTCTGAATGGTAGAATATCAGGTGTCCATAGTAAAGACTCAACAGTATAATATGTAGAAAAAAGAAATGATAATTTAATGTTAAATGATGCAGAGAGAAAAATTGCAGCCTTTCGAATTTGGCAAACGGTATTTGATTGGAGAAACAGAATTTGCTTAATAATCTACATGTGATGGATGACCTTATGGCCTCGGAATTAAAACGAAAATCGATCCGCTGTTGCGATTATCTTCCGCCATTCTGTGTGTTTACTGTTTGCATTTGTGTGTCGTGACCCGTATCGATATAGTGTTAATTTTAAGCATCTCTTACACAGATGCAATGCAATTGCTTTACATGTAATATCTTACCGATCATAGCGTAAATGCTTGGTAACGCGGTAAATATACGATACGAAATATATCGTGTGTTTTGGCTATCATGTTTACACGATATGGATCAGATTTCAAACTTGGCAACCAATGAAATTGCATGCAGTATTTACACCTACTAAACGATAATGTTTTAAACTTTGTCTTAAAATCTATTGATACATAAATGGCAATTTCTGCATGCAATCTGACTGAGTCAGTTTGTATCGTGTACCCTTTGGAGAATCATCAATGAGGCAAATTCATCTACATATGTAATAGTAAATACCTGTCTTAGTTGGCTTTGAATCAATTAATATGGAAGGGTTTTTCTGATTAATCACAATTTTTGACATCATATTTTCATCATGTTCTTTGTTCATCAGATTTTGTGCCTGTGGGTGGTCACCAGACCGAATCCCAGCTGACCATCTTCCAAGACTTCTTAACAAGATCCAACAAGTACCAGACTCTACAGATCTTTGGTGAAGAAACTTCTCTGCGGAAAATAGTAGTAGTGGAAGACTTGCCCAATATAGTCTACAGAGAGCCACAATCTTTCCATTGTATCTTGAGAAAATTCAGAAAAACCGGTCGAAGCCCACTAGTGTTTATTGTCTCAGATAGCCATGGCAGTGAGTCAAATGCTCTGAAACTATTTCCGAAGGATGTGCAAGACTCACTAGGTGTTTATAATATAAGGTAAGACGACAAAGATCAACATGGCTTTATTGAGGTATTGCATGTGTTCAGCATTTGATTTACTTGGTGTAGTATAACAGAATGCAAAATTTCATGTTACAAAACAATTTGTTACAATGTAAACATATGTGACCTGGCACCACAAAATTAACGGAAAGTCGCGGCGAAGATGTTGCTGAATTGAAGCAGCATAGCAAATTATTGATTTGCCGTTTAAATTGTTGTTGGTATGGACCCATGGTCCCTTCTATTATAGGGGAATTCTAAAAAAGCAGTATGTATTGTTATGTTAAGAGTATTACCAGCCATGTCAGGCTATTTATTTTATAATACCGCTTTAATAAAAGGGCTTGGTCCATACTAACAACAAACTGCAAAAATCGATAACATGCTATCCTAGCTCAATTCAGCAACATCGTCGCCGCCACTTTCCTCCCATTTTGTGGTGCCAGGTCACATATGGTAACATCAAGCGAATAATACGTTTTGCAAAAAAACCTGCTATGCAAATCATTTTAAGGTAAATTGAACCTGCACTGATTTCTCATGCTTGTGACCTGATGATATAATGTAGGTATATATATACTATCCAATGTATCTGTATGTGGATTAGTTGCATTACATTGACAGTCATACTTTCTGCAATGTCCAAAAGACTGAGCATAAGGCAAAAAAAAAAAAAAAGTTTCCAGTAGCAAGCCTGAAAAGTCAAATGCGAAATGCGGTTTTATATTTCAATTTTTTTGTGCTCAAATTCATAGTAAAGATTCACTTGAAATGGTTTTTTTTAGTCAAATCTGTGCATTTTTGTTACTCTTATGCTCGCTAAAATGTGATATTCGCTGCGGATTTTCACTTTTGTGTTTGCCGTATGTGGCCAATCGCCATCTTGAAACATGCTGGACACAATTTCGACAAAAGATGGCGCCCTAACAATATTTCCCCCCGTTTTTTCTATAAAAAAATTAACTGCTAAGAATCGAGCGTCTCAGTGAAATGCGCCCGCACAACTTGAAACAAGCATGTTTTTTTGTTTGGCCAACAGGATGAGTCAGAAAGAATGGGCACTTTTTTCACTAAAGCATCACAAAAGATCTAGGCATTCATATCTAAAACCAATGGTAGCGTTATAAAGACCCACAACTTGGCTTTCATTCAAAAGAAGAATTTGAAAAATCTATCATTTCGTTATCATGTTACACTAATTTTATTTAGTAAAACCCCAAATTTTGAAGCCAATCCACGGAATGATCGAATTATCAAGCCATTCCTTAATGTATTCTAATGAGGTTTGCCTCCTGAATCAGCAGATATGCCTTCTGTTACTTTTCTTTCTTGATTTCCGGCTTTTTATATAATTTCACAGTTCTATTTATTTTCAGTCATTTTAAGATTTTGTATCCAACATTCATTTAGGATTTTCACTAGTTTCATTGATCAGCATCTCTGAATCAGGCAGCCAACAATATTATGTGTTATTGCCATTCCGTGGATTGGCTTTAAAATACCAGGTTGTACTAAAATTGTTGAACATTATGACGCAATATTCAAATTAAAACAATCTTTTTTTTTTAATGAAAGCCAAATATGTGGTCTTTGTAACACTGTATTTGATTTTGGATATTTGGTTTTTAAGACAAACACAATAACATGATTTAAATTTTAATAAGATTTTAAGAAAGCACATGAAAGTATACATACATTAACACGTTGTGAATGCAAACATGGCAATAATTATCTGTGATCCATAACTGTTTTATTATTTTTCAGTTTCAATCCTGTAGCACCAACAAGTATGACCAAAGTCTTGACTAGAATAGCTAATACAGAATCAGTACAGGTGAGTACATCTACAGGCAACCCTCCCCCAGAATGAATGGTGCCACAAATAGCTTTGTCCAACTGCATAGGATTATGATTGGAATGGAATATTTCAGTACTTTGAAGTGTGCATATTAATACTGTACATGTCCATGTTCTATTGAAGTCATCAGAATCCTTCATACAAGAGTATTGTTATTTAAACTGGGTGAATGGTTTTTTTATTTTTTTATTTATTTGGAAAACACTTTCAAAACTGTGGCACCCACCTGAAGGTGGTGCATCCAAATGAATACAAGAAAAAAGAGTAAAATATGAGTACACACTCACTGACCAACCACAATACTGCATCTTATAAGTAGACATTTTAATAGCGTGTACATAATCAAGATAAAGGTGTTTGATTCAGGCAGTGCTTGACATGCAACAATTTCGTGTGAGCATGAGTGTCCCTTTTTGTGTATAAAGAGCAAATGTGAATAATAGTCCAACAGACATTAACAAGGTTAATGAACTGAGTAGAGTGATTGGAAATCAAACTTGTAACTCTCTACAAATGTGAACAATAGTCAAACAGACATTAACAACGTAAAATGAACCGAGTAGAGTGATTATAAATCAAACTGGTAACTCTCTACAAAGTGCTCTGATGGGCCAATCAATTCATCCAGTTAAAGGATGCAATTTTTGACCCATGACCAAATGTTAAAATGACAAATATAGAAGTTTCTTCCCAGTCCAATTGAGAATACTGTTAGTAATCTATGATAGTTTTGTATTACTCCTATACAGGGTCAACACAAGTGTTATATCCATACTGTTAGTAATCTATGATAGTTTTGTATTACTCCTATACAGGGTCAACACAAGTGTTATATCCATACTGTTAGTAATCTATGATAGTTTTGTATTACTCCTATACAGGGTCAACACAAGTGTTATATCCATACTGTTAGTAATCTATGGTTGTTTTGTATTACTCCTATACAGGGTCAACACAAGTGTTCAGTTATATCCATACTGTTAGTAATCTATGGTTGTTTTGTATTACTCCTATACAGGGTCAACACAAGTGTTATATCCCAAGCAATTAGAATACTGTTAGTAATTTATGTTAGTTTTGTATTACTCCTATACAGGGTCAACACAAGTGTTATATCCATACTGTTAGTAATCTATGATAGTTTTGTATTACTCCTATACAGGGTCAACACAAGTGTTATATCCATACTGTTAGTAATCTATGATAGTTTTGTATTACTCCTATACATGGTCAACACAAGTGTTATATCCATACTGTTAGTAATCTATGGTAGTTTTGTATTACTCCTATACAGGGTCAACACAAGTGTTATATCCATACTGTTAGTAATCTATGATAGTTTTGTATTACTCCTATACAGGGTCAACACAAGTGTTATATCCATACTGTTAGTAATCTATGGTTGTTTTGTATTACTCCTATACAGGGTCAACACAAGTGTTCAGTTATATCCATACTGTTAGTAATCTATGGTTGTTTTGTATTACTCCTATACAGGGTCAACACAAGTGTTATATCCATACTGTTAGTAATCTATGATAGTTTTGTATTACTCCTATACAGGGTCAACACAAGTGTTATATCCCAAGCAATTAGAATACTGTTAGTAATCTATGTTTGTTTTGTATTACTCCTATACAGGGTCAACACAAGTGTTATATCCATACTGTTAGTAATCTATGGTTGTTTTGTATTACTCCTATACAGGGTCAACACAAGTGTTCAGTTATATCCATACTGTTAGTAATCTATGGTTGTTTTGTATTACTCCTATACAGGGTCAACACAAGTGTTATATCCCAAGCAATTAGAATACTGTTAGTAATTTATGTTAGTTTTGTATTACTCCTATACAGGGTCAACACAAGTGTTATATCCATACTGTTAGTAATCTATGATAGTTTTGTATTACTCCTATACAGGGTCAACACAAGTGTTATATCCCAAGCAATGAGAATACTGTTAGTAATCTATGGTAGTTTTGTATTACTCCTATACAGGGTCAACACAAGTGTTATATCCATACTGTTAGTAATCTATGATAGTTTTGTATTACTCCTATACAGGGTCAACACAAGTGTTATATCCCAAGCAAATCTACCCTAGATGCATTAGCTGGTGGTAGCTGTGGGGATATTAGAAGTGCAATCAACTCATTACAGTTTGCTTGTTTAAAAGGTACACATGTATGATCTAAATTTGTCATGTTTGATATTATTAGAGAAATTAGTCAAAGCTCTACATTAAAGCAATTTATGTAATGGCTAGATTTGTCATAATTGTAAAATAAATGACAATTTGCGTATACATAATTTCATATTCAGTAGTACGTCAATCAGAACTAAAAATAAATGATAAAATCAATATGATTTATGAGTCCGTAAAATCTTGGTTTTGATTAAAAAATAAAACAGGAACAAAATGTATGAGAATTAAGGAGAACTAGTTAGGTATGACATGTTAACCACTCTACTAAATAATCCTAGTTTAAGAGCAGTGTCAACCCGGCACTTGTTTCAAAAATTGAATTTCATATTTCTCTATTATTTTATACTTTTATATGTATTCTATCATTACCATCATAAGTTACTAATCGGAAGCTATTATTTCCCGTTCTTTTGGGTGATTTTAAATTGTTGTTTTGGTAAGTTTGAGTCGGGAAAAGGCGCATAGTTATTTGGCGGGAATTTAAGCGGAGTTCCGCGCTTTTCAAATGCTGCGACAGCTGTTCGATCATTGCGTCGCGCGATGAAACTTCCCGCGCGTAATACTAGACGCGCAGCTTAATATCCGCGACATAGACGCGAAAAACAAAAGAGCGCAAAACAATGTCTAAAATGTAAACAAAGGCCAATCTTACGATCATTTAAATTTCAGTTTTCTTCCAATTTCTTCACATTGTGACAATATAAATTGAATCTGATAGTTTATTATGATTGTTCATAATTAGTATGCTCGCTTTTTAGGTCACACGCCCGTGTGTTCCGTGAACATTTAGCTTTAAATGGTGGAAAATGTCAATATTTTTACTAAATCGATGTTTTCTAGAAGTTCAAATTTGAAGGAATTTTACGAATTTTCAGACAACATAACTAAAAATATATCAAACTATCAGGTAAGCTTTTACTACCATTGTGTAGAGGACTTTCAGCGCTAGGAGGCAATTTTTTATTTTTTCGATTATGGATTTTAAACTCGAGATATGCATCCATTTCTATTTTTTATTTTATAGTTATGCTGTCTGAAAAATTTGGGGTAAAAAAATGGCTTTTTTGGTTCATTTCTCAAAATTTAGTTTATTTGGTATCGCATTGATATCACCATCGGATTCCTTATCAAATTTCCTTTCTATAAATGTATACTTTTATGTACTTTTATTCAATATTTTCAAACTTAGAAGCAAAAGTTGATCATCAAAATAATAGGGTTGACACTTCCCTTAAGTGTACCATCACTCACTCATAAATGCTGTGCTGATCATATCTAACTTAAGGTTGGTGTCAACCCTGTTTGGCGCCAAATTTATCAAGCACTGTAACTTTTAAATTATAAATGTGATGTACATAAAAGTATACATTTTTTGTAATGAAATGAGTCAGAGAATCCATTTTTGGTATCAAATTTTACTAAAATTAGTGATTTTTATATTTTTGCCCAAAAATCATCTTTTTGGCGGCAAATATTTTCAGACAACCTAACAATATCAGTTTTTGATTAAAAATTCCAAAATTTCACCAAAATCATCTAAAATCAATTATCTAGGAGCGAATTTTTTTTTTTGGCTTAAAATTTGTTTGTTTTGAAAATATTGACCAAAAAGTGCCAACAAAATGGTTTTTTTCTCAAAAATCTCATTTTTGGCACTTTTTGGTCAATATTTTCAAAACAAACAAATTTTAAGCCAAAAAAAAAAATTCGCTCCTAGATAATTGACTTTAGATGATTTTGGTGAAATTTTGGAATTTTTAATCAAAAACTGATATTGTTAGGTTGTCTGAAAATTTTTGGTGCCAAAAAGGTGATTTTTGGGCAAAAATGTAAAAATCACTAATTTTAGTAAAATTTGATACCAAAAATGGATTCTGTGACTCATTTCATTACAAAAAATGTATACTTTTATGTACATCACATTTATAATTTAAAAGTTACAGTGCTTGATAAATTTGGCCCAAACAGGGTTGACACCAACCTTAACTGCACAGAATTACACGGAGGAAGTAAATATTTAATCAAGTTGGTGTGTAAGTTGAAGAGTAGATTTTCAAATGTTTGGATTTGATGTAAATAAGGAGCTTGGATGCATTCCTAAATGCCAAATTTTCTATCAATTTGAAATTCTTCCATTGTATTTCTGGCAATGCAATACATTTGGACAATTTAAAGAGGCAATATTTAGACAATATCACCTGCAACATCAATGTAGCCAAGCAAACTAAAGTTTGCCTACTGATGTGTGCTCGAAATGCCTGCCAAACAAAAGCTTGCCTGCCAGTATGCGGGCGCATTCGAAGGGGGTGCCATTATAAACCATACACTAAACCAAACCAGTCATCTGTAACAACAGCAGTCAATACAACAGTCAATGCATGTTACCCCATTCATGGAATGGAACCGGGCACTTAACATTGTTGATCAAAGAGGTGACATGGTGTATAGCTTTTGTAAAGGGATTTTCGCCCGATTAATGTTTCACGCTTTACCGAATTTGAGCTGTTTTGCGCGTTTTTAAATTTGCAGTTTGTAGCTTCATCATATAGACATATACGCAAAAAATATTTATATTCATGTGTTATATTTTTCACGGTAGCTGCTTTGAGCGAGAAAATCATGAATATAAATGTAGCATGAAAATTGTCACTTTTACAGTATGACAAATATAAACAGTTTTGATGCTTACATGATGGCATAATCTATTTTCCTATCATGTACAGATACCAAAGATCTCACCTCAGTATTACATTATGACACAAAGGATAAGAAGAAAACAAAATCCAAATCCCTACGACGAGGGGGTAAGAAGAAGGACGAGGCATCTGATGCAGCATTGGCAGCCATAGGAGGCAGAGATACTTCATTATTTCTTTTTCGTGCCTTAGGAAAGATACTCTACTGTAAAAGTAAGATAATCATATGGATATTACACAGGTTTTATGTAGTTTTCAAGTGGATTTTTTTCCATGAGAATAAAATGAATTGAATTGTAATCTTATATGACAGTGCAACCAACAATATGCACTTGATGGTTTAGTATAAACACTACACATAACGCAAATCTATCCCTTATGGGATCTCATTTTTATAGTTTAAGTATTGAGAACTGCTAATCATTGGTGTATTGGAGTAAAAAGCATGGCCTTATGACTTTGTCTTACAATCTACTTATGTAGCCAAATATGTTACATAATGTTATTCTGATTTCTTCACTGATACTTAAGATTATTTCTCTTTTTCTCTCTATCTAGGAAACCCAAAGTCTGATGATTACCCAGTGTTGCCAGATCATTTATCACACCATGATAGGGATCCATTAAAGATTAACACTGAAGTAAGTTGCATCAATTTATAGTCACCTTTGAGGGAGTATAGACATGTTATGCCATGCTAGTTTGCTGAATTAGCCAAACATTGAATTTTGATGCTAAAATTAAACATTCAAATCTTTCCTTCTAGATACAGTTTCAGCATCGAAGGACGCTTAAGATAATAAGGGCTCAATCAAACGAAGCAAAGCTTAACCATTTAAAATGTATGGACATGTTGTGTTGTCAAACCCTTGTAAAAGTTACTGAACTGTCACCCCCAAGGGCCAGCTTTATTGAGTCTGGTTTCTAACTGCTATCGAAATGCCACAATTACATTTATACCTACATTTTATCCAAACACAGGGTGATTATTGAGAGTTATACAATTTCAGAGCTCTATTTTGTTCTGAAATATATTTTCTTAGTGACAATATTTGGCCGATTATTTTATTATTTTGTTTGCTTCTACACGTATGAACAATGAGTAAATAGTTTGATAAATTAACATCAAGCATCAACAACTTACTGATTTCCATCGACTGTAAGAAGGGTAACATTGTACTTAGTTCAAGCTGACACAGTTGTTCTATTGCTAATGGCTAGGTCTTGTTTCTTGTTTTATATCTCAGCAAGTGTTAGGTAATACACACATGAGTAGCGAGATGTTCAACCTGTATCTACATCAGAATTACCTAGAATTCTACGAGACATTAGATGATGTGGTAGATGCAAGCAGGTATTTTAGTGATGCTGACTTTCTAGCTGCTGATTGGACGGTAAGTATTACCATGTGTATCACATGTGCATCATTTGTGTATCACATGGGAGTCATGTGCAACCTACACTGACTCTCTGGCTATTGACTAGACAGTAAGTCTTGCCATGGATATCACATGTGAATCATTTGTGTTTCACATGGTAGTCATATGTGCAACCTACACTGACTCTCTGGCTATTGACTAGACAGTAAGTCTTGCCATGGATATTACATGTGAATCATTTGTGTATCACATGGGAGTCATATGTGCAACCTACACTGACTCTCTGGCTATTGACTAGACAGTAAGTCTTGCCATGGATATCACATGTGAATCATTTGTGTTTCACATGGTAGTCATATGTGCAACCTACACTGACTCTCTGGCTATTGACTAGACAGTAAGTCTTGCCATGGATATTACATGTGAATCATTTGTGTATCACATGGGAGTCATATGTGCAACCTACACTGACTCTCTGGCTATTGACTAGACAGTAAGTCTTGCCATGGATATCACATGTAAATCATTTGTGTTTCACATGGTAGTCTTATGTGCAACCTACACTGACTCTCTGGCTATTGACTAGACAGTAAGTCTTGCCATGGATATTACATGTGAATCATTTGTGTATCACATGGGAGTCATATGTGCAACCTACACTGACTCTCTGGCTATTGACTAGACAGTAAGTCTTGCCATGGATATCACATGTGAATCATTTGTGTTTCACATGGTAGTCATATGTGCAACCTACACTGACTCTCTGGCTATTGACTAGACAGTAAGTCTTGCCATGGATATCACATGTGAATCATTTGTGTTTCACATGGTAGTTATATGTGCAACCTACACTGACTCTCTGGCTATTGACTAGACAGTAAGTCTTGCCATGGATATTACATGTGAATCATTTGTGTATCACATGGGAGTCATATGTGCAACCTACACTGACTCTCTGGCTATTGACTAGACAGTAAGTCTTGCCATGGATATCACATGTGAATCATTTGTGTTTCACATGGTAGTCTTATGTGCAACCTACACTGACTCTCTGGCAATTGACTAGACAGTAAGTCTTGCCATGGATATTACATGTGAATCATTTGTGTATCACATGGGAGTCATATGTGCAACCTCACTGACTCTCTGGCTATTGACTAGACAGTAAGTCTTGCCATGGATATCACATGTGAATCATTTGTGTTTCACATGGTAGTCATATGTGCAACCTACACTGACTCTCTGGCTATTGACTAGACAGTAAGTCTTGCCATGGATATTACATGTGAATCATTTGTGTATCACATGGGAGTCATATGTGCAACCTACACTGACTCTCTGGCTATTGACTAGACAGTAAGTCTTGCCATGGATATCACATGTAAATCATTTGTGTTTCACATGGTAGTCTTATGTGCAACCTACACTGACTCTCTGGCTATTGACTAGACAGTAAGTCTTGCCATGGATATTACATGTGAATCATTTGTGTATCACATGGGAGTCATATGTGCAACCTACACTGACTCTCTGGCTATTGACTAGACAGTAAGTCTTGCCATGGATATCACATGTGAATCATTTGTGTTTCACATGGTAGTCATATGTGCAACCTACACTGACTCTCTGGCTATTGACTAGACAGTAAGTCTTGCCATGGATATCACATGTGAATCATTTGTGTTTCACATGGTAGTTATATGTGCAACCTACACTGACTCTCTGGCTATTGACTAGACAGTAAGTCTTGCCATGGATATTACATGTGAATCATTTGTGTATCACATGGGAGTCATATGTGCAACCTACACTGACTCTCTGGCTATTGACTAGACAGTAAGTCTTGCCATGGATATCACATGTGAATCATTTGTGTTTCACATGGTAGTCTTATGTGCAACCTACACTGACTCTCTGGCAATTGACTAGACAGTAAGTCTTGCCATGGATATTACATGTGAATCATTTGTGTATCACATGGGAGTCATATGTGCAACCTACACTGACTCTCTGGCTATTGACTAGACAGTAAGTCTTGCCATGGATATCACATGTGAATCATTTGTGTTTCACATGGTAGTCATATGTGCAACCTACACTGACTCTCTGGCTATTGACTAGACAGTAAGTCTTGCCATGGATATTACATGTGAATCATTTGTGTATCACATGGGAGTCATATGTGCAACCTACACTGACTCTCTGGCTATTGACTAGACAGTAAGTCTTGCGCACATGAAGGCATCAAGCGCAATGTGCATCATATGCATGACGCCTGCGGGCAACCAAAACCAGGTGCGTGTCGCCATAATCTCGCGCGTATGCTTGGATTACTTTTGTGCGTGGAGAGATAAAAACCAAATATTTCTAGCCAATTTTGAACTGATTAAACTATAGACAGTAAGTCTTGCAATGGATATCACTCGCCTTTGTTAAATGTATGAGTGTAATATTATGAAATTGGCATTGCACTTAAAGGTAAACATGGGTATATAAGGATAAACACAGTCTGTCTAGTTTTTCAGAAAAGAGAGAAGCACCTGATGATACACCATATTTAGACCAAATGTTTTAATTTATTGTCTCTTAATGCAACCATTTTGTTGTTTGTATGTATTAATTATTTTCTTGTAGCATCGTTCAGCATTACGTGAGTATGGAGCTTCTGTTGCAGCCCGTGGTCTAATGCAATGTAATAGCACTAGAAGTAGACATGACTGTGTCAGCGTAGGAAAATGGAGACCACTTCACAAACCACAATGGTTTGAAGTGTCTAAAAAGGTAAGACAAAAGGCCAAATAAAAACTAGTTAATGCTTTTACTATAATAAAGCTAAATTGCTAGTAAGTAAATATTTGAACTTGTTAGCAAAACAACTACTTGGTCGAGTGAATACCAATTTTACAGTCTTCTGAAGCATTCACTTAAGTTTTAGCAAGATCCTACATGAGGAACTTACACTCTTGTTGGCGGAAGCAAGAACAGTTAGGGGATGAGCCCAAATTTGTTTTATAATATTGAAACATGTTTGAGAAATGTGCGGGAAGCGCCCAAATATTTTCTGTTCTTGAAGTTTATAGAAATGAACCTAGTTGGACATCCTTGCCAATGTGGATGTTAAATTGACCTTTTGACCTTGATTTAAGGTCAAAGGTCACACATGTTTCAATGGGACATCAAAATCTAAATTTAACATTATAAACACATGCAATTAAAAGAGCTGTGGGCTGAGTGTTTAGAACAAAAAGGTTAATTACAACTTTGATTGTTTATCAATCGTTTTTGACCTAAGAAATAAGAATTGATAAACCATGTTATAAGGTTGGTATATTAATGTACTTTATATTACAACAAATTTCAAAAATCAATTTTGATTCTTTAGGTAAAAAATGCACTTTTGGTCAATATTTTCAAAACTAAAGATTTTTATGTAAAACAAAAAAATGCGTTCCTAGAGAAGTGTGTGTCTTTATGGTTTTGGTGCAATTTGGGCATATTTGACCAAAAACTGATTTTGTTACGTTGTCTGAAAAACTTTGAGCCAAAAAGTGGTGGTTTTTTTGTAATTTTTTTAAAAAAATCAGCATTTTTGGTATTTTTTGATACCAAAATGGATTCTCTGACTCGTTTCATTAACAAAAATGTATACTTTTATATACAACACATTAATAGTTTAAAAGTTACAGTGCTTGATAAATTTCATTAAAAAGGGTTGACACCTCCCTTAACTAGTCCACCTTTTGCTTTTGCTTGACCTTTTGCTAGTTAAGTAATTGGTATTTTTTTAATTTATTTGGTTCCATAACTATAGACATGATAGTTTTATATGCCTCTGACCAGTTTTTGTCTTTGTTTGTTTTTCCTTAGTCACGTGAGAGTAGTATTGCAGCAAAGGGTTTATTTGTTGGTCATTGTTGGACACCTGTTGATCTGCAAACACAACTATTACCATATCTAGCCATCATAAATATTCCACTCAAAAATCCTGGTAAGTACTCATTACTACTCATTACTCAATAATCAAGTGTTGAAATAGATTATATTATACTATGCGGCAACTATGCTAGTCACTGAGCTCCTCCGAGTGGTTTAGTAGTGGTTTAGTAGAAAAGATTGTACCTGTTTGGATGTTCTCTTCATAGTTTTGGAAAAGATCTTCTGAGACAACTATTTAGTTTCTTTTCTTGATTAATCCAGTATGACATGTAGTTAATCATACTTGTTCCTATGTAGTACAATAAGTGTACATCCAGTTGTTGAAGAGGGTGGTTACAATACAGTGCAACATTTATAGGTGGAATTTACTTTATGAATTTGATTTGGTCTAGTAAAGTGATACCTGATGTTCCATTAGTTATGTATTTGACCTTTGGAAATATGCATTTCTTTTCTGTCCAGAAAATATAGCTAAATATATAAGTTTTAATTAAATTGTTGTTTCTTAAATATGTTACTTCCAGGTCAGATTGCCTTCCTACAAGAGTTAACACGGTATTCTTCCAAACAAGCTATTAGCAGAGGGTGAGTATTATATACACTATAAACAGCAAACCACTGTGCTGCCTTATGCCATTTCCATTCTGATTCTGATTCTAAAATAGTGCCACCTCTTACAATCTGGCTATCATCGCTGTTCTGTCAAAACCTTGTATCTTCCATCTGGCCCTTCAGCATGTATAAAGTAATACTTATCTTTGGGCAATCTGCTTTAACATGTTCATGGGCCAGCAGAACTATATCTGTCAAAACCATGTAAGTGCTCATGCCCCCTGAGCATGTCTAAATCAACACTTCCTATATATAACCATTGGGTAGTTTCACTTTATAAATACTGAAGGGCCAGAAAAACATACAACATTTTGACAGAACAGCAACACTGTGTTGAATCAAACCGTAAACAGTGTCTTCAAAATAACACGCTTGAAAGAGATGGCATGACAAGCATACTTAGCCCTTTCATTGAAGTGATATGCGCAATCAGGTTATTACATATATCATGCCATTTCATGTCCTCTATATTGTATCGATCACAACAAATGTAGCCATACCCAATTCAGCACTTGTGAAGTATGCTGAAGATGTTATGTAAATGATAGCAATGGCACTGAGTTTTTCTTTCTCTGATTGCATAATTTATTATATTTCCAATGTGTCAAACTAACAAATTCAATAGCAAATATGATACAAACATGTGCTTCTGTATATTAATTATAGCAGTTATTACTTGTTCTACGAAATGTCTTGGGGGAACATATTTAATGAATTGAGTTGTAGACCTTTTCAAAACTTATTAGTTCATACAATCATTGTTTTTCCTTTTCTTTTCTAATCTCGATCTCAATCTTGAAATGGTCTATTATCACATGGTTATCACATAATTTATTTATTTTTACATGCATTATAGTGTGGTTATAGTAGAGAATATAGGGTGTATTAAAAAAAGACTAGGACTCTGTTTCATGACGGTTTATACTTGTCGAAACCACTGGAAATGACTAATTCACCTTCAGTGCAAAGCCCAATTAATAATGATAATATTCTGAAAATCTTAGATTAGTCCAATGAAAAATAAGACCGCTAGCATAATTTGCATAAACCATGTCATTTACTAGTCTGTACAATGGGATTTACACATACAAACCAGAAAATGACATGGTTTACATTTCAAAAGTTTGCATTCATAAACAATGTAAATCATCTATCAATAACAATAGCAAAGATTAGTTTGGTATTCCTCTTAATTCTGGCACAAATCATTAATAGCTACATAATCCACAAATTTGATGCATGAATATTTTTGTGCAATGTTCAATGTTGCTCAGGGTTCTCATGAGAAAGCCCTAAGTTGTGGTAGGAAAGCACCAATCATGTCAATAGTGTATTTATTTATACCATTCATAGACATGTGAAATTGGACTTGCAAGTCAACTTCAATTTCTGCCATAAGAATGATAAGAAGTAGAATTTCCCTTTAAGTATGTAATCTTGCAATTTCATGTTACGTTACTCTACCTTTACTGTGTAAATTACCATTATACATACATACTACAAAATGGATTGACTTGCCTAAATGGTCATACTTTCCTTAATTGATGATGGGGTTTTTTTCTTCATCTTTTCAAGATTTGAAATTTGTTAGTCATACTTAACAATGAAATCATTGTCATGGTCATGGTTTGAAAGGGGTTGTGTTATGGAGGATAAGGCTGTGTGTTACTGGAAAGAGAATTTCTTTCTGAAACTTTGATACCAAAATCTCATTTTTGAAAAATGGAGATGAGGCCTTGTGTTTCTGAGCCCTCGACATGAATGCCATATTGGTGTGTTATAAATGTTACTTTAGAACAGCATATTTGTTAAGGTATCATGCTTTGCTCTGCTGTGCCATCAATATTATGTGTGTATCAAATGATATGTGAAGCCATTATCCCACAATGCTGCTTTAGTATTGATCAAAATATTTATGCTTTTATCTTTCTTCCAGCTCTCGAGCAGAAAAGCTAGATGAGAAAGAAGTAGATACTGATGAGGATGGTGATGACTTTCCTAGTTCTCAGCGAAGTAACACTAGTGAATCAGTACTGAAGAAACCTGAGATAGTAGCAGAGCATACAGACCCAGCATATGAGTCAAGAGATGCGATAGAGGAGGAAGAGGACATTATTATAGAAGATTTTGATGACTGAGCGTATTTGTACTCTATGGTAGCATCAAAATCACTAAGAAATATTTCGAATTATGTGTGCATATGCTACTTGAATACAGAAGAGATTTCCTAGACGTGATGAACATTCATTCCAATCATGGAGGATGTAACTATAGAAGTTTTTACTGACCATGTTAGTAGTCAATGACACTGTCAACAAATGAGAGGCAAGAATGCTAAGAGGGGACACTCCATAGTTACACTGCTGTTCAGCAATTACAAAGTGTCATCATATAATACATACGAGGGGGTATCAATAAGTTCTTGAAATCACAGACGACGATGGACACGCGAAAACCTAAATTTTGAATTCGTATTGGAATAACACGTAATCGCGAATGTTGATCTAATCATTTTGAAAAATTCATCATAGGTTAGAAGAAAAATGTTCCAATCCAAAACCGTTGTGGGTGGCTAACCACCTGCAGTGTCAATATCATTTTCTGAATTTAAACCGTTGCTAAGCGTTTGTCCCATTCACTTGATCACGTAACCTCGTTCGCATATTTTAACCTGAATACTCGTGAATACGCCCGTGTTCAGCGTCGTCTGTGAAATCACCAAGAAGTGAATCAGCCAGAAACTTATTTTTTGATAAGTGACCCTTCAGACATCTTTAAAAAGTCACTGTGCAAAGTCACACATTTTCCCCACTTTTTATTACCTGTCCACAGACCGCCATTGTAGAGATCTTCAGATTGACCGCCATTGATTGATTCTCAGATTGCCTCAGATTGCGTTATTCCCAAAACAGCAATAAATGGTTTAAAGTGTTGACAGAAAAGGGTCAAAGGTCATGTACGGGTCATTAGAGGTCAATCTGTGTACACCCCATGTTACCCATGGATAAGATTATTGTCACCAAGCTGGTTTGTAATGACCTTTGACCCCTTTTTGTCAAAACTTTAAACTATTTATTGCTGTTTTGGTGAATAACGCAATCTGAGGATCAATCAATGGCGGTCAATCTGAGGATCTCTACAATGGCGGTCTGTGGACAAGTAATAAAAAGTGGGAGAAATGTGTGACTTTGCACTGTGACTTTTTAAAGATGTCTGAAGGGTCACATATCAAAAAAAGTTTCTAGCTCCTTTACTTGGTGATTTCAAAAACTTTTTGATACTCCCTCGTATATACAACATGGTATAGAGGGAAGTAGTGTGAATTACTGGTCCCGAGTTGTTGGGATGAATGCGTCTACTTCTGATGCTAAGCGGAGGTAAGTAGACGCATTCATCCAACACCAAGGGACCAGTAATTCACACTACTTCCCGATATAAACCATTTTGTATTTGTTTTACTATACCTCATGCATATGCTATTTAGGCCTTAATGATTATTCTGCAGACTGCTTGGTGCAGAATTCGCTCAGGTCCCTGCTAGATGATTATGCCACATTACATACAAAACCACACAAACCCCATACAACCACCCCCAACACACACACACGCCCCCACCCCAACCAAGTTAATTTATAATCATAACCCTCCTAAACCATTTACCGTGGCTACTTTATTAACCCCCACGTCTCAAACCACATTTTTTGATTAACCCTCTCGGTACCTCTGAAACCACATAAACCCTCTATAACCCCCTCCCCCCTCACCACCCCCCCCCCCCACACACACACACCAACCAGATTGATTTATAATCATAACCTTCCTAATCCATTTCCTGTGGCTACTTAGGTAACCCTCGGTCCCTTGGATTGTTTGGGATGCCAACTTAAAGTAAAGAACGGGTTGCTTTATTAACCCAGCCCCCAAAAAAAACCACCCGCTACTTTTACCACATTCACATCACTTATCCTAAACCATTTCCCATGGTTTTACCCGGGGGGGGGGGGGGGGGGGGGGCATACTCGCCTAATACGGTATACAGGGATGTGCCGCTCTAATGGGTCACTTTTTTTGCAAAAAATCCTTAAACATTGTGTATGATTTGTGCTGGAAAATACCTAATAATGGGGTCACTTTTCACAAATGGGTCTATTTTCGTGACAATTTTGGCAATTTTCGCTAAAATTGGGTCTACTTTTCCGATAATTTGCAAAAATTGGGTCTATAATAAGGAAAATCCTTAAAAATGGGTACCGTATTTTCCAAAATCACCCTTAAAAACGGGTAGGGGTTTTGAATCTCCAGCGGCACACCCCCGACCAAACCAAATACCCCCCCCCCACCGGATTTTACTCCCCCACCGGACATGACACCACATAACCCCTAACATACCATTTCCTGTGTGGACTGAATAGCAGTATTCCAGTACGCTAAAGACGTAGCAATACATTCAAGTTGATATTATACTATTTGCGAGCCTGCAAAGGTTAATATTGCCAACCTTCGAATCTATATGTTATAATTTAGTATTAAATTTAGAAATAATCCATTGTTTTCTTTTTTCAGTATTTAAATCGGACTGTTATACCTAATCATACAATACGCAGAGCTAAAATCATGACAAATGTCATGAGGCTGATATATATATTAGCGATGTTATGAGTGAGGAGGTAGAATTTATTGAATGACCCTCGTAGTATGGAATAACGTTGTAATCTCTACATTGGGGGACTTATTAAAAGGGAGACTTATAGGTTATAGAATTGGAAGTATGTAATAAAACCACAATAATTTAAATATAAAGAGCAAGTATTGTCAATAGGTAAGAGCAATGTTCTCTTTTCATTAAGCATGTTATAAATTAATCAGTTAATTTGTATCGATCTTATTGCTTGATCTCCCTCCAGAATCAGCACTATAAAGTGTGTTTCTATTCTAATGCAAAAGGTGGTGATAAGTAGTGATTGGTGACCTGAAAGAAATGTGCGATATTTCTGGGTTATTGGTGGTGATTTTAGTTGTTATCTTTGGTGTGTCGCCACATTTTGCTGCTAAATAGAACACACATTTAGTGGTTTCTTTTGAGTTATTGGTGGTTATGATTTTCACCACCAATAACAGCTTATCAGTGGTGATGCTTATATTGTGTTTACATTTGTGAATTTAAGATAGCAACACACTAGACAGTTACTATTGTACAGTTTGACTGGTTTTGACACCCTTCTACTTCAATTGACTTATTTACTGCACATTTCTTGCCCTGGTGCTCAGTAGTCATTACAAGGGGTATCAGCATAGATATTATGAAGGTATGGATGGCGAAGTGAGTACTTTCTATTGAAACTATGTTCGTCTCGGATTAAAATCGCGCCACACAAAAGCCTGTATAGTCTTTTGCACTGTCATGAAACAACTTCTCAAAATTCTTAAATAAAACATCACTCTCGTTCCCATATGCGTTAAGTATTGATTTGAAAAGACATGCTTGTTGTCCATCGAACTCATGGGTTCGAGTTCAGGCGTTATTTAAAACGGGGTAAAGTAGATGTCTATAAAACTTCACAAAGAGTGTTACATCAATCGCATCAGTGAATGTGCCTATTAATTTATTCTATTTGAAGTTTCACTTTTGCTTCTTTTCTCAATCTAGACAAGCAGGTAGGCCTACCCACATTTATTACCAGGCTTTTTAAACATACCAGTTTATACAGGTGTGAGCGAGACGCACATAGTATCAGCTATACACGACACACCATTTCAATGAGATTTCAATAGACATGATTGTCCCAGTATTCAAGGTCTATGGTATCGGGCGCTTCCTAAAACATCATGTGATTAGGGTATTTGATACCCTATTCACTGCATGTTACGTACGTAACGTGAATACTGAATAGGGTATCAAAACAAGCAAAATTAAGAAAAGGGGTATACTTTTCATACAATAAATAGTCTTACGTATTTATGGTCCTTATTTGTTCCGTGATGATTATAAATAGTAGTAGGAGCCCCAGAGCTCTAAATTCGCCTTTAAAATGGTTTGACCCCACCCAGACCTCCAAACATACTCCAAAAGGAATACTTTTATGATAGATTATAGAATCATATCTTGTCTACAAGAATAAAATGTCCTGCTCTTATGATTCCCTTGCAAATTCATGTTATTGGCAATACCTGTATTCCCCTATATATTCACATAGACAAAATCACATAAAACAACTTGTGTTAGGGGTAGGGGTAGTATTATGGCCATAAAAAGTTGAAATAAATGTTAAAGTATGCATAACTATACATCATCTATGGGGAAGAGCTGCTTCACAAGTTGAGATAGTTATAATTTTAATGTTTTTAAATTGATTGGAAAAAGTCAGAAAAGGGTCAAAAATGCTTATTTTTCTAACTTTTTCAATTGTTCCATAACATTTTGGACCGGTATCCATAACATTAAAATGGAAAAAGCTAATATAAGGTGTCAAGTAGTTCTCTCTTTCAATTAATAAACATGATTATATGTAGTTATGAGATTTCTTTTCAATGTTATGGTCAATATACTACTCAAACCCGTACGAGACCTTTTATTACTTCATTTCTGCTATGTAAATACATGGGGAATATGATTATCGCCATAGCATAATTTTGTCACAAAAATGTAAATTTAAGAGTATGTTCTGAGGTCAGGGGTCTACTCCTAAATTTGAGGCCTGGGCCCGGGGGGCCAGTCAGGTATAGTGTTGTAATCATCCGCGTGAACGAAAACGAGGAATATGGGTGCTTTTTTCGACCACAACGCGGGTCCGCGCTGATAAGGGTATCAAAATTGCCAATTTCAGAGAATAAGGGTGTCTTTTTCAACATAAATCTGCAATATGGGTTACTTGGGGCGATAGTCATGTGTCATCAATAAGATAGCCCCCAAAATGGTTGGCCCGTAGGGATAAATTGACAAACAAAACTGAATCATGCACTTACTTCATACGTTCGTGTCAGTGTTAACTCTGTCTTGAGGGCCTATATCCTTTGTATGAGTATGATTCTTCGAGTTGCAATCCTTGTTAAGGTAGCTATATCGGCTACGGCGTCATGCTCAGATTTGCTTCAAAATTATACAGGATGTGTATATTGACAAGATAAACTCACATGCAAATTTTGAATTTTTTCCATCAAGCCGTTTTCAAATGGTGCAATTTTTTGTCTTCAAAAAACCCCATAGACTTACTGTGTGTTAGGTTTTTGGCACGTTGCCAAATTCCCAAAATTGCCTCTTTTGTCAAAACGCACTCTATTTATAAATGATTTTTTCAACCCTTTGTATCCTTAGGATGAACTTGTTTTTTTATATTATGTTTTTGCCAAGATACCAATGCACAATATTTAGTGTAATTATTTCCACATTTACAATCATAACATGGATTGAATGGAGTGGGAATGTTAGTACTTAACAACAAAATTGTATTTTTTCTAGAAACACTAATTAGTCAAACTTTGTGAATATTTTCAAAGAGAAGTTTAGCTCCTATTTCAACAACCAAGGTGTCATATGAAAGGTAATTCAATTTAGAAGATTCTCTCGCCAGCTTTTTCCATTAAAGTGTTTCTAGAATTTGTTGTGTCAATTTGAACTTTTGCCTTTAAAAAATCCCTAAAAAAATAATTTTCTCAAAAAGTAAACACTTTATTCACAAAAACTGGCGAGAGAATTTAGGTAATATGCTTATTAACCATCCCCCAAAGTGACAGACCCATAGCAGTTTCCTACTTGGCTGAAAATATTCAAATGTCCAAAAAATTAGGGAATTTTCAAAAAATAAAGAAAAACATAAGAAATATTCAAATTACTCCGAAAGTTCTCAAATAGGTAGAGCAAAGACTTGTCTTTAATGTGGTCTCAAAATAAAAAGTATAGATATAATTCATTTGGCACAATAGTTGTTTTTCTGCAGTAGGGTAATAGCCGATATAGCTACCTTAAGGGTCACTTTTTCCTTCTTTGAGAATCCGCGTTTTAAGGGTAGTTTTTGAGAGTGGATTCACACCGATGATTACAACTTTTATACATGAGTGTTCCCCCCCCCCCCCCCCCCCCCCCCCCCCCCCCCCCCCTCTCGGGGGGCCTGGGGCTCCTACTAATACTAATAGCCACAATATTCTGGCGGAATATAATTTCTCAATTTATATCCGTCCCATAAGTGATCTGATTTAGATCAGCTCAGCATTTGTTTCCCAATACTTAACTAGGGTAGGAAAAAAGGGTTTGAAATGTATCATACTTGGTAGAGGTTTAAACTGTACTTACATGCTTAGGGTACCAAACTATTTTGACAACTTGTTTAGGGTACAGAAATACTAATATTACTTAATTAGGGTATGTAAAATACTGTCCATACTTGTTTAGGGGTGCATTTTTTACATCAATGCAATTACGCATTTAGGGTGTTTTTTGGACGCGTCTGATACCCCTCTTGTATAACCGCTGAGCACCCCAGAATTTCTGATTAGATACTGTTGACACCTTTATTTGTACCATCTGTTGATGTTAAGACCTGCAGAGCACTGTTTTTCAAACACAACTTGTTTAAAAACTCTGACTTTACCAATCAAGTAGCTCTATACTGACCCAACTGATGTGGTCTATAGATGTTTTCTAATGCGAGTTGCATTAGGTTACGCAATGGAATTAAGCTGTCATTACAATAGGCCAAAATGTGTTGAGATGATGTTGACATTCTATTTTATGCTTAGCATAAACTGCGATGAATTGCTGTACATTGTGTTTGGAGCAATGATGAGGCATCCGCACCCCATTACTCGAAAATTAACACCTATTAAGAGCAACATTTTACACCAGAGGTTTTGCTTGACATTTCCTTTATTTTAAATATTGCTCCTCATATCCACCTATTTGAAATGCAGACAGTATAATCTCATTGTTCCAAGGGAGGTGATTAATTCAGCAATTTGTGTGCCATCATTGTTTGTCATGTTTAAATTATACTTAACACGACGACCTATTACAGCTCAATTTCGCAGTGTTGATAATTTATTTATTACTATTTTTTCATGTTTGGATTAAAATAAAAAATCAAGGAAGAGCGGTCCATGTGTTATGATTTATTATTATTGTCTCACTTGTTCGGTACACTAATATTGACTAAACTCGCAAAGTAACTAGCTTTTGTAGGGCGCGTTACTGTAAATATGAGTAAAATGTTGTTTGCCATATTTTGATACTCTGTTTGCCACTAAAGGATGTGAATCTTCAAAGATTGTCAATGGTAGTTTCATCATGATTTGAATGAGACAATGCTTGTTATCTACAGGGTGTCCCAAAAGTCTATGCACGTTTTTGAAGAGTCATATCTCATAAAATATAAATCATATGGTATAAATTTAACCATATTTTGATAGAGGGGATTTGGGAAATTATTTTGATACCAAACACAACCCTATTGGTGAACCCACAACATTATAAAACTGGTTGAAAGTTTTTGGCCGTGTGAGACCTATAACCATACCAACCACCCATTATTGCAAAAACAGGTGCGCATAAATTAACGGTATGAAATCAACGTTGCGTATTAGTCACAGTTCACTGCTTACCTTGCAACATTAATGTTTTTACCAAACTCGGTCACTCACAACATAAATAGGCGTAGTAGACAACATTGCACAGCAAAAGTCTTCATACAAGATGGTTTACAGCATAGAATAGCGAATACAAATTGTATGGTTCTACGCTGAAACAAATTCAGTTCAATTTACTCAACAAAAGTTCAGAAAACATTTCAAAGTGAAACGCGCACCAGGAAGAATATTCATTCTGAAGTTGGTGGATACATTTTTGAACACAGGAACTGCGCATGATTTGTCTCGAAGTGGTAGAAAAAAGACTGGTAGATCAACAAGTCACATTGATGTCATAAAAAGTGCAGTAGCCAAAAGTCCAAAGAGATCTATTCGCCGACTTTCCGCAGAAACATGATTAAAAGATCAACTGTTCACAGAATTTTGCGTAAGGACTTGAAGAAGTTTCCATACAATTCAGATCAAACAAAACATTAAAACAGAACAGCAAGAATGTCATTTTGCAACTGGCTAGCAACCAAATTGAGCAAATCCATTTATCCTAAGCAATATTTGGTTCAGCAATGAACTCATTTTTATTTGTCAGGACATGTGAATAAACTGATTTATGAACATTATTCCTCCGAAGTATAAAATAACATTTTTGCAGTAATACATATTTTACTTCTAGGGTGGCATTACAAACAAGTGTTACTCCAATGTTTGGTATCAAAATTATTTCCCACATCTCCTCTTTCTAAATATGTATTAATATTTTCAATGCGACTTATAGTTTGTGAATTACAAAGCTTCAAAGTCGTGCATAGACTTTTGGGACACCCTGTACTTAAGTTGAAACTTTGCAAGTAGTCTCATTTATCAGTTGCTGTCTACTGAAGACAGCAACAAGTTTTATCAGGATTTATAGAAAATATGTTTCATCATGGTCTGAACACTTATTATAGTATACCTACTGAAGATGGCTTATAGATTGAGATTTCAATGGTTGTTGAAACTATCGCATTCAAGATGCACCTTCATATCGAATTGAAAACACTACATCAAAAACCAGGTCACTCGACTTGTAAGGTTTTATTTCTTTCTATTAGTTATAATAAGTCAATGCAGTGCGCACCTGATCTGAACTAAACTGCTCACAAAAAGTTAGGAAACTTTTTTTAATCAAGTATATTATTTATTATTTATTACCCTCTTTGTTTATGTTACATATAAATGGAAAGCTAGAGTGTTTCTCTTTAAAATTATACCACATTTGCAATGATTACATGTTGCTGAACTTGGCCACATGAATGAGAATGAGGCAGTCACAAATCAAATGTGCCAAAATTACTGTTATCTGTGCTAAATAGTCAATAGGTAATGATCAATAATCAAACCGGTCATGCTTGAGAACTATGAATGGTTTACACAAAGATTTGCACCAGTAAGCACAACACATACAAGTTAACCCTCAATTTATCCCTGACCCTCATCTCTTTAGAAAAACATTGTTTGGGTATTTGCAAGACTGGGTTAACAGGTGGAAGGTCATAAAGTGCCAGGCTGTCATCAACGCCTTCGGATCATCCACTCGTTACTGAACTCAGTTCTCGTCTCAATAAAGTCAGTTGTCTTGCTTGTTTTCATTAGTGTCAATTTGTTTGTTCACAAAGTAACACAAAATTGCTAATTTTGGCACATTTGATTTGTGACTTTGTCTCATTCTCATTAATGTGGCCAAGTCCAGCAACATGTAATCATTGCACATTTGGTATCATTTTAAAGAACACTTCAGCTTTCCATTGATAGGCAACATGATACAAGAGGGTAATAAATAATAAAGATATACTTGATTAAAAAAAGTTTCCTAACTTTTTGTGAGCAGTTTACTTCAGTAGAAAGCAACTAACAAAACATGGAAATAAATTATAAAAAGTATTTGCTATCTTCAGTAAACTCAATCAGGCCGGGTATTCCAATGATGGAAACAAGTATTTGCTATCTTCAGTAGATAGCAAACAACCTGGTGTATGTTAAATCTTAATAAATCTTGCCATCGTCAATATGAAGATAGCAAACAACCAGGCTGTGTTGGAATTTTGATGAAACTTTCTTGCTAAAATAAAAGCCACCATTCCTTAATGCGCATTACGCAGTGGTTCAGTGTGTGTGGGTAGAACTTGAGGAAAAGCGCAAGCTGTGTGTGCACCACGCAGTACCCAATAAATATTAACGCTATACTAAAATCGTTAAAGAGTGGTTTTGACTTTTATCTACAGTGGATAGAAATAACTTCATCATTGGGGCTACTTTATCAATTCAGCCTTGGTCCTCATCTATTTTTAGAGTAGGAGCATATAAACAGTATTACAGGTATATGGAAAAGGACAGCTCAGGACAGAGTGAAATGGAAAATTGATGAAGAGGCTATTCCTTCTGCAGTGGAGTGAAATAGGCTAGATAGATAGATAGATAGACGGGTATATATTCATAGAAATGCCCTGCTTTGAGGATAGGGAAAAACCTCTTCAAATTTGGGGGAAAATGCAATCATTTTGTCAGGAAAAGAGGAACGGAAGGGAGAGGGAAAGATAAAGGTGAAAGAAGTTGGATAAAGAGGAAAGTGGTTAAATTGATGTTTTGTAATAGAGAAGAAACTAAGAACCTGAGGGAAAAACTGACAAATTATACCCCCTACGGTACGAGACACCCCCTGTTTGTAAGCACACACACGTTGACAATGATGTCATATTCTGCATTCTTAATACAGTTTCTTCCATTTATTTTTTATACTACAAAACATGTTTTTGGCTCGTAACATAACAATATTACACATAAATCTAGGAGAGAGGAATTGAATGTGAATGCTGTTCTTTACACATAAAACGGAGAATACATTGTATGGATCAGAGAAGTTCAAGGTTTATATTCAAATATAAAATGCTTGGTAAATAAAAATTCTGAAGACAACTAGAATACTATATTCAAATATTGACTGCTATGAGGGGCATGGTTCAAATTATAGGCCCATGGTGATCTCAAATGCATCAAGGGGCATAGCATGACTTCATATTTATTCCACACTGTTAACCAATCAGATGACAGGAATCTTAACTGAGCTGCAAAGGAAACTTATCACTTACAGTTCTCTGTCTAAAGAATGAATGATATCTTTACACGGGTATACTTCAACACCCTGTGCTAAACATGTGTCAGTAATCAATCTCAAAGCAGAAGGCTATACATTCTTGATTATAAACATGTGCTTAAAATATTTATAAATTGATAACTTTACAAAGAAGTGATGTTTCTTTTATAGTTCAGTATATAACGTCTTATAATACTTTTTATAGCAATTCAATTCATAATGAAGCGGTCATGTATAAAAAAGTAGGCTAGAATTTTGGTGTTATCTTATCTATTAGTTATATATTATATATTCATGAACGGATTAAAGCTTATCACCATTCAACTGAATATAACACCTTTTGAATTATGTTAGCTTTTCAAACAGTTTAATAGTGGTGATTTCATGAATATCTTGCTCATATTATGTAGAACCAGAATTTTCATCAAAAACCAGCTCTTTTTCCAAAACCCAAATGCGTAGTAAGTACACATTTGTATGATATTACAGATCCAGTAAACCCACCAATTTTGATCCATTCAAATTTTGTACAACGGTATAGTAAAGACATAGCCAATGGGAAATTGTTAATTCAGGAAATAACCTAAATGTACAAAACCACTTCGTAAAATATAATTTTGGTCTGTGCTCAGGGATACTATGCAAAGACCCCCAGTTTTCCAAGTTAAATGTGAAAGAATGAAATAGTAGCATTATTAACACATCCCTACATATATGTACATTAAACAATATTTCTCTCTCTCCCTCAAAATATATTTAATTTTGTAAAGACAATGACTGGTGTTTAATGCAGGTACCAAATCTAAAATCTAAATAGAAACATGTACAATATGCAAGTCAAACCTGTACAGCCACTAATATTCAATACAGTACAAAACAAACCACATACAGTAGTTTACAAAATTGCAATGCTGCTCAAAAATGCATTCATTGTTATCAAACTGAAGATAAATATAGCAATACTATTTTTCTGTTAGTCAAGTTGTTTCATAAAATCTTATTGAATGAAACATTCAATGATCACTACACATGGGGTTCAAATTCATAAGGATATGTGCATGGTAGCCATAATACAATGGTACGATCTGCACCGTGACTAAGAATCAGACTATGGCGTCAATGAGGATTATCCCCCTCATATAAGATATTCCTTGAAAATACACACTACAACTTATGAATGTGTAGTTTTGGACAGAGTGTACTATTGGGTGTACATTTTAAGCTCCTCCACACTGTGTCAAATGCTTTTCAGAAGTCAAAATGTTCAAAATGTGTCGAACACACATTTCTATATATATAGGGGTAAGAACAAACGAGATTGTGTTTTTGTCTGGACACCCCTAACTATATTGTGAGAGTGTATTGACAAGTCATACGAACTAGAGACATAACAAGATACGAAAAGTATCCAAGACAAATAAGCTATAGATATTGTGGCAGCACTCAGCAGTAGTCTGGGAAAACCAGTTGGATGTTGATAGATGTAAAATAGGTATTAACCCTAACCTCCTACCCACATTTTCCAAGGGATTTTTTTTCAACGACAAAAACAGTGGCGCCGCCACCGGGGCTTGAACCCACAACCTCTCGGTTGCGAGACGCACGCTCTACCAGTGCGCCACCCATACTTGGGCGAGTATATTCGCCCAACTACATGTATGTAGCCTGGGGCCATTATTTCATCGAAAAAGTGCCACGTCAGCTAGCACAGACAGACTTTACCGTGGACATTTGTAGCATTGGGACTGGTTAGGGTTAAGGAGTAAAAATATTTTAATTTTCAATATTTCTAATCATCATTTCTCATGATCTTTCATCACCAAAATAATAAATCCACATTTCTCATTATATTTTGTTATGTTTTAAAACATAAATATCTAATAACATGACACTTCATGTATAAGCCCAATATATAATTGTAATAGGCTTACATGTATTTGTAGCGCATCAAGATGTTTCATGATATAGTTTGTCTATTTCTACCACAGCTTTTTTTTATTGGACCTAGAAAATTATCTGTAATAGGCAAACCTTCAGGTTTTGACAATATATCTGATAAATATTGATATTACAATTTGATAAAAAAGTAGCCCCTGTGTGTACTTTCTGGCATTCATAAGATTTTTTCCAGGGGTTATTTTTTGTAAAATTTGAGGGCTAACCGCTCTTAGCCCCAGTCTATTATAAGCCCTGATTTGAAGGGTTATCCCAGACCGCCACAATTGGCCACATACACAATATAGTTGATGTAAAACATTTCTTTTTAATTTTGTACAAAAAACAACTTGTCTCTATTTTGGTGACTTTCACAGTAAAAAAACACAGGACCGCATTTCCGTGCCTTTAATATAATTCTTGGATATTACCAAATAATAAATATGATACATTTGTGTCAATGCAGTCTTTTGTACATCTCTATATAATTACACACTATAACAGCTGTGTAGCACATGCATAAATCAATTTTCTACAATATATTGGTGCAATTGCAAAGGACTGGTGGGGGATAGGAGGAATATGTGGACATGATTTACTTAATTTCAAAATTCAAACTTGTTCATATTAGCAAGTAACAAATACGGCAGCATAATCATTGATACTTTAAATATCTCTTATAGAATGCCAAATTTAAAATTGATATCAAAGAGAAAATATACATAACAAAAGTGTAGTCAATATTGTTTCACTGGAGTTTGATACTGCTTGAAACCATTTTGTTCACTTTGTTCCACATGTCCATGATCATAAATAAAGATATCACTACAAACATTCCCCACCAAGAATCCTTTACAAATGACCAATGGGTAGATGCAGATATTTTCTCAAATCTCAAAGTTATTATCTCTCGGTTATAAATAAAACAAAATAGACAGCGAGCGGCAGTATGCTAACAGTGACAATGTTTTTACAAATATACTGAAAGTTAAGGAAGGGCGATTGTCCAATATATGGAAGCAAATAAAAGATAAACACTGTCTAGAGACTGCTGCACACTACAAAACATCTATAACTGCCAATTGAAGTTCCCATGTTTTTAACTAAGAGATAAATGTATAAACATGGCACAATAAAGCGGATTTGAGAAATCTTTTTTAAATGTTTGCTTGGCGTAACATGACTACCCTAAAGATGGATTGACCTGACCCTCGGTTTATTTTTTTAACAAAACATCTTACATGAAATATTTACAATTATTTGTTAATAGATGGCTCAGGCATCCATTTTAAATGTACAGTTTCCAACCATTTTCCGTAACAGTATGCAACTGAAATTTTTGTTGTCATGTTGCACTTATTTGCACATTTACGCCAAGCTTAATCATTTTATTGAAGATCTCACTGTTGAATTATTCTATGCATGATATAAATATACTATCAATGGTCCATGTCCATAGATGTGGCACCATAATCTGGAATACTACTATTACTGTCCGCATTTGTATGCTGTGAGGGCGCTACAGCTAAACCCTCAACTTTTCCCAGCATTGGATTTGCCATCATGCCGGCAGCCATACTAGCACCACAGTTTTCTTGTGGAGGTGGTCTGTTCTCATTATTTTCTGTATTCTCCTCCCAGTCTATATTAAATCTTGTGACGCGTGGGTTCGATGCCAGGATGTTCCTTGTAACCTGGGTGAATGAAAATGGTGCAAAACATTTAATCAAATACTTACATGTATGGTGCATAGTACTAGAAATATGAAGGCCATACAATACCTCTGGAAACTGCTCTTAAATGATAGCCCTGTACAGGGCCAGAACAAAATGCAAATTTCCTGGGAATCTAACTTTGCAAATTTCCTGGGAATCTAATACATACTGATATATACTCTAGTGATTGCATCATGTCATTTGAGTAAACCCTGCTCAATTGAAGACTGTGGGCCTTGGCATGCAGACCTGAAACTGACCCTCAGTGAAAAAAGATGAAGATGCAAACAAAAAGCTGAAAAACGGTGAAATTTGGGTAAAATTGCTCAAATTGTGCTGAAAACAAGATTTAAGCAACAACAAAAAGCTGAAATCACCTTAAAAGTTTCAGGTCTGGGCATGTAAATGTGTTTATGCTTAATAGAGATATTATTTTGGCAACGCATACCTGATTCCATTGCGGCTGTAAGGGCGGTGTTTCCTTCATTTCAGGGTCTAAGTATTCATTGTTAACATAGTATCCAACACGAACAAACTCCTGATTCCTAAATGAACATGTGATGAGTACTACAGTAACACCGAGGGCATCTTCTTTTGGTATTGTGGATGGATTAGGAGGCTCAGCCTGAAAAAGAGGACAATAAAATAATTAAACTTTTAATGTTGTTTAACTGTAAAATGCATATTTTTTTGCATGGACAATTGGTACAAATTGTACTACAATATGTAGACCAGTGTCCAAATTAAGTGGTAATCCGGGCGTCCTGACGACCAAAATGGCCGCCGGACGACCAGAAAATTCAATGCTGGTAATCCGTTGGACGACCACACTTTAAAAAATAAAAAATAAAAAAACTTTTTTTTTTTTTCCCAATTTTTTTTTTCAAAGTAAAAAATTATCAAACATGACTTTGAGAGTCACCTTATGCACCATTATAAAGATTGATAAATGTTTGCATAAACTATTTTGATTTGTTTTAAATATATTTTTAATTTCAAGTTAAAAAGATTATAACTTTATTTCTTATGCATGTGATATATGGTAAACAAATTGTTTGATGTATGTATGATGGAAATAATAACACATAGGTTTTGATTGCATTTCAAAATCTTTAATACACAGATTTACCATTTTGCAATACCTCATCACATGCCTATGAACCACAAATATAATTTGTCTGACTTGAATTTGCAAATATATTTTTATTATTATTTTATTGTTATGTCATTTAATAGGCAACACTTCTCTTCCCATATTAAATGATAATTTACTGAATTTAGGTATTTTTCAATTTATGTGCAATTGAAATAAAAACCAGACTTAACCTCTACCGATAGCCCTACCTTGGGCCTAGGCTGTTGACCAAGTTTTGGTGGTTATAACTTTATTTTGTCTGTCAGTCATAAGCACAAAAATAAATACAAATAAACATAATGGTTCGAAAAAGGTCTCTAAATTATTCCTAATACTAAGTAAGTTAGGAAGTAGGCTATTAATACCTTATTTGTGCATAACTATTAGGTTAAAAGAAATTTCCAGAAATCTGCATAATTAATGGTCAAATTACGGATTACCAAAAATGTTGACGGATTACCAGATTTCATGACATTGGTAATCCGTAGGATTACCAGATTTTTTCCCTTAATTTGGACACTGATGTAGACTGTCTGCTATGCAGTTCCATATGATTCCCCCTCTTGTCATTGTTATGGAAAACAACTCAGAATAACCATAAATAATTCCAAACAATCGTTCACTCTCAGTTTAAATATACCTGTTGTAAGGTTGACAAAAATATGAAATCAGTATTAATTATCCTGCATCAGGTTTTTTGGTATGGTTTTTTACCAGTTCACCGCTGCCCATTGACTGTGTAGTGGCGTGCCGAGGCCAAGTTCAGTGTACTTTACACAGTGACCTTTAACTGGCCATATACAGCCCAGGATACAACATATATTATTGTGAATAGCGCCATCACTTTCCAAATTTTGTCTTCTTCCAGGGGGTGTGCGCTACCACATATATTTCTGTTACGATTTTGGTGTGTGGGTGAGTAAAATAAAATACAACCGTCAACCCATATTTATATTAACGGGCTCCGCACTGACAAAATGGAACTTGCTCAACCCGAATTACGGGTGCCGCAGTGACAGTCATAAGGTTACTGTAATTTACGATTATCCCATATTCAATGATGCAGTTTTCATAAATTGGTTATGACTCATGTTTCTAAGAATGAATTCTTACAAAAATTAATGTAATAAATTTAGTCTTATACCTGAAAAACAAACATGTGTGTTCCTGCCGACACCGGTCCTACAAGCACAGAGTCCAGAGTCTGGTCAAAATCTTCACTTTCTGCTGATCCTACATAGATTATCTTCCATTCTAAATCTGAATGTAAAAAGAACATTTTAATTATTTCAAGTTTAAATTAAAACGATGTAATTACTTCTGATTATGAACCTTAAATCCTACACTTTTATAACAGGCTTTGTTTTCAAATGAGACTCAAAAGACCTACAGGTACAAACTGGAACAATTGGAAGTTTAGCCATACCTTGCATACATTGGGCATTTATGTCATGAAATTTTGAAGATTGATAATGGCATGATAGCTTGGTATGTCTATTCCCTTTGTTCTTTGGCTCATTTTAACTATTTTGATAGGTTGTACATGTAAGTGACTTTTTCTAAACTTACAGTAATATTTTTACACATTTGAAGCAAATAAAGGGTTTAATACATGTATATTATAGGACAGCTGATACTAAGGCTGTGACTTATACCCGGGAACCCGCCCGCTGTTCCGGGTACCCGAATACCCGAAATGTTAAAAAAAAAAAATTAAAAAAAATTAAGTGGTTTTTTTTAGTACAAATTTGACCCCAAATAACCTCTATTGACCCATTATGTGTCATTTTGGGAACAAATTTGTACTTGAAAAAAACACTTTTTTTTGGTAACATTTCAGGTATTCAGGTACCCAATTTTGTTAGTGTCTAGTGCATTCACAGCCTTAACAGATCACCCAAAATATTTTTAATGTCCTTGTTTTTTCTGTGGGGATGTTACTTACGTGCCCGGCCAGTTTCAAAATTTGCAAACTTTGCACTATATTGCGAAAAATCAACATTTTCTCTGATTATTTCAGGATGATCCAACACGGACCATCTTACTCCTCACAACATACTCGAAAATTAGCATCACTCACTTTGATGTGGAAAAAACACAAAAAGCCAGCGCCCGTAGTAAATAGGCAGTGTCTGAGAAGAGGTATATATTTACCCTAAACAAATCTAGCTCTGTGCTTCGTCAACACTAGGCTACTAGCCTCTTGCGGGATGCGTTTTTTACCGTTTTGTTGGAGTATAACGCTTGTTTCTATCACCATAATGATCATTCTCAGAATTGAGGTCATATCAACACACAGATGAGCGCACGATAAGCTGATGCTGATCAAATTTCTTACTTTGTTTAATCATAAATCTGATGAGCTGAGGTGACGCAGCTGTTAAGAGCGGTGACGCAGCGGTTAAGAGTGTCATACAAACTGCTGTGCCGTAGATCACTTGGTGGATCGTTTCAATTCGGGTGTTTGTTGATTTTCAATTAACATGCGAATTGCGGCGATTCCATCCCATACAACCTCGTCACGGGCCATGCCTCCTTACCGTACAGATAGATTGAAGTAGGCATGATGAATGGTTCCGAAGTCACATAGAAATGGTTTGGTGGTCCCATGTATTGGAATGGAAGAGCTACATGTATACCCGAGCATGTTAAAAATGTCACAGACTAGATTCGTAAAGAAAAGAGTTAGCCTATCAGACTCAGTATCATCCCGGGTCTGACTGTGCAAGTGTATTTACTAACTATTTGTATGCTCACACAAATGTATTCGATACGCAGTGCAACAACTATATTCATATAATGAATTCTGCACTTTATCGGAAGAAGAACTTAAAAACTTATGATTGATAATATAATATTAATATTAATAATCTTCTGCTTCTAGTTCTGGTAAATAAATATTATTTTATTTTTGTATTACGATTGTGCATGATTTTATAATACCTATATAAATTTATTTTTAAAAAAGAAGCAAAAAAAGAAAGGAAATATAAAATAATAGACATATTTATTTTTCCCTTTCATTTTGAACAACTACATTGTCTTCTTATCGTTACAAATGGGCAAAAACTCACCTTCTGTTAAATCTGTATCACACTGAAAAGTGATTTCAAATTGAAATGGGTTAAGAAATTGTGCCGGATTATCTAAAACCTTTACATTTGAGATATGAACTTTGGCCATATTGATCAATATTATGTTATTGTCCAATAGATGTAGCAATTATCAAATAAACCGATCTTAGTTCCCGTGAAATGGTAAAATCAGGACCGGTACACTTCCTGAACTAGCGCCTGTGTTTTGAATGGGAACGAAATGGCGCAAAAACGGTGCGCCAAACCTATAAGAAAGCATTCATACGATTGGTTAGCGGATCTTGGTGCCAAAAGTAATCTGTGAAACAATAAGTGATTGGTCAGTTTCATTATGACCTCTAAAAAATCATAAAATCAAAACAGGATGTTAATAATTATATTTTTACAAATTCGATGTAAAAGTTAATTTAAAATTGTATCAAATTTATTTTGATACTAGGTGTCTTGATTTATAGCTTTCAATAAAAAATATATATAAAAATGTTTGACCTTGTATATTTCACAACTGAAGAGGGCAGCATTCATGTGTTCTTTTTGATGAGCTGAGTCACACGAATTCTGCTACAAACTGGACAGGAAATCTTGTTTTCTATACAAAAGTAGAAGTAAATTGCTGTGATAAAATGACGTCGTATAAATTGTCTTTTTCTCTTACTGGACATGAGATGGACGTGAGAGCTGTAGCAGCCGCTCACTTCCCAGAAGGGGCGATTGTTACGGGTTCAAGAGACCGTACAACTCGGCTGTGGATACCAGACGGGTAACAAAACAATACAATAAATAATTTTAAAGTCAAAGTGAAAGTCAAATTCAATTACATGTTCATGTTTAAAGCTTAATCATATAGACCAGGCTTTCTCAACTAGATTTACTGATGCTCCACATTTTAGTAACCAACTTGTTGAAGCTCCACTTACTTGGGGTCTTTTTAACTGACTTAAAAAATTAAATTAAATC
Source organism: Ophiura sarsii (assembly GCA_035610835.1). NCBI lineage: Eukaryota > Metazoa > Echinodermata > Ophiuroidea > Amphilepidida > Ophiuridae > Ophiura > Ophiura sarsii. Next base: position 147,208,057 of record CM069441.1, on the reverse strand, counting down.
GGCTCTCGTTGCCGTTGGGCATGTATGTAGTTACTCCCATTTCGGAGTATCTGCGCCCGTCGCAAAAACTCCAAATTCGGAGGGTTTGCGTATTATGCACAGAAACTCAGAAACTCCCAATTTGGAGTTTCTGCGACGGGTGCACAAATCCGAAATCGGAGGTTCCGCGGACTCTAAAGAAAATACATTCAGAATTCAAACTTTTGAATTTCAAAATTGGAGTTTTTGCGACGGGTGCAGACACTCCAGCATTGCAGTTTTTGCGGACTCTAAATATTTTACCTCCGAAATCGGAGGTTCTGCGGACTCTAAATATTTTACCTCCAAAAACGGTGGTTCTGCGGACTTTAAATATTTCAACTCCAAAAACGGAGGGTCTGCGGACTCTAAATATTTTACCTCCAAAAACGGAGGGTCTGCGGACTCTAAATATTTTACCTCCAAAAAAGGAGGGTCTGCGGACTCTAAATATTTACCTCCAAAAACGGAGGGTCTGCGGACTCTAAATATTTTACCTCTAAAAACGGAGGGTCTGCGGACTCTAGATACAAATTTCATTGATATTAACATGATAGGCCTAGTTTGTTTGTTTTAATATTGCGCAGCCATTTGTATTGCTTGTCCCGGGCATTCCCATTGTTATTTGTATCGCGTTGTTCTCACTTGTTTCCTGGACTTGTTTCGTCTGTATATATGCGTATCATGCCGCGCTAATGGGTGGTTTCATGAGGTGGATCAGTCCGTGGATATATTAATAATGACAGGTTTATCAATACACATGGATTAGGATTAAGAGGTACTTTGCAAAGATCCCAAATGTCAATTTGTTTATTTAAACTTGGATTATTAGTTCGTATTATGAACAGATTATAGACATGACACGCGCCGAAAATTTAGGATATCAATAGGCCTATATGGATTAGGATTAAGAGACACTTTAAATCGCAATGTGTCAATTTATTTATTTATACTTGGATTATGATTAGTCTGTGAATGTTACAGGCCGAAAAAAGTATCAATGCATGGATTATGATTAAGTTACTGCATTTTGAAACCGAACACAATATCAAATGTTTTACTCAAAAATGCTCGATATTATAATGAACAAGTGGATTCATGTATGGTACACGCTAACTAATAAAGACAAATCAAACATTCTCAGTTATTTTTTCAAACATTAAATGCGAAATAATGACAAAACAATGTCATTATTACACGAATTACTACTACACATTATCTCATTCATGTTTAGCAAAGCGCCTCTTCTAAAATCCTAATGTATTGATAACTTAAATTGTCGGCGCGTGTCAAGTTTATAATCAATTCAAAATACTTAATCTAAATATTGCGTTTAATCTATTCAAAATACTTAATCTATATTGCAAAATCCCAATCCAAGTCTAATTCTAATACATAAAATGTATAACCTATTCAAAATACTTAATCTATATTGCGTTTAATCTATTAAAAATACTTAATCTACAGAGCTAAATCCCAATCCAAGTCTAAGATGCATTGATAACTAAAATTGTCGGCGCGTCTCAAGTTCACAATCTATTCAAAATACTTAATCTATATATTGCGTTTAATCTATTCAAAATACTTAATCTATATATTGCGTTTAATCTATTCAAAATACTTAATATAGTCCTATTGCAAAATCCCAATCCATGTATTAAATTGTCGGCTCTTTTCAAGTTTGTAATCTATTTATTTCAATATTTATTTTATTTTTCATTTTCAACATACCTTTTAATCCTAATAAATCTCATGTATTTATGATTTATCTCAGCGCATCAAATTGTCTTTTCAATGTTTGGATTTGAATAAAATAATAGGCCTAGCTATATTTATTATTCATACTGACTAATCAATAGTTTAAATAAAAAGGCCTACTGATGATGAGTTCTTATTTTTTTATTTGGTACGGTAATACATTAAACGGCCAATCGTGTGAACTGTAATTTTAAAAAGGTTTGCCTTAATACATGTACCATTCGTCAATTTAGAGAGATTTTTTTCTTTTAGAAACGCAGTTTTGTGACGGCTGCACAAGCACAACCCTCCCATTTTGGAATTTTTTGCGTATATGCGCAGAAACTCCATTTTCGGAGGAACATTTTTCTCTCTATAAAGAGATTTTTTTCTCTTAGAGTCCGCACAATCTCCGTTTTTGGAGTTTTTGCGACGGGCGCACAATCCTCCGATTTTGGAAATTTTTGCGTATATGCGCAGAAACTCCATTTTTGGAGGAAAATTTGTCTCTCTATAGAGGGATTTTTTTCTCTTAGAGTCCGCACAACCTCCGTTTTTTAGTTTTTGCGACGGACGCACAATCCTCTGATTTTGGCAATTTTTGCGTATATGCGCAGAAACTCCATTTTTTTAGGAAAATTTGTCTCTCTATAGAGGGATTTTTTTCTCTTAGAGTCCGCACAACCTCCGTCTTTGGAGTTTTTGCGACGGACGCACAATCCTCCGATTTTGGGAAATGTTTGCGTATATGCGCAGAAACTCCATTTTTGGAGGAAAAATGTTCTCTCTATAGAGGGATTTTTTTCTCTTAGAGTCCGCACAACCTCCGTTTTTTGAGTTTTTGCGACGGACGCACAATCCTCTGATTTTGGCAATTTTTGCGTATATGCGCAGAAACTCCATTTTTGGAGTTTTTGCGACGGGCGCAGATACTCCGAAATGGGAGTAACTTCATACCTCCGTTGGGGCTTGGGCATATTTTTTTAGAATTTACAATAATGGCAAAATTCCCTTCATAACATTAATTTCAAAATATTTATGTTAAAATACATGAAGGCAGCATAATGGAACTAAGACACATAATCAAAATATTTTGGTATGAACACGGCACAAGTGGCGCGCGTGCCGCCGGTTGAGAAAGCCTGATATAGACCTAAAATTAAAAAGGCTAAACTAAAGTCTGATTAATTATTGAACGAACACAAGACGCGTCAAACGTGGTTAAACGTCCCATTTTGATAATTACAATAGGGGCGAAGTGGCCTAGTCTGTTAGAGCGTCGTAACACTGCTGCACACCGTAGTTCTGATTGAAATGGAATCTTCAGTTAAATGTTTATTTCAAGAATCTACTGGAATTTAAATTTTCAAATATCGGGAGGTGTCAACTGTCATCACTTAAGTTATATTTGATTGATTCGCTAAGATTATTCTACCTCGTCCCTTTTTTGAAACAATTGAATTAAATTGACCTAAACTAAATTAAAACAATCACTTTTCTAGACTAATTAGTCTAATGAGACATCCACCATCGTGTCAAGTAGCGTTGGAGTTGCCGAGCAAACAAAGGATGAGTGGTGCCTATTGTATCCATTGTAATATTGAATATCAATGAGCCTTTATCACTTTTCTAGACTAATGAGACATCCACCATCGTGTCAAGTAGCGTTGGAGTTGCCGAGCAAACAAAGGATGAGTGGTGCCTATTGTATCCATTGTAATATTGAATATCAATGAGCCTTATCGCCAATCGGGAAAAATCCATTGATTATCCTTTCTGATGCATTGTGGGATAGAACCTTTTGCCCCTTTTCAATCTAGTTACACAAGACGTTAAAACCCGGCTGAACGTCCCTTTCTTATAACAATAGATTCTTTACAGACCAACTTAAATATCGTATACAGATTTGATTTTCATATATCTATAGACCACATTGTTATAGACCTAAAATGCCTAAAATTTTCAAGGGATCTAAAGCTAAATGCAACTTCATGGGTTTTGCGATTTTGTTTATTTTATATACAAACTCCCGTTTTTCCCTTGCGATATTGTCATGCCTGGTCTCTGTTTACCTTTTTTTAAACCAGATTATATTATTACTGTTGATAAATAGTTTTATTTAAAAAACAATTTAGAATAGAGGGCGGCTCGCCTTGACACTTAATCGGATCCTGCCATGCCTGATAAAAACGGTGATGATTTATCGATCACGCTAGTATCAGTATAACAATATCACATGATCACTATTGAAACATTGCGTGTGCCAAGTAGCATTAAGTGATTGAGATAATAACGATTTCAGAGACGCCAGACAAAGGTGACAACAAATGATTGTTGGTCTGTAATGAATCTATTGTTATAAGAAAGGGACGTTGAATGTCTTGTCTAGTTACCTAGTTGTGTAAAATAGTCAGGCACCTTATATTGTCTTGTAATGTTCATATTTATGTGTATTTTGTGTGTAAATGTGATTTGTAAACAAAGATGTTTCCAATACATTTATAATCCATTTGGATTTTGCCATTATTTGGTAACCACGCCAGAGTGTTTCTGTCAATTTTTACAGTGAATCACCAAATCGTTTTGTAAACCACTTGAAGAAGTTGTTGTAAATGTTGTGTAGATGTAAATTCATGTGACATTTGCGATATATTTTATACTTTAAAGGCATTTTCAAGCTTATTAAAATGTTTGAATTCATGCAACACTTTAGGCTTTAGCTTAGAAACAAACTGAAATCAGCTTTTGGAGGCGTGGCTTAGAATTGCGTACAGCGTTTTAAGTTATTCTATTTTAAAGCGAGCCAATTAGATGGTTCAAAGTCTTTTGCGCGATTAGAAGCATTTCAAATGTTTTGGAAAGTAATTCTTGAGGTGAATTTAGTCAGTCCGGCAGGTGGGAGCACCCAGACAAGGTTGATAACCAAACCTCCTCCTGAAAGCTCCCCAGCCAAGCCAAACCAGGCTGAATCAGAAATTCTGACTTGAATGCTGATTACCAGTTAGGCATTGGGATTCCCGAAAATGCGTGCCAAGAAAGTCCTAAAATTGCGGCAATACTCAGAATTTGTGTTAGGTCCTATAACTTGGGAAAGAGATGATGGTTTACCTCATGTCCTCATCAGTCTCCTCGTATGAGGAAATACCTAAAATGCTCAGGATAATTCAGGTAACGCAAAGCGGCAAATGAATGATGGAATGTTCTGCATTCTGCAAGCATTAATTAAAAACATGATCAAATCATTGTAAACATTTAATTATCAAAGTCTTGACGTCAGTCTAGCATTATTTACGTCAAAACAAACCATGAGATTGCGGCTGCGTTTTAATCAGCTGATTGGTTTTGTTTGTAAACAAAACTTATTTTATGAATCCCAAAATGCGTAAATGAAGGGAACAAGCTAGATTTTTGTACAAGATACATTGTGATTTTATGTAATTGTTTTAATAATTTGTGAGATTACCAATAATATGAAAAGATGGAAGATGAAATATAAACTTATTAGACGGGTATGGAAATATTAATTTACACTTAAAACGTGTGTCAACTCAATACTGTTTGTAGCATATTGTCTCCATTCTTGTTATTGTACTCTTAAGATCTAAGTTGAACAAACTGAATCAAGAAGGCATTCTGACATCTCCTAAGAGACGCTACCAACAATTATAGTTTAGAAAATAATCCTATGGTTCCAACAGATATTGTCCTGATAAGGAGGTTCTATCCCGAACTGAGGACGGACACCCCCGTTCCCGTTACATTGGTGGCAGCGGTGGGATAGGACGTTTTTCTTAAGGAATTCAGCCCACTTGTTGGATTTTCTTAACTGTCACTGCTTACTGTGAGCTAAGAAATAATTCTAAAGATTTTAAAAATCATAGTTAACCGTATGGAAGACTCGGAACAAAACACAGAGATTGAAGATTTGTCAGATGCTGAGATCACAGCACCCAAGTCAGAATATTTGGAAATATTTTAAAAACATTGTTTATCTGCTGAAAATCAGTACAGGACTCTAAGAGAAGAAAAAAAAATTCTCAACTTACCCCAAAATCATAACATGTTTAAAACTTCAAATCAGATTTAGAGGGTTAGACATTAGGGGATGCATACTTATTGTATTTAATAAATCAATTTATTTAATCCAAACTCTGTGGAGCTGTGCAAAGGATCGCCATGCATTTTAATGCATCAGATTCAGATGGTACCCATTGATGTTTAAACTGAATTTCAGGATCAGAAACAAGCACTTAACCTAATTCATGTATTCTGTTTGTTTTCTTTCAGTGATGGTAAAAGCTACCATGAAGGACACTGTATGAGCGGACATGAGAACTTCATCTCTGCTATTTGTATTATGCCTCCAAGTGACAAGTATCTACAAGGGTTGATTGTAACTGGAAGTAATGATCATAATATCAATGCCTATAGCTTAGAAAGTCCAGTACCAGTGTTTACATTGACAGGACATGCAAACACAGGTAAAATACACACATTAACCAAAATATTGTTCATTTGCTTCTCTCTATAGACCATTTCAAATCCGAAAATATACGATCGGTTCCGAATGTTTCCGATTAGCCGAGTGTTTGACATCGGTTCCATGACCTGTCAGCTCGTGACAGGTCATGGCCATGTGCCGGAGAAAAACAACGTGTTTTTCACCCGTCTGCCCGTGTGGTAGATTGCGCTGGTGTTGGTGATAGATTGTATCCCTCACAAAGTTGATGTTGCGGCATTTCAGTTACAAAAACGAGTGAGATGAAAGAGATTTGGGGTAATATTTTCACTTTTTACCGTCTGCTCGATACATTTGGAATTTGTCCGTCAGCGCCTTTGTTGATAAAAAAACAAAATAGTCTCGTTCCACGTTTTACTTCTCATGTGTGCACGCGTGTATGTACATGTAAACATAGGCGGACAATCAACTAGGGCAATGCTGTGAATGCGATCAACTGTTGTGAAGAACGCGCAACGCACCTACTCCACGTGACCTGTTTTTCCGAAGATTTCCGATCTCAATTTGAAATGGTCTATAGGCATTTAGTCCTTCAAAGTTCAATTTGATGTAAACATTGGCCTTGCTATACAATATGTAACCCGTCACATCAAAATGGACATGTTGGAGGCCCAAGTCAATTTCGAGTTATTGGTATGACTTAGAAGAGTACATTTTAAGCTTTAAAATGATACCATGTTGAAGGTAATCGGACTTTGTAATCACAAGATATCATTTGAAGAAGCATATTTGTTTCTATTATTTTCTTAATCTTTCACCAACTATATTGGCCTCTATCTCAAAACTGTGTTTGCCGACAACATATCCTTTTTGATGTGACTGGTCACACATGTGGATTGGGCTGATCCAATGGAGATATTTGAGTTGCATCCAGTGGATAGTGTGAGCCTCTGAGCCTCTCCTCTCTTTTGTCATGTAGACTTAAACCAGCTTGACAGAATGTTAATAATTCATTTGAAAAATGTTGCTACAACCAAAGCTTGGTGGTTTAGGTCAACTCAAGTTATGTGATTTTTGAAGCAATACTACATTTTATGTAGTTCCATCTCAAATTGGTAAAATGACAGAGTAGAATAATACATTTGACTTCGTTTCCATACTTGAGAGTGTCTTTTACAATGTTTCAAATGATTTCAGTTTGGTATATAACCATAGATTATCACTAAACACACATTTGAAAACACAAGAAACCTTAATATCCCTGAGAGTAAATTCTGCCAAATTGGGAGACCACTTCAAATGGCCATTTCTGGGAATAGATTACATTGATTTTAAGGCAAGCATGCAATGGCAGCACTACAAGGAGCAGGGGAATCCCCCCAGTCACGACCTCCCCCCCCCCCCCCCCCCCCCCACTTCTTGCATCCCCCAGTCAGCTCAAGCCCCACTCCATTTTGTCCTCCAAACAATCGAAAATGTTGACTTTTAGTGTCAAAATTACTTAAATTTAGCTTTAAAATTGGTCTGAAATGTCAAATTCAGAACAAATTAAGCTAATTTTAGGCAATTTGTACAATAAAAGCCACCATTTTTGCACACTGCCCCCAAAAATGTTGATGCTGGAGCCGCCACTAAAGGCAAGAGACTTACTACAGAGCCATTGAATTTCAAAGAGATGTGTATTATTGCACATTGAATTTGATAAGTTGAATATCAAAGAAAGAACCATGATATAATATTTCCTGGTTATTTAACTTTTATCCCATTAATTTCTTCAAACATCTTATAAAATCCAAAAAATAAGGCTCATTGTAAACTTGCTTTTGTTTTGTAGTTTGCTCGTTAGCATCCGGTAAATTTGGCACTTTACTGAGTGGATCTTGGGACAACACAGCCAAAGTATGGCTCAATCAGCGCAATGTAATGACATTAAAAGGTCATGAAGCCGCTGTATGGTCTGTAGCTTTGATGCCTACGCAGGGACTCATGCTGACAGGATCTGCAGATAAAACCGTCAAGTTATGGAGGGCTGGAAAGTGTGAGAAAACGTTTGAAGGTATGTTTTAAGTAATAACAGCAGCAAAACAACACAACTTTCAATGGGTTCTCTTTTCAAGAATCAACTGATTTTGTGCATAATGGCATGTTTGGCATCCTGGTAACCAGAAAAAAATGTTGAAGAGTAATTTTGACCTCTATAATAACAAAAGGTCAATAACTTTTCTGGGAGTTTGCCCTATGCTATAATAGCTCTCTTAAGACATTGAAAACAACATTTGGTAACAAGTTGACATGCTTTTTCAACTTAACTGTGTACTAATTTTGATTTCTGAACCCTTTATTGTCTCGCCCTGATGTAATCAGAAAGAGACTATGTTATCACTATTTCTGTCCGGCGTCTGGCGTATGCCGTATGCCGTATGCCGTCCGCCGTCAGCCGTGTGCTAAGAAATACCTTTGTGACGCGATATCTGGAGATCCGTAAGGCCTATCGTGATGGGACTTGGTGGAGGGAAGGGGGGTGGTGCGTTCTGTTGCTGATTGATTTTTCAAGGTCATCGGGGGTCATACAAGGTCATCGGGGTCAAATATGCTTAAAACTTTTGAGACGCGTTGTGACGCGATATCTAGAGATCCGTAAGGCCTATCTTGATGGGACTTGATGTCAGGGAAGGGGGTGGGGTGTTCTTTTGCTGATTAGATTTTCAAGGTCATTGGAGGTCATCGGGGTCAAATATGCGGTCAAATAAGATCCGTAAGGCCGATCTTGATGGGATTTGGTGGAGAGAAGGGGGTGGTGTGTTCTTTTTGCTGATTAAATTTTCAAGGTCATTGGAGGTCATTGGAGGTCATCGGGGTCAAATATGCGGTCAAATAAGATCCGTAAGGCCGATCTTGATGGGATTTGGTGGAGAGAAGGGGGTGGTGTGTTCTTTTTGCTGATTAAATTTTCAAGGTCATCGGAGGTCATTCAAGGTCATCGGGGGTCAAATATGGGGTCAAATAGATCAGTAAGGCCTATCTTGATGGGATTTGGTGGAGGGAAGAGGGATGGTGTGTTCTTTTTGTTGATTAAATTTTCAAGGTCACCAGAGGTCATCGGGGTCAAATATGGGGTCAAATAGATCAGTAAGGCCTATATTGATGAGATTTGGTGGAGGGAAGGGGAGTGGTGTGTTCTTTTTGCTGAATAAATTTTCAAGGTCATCAGAGGTCATTCAAGGTCATCGGGGGTCAAATAAGATCCATAAGGCCTATCTTGATTGGATTTGGTGGAGGGAAGGGGGATGGTGTGTTCTTTTTGTTCTTAATTTTTCGGGGTCATCGGGGGTCAAATATGGGGTCAAATAGATCAGTAAGGCCTATCTTGATGGGATTTGGTGGACGGAAGAGGGATGGTGTGTTCTTTTTGTTGATTAATTTTTCGGGGTCATTGGGGGTCAAATATGGGGTCAAATAGATCAGTAAGGCCTATCTTGATGGGATTTGGTGGAGGAAAGGGGGGTGGTGTGTTCTTTTTGTTGATTAATTTTTCGGGGTCATTGGGGGTCAAATATGGGGTCAAATAGATCAGTAAGGCCTATCTTGATGGGATTTGGTGGAGGGAAGGGGGGTGGTGTGTTCTTTTTGTTGATTAAGTTTTCGGGGTCATCGGGGGTCAAATATGGGGTCAAATAGATCAGTAAGGCCTATCTTGATGGGATTTGGTGGACGGAAGAGGGATGGTGTGTTCTTTTTGTTGATTAATTTTTCGGGGTCATCGGGGTCAAATATGGGGTCAAATATGGGGTCAAATAGATCAGTAAGGCCTATCTTGATGGGATTTGGTGGACGGAAGAGGGATGGGGTGTTCTTTTTGTTGATTATTTTTTCGGGGTCATCGGGGGTCAAATATGGGGTCAAATAGATCAGTAAGGCCTATCTTGATGGGATTTGGTGGAGGGAAGAGGGATGGTGTGTTCTTTTTGTTGATTAATTTTCGGGGTCATCGGGGGTCAAATATGGGGTCAAATAGATCAGTAAGGCCTATCTTGATGGGATTTGGTGGACGGAAGAGGGATGGTGTGTTCTTTTTGTTGATTAATTTTTCGGGGTCATCGGGGTCAAATATGGGGTCAAATAGATCAGTAAGGCCTATCTTGATGGGATTTGGTGGACGGAAGAGGGATGGGGTGTTCTTTTTGTTGATTATTTTTTCGGGGTCATCGGGGGTCAAATATGGGGTCAAATAGATCAGTAAGGCCTATCTTGATGGGATTTGGTGGAGGGAAGGGGGTGGTGTGTTCTTTTTGTTGATTAATTTTTCGGGGTCATCGGGGGTCAAATATGGGGTCAAATAAATCAGTAAGGCCTATCTTGATGGGATTTGGTGGACGGAAGAGGGATGGTGTGTTCTTTTTGTTGATTAATTTTTCGGGGTCATTGGGGTCAAATATGGGGTCAAATAGATCAGTAAGGCCTATCTTGATGGGATTTGGTGGACGGAAGAGGGATGGTGTGTTCTTTTTGTTGATTAATTTTTCGGGGTCATCGGGGGTCAAATATGGGGTCAAATAGATCAGTAAGGCCTATCTTGATGGGATTTGGTGGACAGAAGAGGGATGGTGTGTTCTTTTTGTTGATTAATTTTTCGGGGTCATCGGGGGTCAAATATGGGGTCAAATAGATCAGTAAGGCCTATCTTGATGGGATTTGGTGGAGGGAAGGGGGGTGGTGTGTTCTTTTTGTTTATTAATTTTTCGGGGTCATCGGGGGTCAAATATGGGGTCAAATAGATCAGTAAGGCCTATCTTGATGGGATTTGGTGGACGGAAGAGGGATGGTGTGTTCTTTTTGTTGATTAATTTTTCGGGGTCATCGGGGGTCAAATATGGGGTCAAATAGATCAGTAAGGCCTATCTTGATTGGATTTGGTGGAGGGAAGGGGGGTGGTGTATTCTTTTTGCTGATTAAATTTTCAAGGTCATCGGAGGTCATTCAAGGTCATCTGGGGTCAAATAAGATCCGTAAGGCCTATCTTGATGGGATTTGGTGGACGGAAGAGGGATGGTGTGTTCTTTTTGTGGATTAATTTGTCGAGGTCATCAGAGGTCATCTGGGGTCAAATAAGATCCGTAAGGCCTATCTTGATGTGATTTGGTGGAGGGAAGGGGGTTGGTGTGTTCTTTTTGCTGATTAAATTTTCAAGGTCATCAGAGGTCATCTGGGGTCAAATAAGATCTGTAAGGCCTATCTTGATGTGATTTGGTGTAGGGAAGGGGGTTGGTGTGTTCTTTTTGTTGATTAAATTTTTCAAGGCATTACATCCCTTGCATTAACTACAATGCATACCTCTGTGACAGTGCTACATTGTATCATATGTTTCATCATCATTTATTTCAAGTTACTTTTGATGAACAGGCGAGACGCGCCGTTCGAGAACCGCCTTGTAAAGATTACTATTTTGTCAACCCCATATAAAAAAGTATCAATGACATAATTGCTCCTAAAATGAATTCAAATGTGCCATTAATGTGAAAAAGCTATTAAAATATGTGAGTATGTATGCATGAATTATGCGCACTAGTACTTTTTTAAGATCAACGTTTCAATTTCGATGAGATCATGGTTAGGTTGGGCTAATTCATTTATTTTCATCAAGACAGTCTGTTATAAATAATTTAAAAAAATATCATACTCAAAGCCATTCAATATTATATAAATAATATTATCAAACTAAAGATGTTATGTCTTTAAGGGGGCTGTCAAGTGTCGTTTTATGAATTTGTCAAGCACTGTAACTTTCAAACTATTTATGTGTTGTACATAAAAGTATACACTTTTTTGAATGAAATGAGTCGGGGAATCCATTTTTCGTATCAAAAATCGTGATTTTTATATTTTTGCCCAAAAATTCCTCTTTTTTGCCTAAATTTGATTAACAACCTAACAAAATAATTTTTAGGTAAAAAATTCTAAAATTTTACAGAAAGCATCTTAATTCAATTATCTAGGAACCGTTTTTTTTTTTTTTGCCTTTAAAATTTTTAGTTTTGAAATTATTGACCAAAAAGTGCTAAAAATGTGAATTTTGGGATAAAATATCTCAAAATTCACATTTTTAGCACTTTTTGGTCAATAATTTATATTAATATAAAGTACAGTTCCTCTCAACTTGGAAGATTGATAAGCCTTTAACAACTAAATTGGGAAGAAAATAAGATTTTCCACACAAAACCCCTATTTTTACACAATAAAGGCCTGTTTTTGTTTTGTTTTAACTAATTATGAGTTAATAGGTTTGATTTTAATAGTTTTAAACATCAGAATATGGCCATATCAAAGGTATACATGGACAGTTTCAAGATTATTTTACAGTTTATGGCACGGCAGTGGGCCATCCAAAATGTATTTACATTTCTACCCATTTGTTACACTCCTGACTGACCCCTATTAACTATCTGTAGTAGACATATTCAATGTAACACAATTTTATTTGTTACTATTTATTAATTTACATCATGTACTACTATAATAAACTGATATAACTCAATTAAATATATAAGGAAGTTTGCAAAATTTAGACGGCATGTCAATGTTACACTCCTGACATTTTGGAGTTCTCCCAGTAAACCTTTGACCACAAATGCTATGATGTGATTACCAATGCCACTTGACCATCTATGGCAAGCCAAGTGTATACGTATACAAAATATGGAATGACAAATGCATAACCTTTCATCATTTTTATTATCAAGCTGGATTAATTTCAATATTTGAGTTTGACTCCTTTCTTCATTTTGACATACTGTAGTGTAACAATCAATAATTGATTGGACTTATGCAAGTTCAATTTCACAGTGACTCATTCTGAATAAGGTGGACCCTTCAATATTTCGAAATGTATATCTCTGAAATGAATATCAAAGATGGTTTTCTTGTACTAGCTTAATAAAAATGCATGTTCAATTTTTATGTTAAAAAAAAGTGTTACACTCCTGACCGTTTTAGCATCAAAAACGGGCAAAAGGTTTTTTTTGCAACAAGCAAGGGCCATCATATTCTGGCACAAAGAAATGACTATCTTAGCACATATTTTGGAATAATTGGCTATTCTATAAAAGTTCTTTATATGATCAAAAACGGGCAAAATGTTGAATATGCCATTTTCAGCCATTTTTTTTAAAACCGCCCATATACAGATCATACCCATAAACAACATTGCATCCGTGTCCACTTAAATGGGTTGTTATTTCAGTGTGTTTTCTGATAAGGCCCAACAAAAAATGGTTTGCTTGTCCATAGATGCAAAAAAAAAGTCGGTCGGATTAACTTTTTTTCTTTCTTTTTCAAATCCTGTATCAAGTATCAATATGAATGCTAGGCAATGCGACCGTACACGGTTCAACCGTGTAACGCACGAATAACCCGTGACCTGTAAGCAAAACACGGTATACAAAAACACGAACTAGATTTTACAATTTGTGAACTAACAAATTTTAGTAACAAAACACAAGGAAATACAGGCATTATTTCGCTCACGAGTCACGATAGATTTCATAATTGTTTACATCTTCTTACGATGCGCTGTTTTGTTATATGATTCCTTGTGTACGTGGTGCACCACTAGTTTTATTCCAAGTCATTTATATTGGCGCCTTTACGTAACACTCGGCGGCATGGGAACAAGACTAACATCAAAAGTGACGTCATGATTATAACATACTCCGACTTGCGCAGAAACCGCCATTTTTAAAAATTTTAAACCCACAGAAAGCGTTCTTGTGCACATACGTGTAAAGCAATGGCGTTTTCAACTCTGACGAAAACAAAATATGAACTGCCGATACTGGAGGATTTATTATACTTTTTTTAGTTATTTGAAGATGAAACTCAATCTCATTGAACACTGACAAATAACAATACATATATGCAAAATACAAATTGCATGCATCTTTTTTTCTCATTGTTAACGCACGCATCTTTTTTTCTCAATGTTTAAAAAAAGGTGGTGTTTCAAAACATGTTTTTCTTCCATTTTTATGATTTTTTTTTTTTACCAACGGAAAAAGGTGGGTTTTTTTTGGGGGGGGGAAGTTTTAAAAAGTCACGGTCGGTACTGTAGGAGACGGTCGGTCGGACAAGGACAAGCAAACACTTTTTTTTGGCCTAATGGCATCAATATATTACTTCAATGTGATGACTCTTAATTCTGCAGGTCATCAAGATTGTGTCCGTGCAGTTGCTGTACTCTCTGAATTAGAATTCCTCTCTGCAAGTAACGATACTACAGTACGTCGTTGGCTGATCACCGGTGAATGCACGCAACAGTACCACGGTCATACCAACTTTATATACAGCATCTCTATACTGCCCAATGGTCAAGATTTTGTTACCTGCGGAGAAGACAGAACATTACGTGTATGGCAGGATGGGGAGAATACACAAACGTTAACATTACCTACTCAGTCTGTCTGGTGTGTCACCACCTTATTGAATGGGGACATTGTAACTGGATCAAGGTATGCAAATATGGGCTTCTCAAGTGTGAAATGTTTTGCATTAGAATGTTTGACAATTTATGGAATCGTCTAAAATCACAAATATAAAAATATGACTAATCATTCTTCCAACTTATAAAATCCCAACAAATAATGGATATTCACTACTTTGTTTTTTCCTCTCAGTGATGGTGTAGCACGTGTGTTCACAGTCGACCCTGGTAGAGTGGCAAGTGCTGAAGCAATTGAATTGTACAATGCACAGTTGGCATCATTTGTCGTGCCGGCTAAGACACAGGCATTTGGTGGGATTAAGATGGAAGACTTACCCGGCAAGAAGGATTTAGACAAACCAGGTGAGTTTGATAGGTTATCATACCCTCCGATATCAGTTACAAGGTGAAAACAATTTGACTCAATCATGTTTTATAAAGTTCCAACAAGGTAAATTTAGTAGAATCCGTGTGTAATGTATATACAATAAAGGAGTCAAATAATTAGATATAACGAGGTATAGATCAGACTCTGCACCTTAGAGTACTTGTTGGAACAAAGAAGAAACTAATGCAAAAATCAAATTGCATGTTTTGTAATCAAAATTGTGATATCTTGTTACCAGGTACAAAGGAAGGGCAGACCAAGCTTGTACGTAGTGGTGATGTGGTAGAAGCGTATTCCTGGAGTGCAGCTGAAAGCAAATGGACCAAGATTGGGGATGTTGTAGGTGATAAAGACTCCGAGAGTAGACCATCTACTACCAGGGTCATGTATGAAGGAAAGGTAAAATATTGTGCCATTTATAAACTGGTCCCTACAGACTGTACACCTCAGATGGGTGCTGATCACACAGACCATTATCCACATTACAAACCATTTAAATAAACTTCCCCTATCCTTGAGTTTTAAAAATGTTGACTTTTTCACAAGCATTAACAATCAATTGTGCTGTTAATGTTGAATATTGACTGTTTTGTATTTTTCTTATATACTTTTACATGGGCCAAAGTTTTTTCTCCAGTAAATTTGGGTTTGTGTGGTAATGAAGAAAGTAAATGAATTGGGTATTGTTTTGTCATAGGTAAAGTGTCTGTCCAACCACAACATAAAAGTTGCTGAATACACCCACGATGTAGGTGAGGCAGTTGCAATTTGTTGAATTCTTTAGTCTCCTAAAAATACCTAAAAATAAAGAAGAAATTCTGCAGCTCTCTGTGTGTGTGTAGGTCCAGTTCCAGATACACATATCATTATGTAGCAGGGTAATGTTTTTGTAATTATATACCAAATTAAAAAATGTTACAATAAAACTTTTCTCAAAATTTGACAAATAAATTCTGTTTTCTTGATGGGCCAAAGGTACCCATCAAGGGTCAATTCCCCATTCTATACCATGATATGAATTGCATTTTTTATAAATTTAATTTATTATATATTATATATTAGGCTATATTAAAAAAATCTTTTGTCTCAAAGCTCCCGCACGCGTTAGTTAATTGATGCGTGTTAGAGAAAAAAAGAGGGGGAAAAATTCTTCTTCTTCTTCAAAAAAAAAATCCCAAAGTTTCACCAATTTTTTCAGATTTTCATTGATCACATCATTTTAAATACAAAAGGTCATCTTTACAAGGATTTCAATATTTTATATTTATAAAAAGAAAATTAAAAAAAACTTAAAAAACCCGCATTCCGCATTAGGTTTTGAAAAACTGAAGAGCTTTGAGACAAAAGATTTGATAAATATAGCTTTATTATACATTATAGGTATTCCTGTCAAATAGGAAGTCACATTTTCTTATTCTTTGGACAGCAGCGATTTCTGTCCATCTCTAAAACATGTAGCCTATCTTGATATCTTTGCTTTTAGCTCCAAAACATTTGAAAATAAGATGTTACTTTCTTCTTTCCATTTCTACAGGAATATGACTACGTCTTTGATGTTGATATTGAAGAAGGCAAGCCCCCTCTCAAACTTGCCTATAATATCAGTGATGATCCATGGCATACAGCTCAGACGTTCATCCATTCTCATGACTTGGGTCAGGTATATCTGGAGCAGGTGGCAAACTTTATCATAGATAACACTAAAGGAATCACTTTAGGCACTGCACAACCAACAGCAGCAGCTTGTGATCCATTTACAGGTAAATCTTTAAAAAATACTACACTAGCAACCAAAAGTATTAGGACACCTTGGAAGCTGCCAATTGAAAGAAAACACTGGGAACTCATTGAACTTCTGTGTTAGCCTTTAATAGTATTCTAGGTTTGTAAAATTAATGAAAAGTTCTTTAAAGTTTGTTTAAAAGAATTTGGGATATTCTTGAGACATTACTGTTTCAAGCAAAGAAAGGTAACACATTTACAACAATATTTCAGTGCTTTTAAGTTTTTCACATTGATATTTTAGTTAATCTAAGACTAAGAATCAAACAAGCTTGACAATGATTCTATGTTTGATGAAAAAAATAGAACTGTTTAGTTAGGTTCAACTCATGTGGGTGCTATAGGAATTTTGATGGTTTCCATTTAAAATTTGAAAGTCATGGTCTCAAAATAAAACTTAAATTTCCCTCTCAAATATTTTATTTTTAAGATGAATTAAGAGATCAAGTCTCAATATCTGTGACAGATTAGAGACTAGTGACAATACTGGGATTAGTTTTTCTTGAGTGAATCCATTGACAAACAATTGGGGAGGTTATTTTGAAAGGAAATCAAAATTGTCATGCTAACATGCTATAATGAGTTTGATGAATTATTCATCAGCTATTTCCAATGGGAAATTTGTATGGGATTTAGAAGGAGGCACATATTTTCTTCAATTCCATGGAATTAAATAAGCAGATGTTGTAAGAAACATGCATTTATTGATAGGAAGAGATCCATCAACACAGTTGTTCAATTTATAATGAAATAGTACAGTCCAAATTAATTGTATGGGATGATTTTGACACCATTACCAAGTGTCCTAATACTTTTGGTTGGTTGGTTGGCAGTGTGTATATTGATTGCCATTACACTATTCGTTGACGTAGTGCATGTTAGTAATTCATGGTTACTGGTTCAAGTCTGGGCCCATACATCTGTTCAGAATTATTATTTTGTGTTATGTTTAATGTGATCAGTGGTTCGTAACAAAGTTAGCATGAGCCAGTTGACCTGGCAACGGTTATATTCTAATGTGCAATAAGCCTGCAAATACAGGAAAAATTGTAATCTTAAAAGGTCAAAGACTTGTATGGTTACATTGAACCAGGGTTGGAAATAAGCACCCGCCCGCATACCCATGGGGGAAAATTTGGTGTCAGGCAGGTAAAAGTGTAAAAATACCTGCCAAACTGGCATGTAGCTTTTTTCATCAAACTCAAAGATTCCTTAATGGGAAACAAATTTGGGCAGGTAAATATTTTATTGGGCTGGTAACTTTTAGAAGCTGACTGGCTGGTACCAAAAAATATGAAGTTCCAGGCCAGCATTGAACACATGTTGTATTCATACTAGGTGTTGTTGACTGTACAATTCATCAGACTTACTACAGCTTCAAATTGTAGCAGCTGATGTTGGTCAATGCTGGTCAGTGAGTATGATGGCCCTAGTGGCTTTTGGCAAATTAGAGGAAATTGTCTTCCATGAGGCATCATTTCCTTAGAGAATAGCAGTTGAATTTCACAGCAGCATATGACATGGTAAACAATCTCAGTGTAATGCAAATTTAACGGGTAATGTCAAGATACACAATCACAATGCAAGGAAAATATACAAAGGCAAACTGGAAAATCAAACATCAAACAACCATTAAAACTTTATTGTTGGATGAATTTGTAAGCACTGAAAAGCCAAAGGACATAATCAAGTAATCTTTTGAATCCATGCAACACGATAATCATAAATGGGAAATTTATGAAGTTGTAGAATCAATAAAGTATTTCTCTGTTTTGAATCATTTTCGGTGTAATGAGAACACCTAAATGAACAATGTTTCAGCTTGACCCCTAACATTAAGTTGTTCTCATCACCCGCACTGATTCAAAACACTTTATTGATTCTACAACACGATTATCACATGGATCATTTTGTGCAACCCCCTTACTGATGATAATGTATCAATATGTTTTGTTTTCAGGTAGTGGCAGATATATACCAGGTAGTAGATCTGATCCTACTCTACCACAAGCCGGTAGTAATACTGGTGGGACTGATCCATACACAGGTAGGGATAGTAAATACAATCTAACAATAAAATTATGGTTTACCATCCAAAAAGGAATTGTATTCAATAATTAGAATGGATGCAAGAAATGTGATCATGATATTAAAGATGAATGTCAAATTCAGAAATATGATTAATGCTTAGTTGTTGTATTTGTTAAATTAATGAAATATAGTTCTAACAACAGAATTGGTAGGTTGTAATGTGGTTGATCAGGGTAGGCAAAGAATATATTCAAAAGACAAAAGCCATCTTCAATTTCAACATTGTATTTAGAATCTAAGCTTTATTTAGAATGTCACCATTTAACATACATGCATGTGCATGTGGACTGATCATAAAACTAAGCTTTCATTCACTTTACAATGACATTCTTCATTTTGAGATAATGCTTTGTTTTTAAGGTATGATTTAAGATTAATGTGAGATTCAATTGATGTGTTCTAATTTTTGAAACTTCACTGAAGTGATGATAATCTACCACATGTTTGTGTATGTTTTATTCTCATCAGGCAGTGGAAGATACATTCCAGGCAGTCTGCCTGACCCCAGTTTACCCCAGTTTGGCAGTAGTGCAACAACAGATCCACTTACAGGTAAAGCATACCCCTCACACCCTTGCAGTTTACCCTTTTTAATTGAATGAACATAGTTTATTATCCTCAAAATACAGGTATGAGATCCAAAATAATATTGATTTTGATTTTGATTTTTGTTATATTCAAGATTAGCATTAAGCAATTTTAAAGCAAATTGCATAGAATTGGAATGTAAACAACATCTGGTGTACATTGTATTGGCCAAAAGTGTATACAAAATATACGGTCCAACCTCTGTTATCCGACCCCCCTTTTTTACTGTTTTTTACAGCCTAATCACCTTATTTTCACACTCTGAAGCATTTGAAGGCCGTCTTTTGATGTTGGAAGTGCTGTTTAGTGCTTCATTAGTACATTGATACTGCAATTACCCCTCAGTACCCTGCTATTGTCCCAATTGAGCACTTCAGGACAGTCATTCAATGCAAATTTACACATAATTTTCTTATCCAGATTTGTCACTTATCCAGCCATTGCTTGGTCCCATCATGTCCGGATAACCGAGGTTGGACTGTATATCCTGTTTCACCTCATGTTTAGAGGTGATAATATCACAAATGTTAGTCATAGATGCAGCATTTCTGAGCCAGGGCAACATTCTTTCTTAATCAGGCTTGCAATTGCCATTCTTTCTTAATCAGGCTTGCAATTGCCATTCTTTTTTAATCAGGCTTGCAATTGCCATTCTTTCTTAATCAGGCTTGCAATTGCCATTCTTTCTTAATCAGGCTTGCAATTGCCATTCTTTCTTAATCAGGCTTGCAATTGCCATTATTTCTTAATCAGGCTTGCAATTGCCATTCTTTCTTAATCAGGCTTGCAATTGCCATTCTTTCTTAATCAGGCTTGCAATTGCCATTCTTTCTTAATCAGGCTTGCAATTGCCATTCTTTTTTAATCAGGCTTGCAATTGCCATTCTTTCTTAATCAGGCTTGCAATTGCCATTCTTTCTTAATCAGGCTTGCAATTGCCATTCTTTTTTAATCAGGCTTGCAATTGCCATTCTTTCTTAATCAGGCTTGCAATTGCCATTCTTTCTTAATCAGGCTTGCAATTGCCATTCTTTCTTAATCAGGCTTGCAATTGCCATTATTTCTTAATCAGGCTTGCAATTGCCATTCTTTCTTAATCAGGCTTGCAATTGCCATTCTTTCTTAACCAGGCTTGCAATTGCCATTCTTTCTTAATCAGGCTTGCAATTGCCATTCTTTTTTAATCAGGCTTGCAATTGCCATTCTTTCTTAATCAGGCTTGCAATTGCCATTCTTTCTTAATCAGGCTTGCAATTGCCATTGCATCAGGCTGGATGCAATCACTAGTATGCGCAGTGATGTCATCATCCACCAACCAAGTTGAAGTAGTGCAAGTTGATTTTGTGGTCTGCCGCGCATATGTATTACATTATAGCCTCATTTTCTTTTATAGGCGGTTCACGATACATTCCCATGGATGCATCCGGTGCAGCACCTGCTCAGAGAGCTGCTCAAGTAGCCACCAATCACCAACCAACAAACCCATTCTTTCCTAAAACTTCAGTTGTGAGTTTTGATACAGCAAATCCAAAAGCTATATTGGGTAAGTATATTACAGCAAAGGTAGAAAATGTAATAGAATACTTTTGTGTTGAATGATCTAAGGGATCTTGGCATCAAAGGTTGTGAAATCCAGTATGTTATGTCACTTGTTTGTATAAATATAACTTCCCCATACAAAGAGTGAGAGATTTCACAAAATCTTGACCTGTTTAACTGAGAAAGAATATGGAAGAGATTCGCTTGTTGATTTCCAGGGATGCGTTTGACATTACACTGCAACAATAACGCAGGGTAATTTGGTGGAACAGAAGAAGCTTGTACTGACAGTGGTATGGCCAGTATCAAATACATACAGGGTGTGTCAGAAAAGAACGGATATTTCAGGCCTGCATATTCAAAACCAATGATAGTGCTAAAAGGCTACACATTTGGCTTTCTTTCAAATTTAATTTAATTCAACCATTGCATCATAAAGTTTCATCTATTTGAGTTGAACCCAGTATTTTAAAGCCAATCCATGGGATGTCAATGCCAATCCATGGGATGTCAATAACACAGTTTTGTTGTCTCATTCAGAGATGTCAAACATTGAAACTGGTGAAAAACCTGAAAAGGCACATGAATGTGGGATACAAATCTTAAAATGACTGGAAATATAATAGAGCTGTGGAATTATGAGTAAGAAATGCCTGAATTCAAGAAACAAAACTGGAAAAAAAGGCATCTCAGCTGATTAAAAATGCGAGCCTCATTAGAATATATTGACGAATGGTTTGATAATTCGACCATCCCGTGGATTGGCCATATTGGGCTTTACTCAAATTAGTTTAACGTGATCATGCAATAGCCAATTTTTTTAAATTCTTTTTGTTGTTGAATGAAAACCATATTACAGGTCTTTTTATCAATTCCATTGGTTTTGAATATGCATGCCTAAAACCTTTCTGGCTCACCCTGTACAGGATTTTCCATCAGTAAAAGAGTGTATGTTTACTTAATGGGAGCCTTTACTCTGTTGTCACCTATCATAAGGCTGGTGTAACAAGGGACTATGATTCAGACATTAGTCATACTGTGTTTTAATGGCCTGTATGCCAAGTCAAATTGATATATTGTTGCCAAAATTGCCATATGGTTCTTTAAAGATACATCAACAATATAGGCATGTCAACATTGACATAAAACAGTAGTCAGATTTCAGGTTTTCGTATAATAACACCCTTCAATCTAAGACATGGTAGTTCAATTGAATCATGTGAATACAGGTTTGTACCTTGTACAGGTTCTTCAAGAAAAAATGAAGAAAAATGATTTTCTTTATTATAAAATAAATATTATAGTTCGGACTTTGCATATAGCTTGAGTTGAGTTCAATGTAGTAGTATCAGCATTAACATCTAACCATGTCTTATTATTGCAGAAAAAGTAAAGGAGTTTAATGCAGTGATCGATGCTAGTATGCAGATGGATGAAGCAACTCTGAATCTACTAGCAGGTCTATTGGAGGCCACAACCAATGGTACTCAAGGACCCAGTCCTACTATTCAGCAAATTGATGTTCTGTGGAAACTTTTACAATGGCCCAATGGTGAGTCAAACATTTCTGCCCTAGTAGAATGATAGAATTAGGTTAGGTCAAACAATTGGCAGTAAATTAATGCCTATTAGAATTTGCAAGTCAGAAGGTCTATTAGATAGACAATGTGAATCCAAATCATCAAATTGACAATGGTGTTAGATGTGTGCCGTACAATATTAACATTTTACCCATGGCACATTGATATTACATTACAGTCTGGTATTTTACTTGTTGTAACAAGAAAGGTTTGGCGGGCTATGGTGTGTTTACCTCCTTAAATACTAACCTTCTCAGTAATCTTGTTCTCAACTGGCAATATTGTAGTTTACTCTGGCTGATCATATTTCACAAAGTAGGTTGGTACTAACTTGGCTCCTTACATATTCATTTGTCAATTTATGCTTTACCATGACGTCCCTAACATTTACAGCCAACTCCACATCTCGTTCCTCATCTCACATTGTTCATCTGTATTTTCATATGATACATGTTCTCTTATTTCCTTTCAACCCCAGACAAGGTATTTCCAGCCATAGACATCCTAAGATTAGCCATACGTCACCCAGAAGTCAACAAGCATTTCTGTAACACGAAAGATGGTGAGCAATTTGTCAACCATCTGCTACTCATGGCCGCCCAAACATCACCCACTGCCAATAGAATGCTGGTATTCAGGACTTTATGTAATGCTTTTATAAAGCTAGATGGCCGACAACTCATGGCAACTCACAGAGATAACATTCTCTCTGTAGTATCAGACAGCGTGGCAACCAAGCATAAAAATTTGCATATCGCCATGGCAACATTAATGTTAAACTTTGCTGTTGAGCTGCATGCTGGTGACGATGTAGAAGCAAAGTCACAGTGCCTTTCAGTGATGTCAACAGCACTTGCCAGTGAGCCAGATCCAGAAGCTTGTTTCCGATTACTCGTTGCTATGGGAACCCTCATGTCAGGAGATGACAACTCAATAGCGATTGCAAAGTCTCTGGATGTTTTGCCGTTTGTTACAAGATTAGTTTCCACCCAAGAACCAGCAAAAGTTGGAGAATGTGCAAAGCTTGTAGCAAAACTTCTGAATTAAATAAACTTTGGTGACTTTGGTCAGTATAGTGACTTTGGGCAAAATTATATCATTCCAAGTATGCGGAATGTTTTCTTGGGGTTTCATTGCACAATGTAGGGTATTTATGGACTGTATAAGAAAAAATGTATTAATTCATGGATATGAATCAACACCTCCTTGCTCCTTGAATATTTCCCAAGTCACTCATCTTGTCAAAAGCCAGCGTGTTATAAAGTTTATATTGGGGCTAAATCCTGTAATTAGTCTGTAGTTTTCCGATCACCAAAAAGGGCCACTTCTCTGTGTGAATCCAATGATCGACCAAATTTCTTGCAAGTTTTGAAACGGCTAAATTTGTCTCCACCTATAGCGACGATCGATCGTCCAGCTATTGTGAAAAGCTGAATGTATGTTTTTCTTTACTGTGGAACGTACTTTGAATTGAGTAAAAACTTTCATCCATAATTATGGTATTACCTTCATGTAAGTATCATGGATTAGTCTAGTTGAAAGACATCCAGTGTTGGGATTATGCGGCTTAATTCAATAGATTTACACTAGGCTTATTTGTGATTGCTTATATGTGAAGGTAGACATAGCACTAAAATACACACCAACTTTACTTATACACTGTAAGTGGTATATATAGAGGACCGTTTTACAAACACAATCATTTATAGTATTTGAAAGTTATGTCCATTCCAAGTAAGAGAAACTTACCAACTTTAGATAATGAAATATTTGTAATAAATATAAGAGGGCCTGACGTTCCAATTTTAACAGGATCTTTATCGAAGGCAAAAAGCAGAAACAAATATTTTTCTCTTTTGCAAATATACCCTAAAATTATGTCAGGAGGAAAACAGGTTTTCTTTCATATAATTTGCAAAAGGGGATTGTTTTTGTTGTTTTTTATTCATTGTTACCAATCCATGATTATTAATCTACTTTGGATACATGAAAACCAACATTACACATATTGGCGCATGGAAATGTTAATTTATCCTGTTTTTGTTTCCAATAATATTGTGCCATACTGAAAGATATTACAATGGAATGTAGAGACAGATAAATTACCAAATTTACAGCTTTTTGAAAAACTATGCCTTGAAAATGTTGTCACCCACTTGGACGGTCAAGTTATTGTATTGCTGTTGAATGGTAAAATAGCACTATTCGAAATAACATAACACTAGTATTTATATGGGTCAAAAGGTGGGAGATGATATTATTACATGAAGCAAAGTTTGATATTATAACACTGAATAAACAATAACTTCACTTGGCCCCCCACCCCCAATTTTGTTGTATTGGCGTAACCTGTCCGACCCTAACTCTTTTTCTTCCTTTTTTTGTTGTTGCAGAAGACAAATTTAAAAACAACTAAAAACACCCAAACAAACAAAAAACGATCTATGGTGCTCCTCATCAAAAAGGAATACAATATACAGTAAATCTGACCATGAAAGTACTTTCATGATCTGACGATCACAAATGGCCTCATTATATTTTGTGATATATTTGACTCTGTGAGATCAAATTGAGTAATCTATAATATGTATACAATTCAAAATTTAAAAATCTATATATCATGCCGTACCATGCCAACACTGAAGGTATTTGTAACAAAGAAGTAAAACTATAAAATGGATTGCCATGAGCTACTGCTGTGATTCAAAAAGGCCTTCCCCACCAGATGATACTGTTGTTCCATCTTCAAAGATCATATTAATATGTTGTTGACAAGGCATTTAATTGCGCAAAGGTGAATAGGTTGCAGATGATGATTTGTAATTGGTGAATTTGGTTTAACGAGGAACCCGTTCAGACAAAGCGAGTCTTGACATATGTTTTCCCAGAATATACTTTCCTTCTTGATATACCTACCTACCATTCTGTGTCTATTCACTATCCTTTAATATCCCATCTAATCATAAAATTCACTCAAAACGTGTGAAGATAAGAACAAACTGCCCAAACTCACAAAACTTGTGTTAACCCATACATTATATAGATGGTTCAAAAGATTTTTGTCTTTAACTATTTCTAACTTTGAAATAGCAATTGACAAAATCCTCATACTCTAATATGTAACTTGTAACATTCTTGGTATTGAAAAACTGAATAAAATAAATTAGAAAAACTGAATAAAACCTACTTTATTAGTCAACATGAAAAAATCTCATGTCTACGTGCCTGACCGACCCAGATTTCTTTTTTAATGGGGAGAAAAAATCTACAGGCAAATGAATGCTGGCCCAAATTTCAGAAATTTATAAATTAAGAGGTTAAATTCTTAAGAATTTCCCCTGGGTTGTTTGTCACCATCCAAATAGTTGGAGTGTTTTCACCCAAGTTATCATTCATAAAACTAAAACAAATCTTTTGGGATAAATTTTCCTCATGGATTTTTGTTTGTTTTAATATATATATATACATGTACCTTTTGGGGTTTTTCTATGCCAACATAGAATTGGGTCAATTCAAAAGAGAAGTTTGATTTGTGTTACACAAGTAATTATTTAATCTATAAAGAAAAATAAAAGTGAAACTTAGACATTTGTAGGATTTGTTGATTTGTGTCTTTTTATGTGTATAAATGAGATAATAATGTATAAAGAAGAAATGTGAAATGGAAACTATGTGAGAGAAGTGACAGAATAACAGGGTAAAATTAGATCAATTTAATGGTATATGACCCGATCTCTTTTTGGGGCTATGATATTTTTTTCACATTAAGATATTTTGGTATCAGAAGAATCCCCATATTTTTCTCATTATGTCTGTAAAATATTAGGGGCCAGAAATGTTTCATTTGGAAATTATAGGCTAAAATGTGGTGAATTACTGCCAAAGGTGGTTAACCACCAACCAGTCTGTGTACTACTCAATGGGGACATGTCTTTTGACCTTGCGCTTCTAAAAATAGAACCATTGGAGTTATGCAGCTCAAACTTTGGAATGCAACAATTTTAAGGATGACCTTTCATGTAAAATAGAAAACATCAAGTTGAAAATCGGGTCATCTACCTTTAACATGGTTCAAAAAGAACAAATTAGAATTCAACACTGAATTTGTCATGTGCACAGTAGTGCATAACTTTCAAGGCCACCTTGGTTTGCAGCATTGTGATGCTATCCCTCTGGTCACATGACAAAAATGACATCAACCACCTTTATAGTGATCATGTGACAGCAGATCATCATATATGGTTTGGTGGTCATAGCCCAAAGGTCATAGTATCACAACTCTGAAGAAGCTGGGATGGTCCTGAAAGCTTTGTGCTACTTTTACAAAAGACTCTGAAATGGTAGACTTGGATATCGACTTCTTCAAAGAACTGCCAAAAAAACAACAGAAAGTGATATTTATACAGATGTAAAAGTTTATAAGTACTTTGGACTTGATGTACTAGATTGTATGGAGACAAACATTGCCAAGATCCAGGTCGATGATGAATCAGATCCATGTAGGCTTACAGGCAGTACCCCTTTATCCAGGCCTGAGTGATGGGTTTAATATCAACAATTTGTTAGTATCCATTTGATTTGATTTGATTTGATATCATTTGGGTCCTACGACCCTGGATAACCCAATAAGCTTATTAGCTTATTTCCATTGGGGTCCGTTAGATGTGTGAACAGATACAGACCGGGATGATCCCCTACTCTTTACGAAAGAGTCTGTAACCTTTTAACGTGCTCGGGTATTGCTCTTCCATAATATTCTATACCTGCTAGGCATGTCATATGAGACTATTAAGACATGGTTCAGAGAATATTTACCCTGAAACTTAGGCCAAAAAATGTTAACACTTTGTCTCAGCGGCCCGCGCACATTGCTTTTAAAATGGGATTTGGCATAGCGCTGCGCTTCAAAAAAGAAGAAGTTAGTTTCCGTGATAATCGGCAACCTTGTGACTGAGAACACACATTCAACTAACTTTGTGAAGTTAAGAGATAAAGGGCATAGGGAGTGTTGGGGGGGGGGGGGGGGGGGCTGGGCAACTGAATTTTCTCGGTGTCGAAACTTTTTGACCCCCCTTTACAAATTGCAAAACTTTTTTGACCCCCCTTAACAATTTTAAAAAACTTTATTGACCCCCGCCCCCACCTTACTATTTCATGTAGACAAAGACCTATTGGCTTCTTTTTATGACGCTGGCGGTCTGGACCATCCCACAATTTATAACATTTCAGATTCACTCAACATGAATGCTTCTTTTTGCTTGAAAAATAAAGGTTGTATGAAAATTCGGGCATAGCGCGCAGAAATTTGTGTTTATCTCGTTAATGACCACCTTTTTCAACGGTACTATGTTGAACCTTTGAGTCTATGTTGAACCTTTGAGTCTATGTTGAACCTTTATGCAGAAATTTGTGTTTATCTTGTTAATGACCACCTTTTTCAACGGTACTTAGTTCAACCTTTATGCAGAGTCTATAATGAGACGAGCATAAGAGATCACCGAAAAAAAGAGTAAAAACAATAATAATATAGTCATGCCGAATGGCGGGGGCTGTCAGTAGGTGGATACCAAATACACAATCTATGTTATGCCGATGACACCACCCTGTTTGCAACAAATATGGAAGAGATGGCGAAACTCCTGAAGAAGTCAAGGTGGAGAGTGAGCAGATTGGCCTACGTCTAAATGTCAGCAAGATCATGTCCATAAGCACAGATGGTGTTGGAGAACAATGAGAAGGACCAATGCCAGTATTATTGAAGAAAAAGGGGTGTCTAAACGACTTCTTCATGCTATCAACACCCAAATGCTGAGCTAATACGGCTATATCTCACGTCACAAGGGTACGGTAACAACCTAGAGAAGATGATCATGCAAGGCATGATTGAAAGGAATAAGCGCAAGGAGAGGCAGACCTCGTTCCGGGTGGATTGACCAAATAAAGTTGATTACTGGACACCCTCTCCGTGATTGTTACTCCTTTGCTAAAAATCGTTATTTGTGGCGTAGTATCTGTAAGGTCACGAGCTGTCAGTCATGACAGGACCGAACCAACCAACAAACTTTGTTGAAATTGTGGAAAGTTTAATTTGCACAAAGATTTGCGCGTAACGCGCAAAAATAGCTGTAGGCCTACAAAATGCATTCAAAAACATGAAAATGTGCATAGCACGCAAAAAATTGTGTTTCTCATAATGACCACCTTTTTCAACAGCAGTTTGTTGAAATTGTGGAAAGTTTAATTTGCACAAAGATTCGCGCATAATGCGCAAAAATTGCTGTACAAAATGCATTCGAAAACGTGCATAGAACGCAAACAATTGTGTTTATCTCATTAATGATCACCTTTTTCAACAGTACTTTGTTGAAATTGTTTGTTTCTAAAATAAAAGTTTACAAAAATATATGTGTGTCGTGGGATTTATTTTTTTGCCACACAAATTGTCTTTCTACACCTCTTTCCTTTTTAAAACTGAACAATTCTAAATTTGGTCCACCCAGACGTTATACTATCCATTTGGTCAAACTTTAACAAAGTATTTCTGAACACTCCCATAGACCATAACTGATCTTGGTAAAAAAAATTAAAAAATGCTTAGCCAAAAGGCGCTGAGACAAAGTATTTTAAATTTGTTTGGCCTTACGGTTTTTTTACCACATATCAAAAGAACCCTATAAATTCAACCAATAATCGGTCCCGTTTTGAAATGTTTGCACAAATCTAGATCGATTTCGTCGATTCCGTCACCGCCTGGATTACATTTGTTTAGGGCTAGCGCCCTCAATGTTCACACATCAAAACATCAATCAATCAAAAAAGCATGTGCATGATCATACTGAGTAGTGCTGCCGGTGTTCCGATTTACGTCTGAATTTTCGCTATTTTGAAGCAAAGCTGGTGAGTATATTTATTGTTCTGCTGTGTTTACTAATCTAGTAACAATATGGTATAAGATGCGGAGATAAGGAGCCTTGTTTGGCTATTCTAAAGTTGTAGCAGCTGCAGAACAACATCGCGCAGTCGGTCAGTGCACAACAACAACAACAATCAGACATTATAATTATCAATCATATAATTAATAATAACGTTCGTGCAAGTACTGTCATGACTGTTGCATTTGCAACATGACAATAAAAATAAGCTTATATTTGTTTTTGGGATCTTCAATCTTCAGCTTGTCCAAGGATAGGCATCATTCTTGATTCATGTTGTCATACTCATATTGATATATATCGCATGTATCGTGCCGAGCCTGATGTGCAGTGCCCAGTAGTAGGGAGTTCGGGTGAAAATGGATTTTTAATTTCAACCCCTACAAATTAGGTATCATTTTAAAGGTAATTTAAAAAGAAAAAGAATGATGCAAAAATCAGCTCAATACATGAAAGTTCAGCGGAGTTATGCCCTTTTTTAATGTTGACGGTGACGGAATTGAGTCTGTCGGCCGCCTCTTCAGATACTAGTATTTTGATTATGTTAGGGGTAGATCTATATATCCTTAAAAGATAATTCTACAGCATAAATATAGGTCAGATGCATATTTCTGTGTAGTAGCTGGTTAAGAAATTTTAAGAAGAAAAAAAATCACCCCTGAACTTAGAAAGAAATAACAAAACACACCAAACATAAAAAAAGGAAGAAACAAGAAAGAATCAGGTCCTTTAGAGTAAGAATTTATAACAAAATGCGGAATAAAACAGCTCCGAACCTGAAAAAAATGAACCTGAATGTTGTGAGGTTGTGAAGAAAAAAAAATGCACATAAAACCAACTTTCTACCTACCACCCCGCCCCCCCCCCCCCCCCCCCCCCCGGAAATTAAAGGAAATACATGTAGTGTACCACCCCATCCAACCACCCCCACCACTGGCACCAGGAACATCCCAGTCCTACCCATTCCATCCCTGTATGAGTATTATGCCCCTACCCCCCCCCAACCCCCCCATCACCATCCCTCCCCCATCACCATCCATCCCCCAACCTCGCCAAGAAACCCATGATGGTACCCTAAGCTAAATGTAACATAAGCTAAAATACGTCTAAGTTGTGTAGCCTCCTTAGAGGTACCCCCAAAATACATCGAAAATAATTATTTACACAATAAAGCTCATGACATACTCCATAATCGCGTGACGCGATTTGTCGCTTACGCTCCTTATTTGGTAAATAGCACTCTTTATAAGGAGCGTAAGCGACAAATCGCGTCACGCGATTATGGAGTATGTCATGAACTTAAACGACTGGAAAGAGACTAAAAAGTTACGCTTTATCAACAATCAACAACATCTTGAATTCCACAAGCTGTGGAAAATCCGGTTGCGTCAATTTGCGTTAACTCATTTTGACCAGATTACATGATATTATGAATCAGAAATGGTTTAATTTTACCTTTTGGGGGGTGACTGGGGGTGACTCCAAGTATTTCGTACAAATTTTTACAAATGTTGACCCAAAAATAACGCTAGATTTACATCCAATATTGAGCTGTCATGGATTGATCCGTATGAGTCTCTAACAACGAGGTTAACATCAGATTTGACCTGAGATTATTATTCTCTATTTTCTAAGCTTTAAAATCATACCAAACATGATGTATTTCCGGGTCAAATACTAGAGAGAATAATTAGTTTTACCAACAACAAACAGAGGAGTTAGACTTCAAAATGGCGGCGGTTGCAGAAGTTTCTGAACGGGTATACGCCACAGTCAGCTGATTTGACCTTTTTTTTTTGGTATGTAAATTACAATTTAATGCACAAAATGCATTTTTGAATGAAAGAAAATATATTCAAGAGTACTTTTAATTTTTTTATAAACATTTTCATTGAAAATTAACATACTTAAAAAAATATTTTTGGAAGGGTATTTCACCATGCTTCCAGATACAAATGCCCGAAATACGTATTTCGCTGAACTCCCTACCAGTAGTCGGCCGGGTCGGGTCCGGGGGCACTGATATTGGAAAAGGGTATAGGTATGTGCCGCGCTAAAGACCCCCCTGTTTCACCCTCTGCTGCTAGCTCGTATGATCCCCTTTTGAGCCTGCATCAGTTCTTAAGACCCCAATTTTATTGAAAATTCAAAAATCGCAAAATTTTGCTTTCCAAAGCCCCAAGGCCAATAGACCTTTTCAAATCCGGAAATATACGATCAGTTCCGAATGTTTCCGATTAGCCGAGTGATTTGAACTCGGTTACATGACCTGTCAGCTCACACAGGTCATGTCCATGTGCTGGAGAAAAACAAACGTGTTTTTCACCCGTCTGCCCGTATGGTAGATTGCGCTGGTGTTGGTAATAGATTGTATCCCTCACAAAGTTAATGTTGCGGCATTTCAGTAACAAAAAACGGTGAAATGAAAGAGATTTGGGGTAATATTTTCACTTTTCACCATCTGCTCGATACATTTGGAATTTGCAGGTCAACGCCTTTGTTGATAAAAAACAAAATAGTCTCGTACCACGTTTTACTTCTCATGTTCCCCCGGGGGTCGGGTGTTCTCTCTTCATGCTCTTAGACTTAGTCTTAGCTTACTCGTGCTCGAATGATCATACTAGCCGTTCGCCCGGGGGGAGGGGGGGGGGGGCACTAACATTGAAAAGGGTATAGGTGTGTGGCGCCCTGAAGACCCCCTTTTTCACCCTCTGCTGCTAGCTCTTATGACACCCTTTTGAGCCTGCATCAGTTCTTAGGACCCCAATTTTATTGAAAATTCAAAAATCACGAAATTTTGCGTTCCAAAGCCCCAATTCTTCGAACATTTTGCGTTCTAAAACCAAAAATAAAATCAAGATGTGCGTTCTTGCTATTGCTATTGCTAATCAAAAAGGTCACATTGTATCTATAGGCGTATAGGGTTTGTGAACTTTTGACCCTGTATAAGGCACAAAAACGACTCCAGGTGTTAACAACTTATATTTCTTGAACGAACCCTGGTGATCTGACGAACAATTTGAGATATCGTTTGTCAAAATCGGAGCATGTTCAAATTTTGACCCCCTAAAGCAAAGGTCAACGACCTTTTCACGTTTTGCTCAATATCTCAGTAACCACACATCGGAAGTGGGGCAAACTATACATTTTTAGAATCCTTGTGCTCAGACAAACAATTTGGTATGCTTGTTAATTGAAGCAATTGGCCAAATGGCTGTCCCAGAAGGCAAAATGTTGGCATCCATCATAAATCATAAGAGTATGGTATGATGAGCATGGCCTGAAAAAATGTTTTTTTCCCGACAAGCGATTCCAAATTTTCCTCCAAAATGGAATGCATTTCTTAATGAAAGAGTAATATTTCCCTCCAAATGTCAAAATTTCCCTCCATATGCTCAAATTTCCCTGCAAGGAGCTTTCCGTATTGTCTACTTTTTCAGCCTGTGGGTATGACTATGAGCAACATATGAGCCCAATTTGGTGCTTTTGGATGAAACTGAACCAAACCTCCCCTATGATGCCCTTAGCCCCCAACTTATATAGGCCAGTTCTCAAGACCTACTTTTTTGAAAAAATCAGTTCCTTAAGACCCTATTTTTCTTCATAAAATCCACTCAGTTCAGTTCTGTAGCCCCCCCCCCCCTCCTTTTCAGACCCTAGGCGGCACACCCCTACACAACCGCGGACATTTTATTTGAAAATAACTCCCCCTTTTTCAATATTTCAAGGACACTTTCTAAGAACTTTTCCTCCACCTTTTCCGCGATTTTTGGAACGATCATGCATACTCACTCCACTACACCACGGGTGTCAAGGCTACTTGGCTCAGGTTATACAAAGAGGCCAACTGTCACCGTGTGGTGTGTTGCCGGGGTTAGGGTTATAGATTAGCTTGAAAAATTGACCATTTTGTGGATTGGCTTCAACATTTGTGGCTTTACTAATGAAAAGGGAACATGATGCAATGGTCAATTTTGAATATTCTTCTTTTGAATGGAAGCCAAATTATAGGTTTTTATTGGGCTACAATTGGATTTGATATGTATGCCTTATTTGTTTGTGAAAAAAGTGCCCTTCTTTCTGATTCACCCTGCCCTGTAGGGAACACATTTTTGGCTAATATTGATTATTATATCACTTTGTGAACTCGTGACAATTTATCATTTGTTTGGCAGTCTACCATGTTGTGGTGACTCAGTGTCAATGCACTTTGTATGCCCTGGAAAGAAAAACTGACAGGAAAGTACATTGACCTGTGTATTGATAGTTTGCATTAAAAAAAACCAGTAGATCTGCACTATGAGCCAATACTTTCATTGTCCACATATTTTCATGAATTTTCTCTGCAGGGTTATGAGATAGCATAATTAAGTGATTACAACTTGTTATTGTGCATTTGAAATGAGGTTGTATATTTTGTCTGGTTGCATTTGTCAGGTTGTATATTTTGTCCATTTCTTTTTAGGAGATGAAAAAAACACTGGCCCATTT
Organism: Ophiura sarsii; assembly: GCA_035610835.1. Classification (NCBI taxonomy): domain Eukaryota; kingdom Metazoa; phylum Echinodermata; class Ophiuroidea; order Amphilepidida; family Ophiuridae; genus Ophiura; species Ophiura sarsii. Next base: position 147,173,979 of record CM069441.1, on the reverse strand, counting down.
TTATAAGAAATTGGTGGGAAAAAATGTTTGCATGCAAAATGAACAATACTGAAAAAATGCCAAATAGTTTACAGATTTTGGGGATTTACACTGTGAGGGGGGGGGGGGGGACAGGGACCAAGGGGGACCTACCGACCCAACTTGAGAGGTCCTTTTGCACATAGGACAGGTGTGTTTTTTGTCGCCTTATCTAAATATTCACACAAATTCATTGTAATTTTCTTAAAGCATGCTGTACTAGATTTAACTAATACAGTTTTAATAAGTTACTTAAGGGGTGTATGTGGAATATTAAACTGACTTTATCACAGCCATAGTGAAAAACAGCTGTTTTATGTTGACCTATGTAATAAATTTGTATCGTGAGTAAAAAAAAATTAAATGCTATGGTGTGTATTTACAATTATTCTGCCTTCATTCTATTGGATTGTGCACAGGAGTTACTGCACAGAAGAAAATATCAATAAGAGGGCATTTGGCAAATTGTTTTCACTAAATTCAGTGAAATAAAACTGTCATGAAAATCATCCCCATATCAATTTATTCACTTATTTCAAGTAGGGTGTTTCCCTTTTTCCACTTTCTGCAGAAAGCCAAGTTCTTCCATTGACTAGTCCCAGCAAGCATCTGATAGTACATCATTCAGAATGGGTCGCCGTCGCTCCAAGAGAAAACCACCTCCAAAGAAAAAGAACTTGGGACTTGAAGCTCAGTTTACCTGTCCTTTCTGTAATCATGAAAAGTCATGTGAAGTCAAAATGTAAGTACTTTGTGTTTCAGATCAAGTAAGAAAGTGATAATCATGCTTTTTTGTTTATAAATAAGAAGTATAAAGAGCAAATGTGAACAAAAGCCCAACAGACATTAACAAAGTTAATGAACTGATGAAGTGATTACAAATCAAACTGGTAACTCTCTACAGAGAGTTCTGATGGGCCAATCAATTGGTTCACTGCAACTCAGAAAATAATCAGAAAACAAGTCAACACAATTGGGCTGGTAAAAAAGCCAATGAAAGTGGCGTGGGACAGGAATAAGATAAAACCCAAACATCGAGAAAAACATCAAAAATATAAGAGAAGAAAAAATAATATCTGGAGGTCATTGACATCGAGAGAGCTTAGTCAATCTGTTCCACAGTGGAACAGCTGTATGGATGAAGCTTCTATCTAAGCAGCAAGTTCTGGCAGTCGGCAATGAAAGGGCATGAGCTGGCATTGCAACACTTAAACGCGTAGCACGACGATGAACGTATGGTGTGGAGAGCAATGCTGCTAAATCTTGTGTACAGTGGTTGGTGTTTGTTTGTTTGTTTACACGGTCAGTCCGTACGGACACACGCTTGGGTCCTGAAGGGACCAGACTCAAGCAAAATGCTCGGGCCAGGCTTAAAAGCATATAAAGCATGATGGCTGTACCCGCCAGTCGGTCAGGTACTTTAGCATCTCCACCCACCTGATGCAAATGTTACCCGCTATGGGTGCTATTTTCAGGCCTGGATTTCAATGCTTTATTTAATTCAGACTCCATAACACCCATTATACAAATTGTCATCTTCTGAATAACTTCTTTACCTTTTTCTTTTCAGGGATCGAACGCGGAATGTTGGGGTCATATCCTGTAGAGTTTGTCTAGAAGACTACCAAGCCAGTATCACATGTATCCTTTGTCGTTTAAAATGTTCTTACGAGGCATTCTGTGTGAAAAGGCACAATCTCTTCATCAGCCTGTACAACCTGAGACTAATATACCTAAAGAGATAAGAAGCGCCCATTGATACCTGCCATGTGCAGCGATCCATGGTCCGAGGCGACATTGTTATAGTTGATGGCCCATCGATTATCATCATTTTAGTTTAATCTGTATCACGAACTTATCCTTTGAGAAGTAGCGCGCTAATTTTAATCCAGTGCTAGCCACATGTGTATTACACTTTTTTTAAATTTCCTGAACGCACTTTAGTATGGGATGGTGACCGACTCACAGACCTTGATATATTTCTAAAATAATATGCATTTATATCGCTAACATTATGGCATTTCAGAAGAGCTATGCCAATTAAAACCTATTGGGTACATTCTTGATCATATAAACAATGTATTGTGATATCCAAATGTCATAGTTTGTATTTAGATTCATTATGAATTAAACTAAAAAAAGTGATGTTTTGAAGAACTTGTTTATGAATTTAAGTATAACATTTGTTTCTCAATTCATGTTAAATATAGTGTTGTTATCGATTGTCGGATGTGTCGCTTGTCGCAATATTTTCCATACGATACGACATGTCGATACATATTTTCGTATATCGGAAAGAAACGATATGAATTTTAATTGGGTTTTACATGCTTTTTTATTTTTCCGCACATTCCCCATTCACTTACAATTCATTACAAGTTATGATACAATGTATATTGACGCGTGCATGGCCGTACCGTGCATCATTCCCTCGGTGAAAGCCTGACAAATCCGGGGACAAATCCCGCAAGTAACAAAATAATTCATACTGAATAACAACGCCATCGGGGAATGCCACTCGTATTGTATTTATAAATAAACAACCACGTTTTTCATAGAGCGCAATGGTCAATCAGGGGCCTAAATCCACATCTGTGGAACTGTGCCTTTCGAGATGAGTTCCGAGCACATGTTATTGGCATTGCGTCATTCGGACCGGTTCCGGAAAATTAAATAAATTTATAAAACCCCGCAGTGAAATTTATGATTGGACAAATTGTCACACGCATGCGTAAGGATGGTTTCCGTAGCAATACGTCATTCGTATCGGGTTTCGGAAAAGGCCGAAGGGAAATCGAATAAATCCGAAGCACAATGTCACACGCATGTGTAAAGGATGATTTTCTTCAATTAAAAGCTGGCGACTAATTCGGAATTTGTTCATTTTAGTCTTCGTTTAACGTTTTTAAATGACTTTTTCGGCCAATTTTCAAAGTTATTTATTGGTGGGGTACATCATTGATAGGAATATTTCTCCCATTCCCGATCTGATCAGGTTTTATCTGACGTTTTTGATTTGTGAAGATAGTTGCAGAATTCGGAAACCAAAAAGTTATTTTATCGATAATATATCGACATGTCGAAGTTTTCTTTGACGACATATCGATACAAAATTTTGTATCGATAACAGCACTAGTTAAATATAAAACTTTGTTATCATAATACATTGTGTATATGCCCAAGAATGTACCCAATAGGTTTAAATTGTCATATCTCTTCTGAAATGCCAAAAATATCGATATAAATATATATTCATTTTAGAAATCTATCACGTTCTGTATGTCGGTAGCCATCCCATGCTAAAGTGCGTTCAGGTTATTTAAAAATGGTAATAAACGTGTGGATAATACTGGATTCAAATAGCGCGCTTACTCAAATAATGAGGTCGTGCTACAAATTAATTGGAAAGGAATGATAATCGATTGGCGATTGACTAAACAATATCCGCATCGGACCTTGTGCACAGTGATGAATAGCTGTAGTACCGTGCTTCTTATCTCTTTAGGTATATTAGTCTCAGGTACAACAAAAGTTGCAAAATGTGTTCTTTTTGTCTACCCTATATTATCATCAATTTCATGGGTAATTTTTAAATTGAGTATTAAATCATCCAGGTGTGAATCACCATTCATTGTTATCCTACTTTAAGATACTGGATAAAGTTTACTTTTGAGCTGATGTAGATTAGATGTCAATTCACTATTTCCAAGTAAACGCTACACATAATTAATAATAATAATAATAATCAGTATTTATATAGCGCCTTTTCCAAATGGCTCAAAGCGCTGTGATTTTGCTGCTGGTGAATCATCAGAATCATGTCGCATCAACTAGGGTGCTGCCAATTTCTAGCGCAAACCTATCCGCAGTTAGATTGTAACATCAACCATTTAGGCTTAATTAAGGCTCTTATTTTGAATTTGAAAATGGTATAGATTTTTTAACAAACCAATATATCTAAAATAATTTTCATTGGGATCGGCCTATATTGAGGGCCAAGTCCAATTTGCAGAAATACTTGTCATACACTTGGATAAGAGCATAGTTCACATTCAAATTGTGCTAATGCCACTGCTTAAAGCTGAAACAAATATACATGATTCTATTCATCTTGGCTTAAGAGGGAATTTAATAAGACAGGGAACATGTAGGTATTTATAAGTAAGTGACCCATTATCACTTTGCAATACATGTTGCATCTAATAATCATTGAACAGGTGCAATGTCTTACTTATCCAAACATGATGCATTATTTAAAAATAAGCACCGATATTTTACTCACGAAGTTTCCCTATCCCAATTTGCTTGCATAGATCCTAGAATCCATTTGACATGCATAGCTAATTTTCTAAATCTGTACTGAATTAAAAACTTCCTGTCTTTTGTAGGCCAAACCGATTGTAAAGCAAGCAATGGTCGAAAAATATATGTTTGGATCATTTAGTGCTTTAGTGGATAGATTTAGGCCTATTATAATAATTGGCATTCTCACCACATAATGGTTTGTTATCATGAATCAAATGTTTATAAAAAGCTTTAAAAAAAGTCCTCTTTGAATATGTATTTGTCAGAAATTTCAGTAAAACAAAATAAAAAGTTTTGAAAGGAGTTCAAAAAGCTGTGATGTGTATGGCAGTAAAATGTCACTCATTGTCATAATATGTGTCATAATATGTAGTAAAAGAATTCTGAAAAGATCAAACATTTGTGAAGCAATCAAGCAAAATGAGTAGGAAGTAGAAAATATCACATTTCTAGTTGTCACATGTGTCTAGGGTTGAGCGCCAGAAGGCCGTAACTCAAAAATGCTATTCTGAGATAACCAACTTTCAAATATTCGGGACTCATTTCAATAAACTGTAGCACCCAACTTATAACTCTAGTTTTAGTCAAATTAAGAGTGTTTATGGTTCTGAAAATCTAGGTTATATGGATTATTTTGGGACCAAAATCTCATTTTGCCCAAAAGTTGAGTTACGGCCTTCTGGCGCTCAACCCTCGATGTAATTGTATTGTTGGTCATTTGCAGTACAACACTTTGCAGAAAACCCCATAAATAGATAAGAATATACAATTAATTCTAAAAATAAGAGCAATTGAATGATGGATTTTCAAAACAATAGAAAACTAAAGTAATTCTATTCTTTGTTTGGGTATATCTCAAAATCAATATTTGTAACTTCCGGCTCATTTTGCTTGATCACATCACATTGTAATTATATATTTTATTTTAAACCTCAAATGATTCAATTAAGTATGAATCCAACTTCCAAGCAAGAGATCACTATTTAGTCATTTACAACCTTGACTTTACTTCAACAGATTTATCAGAACCAGTGGATGTCTACAGTGATTGGATAGATGCTTGTGAAGCAGCTAATGTATAGCATTACGTATGGGTTCCATATCCACCAGAAGATGTATGGAACCACCCAGTTGTATATAATCAAGGCTCTTGTGAAGCAGCCAATGTACTGTACTGCCTATAAGTTCCATACTTACAGAAAGATGTATGGGACCAGTCAGTTATGAACAAACACTGATCAAATGCCAACAAGTTTTGCTAGAAGATGATCAATGCTGATGAAAAACACATCAAAGTTCATGTGTTTATCAGTCTGTTTCATATGAAAGAGAGGTTGCTACAAATAGTGGTACCTAATATAACCAAAGATACAAAGTTGGGCCTAATTATTTGATGCATGATAAATTTACAAGTCCAATTGGTGACTTTAACTGTACTGACATTGGATTTTATTCCATTTTTGGTGTCATGTGTATCAGAAGATTGTATCATCAAGATTGGCACATTGTGAGACCATGATGAAAGTATTATATTGGACATGTCTCATCCAAATGGAACAGTTTCAGAGAGATTAGTTTCAAGAACGGGTTTAAAAATGTGGATGTATTTGAAACATAGATTTCCTAAAATGCGGCATAATTTTAAATCACAGTGTTATATTTAGAATCTTGTCTCAATAACTTTGGATAGCATAAGTACATGTTGTAGGATGGATTCCAGTCATCCATACTTAGCTTCAGGGTTCAATTGTTTTACTATAAAACCCTGTGAAAAATTGCAATCAGTTTCTTAAATAATTTCAAAGAAAAAGGGCAAACTCTTTGTGTTCATATGTTAAATTATCTGTGCAAGATATGGCCTTTGAGTAGATCATGAGTTTCCCCTTGTAAATGTGTGAACTGAAATAAATCGCTTGACAATGTATAGCCTTTTTTTCTGGAAATTACATTTTGTTGAAATGCTTTGAACCATAACTTTTCAACTATCCTTGTAATAATATGAGTTATGTTGTTTAATCCTACCATATTTGAGACATTCCACAGGTTGTTTAGAAGTAACACACTGTGTGAGATTTAAATTAACATTTTAACAATCAAACTGCATTTTAAGTATGAGAATAACTTGTTAGTGCATAAATGATGGCTCTATTTACAATTTTTAAATTGGCCCATTCATTTCTATTCATTGTTTTTAGTAGTATGGGTGTTTTTTTTCAAGTTAATCCATGGAAGGTTTCTTGAAATCAGTTCAGTTCAACATTCAAGACTAGAATGGTCACTAACAGAGTAGGACAAATGATGTTTTATGTCATCCCATCCTGACGTCTGTATTCCATCCGGTGAGCGATTCTAATGGTGTAAGTACTTGTGTGGTCAAAGATGAACCACCACATTGGCACATGATGTGTCTCTCACTGGAATTTGCAGTGATGTTATATTCATACTTTGGATGGGATAAAGTAAAGTAAATATAACTAGTAATGTTGTAAAACATCTTTATTCAGGATATTATGGTAATACCCAAACATTATTTTCCAAATTGTCACACTGTATGATAAATTGTTTGTATTCAAACAAGTATTTGAGTTATGTTCGGTCATCATCCAATGCTAGAAAGCTGACAAGATGAATGTCAATGTTAGGCCTGATTATAGGTAAACCCTGTTGTATTTTTTGTAAAGGTTGGTTTGATGAAAACAACTTTTTACATTTATAGAATTTTAGGTGCAATGATGACTTCCAAAACTTCATTTGTATTATCTTGTAAATGTAGTTTAACAAATATGTTAACTCTACCAGAAATTTTCTTGTTTTGTCACATTTTAGGCAATTTAATAACATTACTTTCCTTATTTTTTGTTTACTTAAATTTGTTTAAACTAAATGTGAGGTGTTTTAGCTGTGAGCAATCATTATAATGTCTTAAACTTGTTTGAGAAGATAATTATTTTTTAAAGATGCTGCCCAAATTGCTTCATTTTTAACTTTCCATAATATTTTGTTATTTGGATGAAGATTTTAAATAATCCTTTCCTATGGCATTAAAAGTGTATACATTAAGTTTTCCCCTCGATGATGCAATAAGATATTCATTATCTTGAAGTTGTTTTGGTGATGTATTTATGAACTTTGGGATTAAGAGATGGAAATATAAAGCCCAATAATTTATTATGGCTCTATGGATTGTATATATATTACCATAGACATTTTGTAAGGTCTATTGATTGGTTAATTTTTCCAGAAATTAAGATTAAAAAGAAAATTGCAGATTGTAAACGGTGTTTTAGAGGCACATTTTTCATTTAATTTGGTCTAATAGAGTACTTTTTGACCATATTTTGATTTCATATTATATGTTTGTATTTTCAATATAGACAGTAAGACTATTTTCTGGATACATTTTCAACAGACACTAAAACTATTTTTGTTTTTGTTTGTTTCAACAGCAATTCTTGTTCAGGTAAACTGAGAAAAACTTATAAACCAAGATTTACCTCACATCAACATGACATTATTATGTCCCGAATTATCTCAAAACATGCCCAAATCCTTATTACACCAAAAATATGTCATTAAAAAGTTTTCCATCCATGTTTTTAGAAAATACAAATGTTGAAAATAGCTTTATTATATTCAGTAAGTTAGTATAGTGCTGATACGATTGCTTTATCATTCCTATTTCTATGAGGATTGATAAATGTGACCCAACATGAGTAAATGAGGCGCACTGCAGCAGTACCTCATTTGATTTAAGAGCAAATATGTGGGACAATGGGCATAATGAGTCGAATTCATTAAAAAAAATCTTATTTCTTATCTTTGATACATCCAACCAAAGATTCAAATTCATAAAAATAAAGAGTTGAACTACATTTTGAGGTATTACATTTTAATTTACTCCATTGATTTGTTAACAAAACCAAAACTTTCAATGTCCATAACTTAACAATTTATTTTTGATGATTTGAGACGAAGTGATTTTCAAAGATCCGTAACTTTTGATAGGAATGTGGTATAACATTTAAACTCAATATTCATATATCCCTCATTGTGCCTCATTTACTCATGTCGGGTCACAAATTTTATGGTGAAAATGTAAAATTACTTTTGGGGTAAATCCTCTCATGTCATTGTTTCTTTCCACATAATTCAGTACAGAGGGCCGTAAGAGAGAGCTTTCAGCATTTATCAAGCCAAAACAAATATGTCAAATAAAATAACTTGGGGCGGTTAATTTTAAAGTTTGGGCAATATGCCCAGTGGAAAAAAGAGGACTTAAGTGGTAGTTGAGTTGTGTCAAACATAAATGTACATAATTGTTATTATTATGATAAAAACATTGGGACTATATCCCAGACTGTATAAAAGTGATTCATGAATTTGTTGCTTTTTTCACAATATAATTTACTTGACATGACTTGTAGTAAATAATTATGAAAGTTTTATAAAGAGATCCTGGATGGTGGGAAATGTTTTCTATATCTGAACTCTTACACATAATTTACTTGTAGAGTTTTAGTAACATTTCTTAATTTAAGACAAATTTCATTGTTTGTGTAAAGAATTTAGGGTTGTAAACATGTACAATGTAGACTGGTATGATTTGATACGGCCATTTGATAATTTTTAGTACAATTGTTTGTGTGAATGAAGCCCTAATTTATGTACGATGGTCATTCAATAAGTTCTACCTCCTATCTCATAACTAATTATTATATAAGCCAGTCTTATCAGATATATCACACAATTGTAGCTTGGAATCTCAGCTACAAATTCATTGTAAATTGTTCTGAGTAATGGTTGTACTTTTCTGAAGATGCAGTGAAAACCAAACTTCCATTTTGTGTGACGGAAACGGATGAAAAACAACGAAAATTTGACTGACTAGCAGTATTCCAGTACGCCAAAGGCAAATTAATACATTTGAGTTGATATTACACTATTTGCAAGCCTACAAAAAATGTTAAATACAAGAGTTGATATTTTAATAATCTAATTCATACATGATAATACTGTAATAAATTTAGATGTCATTCATTGATTTCCATTTTCAGTATTCAAATCATGCTCTTATATCTAACCATACAATATGGCTTTGACCGCATCATAACAAAAGGGAAACAGATATCAATTATCATTTGCTACAAAAGTGTAGCTATGATTCGGAGCTATAATCATGACATATGTCATGAGGCTGACGTTCATATTAGCAATGTTATGAGGTAGGAGGTAGAACTTATTGATTGACCCTCATAGATCATATTATGAATTAAATTGATCATTGATGTTGATGGAACTCATTGAAATCTGCGAGTCATGAGTGACTGCCTAGTTTTAAGTAATTATAATGGGTACCATTTCTATTTTGATACGGTTTTGGTTTCTTTTCCAGTCGCAAAATATCCTTTTTATCAGTAAGGGAACAGTTCCATTTGTACGCGATAAATTTATCGCGACTGTATCGGGGCCTGATATGTTTTGGACGCGATGTTTTTCAAGTTGATTCGCGATAAAATAGTCATCAGGCCCCGATAAAATAGCCATCGGGGCCCGATACGAGGCCTCTGCTAATCCCTGGGGTATGTTTAGCAAATAGAGCGGGACATTGTTTAGCAAATACACGAGGATAATACAATTTACGTTAAACATCCATAATCAATAACATTATCTCTAAAAACATGAAATGCTGAATTTGTACCTTACAACTAGAATAAATAACCCGAAGCTCTATTTACATACCGACCACTTATCTTTCGTTATATTTAAACAAGCGGTAATACGCTTCGCGATAAATAATCCTTTGCTACTCGCAACTGTTCGCGATAAAAATCTCATCGGGGCCTGATAAAAAACTCATCGGGTCGCGGAACATTCTCGCAATTTTTATCGCGTACAAATGGAACTGTTCCCTAATGTTGCACTCTGTGGAATCATGATTTTCAGACCCATGATAAAGTATACAATAGAGTCCCTGCATGTTTTCATCGATCGGCTTTATAGAATGGAATCAGCCAGGCGTCATTAACCGGAATCATGCATATTACAGTCCATTCAGTTTACTCTTTGAATTGACGCGGGATTTTTGAAAGTGACGTAAACTCCCATGAATAAATCAGATTTTAGCTTATGGTTTTTGTGAACAGAGTCCAGCAGTCCATCATGATTCCAGTAAGCTATGCCACACGCCGGGCCTCTGTATGATACAAGCATGTTGTCACTTGAAGTGTTTGAAAATTAACAATTTACTCATATACACCTGTACTTGAATACAGTTTCAGTATTTCAGCACTGGAAATGATATGCACCAAAATTCAATCCCATAATGCGGTAAGTGTAGCGTACAACAAAGCCTTTGGCTTGTAACCATTGTAATGCAAAATGTTCTTTGCACTATGGGATTGAATGTCAGTACATCTCGTTTCCAGTGCCAAACGCATTTAGTGATACTTCTACCATGCGGATTTTCAAAACAAGAAGATTTTTATAAATTGTTTTATGAGGATGATCAATAAATCATGTCAATTATTAAACGTTGTTGTTTATTTATGTGTGCTACTTCAGTGTCAAAATATACTGTTACTGATACACCATATACAATCTACACAATAAGTAACTGACCAGGTAATAAATGTGCTGATCATAACTCTAAAAGTGTAACTCTTACATAAACATATTAGTAGGCATAGCACACATAACATTCAAATGATTGAGACCTGTACAAAATTGGATTCAAATGAAAGATTGCAATGAAAGGTTTATTTTCCAAAAAGAATTATGACAATCGGTCAATGCATTCTTGTGGTACGGTGTTTTGAGATACTCGGAAAATGGCCGAAAACCTGCCAAAAACAGTAACAATGCCCACCAATATAATTTATCAGGATTTAGAGAGCTCAATTTGTTAATAATGTAACATTCAAAACACCATTTACACATATTTCAAGTCCAGCTAATTAATATGCGTAAATGTTATAAATCCAGATGTGAATGGTGTATTGCAATTAAACTTGGTATTATGGCTAACTGTACGATACCCAATCTTTTAAACTATAATTTAGTTTCATGAGCTCATTAAATATGCAAATTAGCTAATTATCTATTCAAGTCATTGATATGCAAATGAGCAATGTCCGACAAATTTTTTTTCCATCATAAGAGTGATCAGTAATAGATATAAACACTTCAAAAGAAGTAAGTTCCCCTTTAGGGGTTCCCTTATATTTCCAAAACAATACATTAGAATGAAATGGGGTTTTCAGTCAAATGATTATGGGCTTCATACCAATACTTGACCAAAATTTCAAATCAACAGGTTTTGTCATGCTCGAGTGAGCACGTATTGAATGACGGAATGTCTCATTTCAAAAGTTGCTAAAATATCTTGTTGGGTTAAAATTCTGGTACAACAAGAGTTGGACTTCCATATCGAGTAGCGCGCCTCATCAACACTATGAGAAATCGATGTCGTCAATTGATACAGCAACGTGGTGGATACACACACTACTAAACATTATTTTAACAACTTTTGAAATGGGACATTCTGTCATTCAATACAAGCTCACTCAAGCATGACAGAACCTGTTGATTTGAAATTTTGGTCAAGTATTGGTATGAACCTCATAACAATTTGACAGAAAACCCATTTCAACCCAATGTATATTTTTGAAAATATAAGGGAAACCCGTAAGGGGAACTTACTTCTTTTGAAGTGTTTATAACATGTATACCCAATTTGATTGACAAATATTGATGGATTTAGAAATTAAACAAGCTTTTCCATTTCTTAAATACCCATATTTAAATTCTCAGTCTTTTCCTCACACGAGGCACTCAAAGGATGCAAAAACTGAGCATATCACTAAATTGATTGAAGTGTTTAGTACAACATCTCAGGTTAGGTTTATTTAAATCGGCCCAATATATTCAAGTTCAGAGCCAATTTCAAAAATTTGTAAAAACAGTGATAACTAAAAAACCTGATGATAAGTATTTATACCTGGATCAAGGTTATATAGTCCAAGGTCATGACTACCATATGTGGCAAGCTCACTGCCCTACAGGGAGTGCCTCATGTGAGGATAATTAATTTCATATAGGGATGTTTTTCAAAGTGGAGCTGCATACATTATATGAAAAGATTGTTTTGCATAAGGGCTTACAGACCACTCCTACATGTTACTCATTTTGCATGATTAATGAATCCAAATATTGTATGGCTGTCTTCATGACTTGGATTAGTGCATCCATGCACGCCAATTGAGGCAACAATACAAAACCACATTCCACATCGTGAATAGCCATCCATTCAATAATGCAAAATGAGTAACAGGTAGAAGTGGATGTAGGCCTTTATGCAACACAGCTCTTCATATGTTGTTGTTCACTGGTGTAATGCTCCCAGTGGCAGACTCATAGACTCGGGGTGTGTGCATTGTGCTATGCCTAATATTAGATGATAAAGTTGTTGAGAAATTTCTTTCTCCTCTTTAATTTGAGATATTGCACGCTAGAAATTGTTGATTATTAAGGAAGTTACAATCCCAAATGTAAGGTCAAGTGTGATTTTCATTTTCACATTTTTCTTTTCAACACGGGGAGAATATGACAGGTAAAGTGTGCGTGCCGTATTGATCAACTGGAACAATGCGGCCGGCCGACTGTCCAACAACCTGGGCATCGACCTGTGAATTAGCACTACCACTACCAGTGATCAATACTTTGCCTGTCCAAATTCCATGTGTAGAAAATGAAAATTGAACTTTGCATTACATGAAGGATTGTAACTTACTCAATAATCAACCATTCTTAGCATGCAATATCTATAAGAGGAGAAATTTCTCAACAACTTAATTGAATATGTTTATGTAGGAGTTCTACTTCTAGAGTTATCAGCACATTTATTACCTGGTCAGTTACTTTATAGGTCTGTGTCTGCTCAAGTTGAATCATGGTGTAATCTAATGATAGGTGCAGCACTTTCTGCACCACATTCTACACTCTTCTTTGATTGCCTGGGTGCCCACACTGTTACGTTGCAGTTACGCATGTGATATCATGTCTGCACTACGATATGCACTGACATCGCCTATACCAACTTGAGGTGACACAAAGTACATCCATATCGTTAGATTACATGATCCTGGTACTATTCCATTGGCCAAGTGACAGAATAGATTCATTCACTGCAAAATTTTAACAATGTATTAAAATAGGGAATAACCTGATTGAAGGGTAGGGTATAAACTCAACAAAATAAATAACGCAAACACTATAGAAACATGTATCTAATATTTAATATTATATACACATATATTCCTCAACATCTGAGCTAACCAATGATATTAGTGTATCCTGATCAATTCATTAAAGTCAGGAAACAAGGTTACAAGAGGCATTTCCCCTGAAAAGTCTCTTTAGGAAAAACAACATGAAACAGCAAATCATATGGCAGTAGGAATTTGTATTAATATGAAATTAAGTGATCAAGATAGTTATAACACAAATTTGTTGTAGAAGATTGCCTTCATAGCTAGGTATGCAAGATAATATTGGTATACTTAAATCAGCTTTTTCACATGGCAAGCCTGTTTAGTGCGCATGATCCCAATGTTTAGTGTGCCTCATATGCATTAAACATGATTGTATGCTAAATTTGTGCATGTACGCTTGGATAACTTTTGTGTGCAGGGAGATAAAAAACACATATTTCACTAAATTTTACAAAATGTCTGATCATATGCAGGTGAGGCAAATAGGAACAAGTCATAACATATTCGGCTCTCGAGTGGTGCATTAAATCAAATAGTGTATACTTATCTGGATTTGCATTGTGATCAAAAAATATTGTTAGCAAGTATGATAAACATGGAGATCATTTTGTTGATCTGTAAGGGCCAAGTTATGTTGGTTTGGACAAATCTTTTTAATTGCATGGCAAAATCTCCAAATTTAAAAAGTAGATTTTGCCGAATTGTTTGAATTTGAACTTTTACTACAAGAAATCAACTTACACACACATGATGACTGTTCCTAAATTACAATAAAACTAAGATTGTTATATAAACTCCTCAAAATAAGTGTTGAAGTTTTGTGTTACATATCAAAGCTGATGTGTTCATCTTTACAATGATACCCAATTTGTAACAATTACTTATTCCAGTATTCACTCCGCCACTTGCTTGAGAAATGGGGAGGTTTCAATTTGAACGTGCCAAAATCATTACAATTTTGTGCTTAGACGTCAATAGAGCATCACTCTAAAGACCATGTCACCTCTTGTTGATTAACAATGGTATGTGCCCTGTTCCATTCCATGCATGGGGGAACATGCATTGACTGCTGTTGTTACAGATGACTGGTTTGGTTTAGTGTATGGTTTATAAATGGAAAACCCCTTCTAATGCGCGCATACCAGCAGGCAAACTTTTGTTTGGCAGGCAATTCGCGAGCACACCAGTGGGCAAGCTTTTGATTGCTTGACAGCTTTGATGTTACAGGTGACATTGTCTATACTGTAGTTATCAATGTAACACTGCAATGAACATACGATATTCTCAAGCAGGTGACTTAGCACTGAAACAAGTTATTGCCAAAATGATGTATCATCTTAAAGAGGAACAACTAACAAAGTGTTATATAAATTAGATGAATAATAGAGGTTGGTCAGTTTAGAACTTGTGACGAAAAGCTGTATCAAAATTCATGTATCAGGTTTTTTATCCTAATTAAATTGTTGATAGCTTTAAATGTAACTACTAACATGTTTGCAAATAAACAAATTGTAGTGTAGAAATGACTTTAAGGCTATCAATTTCATTTACTTTTATTTGGCATTGTCCTATACACTGATACTATGAATTTGGATACAGTTAATATAATTAATCACAAAACAATTGAGGTCAAATTATATATAAAATATCCCCATACCCTATACAATTATGACACTACATATAAATGTTTGATTCAAATATCAACATTTTGGAATACATACTGTTATTTATGCCATTGCATACTATGTGAATCTAGTATAAGAGCAGTGAAGAATGGCCTTCTCACATATTCTGATTGGATTACTTCATACTTCTCTGCCCCAGAATTCAGGCAGCGTTATAGTCTAATTCCTCTTCCTCTGGACAGAGATGTCATTTTAAAGGCGCAGCATTTACACACGCATATGTATTCATTGTGATTGGTTAATGAGCCAGTGATGTTATTGTCTCATGGTTTTAAAATAGATGTTGGAAGAATTGCAAATACGGCAATTACCAGACCATTAGTAATTAAGAAATAGGAGTAGAAGCAAAAAGACAGTTTTAACCGTCTAGCAGAGCACACACAAAGACCCCGTAAGAGTCAAAACAGACAAACAAACAAGGCAAACTGAGTTTCAACATACAGTGGGTTGGACATGCTGAAATCCTTTGAACACAACAAACCCTTTCCCTTGCCTTCATCCAACATTGACCCTTCCCCTCACCGTAAGTTGAGACTCTTTGCCCTTATTTATTTGTAATTTTAAACACAGGGAGGGAGGTGTGTAATACTAACAAGACAAATTTGGAAAAGTAGCTTTTGAAAGAGACCAACATGGATACGGGAAAGCCTAATTTTGAGACCAAATTGAGGCAAATGTTCCCATATAACTTTTGTAATTTAATCTATAAGCAAGCACTAAGGTACCCTAATATCCACATCACTCTTGATGTAATCTGATAATTATAGAATGAATATTCATATTCAATATAACAATTCAGGCTGAGAAAAGCGGTTGTTTCAAAAGTACACACCTGCACAATTAACCCACGATACATGCTTTTCTGTTGTTTCAACAAAGGTAAGGGGTGTGATTTGAATAACTCCTATGGAATTCCATTCAGTATTTCTGTCATTTTTAAAACCCTATCCCTGTGCTATGATTATTAATATCATGATTAAAATGTATACTGTATACACATTCATACATCTGTGATGATACATGAGGCATGATTCGTAAGAAGCACTGTCTGTGACAATGCAGTAATGCAATTAATCAATAACAAATATTGCAGTAAATACAAAGAAATCAGAAATTTCAGGTCAGTGTGTGTCTGTTATTTCAATTGAGTTATGTTCTAGAAAACAATAACATATACTATGTTGTATACATTTGTATTTTATTTTTAAAAACATTATTGGTTTTGGTTAATCACAAATAACACAAAATGGACAAAGAAAATATTTTGGAAGGGAAATTCAAATTCCATCTCTTGAACAACAAAAATACAGTCGGAAGGCAATTAATATCTGTGACAGGTTTTTCTAACTACAATTGCCATATAAACCCTTTAAAAAGTTCTATTTTTTCCAATCACATTTATTTCATATATTTTGAGAGATGTTCGTCTTTCCAATTATCAAATTTGTTAAAATCACTTGTTTCCGTGCTTAGCCACACTCTTGAGAATGATGAGAGGTGTCAAACTGCTATCACCAAAATCACCACTATTCTGTGCTCAAAAGTCAACAGAGCACCTCACTATAGTCTCTATATTATACTGTAGTTGTCAATGTAACACTTCATTGAACAAACTGCAGAGCTATTCTTTCGAGCATAGTGGTGAATCCTCCCCACATTCTCAAGCAAGTGGCAGGGCACTGAAATAATTGCTACAAACGTGGTATCATTGGAAAGATGAATACATCAGCTTTCCATTGATATGTAACAAAATATAAACATGGCATGAAAATCCGAAATATAGGTGATTGAAGGAAACAAATTGAACCTTTCTTGAGGAGTTTAGAAGATAAATAGATCCATTTTATAGTACTTTGTGCTGTGGCTGATGTATCCTGCCTATTGAACCCTGATCTGATAATCTCCATTCTGTGTGATATAGCGTACCCATGGTAATGCTTGGTATCCACTCTTCTCAATGATCTTCAAGTAACGTACCTGTCAAATATAATAGTGAGAAGAAATGAGATGAAGAGTTGTGCTAACAGTAACCTGTATTCAATTTTCTCATTTTGTGGGCACGTGCCAGGCATGTGTGGACCGTTGCAATGAGCACCATGCTCATATTCGGAAGGTTGTGAGTTAGCGCCCCACTGCGACTAACTCGTTGTGTCCTTGGACAAGACACATTACCACACTTGCCTCTTTCCACCCAGGTGTTAAAATGGGGAGTTTAGGGATGATCACAATCGAAGTGTTTGATTGAAATTGGCACAATTATCAGTATTAGTGTGACATGCAGCCACCTTAATGAAGCGAACTGATTCTAAAGTATCCAATGGTGACAGCAGCTTAAATACGCCATGAGCATAATTGGAAAAGCGCTACATAAAAACAAACATTTTTTCTCTTTATAACTTCAAAATATTGTTCTCCACAAAGACGATGGGTTTTATTGAAGAAAAACATGCCAATACGTGTATGCCATAGTGTTGTGAAATTTTGTGACAATATGTGATATCCAAATCAGTAGCTGCTAGGTCACCCTGTTCATACTATACTTCATGCACCGCCAGTTCGGAATTGGTGAACCTGCTTACACTACAACAGCGAATCAATACAGAAGAGCGAGGGTGCACAAAACGCTATGAAACAACATGGCGCACTGTGAATCGTAAACAAGTGAGATATTGGAGTGTGAACCAGAAACCTGGATATGACAGCGAATAGTGAATCTCAAGTTTGACCCTAATAAGCCTGTCAATAACATGGATGATACAAGGGTATCACAAAGCTACAAAATGTATGTGTTTATTTCATTGCAACCTACCTGTATACCAGATGTGGTGAAATAAGGGATTTCAAATTTGACACTGATTGGCGGACGTCCTTCTGCTTCTTCTGCCTCTACGCTTGGTAAATTGAAATGCGCCCTCATCAGAAACTCTTTACCACCCTAATATGGATACAATTATGGGATAAAATGGTTTATTAGAAGTAAACAATATGCTTGTTGAAACCAATAAATGAATACTCGCATATTAATATTTCATCATCCTCATACGTCGGAGGATTTCATTAAAATGGCAATGATTCACTTTGGCGGAAAGAAATATCAATATGTGAGTATTTATTCATCTATTGGTTTCAACACGCATATTGTTTATTTCTATAACATTCAACAAACCTGATGAATCTTTTCATCGATAGTTTATTTAACACTGGATGACATTTTTTGCTGATAACTTTGGGATAATTTTGTTAGAGTGATTGGCAAAAAGATGATAAAAAGAACAGGTTGATTGTTTTTTCGTTTCTTATTACAAAGAGATGTACTTTACATTTCTTTTTGTATAGTTAAGTTAAGGATGGACCTAAATAACAAAGTTGGTGCAGGGGGTTTTAATGATTGATAAGCCTGTGCCAAACAAACCAAATGAAGGCCTCACAGGCATTCCAAATATGAAAGGATCAATATTCCCACCCCACCCAATAGTCCCATCTCTGACATGTATCACACAAACACTTACAGGGAATGATTTGATATGCCACACCACATGTTGCTGGTCAGGAATGTACTTAGCATAGCCTACAGTTGTCTTGAATTTTGGTGAATCTGCATCACTTGGTACCGATATCATGATGTCTACATTATTAGCTGTTGATCTCCTCTTGAATTGACTCTTTGCTTTGATCATGTATTCCACACGGGAATGAGAATGACGCTCTATCACTGATTCTATCCAGATAAGCGGTTTCACCTGAAATAAATCAAACACATCATAGGTAATAGGTAACATAGGATGATCATCATATGTCAGGTAGGCATCGAATGAATATCTGATGATACCACATGCATAGTTATTGCACCAATACATGCTGAAGCAATGAAAAATGAATGTTGTTGTATACAGGGTGTCCCAGTATGATGTATACCCTGTTTGAAAAATATGAAAAATATGAAAACAATAATATAGTCCAAATATAATACCTGCAATATAAAGAGGTCTATTTTCATACTTACTCTGTCAATATCATCAAGATATCTTTATCCATTCTGATATGGGATGACATTATTTAAAATAAGTGAAAACATGTTTTTCACTTTCAACATATTAAAGACACAGCAACTAACCTGCCTTATCATTTCAATTGATATTGGTGGCAAACATGGTCAATGATTTTACGAGTATCAAAAAAGGCAACTTTTGTCAAACTTGAAATCTACCATTTTTACAGAAAAGTCCATAAATTATGTCAGAAACGTCCGAATTTTATAATTTTAAATCCATTATAAAGCTAAATATATGTTAATGTTAGAAGCATGCGGAACAATAGTATCATAGCTAAATAAATACACTTGTCCCGGTATAAATTATTCTGTATACGTATGAAAATGCTGATTTTGTGACAATATTATGTGGTGACCTCTTCCCTACATTGAAAAGAAAACTGTATATTTGCCAAATGTTCATCCTTTTAAGCTATTTTGATTTGTTACAAAAAGGGCTTCAACAATTATTGAATTTACCACCTACAGTTGGTAATAGAATGAAATGGATTCAGCTCACTTTGATTGCTCATTCAGATGATATTTCAGATAAGTAACTAACCAAGATTCACTATAAAGACATTTTTGATTTGGTGTTTAAAAATATAACTTCATACTCACATGTGTGTTGAGTCTGTATGACATGAGTTCAAATTCACCGTCCGGAGGAATAAACGAGATGGTTCTGTCATTTTCAAAGCGAGAGAGACGCACACACTGGTGAAATTTCGTGTCTTCCAATTCAACTGACTTGCTCTTTCCTCCTTGAAAAAATGTGAAGGATTGGAGGTAAGCAAACTTATACTAGCAACAACAACATCCCCATTCCATGTTAACATTGCTTTTTTACCACCCAACCTCCTCCTCCCCTTAACACACATACATGTATAGGCATCTGGGAAACGTACTGTAAATCCCAATCTCAATTCAAGTATACTCTTTCCTCCATTAATCAATAATCCAACCTATCAAGTCTTCAGTTTCTGTAATTCTCCATACTCTTCTCCTGACAAACCCACCGGCCACTTACACAAAGAGTCACTGCTGGTTTTATTTTTGTCAAGGAAAAAGCCTATTTGTGTTCTGTCGTGGCAAAAAGATGCAGTTGTCAGTAAAATGCATTTTGAGATATTAATGGAATTAGGCATGGAAGAACAAAGAGAATAAAGACAATTTTACAGTGATTTTGTTCATTAAACCAGACAGCAGTATCCGATCTTTACATTGAAAAAGCTTTTTTTTGTTGGTATTGGTATCTCAACTTTTCTCATACACATTTTCTCATAGTTGAACAGCCTGGTTCCAAGAATAGCCAGTCCTTTTATCATTTCTTCTCCTTTCATAAATCACTTGTTTCACCTATTATTCAGGATATTAACCCAATGAAAGTTTACTTATCTTTCTCTCATCGCCATGACCACCTTGCTACTCTCACATCTATCCATCATGGAACTGGGGGAAACTTGCTGCCGGTACTTTTGGCACAGTATACATAAGGCCTATTTTGTTACTGTTGTCCAGTCTGAATTCAAGCATGTTCACTTCTTTTTTTCATTTCCCATCTCTCACCCACTTATCATTGAGTTTTACAAACATTCATACTCTTCCCCTACATCTAAGCATACAAGATTCGTGTAAACCGGAGGACACTTACTGCCTGTACTTTCAAATAGTACTTTATCGTTGAGGCCCAGTCTGAGTTCAGGCATACCACTGAGGAACACTCGCATCTTCACACTGCCTACAATTTCACTACGTAACACATTACCATTTGCATTGACCTGTAAAAAATAAATAGATATAAGGTTATTTGTAGGTTGCTACAAAACTAATTCAGATCTGTTGATACCTTTTAAAAATCTTTTCGAAATATTGTTTCTCTGATGTCCCATGCTCTAAGGCAGTCGCACAGCATCAGGTGTTTTTCTTTAATAATGACTGGGTGGCCTGACAACAATTGATTTTCTCAAAGATACATCTGATATCCATTTGAGAATTTCCTTTGTTAACCATTGTTAAAATATTTTTTGACAGGAATGGATCAGAAGTATTATAAATAGCATACTTACCAGTAAATTGACAGATTCTATAACATCTAGAAACACTTCATTCTTCCTATACTTTATCCCTTCACTTCTCCATGACACAGCATTAGTGATGGCCGGTGGGGGTTTAGGGGCTACTTCTAATTTTTGACCCTCTTGTGTGATGTACCTGAAAAAAGATAAGATAATAGTTGGACATAATTAGTCATAATCAATGACACAGACACTTTGCACACAATCTGACTGTCATGATAACCTACCTCCTAAATTAACCCAAAAAGTTTATTTGTTTTTAGCCATGCAACTTAAAATTAATGAAAACAAAACTGAAACTAGAAGAAACTGCCTTAAAATGTATAAGTAAATAAACTTTAACAAAATTAGAAAAGTAATTTTAAAAATCTGTATTCAGATAAAAGCCTGAAAAGTGGCATCTTTCATCATTTTATGTGAGTTCAGTACTGTGGGAGATTAAACAGGTCAATAGTGAATAAACAGTAAACACCATAACACATACATTTACATGTAGTTGCTTTGTGTGGATATTATGAATAATTATAACTTGATCAATTCCATTACAAGCAATATAGAACCTTGAAAAAAGAAAATTACTGTAAAACTTACTCTTGTAATATTTTACTGTCTGTTGTCTGTGGGTAGCCAAAATCTACAAGTTCATCAAGCAACTCATATATGAGTACAAAATTGTCTCTGATACTCTCTTCTTCCAGTTCCTTGAAGTATTCTTGAAATACCTGTAACAAAGGTGAATTAACAAGACAGATGTCAAATGACGATAACAACAGACAAAAATATAACAACAAGGCCACACATCACTCTTGATTCTCTGTCACTCAACAATGTTTGATCAACAAAATTATAATCAGTTGATTACTTTTAACACTGAAATCTCATTAATCAGACCGACAAAAGGGTTCTTTTGATACAGTCATGATTTCCAAAAACTTTGGGTTGGGTCAGATAGTTAATTTTGAAAAATATATGTATGGATGCTGAAAAATCAAAATGTCAAATGAGTCAAATGAGTGCCAATGTTCCCTAGGCAATGGAACCTACATTATTGTAGATGAAACAAACTTCTAAAACCTTGGAGCAGATTACAATTACAACCAAACCAAACCAGTTTTATTTCTGATCCTTTCCATTGTACAACTGACAACCTATATTTATTTGACTCAATGACCCCTGTCGCAATTTGATCGTTGATCTTTGCATTTAGCATGATATTGTGGATAAAATCTCTCATCTCAAACACTTGACAAGTTGACAGGCATATTTGGTATTTTGAAATGCTCATCAACTCATCAGTGTCCATCCATATACTAAGTAGTGTTTTACTCACATGACAAATCTTGTGTAGAATTGTGAAGACTAAGGCGACATTGGCATTCTTCTTGGACATAGTAACCACTGATTAATTGCTAGTTAAAGAAAACTCAACACTTACACAATGATTTAATTGATATCTTGACTCTCGATAGGAAAAAAAGGTGAAATTCAAACATCCCATTTGAATTTTTCACCATCCTGATCTACATGTATATAATTTTATATGCACCCTATTCCTGGTGGTATAATCAAGATGAAAAAATACCTTTATACCTTTGCCATTGTTGTACAGAGTTCCTGAAGCTATGTATTTAGAATCACAAAAGAAACATTTGAATGACTCCTACCTTGACAAGCAGGTCAAAAAATCACAACTACATGGAAAGCACTATGAAATCTCTAATACAGTCAAGTAATGACAATTTTTAAGGTGTTGAATGTTACAGGCGGAATAGCTTCCTCAAGTGTCAGAGACTACAAATATGAACAAGTTAAACCGTAAAAGTAATAACGCTAATATACAACTATTCATCAAGGATACAGTAAAGGTTGTTGAATTTGATATACATAAATGTTGTGGCTCCATGTGATAGAATTGGTGATAGATTTCCCTCCTCTTCTCTTTCCATCACCTGTACCATAAACTTATCTATCTTTGACATGTCTACATCACCACGGTAATTACGGGAGATCAAAACCTGCAAAATATAACAAAAAGAAACATCCCTCATAAAATGTTTCATTGTTCAATTTCAAATAAGGCCATTCATGGATCATGATTGTAGCCACTATGATATAACCCTTTCAAGTAATCAATAACTTCTATGTTGGGCATTTAAACAGCTGGTTTGGGTTTCAATATAATGTGCCTCTTTAGTTCAAATGCACTGGCACCAGATTACCTTACAAACTTTCTTTCTCGTAAACTCAAACCTGCCACTGGACCCATTACACATTTTAATCATCGGATACTTCTTTTCTCACTACTCATGGGAAAAATTGTAGTTGGGATAAATTGTTCTATGTTTCTGCAACCTCACTGTGGAAGAGCCTTCAAAAACATCAGGGAGGCATGTACACTGCCTATAGTTTCAAAAAGATTTTGAAGTCTCATTTTTATCCATCATATTGACAATCTGTTAATGCATTGTTTTTTAAAAATTTTGTTTCATGGTGCTTTGATGTGGAAAGGTGCCTTATAAATGTTGTTTATAATGTAGTGCATGGCTCGTTGAAGTTATCAGATAATACATTTACTCAAACACATTATATCATATCCAGCCTGGAAGCCATTTTATGCATTAGGCCAACAAAAAAAAAGTGTTTGTTTGTCCACGTCCGACCGACCGTGTACCTTGGTGCCGACCGTATTATTTTTTATTTTCTATTATTTTTTTAAAACAACTTTTTGAGCAATTTAAATGGCCACACGGACCGTTTTATTCCTGATATCGTACGCTATTGTAAATCTGGTAGTTATAAACACCATCCCCGATGCGCAGTCCCTTGTAACATGATGTTTATTGCATGAACTTGGCACCTGCGGGACTATTAAAAGGACTAAATGAACATTTAATCGCGCGTGCAATTGATGTCATTTTTATACTAAAAACGCAGTGTGAGAAAATATGAAAACACTAGTTACGGTTCATATTTGCTCCCAAAATGTTGCTCAACGGCATGAATATTAATTTCAACATGGTATAAAACAATTTTTGGGGTAGTTATTTCGGGAAAAAATAGGTTTAATAATACTTTCACGTATATATTTCTAACAGAACTTCAACACTACGTTGTTTCACTTTCTGCAAATTTTCAATCATAATAAATGGCGGCGACCGACAGCATGTTCACGGTATCTGCGCATTGCAAACTCGGTACACAAATATTCTTTGACCGAGTTTGCAGTGTTGCATCCAGTAGCCTACTACAATATTTCAACTTTATACAGACAATCTGTCCGAGCAGGATATAAATTCTAACAAATTCATGAAAAAGAGTTCAATACTCTCAAATTGATGTGTTTTGTGTTTGGACGACTTTAATTCACAGTATTCATGCCGAATTTATTCCCAAATACAATATCCGTATTTAAAAATAAATAAAAACAAGGTATTTACAAAAAACTGGTCAACGTCCTAAAATGAAATTAACAGACGACAAAGGAAATATGAAAAAGAAGATTTAGACAATGTATAATGTATGTTTTTATGCTGGGTCCACTTTTCTCTCTGGAACTTCTATCCCATGAGGAAGTCTAGCAAGGTTTTATTTTAATTATCATTTAATTAATTCGCAGAAGAAAAAAAATGATTTGTACACTTTTAACCGCCATTAATGTGAAACTAAATGAATAATATAATTGATGACAAATTGTATAGAAAAACAAGAAAAGTACGCGCTCCAGACCGGGCTCGAACTCCCGTATGTTTCCAAAAAGCACGTGAGTCCAGCGACGTAACCACTCGGCCACCACTACATCTGAAATCGGAGAGTGGAAAATTATTTATATACCCAACAGAATATAGTAAACACGACGAATGTCGCAGATTTTGCGAAACTCTATCATTTGTTTTATATTATTTAAACCATTTCTCCACAATTGTAACAACATATGTGTTCATATTTTCATATCCAGATATAATATACATTTTAAAGACATCTGGGTACAAATACTTATTCAAGATACATGAAAGCAATTCATAGACTCTACCACAAGGCCTGAATCTGAATTCAAATGTCAACGTCCCAGGACGTTGACAAAAATTAAAAATATATCCGACCTACCGACCCTACCTTTTTCGGACCCTCTATGGACAAACAAACAATCTTTTTTTTTTTGGCCTTATTGCAGTTGGAAACATATTAAGGCCTTCACAATTGATTTTGAGTTTCCTGTTGCCGCCCGCGTCCAAAATTGAGAGTTAAAAATATTCAATTATTTTATTTTTATTTAGGATGTTTATGGGTGTAGCGAGTGATAGTGAGTCAGTAGCCTAGCTTTGGATGCCGATCGACTCAGACAAGATAGTAACATAATCTTTCTACATACATAACTCGTGAGTCAATAAGTTGGCTAACTGTCCTATAATAGCTAGCATAAGCTGCTAAACATATCCATTTATAATATTCCGTTAATGGGGCAGTAAGCACGACATTGCCTATGCATCCCTAGTATTTATAAAGAGTAGCCATAACACCCTGGCACTTATCCCTATTCTGTCACCATGTAAAAAAAGAACATTTTCAAAACAATAATAAAAATATATTGGGCTTGTTTTATCATATAATATTAAATACACAAGTAAACTAATACCTGCTCAAGTATTTGTGAGTATTGTTTCGTCCATAGCTGTGAAATTTTTGCCAAAATAAATCATTTTTCAAGAGCACTTTTGGTGTGTTTACTCTGTAAAGTCGCCATCTTAAGTTCTGACCTGTCAAACAGCTTCTCTAAAAATCTCGTTTTGGGTTATTTCCCAAGACTTTGATGAGACTTTGTATATGAATGTTAACATAGAGCTCTTTCTTCGATAGAAATTGGTGTAAAATTGACCAAAATAAGTGTTTTCTTTGGAAATGGTGGAAAAATCTACAATTTGAAACCAAAATAACTTACAAAAACTATATTGGAGCCGATTGGATTCACAAGGTGATGTAAAATCTACAATTTGAAACCAAAATAACTTACAAAAACTATATTGGAGCCGATTGGATTCACAAGGTGATGTTCCTTGAAGTGTTTTTAATCAGAGACCATCACAGGTTGCTATGACAAGTGTGTCTAAAAAGGCCTAAATGCGTTTTTGTAAGAAATGGCGCAATTGCAATTGTCCTCCATACATGTACAGGGACCCCAAAATTCAAATGGCTTCAATTAAGCTACAAAAAGCATACCAAATTGTTCGGCTGAGCCCAAGGATTCCGAAAATGTATAGTTTGTCTAAAGGTCTTTGACCTTTGCATGGGTTCAAAATTTAAACTTGCTCTCATTTTTAAAATTATATCTCTCTGTTAAAAGAAGGATTGAAAGAGTAAAATACATTAAAGTGTATTGTGCTTTGGTGCTAATATCAATATAATGGTGTTTTTAGATGTTTTTGTCACAATTTGTCCCAAATATAGTGCACAATTTAGTCTGGCTGATGAGCGGCAGGTTTTTTCCCGAAATTTTCCAAAAAAATTATCTTCAAAAATTCATAAAAAATCAACAGATAAAGATATTCAAAAACAAATTGCACCATTGTCTTTCTAAAATCAAAAGAGCTTTAATTTTATATGTATTTCAATTCAATATAGTTTGATCAAAATGAATGTGTCTCCATCCCCCCTCTCCGTTCCTACAAGTTCAACTGGCAACTAACCCCCCTCCATCGCACCTCCACTCCAGTCAAAACAAAAACTGTTTGAGTATTTGGAGGTTTTACCAATCCACGATAACATTACATTTTTCTAAATAAAAATGTAATTAATTAATAAACCATAACCCCTTCAAAACTATGATCCGGATCCGGAACCACTTCAACGAGCACACAGCATCAACAACAAATGGAAACAGTAGTCTACCCAGCCACAACTGACTATAGTCGTCGTCAGAATACTTCGGCACTTTTTAAAAACCGTCAACGCACGCGTCTAGTTAATTGAGCGTGTGGGCGGGGACATTCATGACCCCATGGATACGGTCGCGGCCAATCGGATTACAGAGTCCGCGACGCGTCGAACTGCTCAAAGATAACGCTGTTCCGACGCTGTTCTACAACGCACTTCCGTGTTTACGCTGTACGCTGTTGTCACAGAAAAAAGTGCCGAAGTATTCTGACGACGACTATATTATATAGTCTCAGGCCACAACAATCATTGACATATTACATGTAGGTCATGTCATCAACTCTAGCGTGACGCGGAAAATTCCGTTTTGCAATCCAGATCCAGAATAATAGGCCTATTATAAGGAATGAATAAATAACTTATATAATAAATTATTAATAATTAAGGCTAAGCTTACTTATTTTTATTTTACCAAAAAAACAAAAAGGCCTAAAATATGAAAATAGCACACACCTTTCCCTTTAAATCCAGGAAGAATATCGCCGACAACGACATGTTTTATGTTGGCTTCCTTATAACTGAATGTTTTAATAAATCAAATGAAAATACGCTGAATAATTGCAGATCTTAGTCAATTTTTAGGCAAAGTTACACGCCTTCAATTCCGTGTCATCTTTTCACCATCTGGCAGCCATTAAATAAACTAATAAAGTACGTTTCAGAGTCATCGTGATTAATTATGCTGGTCAATGCTGGTAGATAAAGATTTTAGAGGGCGTTAATACTTAGGCTATATTTCTTGGGCATTTCTAGACTTTAACACATTTTTTTAAATTTTTATTTTTCACCTCAACTTAATATCGTATTTCATGAAGTAATTCGCTGAGGTATTACAGGTACAAGTATGATGTATGTAAAATATCTTTGTTTTATGGAATATAAAGTGATTAATAGATCACACAATTAATAAACAAACGTGATATATATAAAAACCGGATAAATTATTACTGCGCATGTTCAATCCAATTAACGAAGTTCATTCAACTTTGACCGTGAAAACAAAATAAACACCAGCAAGCATAAACACCAGCTACATGTACTGTATACAACAATTTTCAATACTGCTGCAAGGTTTCTATGCAGACTATGGATCAAAACGGGGATTGTTGATCATATAATCAGATCGTACTTTAACCCGTTTAAATAGTGATTCATATTCAACAGCGCATATCGTATACTGCGATAGTTAAGGTTAGTACAAAAAAACTGTAAAACGGGGATTGCTTGTTGATTATGACTATAGTATCATCATATAAATCATCATGATCATGTATGCACTTTTTGACTTTTTCTATTATTGATACAAGTTGATCCATGGCTAAATGAAGCATACATGTACATGTAGACAGCCCGCGATCGTAGTGTTAGTTACTGTAGCGGGAATAGGCTGATCGAAATTCAAGTCAGTATTTCTTGGAAATAGAAACAGGTTGAGTTGAGATATTAAACAGTCAATGTATAATACATGTTAGTTACTTGAAATTTTGATATCTGATCTGAGTGAAAGCAACAGTTTGACTAATTTTGATTTGATTCATTCAATCACTGCTGGAATTGCAATGCACCCACATCAAAAACTGTCAAAAAGTGACCTCCTCCCTTTCCCCCAGAGCCAACTTTATCTCCCCATCTACAATGACAATTATTATTTTGAATTTTTTAGAAGGCATTACATTGATATTGATTGGGTACATAATTTCCTTTATAATTCTATAGGATGTGTGGTGTAAAATGGTCGTACACTGTAGTACAAAATGACTGAAAACTTCACAATGCAGGTTCCAGGCAACCCATTCCATAGTCCTGTAGGACATCAAGCAATGAGCAGCCATGAAGCAATATCTTCAACTTCAACTACTGATTTGAATGGACGAGGCCAAGGAATCTTTAATATGACAAAGAGGAGACGGGTTGAGGAAGAATCCATGGAGGGATCTCCGCTGAGACAGTGTCAGTGTGGAAACACAGCGGAATTCACTGCATACAGAGGTTAGTTTAGAGCAGAAAGAAATATTATCTAAGGCTATATTAAAAAAATCTTTTGTCTCAAAGCTCTTCAGTTTTTCAAAACCTAATGCGGAATGCGATTTTTTAAAGTGTTTTTTAAAAAAAAATTAAAAATAAAATATTGAAATCCTTGTAAAAGTGAACTTTTGTATTTAAAATGATGTGATCAATGAAAATCTGACAAATCTGTGAAATTTGTGTATTTTTGTCAACGTCCCTTAGGACGTTGACATTTGAATTCAGATTCAGGTTTTGTGGTGGAGTCTATGAATTGCTTTCATGTATTTTAAATCGGCATTTGTACCCAGATGTCTTTAAAATGTATATGAGATCTCGATACAAGAATATGAACATATATCATTAGCTTATCATGTTGTAATTGTGGAGAAATAATTAAAATAGTATTAAAACATTGCACATTGTTACTACGAATTGACAAGATTTGGCTAACTCTACTAATACTATGCAGAAGGGACCACAGGCAGCCACAGGGACCACCCAGTTCAATCAGCCTTACATTGCCAAAGGCATTTGCATTGCTACTATCAGTGTATAGTCATTACTTCCTTGAGATTAGACTTTACAACCTAATTGCTTGCCGTTAATACACTGTATTGGTTTAGTAGCCAGCCCTATGCAACCACCTGTGTGAGATTCGAGATATTTATAAACTGTATAGTAATGGAAATGTTCCAACTCAAAAGAGTGAATGATCATCGTGGCTATAAAGTAGATTTTTTGGAGGTAAATGGGAGATTAATGTGTTATGTAAATTATAAAGGGGATTGTCTGTAGTGTTAAGTTTTCCATGAAAGTTTATTTACAGATTTGATTGAATTAGTAGAACAAGTTAATGTTATCAACATTTTTATTATATTAAATTTCATATCTTTCGGCTCATTTCATGTAAATATTAATGTTCGTCGATTCAATATGTTAGATATTTAGTTATTTCCAAGCTAACTGTAATGCAGATCATATTAATTTAATCAACCTAAACTTATGTTTATTTAATATTCATAACCTTAAAACATTCTTATTTTTTTAAATTTTTGACCAAAAAGTGATTGATTAATTACCACAACAATGATGTTGGTGCAACCATTTTTTACCAAAAACTGATTTATTTTTTTAAAAATGATATTACATATGGTTTTAATTTAAGTGTTTTGTGCAACCATTTTTTACCAAAAACTGATTTTTTTAATTTTTAAAATGATATATTACATATGGTTTTAATTTAAGTGTTTTTGTTAAAATACATAATACACTGTCTAAATCTTCTTTTTCAAATTTCCTTTGTCCTCTGTTAATTTCATTCTAGGACGTTGACCAATTTTTTTTAAATATCTTGTTTTGTATTTGGACAATGAAAATCTGAAAAATCTGTGGATTTTTTGGATTTTTTTTTTTTTAATTTTTTTTTTTTTTTTAAATTATATATTTTGTTTCCATATTTTTTCTTCTTCTAACGCGCGCCAATTAACTAACGCGCGCGGGAGCTTTGAGACAAATTTTTTTTTTAATATAGCCTAAGCAAATTATTATAACAATGTGTTTCAGATTGGCAATGGCATTTTGAAATTTCTTGGTTTATAATTTAATGATCAAACTAATTTATTTGCCTAAATTTTATAAAAAAGAAATTGTAGAATTTTGAATTAGGTATACATCACATAAGCTACATGTTTTTAGGCGTGTACTGTATGTATGTAATACATGTGTGTGAGGATCTACAAATGTAATATCAATGAGACCTTTAAAGTTCTTCTTTTACTTTAGAGCTATTATTGTCATAAAAAAATCCAATACGGTACTTCATTTCAAAATTCTTGTTTTCTTTTCCTTTTCGATACATCCAATGAATCTTAATACTGTCATGAGAAGGACCTTGTAATTGTATTGGTTTGGGAGAATTACCTGATTACCATTATTCGATTTCTCATTCCTATTTCCCACTACTGCCACCAATTGTTACAGGGTATATCCTATTCTACAACTTGATAACTACTGTCTTGGATAATGTGTGTGCATGATAAGGTCTTTTATTTCATGGTTGACCAATCCCACCTCTGCCACCAATTGTCACATAATCTTTTCCCAATCAATTCCATAGGGAGGCGGTTTGTGCCGTTATCTGGGTGCGATAAAGTCTTCCATTCTGAGAGCGTCAAAACAAATCAAGGTGATACAATGTATCTACCATTACTAGAGGACATACTCATCAATATGAACAACATAGAACAAGTGAGCTTTGCCGATGGAGTCTTCTTTGTGGGTGACCATAGAGGCAACTATGTCAGAAGTGAACATGGTAAGAGGAACATTGGTTATAGAATATATTAAGCTTGGATTGCTCACTCAAACCAGTTTTCAGGAGAGGAATGTGTTATTCTGGATTTCGGTAACCAAATGGATTGGGAACAACTTATGTGCATAAAGGAAGAAGGATCTTTTTGTTTGAAATAAACATTATATTTTGTTTAGATGCATTTGTTGTGAACATTGAATTTTGAGAACTCTGTGGGTGGTATCTTAAAAAGCAGATCTTAACCCTGTCCCTAACGTTTATGAACAACTTATGTGCATAAAGGAAGAAGGATCTTTTTGTTTGAAATAAACATTATATTTTGTTTAGATGCATTTGTTGTGAACATTGAATTTTGAGAACTCTGTGGGTGGTATCTTAAAAAGCAGATCTTAACCCTGTCCCTAACGTAACTGAGTTACTACTGCGGCCAATCCTTCATGTATATCTTCAAGCACATGTGCGGATGGTTTCCAATGACCAAATCAACCAAGCCTATATAATATAGTGAGCGCAGTTGACTGCGCGAACGAGTAGCTGAGAGCTGTGGCTTGTCTATGGGGTCCGGAGGGTCCCTGGTTCGATCCAGGTCAGGTCGTGGCAATTTATTTATCTGTTTTTCTTCTGAACTTGCGACATCGGTTAAAAACCTGGTTTAAAGGGTTATAAGTCGAATGAAAATGAGGTTCATTCTCCTAAGTTTGACACACACCTTTACCAAGAAGTGAATGTCCTCGCTAATTTTTGTCAGGACATTCACCGTTGTTTGTTAATATTTGTTGTTATTGTCTAATTGTAAACACTGTTGGTTGATAAACTGCTTTATATAAACAAAAAAGTTATGATTAAAATGGGGATATTCTTTTTTTTCTTTCTTTTTTTGTGTGCATATTTATGGAAGCAGTCTCTTTTTTTGCTCTAAAGATAAATACACATCCAAACCATTCCATTACATTGGAAAATGGAAGTACCAGACCGTGAAAGTATTATGTTTTTTACGATTGATTAACTTTACAAATTGTCAATTTCATGAAAGAGAACATTTTTGTGTGTCCAAATAATTGCTTAAATTGTTTTGATTAATTGATAAAATTGTAATGATTGATTGCTTAAATTGTTATGGTTGATTGATTGATGATTGATTGGAATTGATTGATTGGAATTGATTGATTGATGTAAATGAATTTTGTCTCTTCCTAAACAACAGGTCATGTCATCAACTTGTGGCGATTTGATTCTCCTACCAGAAATCTTTACATCTCCAGATCGCTTCTCTTTCTAGAAGTCATGATGTTTAATGAAGTCAAAGGAATGCTTCAATGTATGTAATGAAAGGACTCAAAACCCCAGAACACAAGGCTGATATCAAATTATTACTTATACTATGTAGTTGAAAGACTGATGAATTATAAGATAATCTGTAGTGATAGATCAAAAATTACATACGGTAGTACTATAGCTAAGTATTATTTCAATCTTCCCTGAGAATGATCAGGGCTCTATTTCATGAAACTTAAGGTTAATCTGAAATTGATGAGTTAGATGCTTTTACCTCTACTTATGAACAATGTTTAAGAATGAAATAGGGCCAATGTCAAACTTTAGACCTGGGTCCTTCTTCATCAAACTCAACCTTGGAAGCATTCATCAATATTTCATCGTACCAAGGCAAGCCTAAGTTAGGCTTAAGAAAAATGCAAGACACTACATGTACTTAATACTAAACAGGTACTTCATTTCTTACTAGAAAGGCATTATTTATCAGAGTTGTAGACTTGAGTCGCTAATTTTATGACTTGCGTCTTGACTTGCAAATATTGGCATTGACTTGGACTTGCAACCGTGACTTGACTTGGACTTGCGAAAAAGACTTGTGGCCAGCTCAAGTCAAAAGCAAAATTTGCGATCTCATAAACTTTCTAAATGGCGCATTTGTCGGATGTCGCATTTGTAGGCTTGACAATTACTAGGTTGAATGCGTGTTTTATTCCGGTCTCTCCTGACGAAAAGAAAAAATAGCACCCCCATATTTGTAATTAATTAATTGCTATTCGATGTCAGTGTTGTCAAACCCGTGATTTCGTCGCACGATAGGGCAATTTTAAACATCCTATTGCTGTTGTTTTGGGTTTTGGTTTTGTGTATTTTTGTTTTTTGGGTTTTATTTTGTTGTTTAAGTGACTTGGACTTGTGTTTGTGCCCAATGACTTATGACTTGACTTGCAGTGGGTTGTGACTTGACTTGATTTGGGACTAGACCAGGTGACTTGGGACTTGACTTCGACTTGCAATAAATGACTTGGGACTTGACTTGGACTTGCAAAAAATTACTTGTGACCATCTCTGTTATTTATCCCTGATAATAGTTCTGTTAATTATTTAAGCATCTTTGTTCAGTAGTTATTTACACATATCTAATAACATGAATGCTGCTGATATTGATTTGGCCAGAAGGCATGGGAGGGAGTGCATTTGTGAACACACCACTCAAGGCCAAAATTTAACATTTTATCCAGTGAATTTAAATCATGTGAGCATAATTTGACTTTTATATACTTGATTTACAATAATTATCAGGATGCAATATTTTTGCTTCACCAATTCTGTAGGTGACAGATCTATGCAAATATCAAATATTGATGTACTGTTGGCGATATTGCATGTAACATTCCACATACCGTCCACCTTGTTGCAATGGATACTAGTAATGAATATTTAAAAAAAGTCAAGCATGGCGATCAAAATGGACAGATTTGATCAAACAGCAAATATATTCTTCAATTGTGGTTTTAGTAGGTTGAGTATATCTTGCACAAGACAGGAGATGAACCTCTGCTGTAGTAAGTCCCTTTCATAATCATTTGTACGTGTATTTTCAAATTACACATGTTTTATACAAGTATGCTGCATAACAAACAGGAAATGTCTCAATTGGTTTGATGCTTGATGCGTCACTAAAGTTCAGCATGTGAACGTTGTCAAATCAAATTATCATAAAAAGGAACAATTAAGATCATACTTAATCCCTATTGATGTTTGGGAATTGACCTTTTCTTTCATATGGACCAAAATATTGTTTATGATTCCTGGAGTATTTCTCCATCAAAATACTAACATGAACCAAGATTAATCAGTCAGCCTTAAGGTTACCGTAATTATATGGTGGCTGGTGCATTTTAAAGAATGTAATGAATTCAATTTAAATCTTATTGTCACTGAAAGAAAGAGGACATTTTATTGGAGATGGGTTTAGATGAAGGTTGGTGAAAAGATATTCAGTAACACACGCTTTGTGTAAAAAAATAGTGATTTATTGGGGGAAAAGGAGAATTTTAAGTGAAAAAATAGTTATCTTCGATGTACATAATGGGAAAGAGCATTGGCTATAAGGAGGTATCATAGATGATACGGTATATCATTATCAACAATTTTTATTATATAACTGTGCCATATCATTATCTGAAATAACATTGTTCATGGTTGGCTATTTTGTAAATACTAGTTAAACTTTATATGTGTATTCCAATTGTAAAATAAAGGTATTTTATCTATGTACTATTGATTATATAATCAGGCATCAGAAACCTATATTTTAAGGGTAGGTGAAACGTGGACACTGTTGCTGTTTAGACTTATAAGCCATCCAATTCTTTGGGTAGGTGGAACATGGACACTGCCGCTGTTTAGACTAAGCCATCCAATTCTATGGGTAGGTGGAACATGGACACTGCCGCTGTTTAGACTAAGCCATCCAATTCTAAGGGTAGGTGGAACATGGACACTGCCGCTGTTTAGACTAAGCCATCCAATTCTATGGGTAGGTGGAACATGGACACTGCCGCTGTTTAGACTAAAATAAGCCACCCAATTCTTTGGGTAGGTGGAACATGGACACTGCCGCTGTTTAGACTAAGCCATCCAATTCTTTGGGTAGGTGGAACATGGACACTGCCGCTGTTTAGACTAAGCCATCCAATTCTATGGGTAGGTGGAACATGGACACTGCCGCTGTTTAGACTAAGCCATCCAATTCTTTGGGTAGGTGGAACATGGACACTGCCGCTGTTTAGACTAAGCCATCCAATTCTAAGGGTAGGTGGAACATGGACACTGCTGCTGTTTAGACTAAAATAAGCCACCCAATGTTATGGGTAGGTGGAACATGGACACTGCCGCTGTTTAGACTAAGCCATCCAATTCTATGGGTAGGTGGAACATGGACACTGCTGCTGTTTAGACTAAGCCATCCAATTCTTTGGGTAGGTGGAACATGGACACTGCCGCTGTTTAGACTAAAATAAGCCACCCAATTCTATGGGTAGGTGGAACATGGACACTGCCGCTGTTTAGACTAAGCCATCCAATTCTTTGGGTAGGTGTAACATGGACACTGCCGCTGTTTATACTAAAATAAGCCACCCAATTTTATGGGTAGGTGGAACATGGACACTGTCGCTGTTTAGACTAAAATAAGCCACCCAATTCTATGCGTAGGTGGAACATGGACACTGCAGCCGTTTTAGACTAAGCCATCCAATTCTATGCGAAGATAAAACCAGAGGCAGGTCTTGTATTGTTTGCAGTATTAAAGAGGTTAAGGGAGGTGTCGACCCTTTTTTATGAAATGTATCAAGCACTGTAACTTTTAACCTAATAATGTAATGTACATAAAAATTTACAATTTCTAAAATGAAATGAGTTGGAGAATCCATTTTTGGTATAAATTCCACAAAAAATAGTGATTTTTACATTTTTGCCAAAAAATCACTTAACAAAATCAGTTTTTGGTTAAATATTCCAAAATTTCACCAAAATCATTTAAAGTCAATTATCTAGGACCGCATTTTTTTTTGGCTAAAAAATGTTAAGTTTTGAAAATATTTACAAAAAAAGTGCAAAAAATGTGATTTTTGAGATTAAAAACAAATTTGTTGCACTTTTTGTTCAATAATTTCAAAACGAAACATTTAAGCCAAAAATCTTTTTTGATCCAATCTTTTATACTACTACAAGTAGCTCACTCTGTATTGTGTCTGTATATATAAAATCTATGTCTTCCAATATTACTATATGTAAAAGTTTCAATGGGAAACCATTTTGGTATACAATTTTCTAATACTGAAGAATATAGGATGTTTATCATATCCAGTTTACTTACATCCTATATTCTTCAGCATCAAACGGTGTGCAACCTGATACACATTCCACCTCCCATCTCCATCAAAATGGATATGTTGATATCAGGAAGCTCACAATCTTCTCATTAAATGCACATGATCTTTCCCTCATATGCTATGGGCAAAAAGTTTGAGTTTTATCCAAACATGTTGCATATACCGTGCCACACCAGATATTTTGGTGCACATTGAGCACATTTTATTAGTAACTTGTAATATTGAATCATTAGAGTAATTTGGAACAATATGTCTTTATTGTGTAAAAAGAAGATGCCTTGTAAAAAAATCAGGATACACAACTTTCACCAGATACACATCCCAGGTTATATGCCACCATACAATGATTAGGGTAATATACCGGTAATATACCGACAGGTGAAATTATTTTTTATAATATTGTAAATTGTATGTTTAATTATGTATTGGAAGACCAATAAAGCAACTCAGTATTTGAGCAAGTAATGTAATCCTATTGTAGTTTGCACTCTTTATTGTTTCAGCATTTGATGGGTGTACAGGATGTCCTGAAAAAATTGCAACATGACTTTCTGTGATCGATTCTAAATAAGTGTCAAAATAGTGCAGTTCAAACAAAAAATGAAAGTAGAATTAGTTTGCTATAACATGATTATTTGAAGAAAACCACGTTTGATGTGGTTCAGTTATTACACTTATATTTAGGAAGTTACAATCACTTTATTCATAAAGTCATGTACTCATGTTGGAATTCTTTTAGGACACCCTGTAGTGTAGTGATCAAGAGTAACTGTTTTTCACACAAAAAACCTAAA
Source organism: Ophiura sarsii (assembly GCA_035610835.1). Lineage (NCBI taxonomy): Eukaryota > Metazoa > Echinodermata > Ophiuroidea > Amphilepidida > Ophiuridae > Ophiura > Ophiura sarsii. The sequence continues at coordinate 147,136,383 of CM069441.1, read as the reverse complement.
ATATCCAATATTACACTTGTAATGTATTTATTTAATGAGAATATTCTTCCCTTCGCATGAAAAAAGGTTACTGAAATTCATCCTTGCTGTCAAAAGATGTTAAGGTTGTTTATTTACTAAACACAATTGAAAACATAGTTGGCAAACAATGCACTATTTAAATCTGTGACAAACATATTATATCCCACAATGCATAATCAAGTGTGTTCTTCAGATGTATCAGTTCATCGTTAGTATAACAAAGCATCTTCTCATAATCACGTGATCTGTACCATAGACCTTCTATGGCTCTACACACACTCTTTACAATATTAGCCCTTGACCATCTCATGCCTTGCTGAACAATTAAATGACCGCACAAACTTTAAACATCAGGTATATCCATGCTGTGTGCATTCAAACCCTTTTAGCCGTATTATCACCTTCAGTGAATGGAATGAATAGATCGAGGTCATGATACTATCGAAAAGTCTGTCGACATACAAAAATAATTAGCTGGATTAGTGTAACTTTTAATCTAATCCAAGGATAGTAAGGGTTCCATATTGGTTCAAAACGTGATCATTAGTGAAAAGAAAACCAAATCTTGATAGAAGAATACAGCCTTCCCCAGTGATATTGATGAATCCACTAATGATCAGCATTTAGCTTGTCAAACCCAAGGCTCAAAACTGCATGTTTGTAGGGGAACCTGTTATATATACTTGATACTACAGTGTGGATAGACATGTTACTTTGATTTTGTTGTAAATCGTGGTGCATTGTTTGCCGATCAAGAATCCTCATCTTATTGAAAACTGTCTGTGTAAAACCCTCCTAATCTGAAGTAGTTTGAGTACGAAGGTACCCAGTCTGTCAATATTTACTATTCTCTATGGATTATTGTGCTTGTGTATACCATTCAACTCTGTGTTTTAATTTTAAATCTAAATTGAACATGAATACTTGTGTGAAATGTCTGGTGTTCACTAAGGTGAATAGCTTCAAAACATCCTTATATACACAGCTTTTAATATGGTGTCTCATAGTAAAACAGTCGCAAATTCTGGTAACAAAGATCGATTTCAGTATTTTGTTCTTATGTTTGTGGAAGAACAATTAAGATATTAATGTCCAAAAGGTCTTCAAAGTGGTCTGGTTGAATTAATTTGCCAATGTAATGTATCATTTTGAACAGAATATACACACAAAAAGGTTTTGCCATTATACCATTCAAAATGTCATTAAATCTGATTGAAATATGAACATATTTGGAAACCTCCATTGCTTAAGAAAAGCATTCAACCTACCTCAAAACAACACTTATAAAAGAACGAGAAAAGCATTCAACCTACCTCAAAACAACACTTATAAAAGAAATTTATTCATCAAATTTATTTATTTTTCACTCATTTATTAAAATGGAATATCTTAAAAACAGACATCTGAGAAAAATCATAAAATAACCAGCTATAGTTTTATCAGTTCCAAATTGGCGCAAATGGTGAGGCTTATATTTATCTGTGTGTGTATGATGTACAAACCAAACTTTCAGCCACAAATATGCGCAACAACATTTATTCTGTTTGTGCATGGACAAATACAAACCTCACAATTGTCGCAAATTTGGAACTGATTAAACTATAACCCTACCACACATATTCTTAAAACAATTGGGAAACTGACCAGTCAGGACTTGCCATGCAGGTTGCACACCATGATCATATTCATAAATTCAGACATGTGCAAGGATTAGAGAAAATGAAAAGAAAAGTCAAAATTGAGATACAAAATAGTTAGTGTTTGTGTAAGCATGCAACATTTACCAAGTAGTGGAAATTTGTTAACATAAAACTTCATTTGCACAAACTCTTGATAATACAATAGTCTTCTGGTCCCTATATATTTTATGTTAACAAGGTTCCACTTCCGCGTTGGCTATTTCTGCATTATTGAGGTAAAAATGCAACAAATATCACCCATCACACACATTTTTATACCTTTTGTCAGTAAATGTTTGCCCCACCCCCTTACTTTGACTTCTTGGCTATGCCATTGCTCTCATGTTGTTTGCAATCTCACAGCCAAGTAATCTATGTGCTTATCATTTGCCCTTCTAACAATAGTGACATCCCATAAACTGACATCACATAAACACTTTATCTGTGCATGCACATTAATACATGCAGCACCCTTAAGAGTTTTACCAGCAGTAATATATTTATTTCTCTCCTCTATTCTTTACCCATGTTGTCTTGTCTGAACTTTGACACCACACATGGAGCCACACTCAAAGATTGTAAGCATTATATTGATACAAATAGTGCCCTAAGATTTACCACATTTTCATTTCCTCTCCTTTCTATGTCCATGGCATCTGGTCCATACTACTTTCCCTCACTTGTACAAGTTGTATGTAAGTTTTATGTAGTTTGTATGTAGTTTGTTTGTAGACAAGTTGTATGTCTGTTGCATACAAAGAGTGCCATCAAAAGTTTTCCAAGTGGTAATGCATTTAATCCCATCCACCAGGTGTTATCTATTGTTATTTTCTGTAGACGTTAACACTTCCCAAATATTATACTTGACAATTGTTTGTACAATATCAATAAATCCGTAGAAAGGAAGTAGTTTGCGTAGCCGTTTTCACTTGGTCCAACTGACTTTGGGAATGTCAAAATGTTCTGTAAGCGTGTCCAGTTTGCTATTGAATTCCTGCAAGGAAATAAAATGGTAATTAAAGCAAAGTGTTAACATATTTATGGTATCTCATTCGAATTAATTAATTAGAGGTACACTGTAACTAAAAACTATATAATTCATGTAATTAGACATACACTGTAACTAAAAACTACATAATTCATGAAACATTATTGGACATATTTTTCAGGTCATTATTGTTCCAATTTTTCTAACCTTAAAGGCAATTTTCCATGTTACTCTCCCCCATCCACAGTACTTCCCCTCGCCCCATCCAATTACCCAAAGTCGACTCATGTCCCTTCTCTCCAGATTCTTGAAAATATAACATTTTGACTTTTAAAATGAAATAAAATACCAGCTACTTGTCTGGGAATTCTTAGTAACTATAGTAGATTCACAGACTTTAGCCGGTTTACCATTTCAGTATACATGTAGGTAATATCTTAAAACTGAGGGAGAGGCAATGCTTTGAAACCTTAATCTGATCATTGGCATGTAATGGTTCTATGCTTCCCTGCGTCTTGAATCACATCGTATTCGTAGGTAGTTCATACCCAGAATAGTGACAAAGTGTTCTTGTGCCGTCCAAATTGATTTTCTTTTTTATTTAATCTTCATCTTATACAAGAATGATTAGAAGAAACGATGATCAATACATGTATGTGTCACTTGTTAAGATGGCAAGTTTGAATAACATGAAAAGTATGTGACCCATGTGCACGTGCATCTGTACCTCACCTCTTGTTATGATTATTTCCTCTCTTCTGATTGTGATAAACATACAGTCATACATAACGTCTTTGTCATCATTTATAACTGCACTATACATTTTACCTACACCTTCGGGCCCCTATCATTCTCCCTGATCTTAACTAGCCCAGAACAGGTAATTGATGCCATAACTATGTATACTGCTTCCTCTACCGCCCATACCATCAAAGTCTATCCCTTACCTCAACTCTGTCTTTATGTTTCTTGGAAGCCTTTTCTAATACTCTTGCTTCTTGCTGAAAAATAATAGAAATTTAAAGCGTTTCCATCAGTTGTTCTCAGACATGGGCAGGGGAATACTAGAAAATAGTTACATTTGAAGGAATAAGTCAACAGTTTATATGGGGAAGATATCACTTGTGACAAGAGACATGGAGAAAATGGTGGTAAATAACAAGGCAGTTCTCTAATGGCACATCTTTCTCATTGTCCAACAAGGCAATAACAAGGGGGTTCAGCAATTTTAGAAATTCAAGGAGTATGATGTTTCCCCAAGAAGTTTGACACCTATTATTCTTTCAGTCAATTTAAGTACAAGTCGTTCACTACACTTATCCAGTGTCTATCCTTTGAGTAAATCCTTGGTACTTGGTAGGATAATCCATTTGCAAATGTGAAGCTAAAATTGGATGGATGTGGTGCAGTGATGATGTCAGACAGCAAGATATTGTGCAAGTAAAGGGTGGAATGTGAAGAAAGAAGAAAGTGATCTCCAGAACAAAGAGTGAAAATGGAGACTGGACGAAAATAGACAAAATAAACTTAGGGTGCACTATTATAAAATTATAATACAGGGGTTTGGCAGCGTACAAGAGTCTGGATCCAACTGGTGGAAGCATAAAACTTACCCTTTTCTCTTGCTCTTTGGCGAATGCCTTTTGTGCTGGTGTTCTGTTATCTTTCTTTCCCTTATTTTCACTCTGGTCATCATTGTGACTTGCGGTCATGGAAATCTGCTCCAAAATCTTCTTCGCTTCCTTCTTCTTTTTCTTCCTGTTAGAAATGAACACATCATAGAAATACAATGTAAACTGAACTATATAACATAGCATTGCATCATAGCTCTCTGTTTGAGAGGATTGGATTGAAACGAAAGTTTCTGAGTTATCGTCTGATATTTTCATCAATATTTGTTAACTTTTCTGAATAAAATTAGTCAAAACTTTTGCTTCAGATATCATGTTTAATGTTCAAATAATATGTATGCCTTGGTTAAATATCTCAAACTGTTTCTATTTCCAAGAAATACTGGCTTGAATTTGGATTGCCATATTCCTGTTACACTACAGTAGAAAATGATGCAGACTGTCTAGCCTAGGCTATGCTTGTTTTCGTAGCTATATTTAACAAAACTCCCAGATTTTAAATAGTCTTTAATAGGTTTATCAAATTTTCAAGACTCAAGTCTCAAGTTTATAATATTAAATAGTGCTCATGAATGAAACATGTATAACTAATTAAATGTAGGCTTAAGTAAAATAAAATAAAATATAAACAATCCTGAGTGATGAATGTACACTAAGTCTTGTAGGCCTACTCCAGCCTAAGGCTAAGCCTAATATAATAATTTGTTTAAATTGTAACCTAATCATGTAAATGACATAAGTAATGTAAATTGTAAGCTTATTTATCTTATTCTTATTAATATTTTGTCATTCAATTTATTGTAGTGTCAGTGACGTCGGATACACACTATTAATAAGTATAGCCTAGGCTACAGTATTGGCATCTTTTACAGGACACTTAAAATCCTAAGTAGCAAACGTAATATTCACCTACTTTTTAATAGACATGCTCCCAACTCCTTTCAATTTCAGAGCTCCTCCAGCAGATTGGTAAGCCATTTTGATTGTTTATTTTGTTGATTGGCATTGTTAAACCAGCAGATGGCGCTAACACCACCAGACAGACCCAGACCAGACGGTGTGTGCTATGTGCGAATGCGATATATACACGATGTTGACCTACGAAAACAACTGCACACCACCGACACATGGCACTGTGCTCGATCTTTCCAAAGCTTTTAATGATATCCCCCACCAACGTCTACTTATGAAACTGGATTTGTATGGTATTCGTTCAAAAAACAAGCAATGGATATCTAGTTTCCTGACTAAACGCTTCCAACGTGTTTGTGTAAACGGAACAAGTTCCAATTAGGGAGTGTTCATTATTTACGCTAGGGGAGGGGGGGGGGGGGGGGGGGGGGTGGGGGAGGGGGATGAGGAATTAAGGGGAGAACACGAGAAAAAAATCTGTAGAGACAGGGGGAACACGATTTTTTTTGATTAACCTAAGGGGGTGAACACGAATTTTAATTTTTAATGTGTCCTCCAAATACAATATTGGATACAACCTTGTTTAGAGCCAAAATGTACTTCAATAGCCAAAATAAGTGCAAAGTTGAACATTTTCGCGCGCTACGCGCGCATTATATTAGTAAAGACAATCTTGTCGGTTTAATTCCAGCCCTCTCGCCCCCCCCCCCCCCCCAATATCAAAACCTTGTTACACCACTGGGGGACAAACGAAAAAGAAAAAAGAAAAGGGTGGGGAGGAGGGGGGTACAACAAGGCGGGAGGGGAGGCATGCGAGGGACATAAGAACGTTTGAAGTTTATTGGAAGTTGGTCGGGATACATACGCGTGATCAGGTATTGCTTACTTAGCTTTGGGTATATATTTTTGCTATGATCGCATTCTGTGAAAATGCATTTTCATTTGATTTGCATACACTGTACATGAGAGCCAGACAAAAACATCCAGGCTTTTTGTGACCAAATTGTTCTCAGTGTTGTTGGATCATTTTGGCCCAAAATGCAGATCCTTCTGACACTATAGCCCTTGATATCATTGATGTCTATCATTCTTTGACCATAAAACAATATTTGATGTGCGGTTCATGGATATTGACCAATTTATGAATTGCATAAATTGAAAATGTTTGGGGGGGGGGGGGAACATGAATTTATTTTCTACTAATCAGGGGGGGAACCTGAAATTTTAAAAACTTGAGATGGGGGGAACTTGGAAAAATATGGTTCAAACACACTGAAATCCTCCCCCCCCCCCCCCCCACCCCCCCCCCCCCCCCCCCCCCACCCCCCCGCCCCCCTGGCGTAAATAATGAACACTCCCTTAGTGGTTACCAGTCCTTAGTGGCACACCACAGGGTACTGTGTGAGGCCCCTCACTTGTTTTTACTTTACATAAATGACT